>CM060940.1:625898668-627148668 GCA_030765085.1 Allium cepa | reverse complement strand
AGACCCTATTATAATATCAGAGGATTTCTATAAAAAGTGTTTTAGCTATCGTAAGGTAAAAGCCCGACATGTTTATTTGTGGCGTGGTCTTACGAGATGCTTTTATTTTTCAAAGGATTTTTGAAACTTTAAAAATCAATTTGGATGCATTATTATCAGTTGGTATTCCAGACTGACTCGAGTATTATTTCATTATAATGCTCGGGTCAGACCGTGTATTATATGTTCAGGAGAGGATGCTTGGAGCAGGAGAGGAGCTGGAGTCCAAGACGTATTATCAGTATTTATATATATATATATATATATATATATATATATATCTGCTGCTGTGATTGTATGTATTTGTCTGACTGGTAAATATTGTGTGTATGAGATACTCTGATGATATGATGCATAAACAGTTATAGATTTCATTTTGTGTAAAGATTTATTATTTACTATTATAGTTTATTCCGCTGCGACTGTGAGATTCTGATATTGTTTAGTTTCTTCTTCTATCTCTTCTTCTTTAACCCTAATGGTTCGTATTTCTGTTCCTCTTGAGTTAATTGATGTAGAATAGTGTTGACTCAAGGGGTACGGATTTGCAGGCTGTTACACTTGGTATCAGAGCTTAGGTTGGCGACAACCTAGGCTTTGGTGGGGAAATTACCCATTAAACAGAGTCAGTAGTACTCTTTAATGAGTTGAGTGTAGTAATAGATATGAGAGCGTATTTGTTAGTGCATATAAAAATGTTTTTATACTGTGTTGACTTATCGGTTGAGTGTTTATGAATTCTGATCGGTGCGGGAAGTACAACTGTATCGATAGGAGTTTCTAAACTCTTAAACAAGATAAACCGACATAGTATTGTTTTAAAAGGGGGTAAATGAAATAATTTTACCCAAATTATATTTTGATATAAAATAAATAATTTTCTGAAATTATTATTTATATTTTTGAATGATTGGTTGTTAATACTATAATTAAATAAGAATCAAAAATTTAATCCTAAATCTGAAATGGTTGTAATCTAATAAAATTCTATAGGTGTAAATTATTCAAAAGAAGAATAACTAAATTTAAACTAAACCAAAATTTAAATCCCGGAAGTTTTGGAAAGGATTTTAAATGTAATGAAAATAAAAGTTTGGAAATTTAAAATCCCTTGGAAAGTTTGAAATGTTTGCTAAGGTGATTAAAGGTCATAATGGGATATTATTTTGGAAAGAATTTTTGAATGGAAATTGTTTGAAATGAATTTAGGAAGTAAGAAAGCATTGAACTCACTTCAGTCGTTGGAAAATAATCCTGATGATGCTGGCCACATCATTAGAATTTATTTTCGAGTTTCTAAAGTGATGGATTGCTACCAAAATGGTTGGTTATGATATTGTTTGAACTTGTTAGGTATAACAGTTATTTTGGAAATTTCGAAGGGAAGAAATTGTTTTGGCAAAAACAAATTGTTTTGGAAATTTGGAAGTTTGGTTTGATATACCAGGAGTGTATGAGTTATTTATTATTTCAAATTGGTTTTGAAATAAACCTGGGTAATTGAATTCTGGAAATTCTATTTAAAAGTAAAATTGTGAAGTCAAATATGAATCAACTATTGAACTTATTAAGTGAAGCTGATATTAATATGAAGGGAGAAATGAAAATTTTAATCTTGAAATTAAAATTTAACTTGAGTAAATGGAAGTGAATGAAATATATTGAAGTGAGTAGAAAATTGGAATTTAACTTGGATAAGTTAAATAAATTGGGTTTAGAATTAAGTTGACTTATATTAAATTGAAATGTAAGATGACTTTGTAATTGTGAGTCATTGTAAAATGAATTGTACCCATGAGCTATTAAGTGTTATACTTATAATCTGAAATTGTGGATTTAAAATTTGCAAAGGATTAAGGTGAAAGAAATTCGTATTCTTAAGAATTCAGATATATATATATATATATATATATATATATATATATATATATTTGGAATTGTGATTATAAGATGTAAATGGATTAAAATGAGCAATATAAACCTTGAAAATAATTAAGTTGGTGAATGTAAGAATAGGAAATTAGATTGTAAACCCAAGTAAAATGAAATTATAATCACAAATGGGAAATAGTTGAATGGTATGGTGAATTCAAACTTAATCTCAAAAGGAATGTAAAGTAAGATAAGGAAAGTGAGATATAAAAGGGTGAATGAACTTACAATAGAAAATAAGTTTTGACTTTATTTAAGGAGGAATAAAATTGAAGTGAAATGAAATACAAAATTCAGTTGCATTATAGGCATATTGAATGAAATTCAATCCTTATTTAAGTGGTAAGGAAGTGGAATGAATTTAATTTGGCTAAGCAAAATTTCAAGTAAACTTGAAATAAATTTGGATAAGAATCGAATTGAATGGAAATTTAATTTAGTTGAAATGATGTTGAATGAAGTAAATGCTCACTCAACTAAATTCAAAATGATTGTTTGGAAATGAATTTTGTGTAAGCTAAATTAAATGGAATTTGTATTGGCATGAATAAAATTTTGATAGTTTGGCCAAAATTTAGAAAGTAAATAAAGTCCAGTTTTGGAATGGAATTTAATTTTGGTAATAACTATTGGAAGTGTGAATGGATAATGGGATTAGATTATAATAATGATGATTTGACTTATAAATAAATTCAAATGAGTGAAATAATTTAAATGGTCTCTTTGTTAATAAAATAAATCTAAAATGGATTGAATAAGTAAACAAAGGGCATTCGAATTTGTAAATGGATTGGAATTTGATTGAATGAGAATCAAATGGAAATAAAATAAAATTGATATAAGAAGGTAATGAAAATGTTGTGAAAGAACTTAAGCAACTTGAAAGAGAAAAACAAAATGATTGTGAATAAGCTTTATTAAGTACTCTTGAATGAAATTTGTTAGATAATAAAATTGAATTGAAAGTGAAATGGTATTAATTAATTATTGTGATAAATTAAGGATGTATGGGTTGTGAATAATCCAGGATGGAATGAAATTAATATAAACCTGAATTGGTTAACGAAATAAAAATGTAAGGAAGATTTAATTTAACAATTGCATTGGAATAAAAATACTTGAACTAGGCAAAATTGAATAAAATTAATATAAATCTAAGTAGAATTAATTTTGATGGTTATAAGCTTAAGTGGTGGTTATTTTGCTCGAATGGCATGAAAATTGCATGTATTCGAAATTGAGTTGTTTAACAAGCAATTGAAATTGATTTTTGAATAAATTGATATGGATTGGAATAAAATTCAAAGAGTTTGTATATGGATGCAAGTGAATTGATTTAAAGAAGCAAATAAAGATGGTTTTAAATTAATTAGATAAATGCAATCTAATTAAGTGATTTTGCATATGAGTGGAAATGGATCATAAAAGAAATGAAAATGTTTCAAGTTTAAAATAAAATTTGATTGTAAATCAAATTGGGAATGTAAGTTAAAGTAAAGAAATGCAAGTAAGGCATATGTTACTCATATTGAAATAGAAATGAATTGGTTGTAATAAATATGAATGGTATATAGTAAACTTGAATGTAAATCATTCAAGTGAAATAAAAATGAAGTTGGTTTGGATGAAAGTAGAATGGGATAAAATCTTAATAAATGGATTTGAGTATAAATGTAAGTGAGTTATAATAGAAATGTAAATGTAACAAATTGAAATGAAATTTGCTTGGTGAATCAATTCGAAAATTGGGTAGAGTATGAATTGAAATAGTGAAACTTGTATGTAAATCCTTTGTGTGAAATAAAGTGGGATTTGGCATTAGAAAAGGAAACTTTATGCATGTTATAAAATATGGTTTACTTATGAAACCATGCAAATTGTTGATTTGATTATGAAATGGATATGTTTGGCTTACATTTATATTGGAAATGTTATTAAAATGTTCATATCTTTGGAAACTGATGAGTTTGTTGAGTAAGTACAGGTACGGGAGGCGTTTGAGAGAGTTGGAACGCGTATATGCGTTATATTAGCCGCTTGCTTTAAAATTTGCTAAAAAGGTACGCCTACGCAAATATAATTGGGAAATGATACATTTGTTGTGATATATTTTGGATTCCGACCGTGTGGGTCGATGTATATATATTTATCTGTATCGCGATATCGCGAAAGCTCCTTCGTACAGGGGAGACTCTGCCAAAAAATTTCGGAAATTTTGGGAGTTAGAAAATTTTTGCGAATTTTGGAAAATTTTATTTACTAGTGAAGTGTTTTGAAATGATGTTGGAATAAAAGCTTTAGAATAAATAAAGCAAATGAGTTTGGATTTGAGTTAAAGGGGTTTTGGGAAGTGTATATAAGTTTTTAACTAAGTAAGTTGGGTAAGTAAGTGGGTTTAGAAATATGTTCTAACTTAGAAAATTTCGGGGACGAAATTTTTATAAGGGGGGAGGAATGTAACATCCTGGATTTTTAAGCCATTAAATTTGAACATTTAATTCATTTTAAATGTTAATGTGGATTCTTAATTGATTTTGTAATGGATGGATTCGGGTTCAATCAATGACGTAAGCTATAATTTTAAATTATAGTAATTCCGGTTGAATTTGAATAATGGAAAAATATAATTAAATATTCGGGATTTAGATAAAAGGGTAAATCTGGGTGTAAATAGTGATAAGAATGGCTGTAAAAAAAATTATTTTGAGTTATTTGAGTGTTAATAGTATGGTGGGAATTTTAGATGAATTTGTAAGTTGATAAGTTAATATTTGGGATTTTATATTAATTTAAAAATGAATTTAATATTATTAAAATGCAATTAATCAGATTTTGGGTGCGGAATGAGCCAGAATGATTTGTAATGTGACTATATATATTATATATTTTATATGATTTATTATTAAGGTACTAAAATTTTAAAAGTGAGATTTTAAGCGTTTTTGACAATTTTGAAAATCGCTCGATTTGATAGACGAGTTAAAATAGCCTTCCGGGACACAGTCTCGGAATTCGACGAAACCAGTTCCATTGGATCCGTAATAGTTATTATCGAATTTCTATTTTCGTAGCAATCGGAGTTTCGTTTGACCGTAGCAGCTCGAAACGCATAGAAATCGATTTAACCGATTTAATTTTAAATTGATCGTTTAATTCCGTAACTCGCATATATGATCAAATTAGCTTACAAAACCTGTTCCATTATGTCCGAAACGTGGAAAAACCCTAGGAACGCCTGTCGGAATGCGTAGTTTGGAGTTCGTTTGCACACAATGTTAAGTTGCGAATTTTATTAATTAAATAATATTAAATAATATATATACTAACATTTTATCCAAAACCCTAATCTATTCCCAGGCCGCCGTTTATATCATCTCAATGGCTGAAACCCTCCTAATTTCATTTTCAATTATCGATCAATCCACGTTTCGTTTGAAGGAACTCCCAACTAGGAAGTTGTAGATCATCTCGAGCTCTACCCATCCATACGGCGGAGTAGCATGGAATTCATTGTGGTGACCAGAATCGAGGTCGAGACAGTCGCCGTTCGTGCACGATTTTCTAGAAACATGGGAGGCCGAGCTTGCGCGTGTTCATGATGGAGGTCGAGTCGACGATGGGCTTCGTTTTGGTGGTGCTTGATCGATTTCTGGTCGAGTTTAGTGGTTGCGGCATGTAAGGTTTCACGGCGTTGATGGGTTCGAACGACCTGATGCCGCATTTTGGTTACGAAAGGAAGAAGGGTAGGGGGTCCTTCGGCCGTTGTTTTGGTAAAAAAAAAATTGTTTTAAATTTAAATTCGAATCTTTTAATTTGAATAACTTTTTCGTATGAAATCAGATTCGAAAGAAATTTGTGGCGCCGGAATCGCAGAGATGCGTACTACACAGTAGTGCAGTTCGGGAGTCATTCCGGACAAGTAGAAATTTAAGTTAAATCGAACGTCGTTCGGTTTAATTCAAATTTCGAACGCTCGCCGAATCTCAAGGTGAGTTATGCTCACTCACATCTGGATGCTAGCTAATTTAAATAGTTAATAATTAATTATCTGAATGATTGGTTGAATATAATTGTTGTTAATCAGTCTGGATTGATATTTATATATGTGATGTGCTAATATTTGTGGATGCAGGGAAAACAGGTTGGAGGGATCCAACTGGATTCCTCACGATGTGGTAATTATTTTTATAATTGACGATGATGTCTGTTTATATATTGTGATTGATAAATTTGAAATTAAATTGTGCTGTGATATTGTTGGATAAATTATAAACTTAGAATTTTAATTGTAAGTAGAATAAATTGGGTTTTAAAAGAAATAAAGGAAATTGATAAATAAGAATTTAAAAGAATTAAATTTGGAATCTGGTTTGGATAAAAATAAAAATAAAAGAAATTTGGTAAAATTTGGAATTATTAACGAAAAGGACATTTTATCAATTGATAACTGTGGAAGTATAAATTTCTGGAAATTAAAATATAACTATCTGAAACGTATATAAAATATTCTGTAATACAATTTTATATTATGGAAATTTTATTTAAGAAATTTATAAGTACGATTTTCATTGAAGAAATCTCTAATTGTTTTATTTAGAAATGCCTTAAAACTATACTTTAACAAATTGAAATTCCGAGAATGTAAAAGGGTGTTTAAACTTCAAAAGGAGTTTATTTTTAAGCTTAGAAATAAATTTACGATATCTAACGTAAGTTTGG
This sequence comes from Allium cepa, assembly GCA_030765085.1. NCBI lineage: Eukaryota > Viridiplantae > Streptophyta > Magnoliopsida > Asparagales > Amaryllidaceae > Allium > Allium cepa. The sequence goes on along the minus strand of CM060940.1, from coordinate 627,141,978 downwards.
GTTGGAATAGATCGAGCGGGATCTATATGAAATATTTTTTGGGTTGTTTCAATGGAAATGTTTCCCTGGGAAAACTGAGTTCGTGATTTAAATCAGGTTTGAAAGGTTAAGTTTAATTTGTTTTAAGGAAGTGTTTTTAAGAAATTCTTATTTAAAGGTAAGTAATAAGTTTAGCTATAGTATAATGATTTAAGAATATTATTAGTATTTTATTTGATAAATGGATTTATTTAAAGGATAGGTGATTTAAGATATTTGAAACATAGCACTAAACCTTTACAACCACTACTCTTAAATTTAGTTAACAAAACTCCTGTTTAATAAACAGTTTTATTTTACATATTTGAAATTATACTTTTGAGTAATAACTAGAAGTAAATTTATATATTTAAAGTATATTGCAGAATAAAGTGTTTTTAAATTGGTTTTAAATCTAAATGTTTTGAACTTGGCTATTTCCAATGGGAATAAATGGGAGAGGATTTACCTTGTGAAGAAAGAACTTTGGGAAATTGTTTTCAAACGAGTTTTGAAATTTGAAAATATATCTTGTAAAGATATTTGAGGCAAATAAATAATGTGGAAAATTATTTATTGTGTGATGGATGTTTGTGAATGTTAATTGATAGTTTAATCATTGACTATCAATATTGGACAAATGCGTTGATCATTTCGAAGAGACCGGGATCGAGATTTATTTCTCGAAAACCAGTTCGATCCGGTTTGTATGTTTTCGTGTGAAAAACGTGTTCGAAGTCTAAGATGGAGCTGTGAAGTGCAAGGGCTAGTCGCTACTAATCCTGAGGATATTTCCAAAAATGGATGTAGTTGGGGTAGTGCCTTCGGTTTCGTTCGAACCCGGGACGGACTTGTATGGGCGAATGCTTTCGGAACATCGTCAGGTGGGCGATGGGCATTCTAAGTGAAACGTTCTAAAAGGTAATGCTTAGCCTCAACCCTCATTAATTGGGAATGACTGAAAATCGGGGGATATGCAGCAAGGCTTCGTGGGTAGCCCCCACTTGAGAGTAAGGTCATCCCTGTCTAGATATCCCTTTTTATTTCGGCTTAGTGGCACGGTTGCTGATCCCAACCGCGGGGTGATCTTATTCGGAACTGTCCAGTAAGGGATGGGTCCGGCCTTGTGTTGCAGGGGATCGGGCGTGGTCCTCGGTACGGTGATCTAGGCCCCGTACTGTGACAGGTGGTACCCCAGTGCCTAGTCATTGTTGGAAATCCATTCTCCCTACGAGCCTTGTACGAGTTTTGTTTGTATTACCCACTTTTGTGGCTAGTAGCTGGAATTTAATAGATGTAACAATTTCGGCTATTTTATAAGTATTTGTAAATAGACCCTATTATAATATCAGAGGATTTCTGTAAAAAGTTTTTAGCTATCGTAAGGTAAAAACCCGACATGTTTATTTGTGGCATGGTCTTACGAGATGCTTTTATTTTTCAAAGGATTTTTGAAACTTTAAAAATCAATTTGGATGCATTATTATCAGTTGGTATTCTAGACTGACTCGAGTGTTATTTCATTATAATGCTCGGGTCAGACCGAGTATTATATGTTCAGGACAGGATGCTTGGAGCGGGAGAGGAGCTGGAGTCCGAGACGTATTATCAGTATTTATATATATATATATCTGCTGCTGTGATTGTATGGATTTGTCTGACTGGTAAATATTGTGTGTATGAGATACTCTGATGATATGATGCATAAACAGTTATAGATTTCATTTTGTGTAAAGATTTATTATTTACTATTATAGTTTATTCCGCTGCGATTGTGAGATTCTGATATTGTTTAGTTTCTTCTTCTTCTATCTCTTCTTCTTTAACCCTAATGGTTCGTATTTCTGTTCCTCTTGAGTTAATTGATGTAGAATAGTGTTGACCCAAGGGGTATGGATTTGCGGGCTATAACAGAATCAATCCAAAGGTCAAAGTATAATATCGAAGGGATGTGTCCGATCAAAGGTGCTACCTCATTAGCCCATCAATCGCTCTTGTTTTAGCCACCTTATGCCAACTCACGGGAGTTGGGTCCACGTATTTACCTAAACGTAAACGCCACCACCATCCTACTTGATTCTGGAATCTCCACCGCGTACACGGTTGTCAAAGTGGTTTTCGAAATTGGCAGAGAGTATGACAACTTCCGATCTCGGTCTCTTTAACAATCAAACGTTATTATAATACCGCAGTCTTTTCAAAATAGTTTATACTTTTAAAACCAGAATAAAATACCCATTTCAAAACCATATAAATATGATATCATTTTTGTTTTAAACCCCAAATCAATATGATATCATTTTTATTTCAAATATATCTTTTTCGCAAAATCATAGCACTTCCAAATCTATATACCTTGAAACCCATAGCTTTAAAACATACCTTCAAATACTTAATGGTTTAAATATTAAATTACTTTATATAATAAAATAGCTTCTTTAATTTTACAAATAAATTCCAAATTCCGATTTGAACCTCCAAATAACCCATTTCAAATTTCCATATATTTCCAGGCTTTAAATATTCCAAAATTCCAAAACTTAATTTGATAATTTAGATTCAAAAATCAAATCTTCTATTATTTAGTTTTGAAATAATTTACGTAATAAATCCATTTTCATTTAAATAAACTCAATTTCAAATAACTAAATATTTTCTTCAATTTATCTATACTTGAAATAATCATTTAATTCACCTAGACCCAAAATCAAGTTATAATAATTATACCCTTTAAAATTTTCAATTTAAATCAACCTTTTAGAGTTTAAAATAACTTCAATTTCAAATAAGTCTCCAATTTATCTTCCAACCTTAATTTATTTAAATCATTATACACTCTATATTAAATAAAATTTAAATACTTACTCACATTTATTTTAATAAAATCAAACTCTATTATTAAACTTAATTTTTATTAACAAACTTATACATAGCTTAGATTTAAGCATTTAACTATAAATAAAAATATTATTTATATAATATCAAAAATCAATATTCATTAAACCATATTATATCAAATGATCAAACTTTATTATTGAGCTTATTTTATATTCAAAACATATATAGCTAAAATCAATAATAATAAATTTGACGTTTATATAACATCTAAAATCAATATTTATATAACGCGTATATTTCTTTACAAAACCATAGAAATCATTTCAAAATATTTTTATATATATAGACTGCGGTGTCTGTATAAAATTTTCTACCCTATGGTCAAGTGATACGGATATTTATCATTTTAATCCGTAATTTAAAAATAAAAAATAAGGTTATATATCATTTCAAACCGCAATCCCGAATGAAATGAAAGGCACAACAATTTGCAGATTTTAACCATATAAAATACAACAACCATTCATCCAATATCAATCATCAAACATTTATCAAATCATCATCCAGTTCAAACACTAATATCAATATAGAATGGATGATAAACTACAGGAATTAACTAGCAGTTTATATTCAACAATAATTTAATTAATTGTTAACTGGCAGTTTATATGCAATAAACAAATAAATAACAATTTAAATGGCAGTTTATATGAAATGAATAATTTGAATAACACTTTAATTAAATTAATTTAATTTAATTGGGATGGTGATTGAAAATATGCCAACCAGTCATAAATAAATTTCTAAACACATCATAAATAAATTTAATAAACATAAGAAATTTTAGAAGTTGTGAGTGGGTTAAAACACTCACCTTTTGAATTTAAATTGAAGTAAAATCCAATTTAAACCCAAAAATTTCACAGTCTCAGAATTTGCCCAAACCAGCGCCAAAATGACCGAAATCCCAATACGAACCTAGCGGAGAAAACCGCGCGTGGATTTGATCTCGTATGAGAAAGTTATTTAATTTAGAGCGATTGAAATTATAAACTTTTAAATAGAAAAGAAAAACAAAAACAAACACTCACCACACACTATAGCCACGTCACCGTGCTCAACATCTTCTCTGTCCAAAACTACATCACATGCTTTGAAGTCAACACGTCATCAGGCCTCCAACCGCGCCGCCTACTGCCATCGCGGCCACGCCACACGCAGCCACCTGAAGCACCGACACCCTCCATGCCACGCGACTGTCTCGCGTTCACCGTGAAACGACATGCAGCCGCCAATTTTTTTAATCTAGTCGAAATTTATGCTTCGATCTGACCGTCAAAATGACAAATAAACCACGCCGATGACCTCCCATCGGTTCTCTCCACACAACGGTATCATTGATTTGGCGATCCATGAAAGTTGATAGTCGCGTGATGAACGGCTGCCACTTTTTCTACGATTTCTAGACAAACAGTTCGTCGAATCGAAAAATGAGTTGCAGATCTGAGTTACGCTCTTCGAGAGCTTCGATATATAATTTTTCTGAATTTTTTTGAGGAGTTTGAAATTTCACTTTGGATTTTGAATTTCAGTTGGAATTAGGTGTTTGTCTGCCATTGAAATGAGGAGGTGAAAGAAATTGTACGTACAGACAAATGATATTGAGAAGTAATTAGGGTTTATAACAAGGTATTTATAGGCAGAGTTGAAATTAGAATGGATGGATCAGATTGAATATACGCGCTAACGACAAAGTGACCCAAAAAGCCCGTTTCGACTCCGGAATGAAATTTGGGTCAATCCATATATCAAAATAAGTATTTTAAAATATTTTAAACACAATCGAAAAGGTTTCATATCTAAATTCCATCATATAGAGAAGTTATGCTAAAATCAAAATTTTCCAATTTGATTTCAACTTCATAGATTTCAAGGCGTTTCAAGCCCATACGATCAAACGACAAGTCCGATCGATACGAAACTTGAAATCCTATAATAATTCACCGTTACGGTTCCGATGAAACTGGTTTCGTCGAAATCCAAGTCAGTGGCCAAAATGGCTATTTTTATATTAATTAAATAAATTAAAAATAAATTAATTAAATCACTTCCCAAATTAAATTCTATAATTCATAAATTTAATCATCTTGTATTACTTCAGAAATTTAAAAATCCTTTATAACAAATTTCCATATAAATTTAAAGTTAATACGTTCACAACTACGGTGTTTAACTTTCAAAATAAATAAATTCATTACTTATCAGTTGCAATTCCCCTAAATCCATCTATTTCATCTTTAATCTTATTATGAATCAATTATAACTTACCCTCTTAAAGGTGATGTCAACATGGGTTTATATCTACTACACTAACATTCCAAACTTCATCTTAATTCACATTTATGAAATATTTAAATATTTAATTTCAGTTAATTGCAATAAACCCAATTACCATAATTTTGAATTCAAATAAATAAATAAATGTTGATTTCCATTCTCATTATTCAAACAATCATTATCCTATAAACATATTTAACATTTGTTTACGTTTTATTACACCGATACTTCCAATTTCACCTTTTCTTGTATTAACTATTTTATTTCCACTTATTTGTAATAATTACTATAATTCAATCATATTGAAATTTGTTAATTTCACCCATAAATTTAGATTTTAAATCCAATTAACTAATGTACCTTGGTTTCATCCTTTATTACATCAATTGTTACTTTAATTTACATTAACAAAACGTTAAATTAAGATTTATTGTAATCGATTACCAAAGTTTATTTAACACATTAAATAAACAACCCATATTAATTGTCACCTATTTGCTTTTAATTGCATTTATAAGGTTGTTACCTATCAATCTAGGTTATAATTCCATAGATAACGCTAATTTTATTTCATTCCATCAATACACGCCTATTTACATCTTAATTTGAATAAATATTACAATTCTAAATGTGTACTTCTATCAATTGAACACATTAATTAAGGTTTTAAAACCAATAAATGAATCTACCTTAATTCCATTCTTATACCAGTTTATTTCTTTACATATTACATATTAATTCATCAATTTACATACTTTGAACTATTTTACCCAATTCATGAATTACTACCTTAAAATAAATTTACGTTTCTATTAGATTTACATTCACACTTCCGTTACTACACTTATTTTCATTAAAGTAATATTTAATTACCTTTATTTTTTAATAACCATTTATCACCAATATACTCTTTATAATACTTATATGGTTATTCTCTACAACAATTACCCTATATCCTATTATTTCACCCATTAATACAACAATTACATTTGTTTTTATTATATTCCAATTATAACTAAGCCATAACTTTTAAATTATTTTATTTAAATTAGAATTTTATTCAAATTACTAATAATTAGTTTTAATTATCATTGTTATATCTCAATCTTAGCATTTACTTCAATATAAATTATAAATTTTTTACTTCTTTCTAAATTTAACTACAAAGATCTAATTAAATTAACCTATTTATTTATTAAAATTTACGGGTCGTTATAGTCTGTCCCTTACAAGGGTTGGTGAGATGGTGAGGTGAATAAAAGTCACTTTTATAATGTCAGTTGGGATAGGAAATTTATTTAATCTCCTGCTTCTAAAGCATATGATTTAAATCTGGCTACTCTCTTCTCTGGTTATTCTCATTTTTTTGGTCCAGCATCGGATGATGGTCGTGGTTGTTCCCCCTTTTCTGAAGGAGACTAGTCATGTTGTATTAGTAGTTTAGGCACCTTTGTCTAGCTCCTGTGCTTTTTGTTTATTTGTGGTTTGGGCTCTTTTTGCCCATTTAGTTGTTCCGCGCATGTGTAGAACACCTGTTTTTCCATTTTTTTAAAACAGTGGCATGGCCCACTATAAAGCCAGCTAGCTTTGCTAAATAAAAAAGTGTATGTATGACATCCTTAATGATGCCCTTATATATAAATATCGATTTACGATTTTAAATTGAGATTTAATGATTTAATAATTATTATAATTATTTAAACAATTGTTTTTAACGATAATAATTCATCTTAAATAGTTATAAAGTGATAATAAATAATTTATAATAGTTTTATAAAGAGATAAATATTGAGATCATTTTTGTTAATTAAAAATGATTGTAAATTTATTTTTAATTTTTTTACATATATATGTAATTTAAATTATAAGTGAAAATGTGACCGGGAATCGGTTTCTCGATTTTCAACGGTTTGATAAACGAAAATTGTTCAAAGTCAATGCGACGTTGGTTATATGTCATGTGCACATATATAACATAGTAATACACACCCTAACACATACATACGTCCATATATATACCTAAAACATTTATACATTTATGAATACAAAATGTTAAAAATATCTAAGATATTTTCCATTTACTTAACCCTTAAGTCATCCAAAAGTCAAATACGCATGCTAGGAAATGAATGAAGTGATGGAGGTACATGGAGGGGGGTATTAACGTGTATTGTGATGTGATGGGAGGGGAGTGGGCTAAGGTAGTTTGGTCCATGGACATATAGATATTTTTTCACAAATTTTTCCTATAAATACCCATGCACACTCTTCCATTTCATTCACCATCTTCTTCATTTTTCCTAAGCTCCTCCTCTCCATTAAAGCAGCTTCTATCTTAGGAAAACTATGAAGAAATAGTATCAAAGAGAATATATATGTGTGTGTGTGTGTGTATGTATGTATGTATGTTAGTATTCGACCTCTAAACCAAGTGCAAACACCTCCCTATCTCCTCTACAACTCACGCCACCACCTACTTCCCCTTTGCCCGAGCACACCACCACCCAAAAGCATGGTCGTGCCAACCCAAGGCCTAGGCCAAGCCCTATAAGAAGAAAGGAAGGAGATCGAAGAGCTCTGGAGCAAGGAAAAGGGGAGGAAGTGCTGCCGGAATCGATTCGAGAAGCTACAAAAAAGATTGGTGGAGTGGAGCCATAAGTCGGTACTCAACGTTTATCAAATAATAAATAATCTCTATAACTTTTTTAACTATGATAATATGACCATTTAACCTCTTAATGATTTGTATGAATGTTTGAAACTTGGTTGATTATATCTTGATGTAGTCGATAACTTGGTTATGACAAATTATGAGAAATCATAATAAAAATCGTTAAGTAATTAACCATGATTAATTAATGAAAAATAAATCCATATGGATGTGTATATGAAGTTATTTAGCCTCTTAATTGTTTTGAAAATATAAAAAGGTTAAAAATGAATATTATAATAATACGATATTATGAAATGATTTAAAGATGAAAAAGAGATTTAATATGAAAAATATTGGTTTAAATGTTTTAAAATGGTTTATAAATGTTTTATAAACATTAAACTACAATATTGAGAAATTTCGACAAATAACGAATTTGGAGTCAAAAATAGGCACACGGCGTAACGGTAGTTCGCGATTTCATGCTGTAAAAGTTAAATCCTTCTATATGATGGAATTGTAGTCGGATTTCTTTGGAGTAAGAATATTTTGAACTATTACATACATAGTTTTAAAACAAAGGAAGAAAACCAAGATCTCGATAGGTAGATTTTTAAATATGAGTAAAACAAATTTTTGGAAAAATCACGGTTTCGAAGTTCGGAATCCATAACAGGATTTCTTCGACAATGATGTTTTAAAATTGTTTAAAAAGGTGTGATAAATTCTAAAAATCTTTTAAAATGTTTTAAAAGTGATTTGAGTTTTAAAAGTGAATTTTCAAATAATAAAAACGTCGTTTGATCAATATAGCTTAAAAGGCACTTTCCGCCTTTTCCGCAGCACTTTTTCTATAACTTTTGTAATATAGTTTTAAACGCAGCCATTCTTTTCCAAACCTTTTGAAAATATTTTCAAATGATTAATAAATGTATTTTAAGTGTAATTTGAAGAATTTATGGAATGATTAAAGTTTAATGATTTAGAGTCGATCAAATAACTTGACCGCCTCATAGATGTCAAAGAGGTAGTGTCTAGGCTTGAGTTTGGAAATCAGTTTCATGGTTTCCCTGGCTACCCAGACCGACTCAACGGATTGGATAGTAAATTTGGTTTACTCGGATCAAAATTTCCCAAAGTATAAAGATATAATTTTCCAAATTTAAATAACTTGGATTGCATACAAATGATTTGGAAATGTTTTCCTAAATAAAAGGTGAAACGTTTTGGAATTATTTCAAGATTAAAATGGTTTTAAAATTAACCAAATGATTTAATTATGAGGCTTAATGATTTCATATACTTAAAAAGGAGAAAGAAATGATTCAATGAATATATCTCTAAGAGATATCTATGAATGAATAAAAAGTTGAATTAAATTGATTGATGATTGATGATCACATATGAACTTAACATCTTTTTAATCGATGACTGGTTCGAAGGAACCGGGGTCAGATTTGGGTAACTTCTATCCGAAAACCACTCTGTACCAATGTACATACTCAGAAAGGCATGATGATGATGATGATTTTTGAAGACGAGAATCTTCATGATGAAGGGTTGCTTACCACTAGTCTCTCGAGGTGAAATTTACCATATCATATACTTATGGTGGCAGTAGTGCTTTCTTATGAAAATCTTCGATTGCAAGGACTACTTGGTACTAATGGTAGTAGGAGGAGTGTCTTCAGTTTCATTCAATCCTAGAACGAAATTGTATGGACGAATGTCTAACGGTGCACTCTGATCATATTAATCAATCTCTATCAACGTATTATGTGCTTGGTGGCGGAGAAGGAAACTTCTCTTAGCTTAACACCTATTCCGGAGATGTACGAGCTCAAGAGTTATACATTGGTAGAAATCAGTTGTGTGACTAAGGAATGGCTATATGACATTCAGAGTGGAACCTGTGATGATCAAAGCGTGGCTTTGCGAAAAGCAAAATGTGGCTTTATGGAGCGTGGCCTTGCGAGCCTCACATCCCAAGACTATGTGGTCTGAAGGACATATTTTTTGGGCTATTATTTAGGGAAGATGTCCCTTTAGGCACTTGTTGCCTTATTGTATGGATGGAAAGGTATGGAGGATGACGAAGACCATGTAAAGCCATTGAGTAATACTCTGTTCCATGGTAGTGTAGCAGTATAGTTCGGAGGCTGACAAAGACTATGTAAAGTCACTGGTGTGAAATAGGACAGTTATATGAGGATTTTTCAGGTCTGAATGGTCACTAGTTCCTTATCATGTTGGAAATCCAATTCCAATACGTTACCTTTATGGTTTTGATTGTAGAACCTACTTTTAAAAAGTAGCTAATAAGCAGTCAAATTTAATCAATGTGATAATTTCGGCATCTTGATATATTATGTGAAAAGTCTTTTTAAAGGAATGTCATTAAAAATAATATCAATTTATTTTGGTATAAAAGTGTTTGTTTATCATAACGTAAAAAATCGTTCGTATTTATGTGTGGGCGTGGTCTTATGAGATACCCTTCTTTTCAAAGATTTTGGTTGACATCAACATTTAAAATTTCGAGTATCTCATACCGGTTTATCAAGCCTGATCCTGGAATTTTAAATACTCGGTTTAGATCCGAGTAGTTTCAGGTTTAGTTGAAGACGCTTGGAGTTTCCAGAGGAGAGCTAGAGATCTTCATCTACGTATGGACGTATTCTATTATCCGCTGTATCTATTGCATTTATTTTTATTTTTCATCATTGGTAAAGACAGAGGATTTATATTTGTCCAAGCTGAATCTAGGTTAGACTCTGATATTGTGTTCAAAATTTTCCACTATAAAAATTATTGTTGAGATAATATATGTTATTCCATTTGTGTGAGATTCTGTTTTGTCTTTATTTTCTTTTTCCCCTAACAATCGGGCTTTCTGGCACTTGGATTTGCGGCACGTAAATACCAAGATTGTATTGGTGTTGATTTTCGTGGGTCAAAAAACCCGGTCGTTACATTTGGTATCAAAGCTTATGCTGAGCGAATACTCTTTGGTTGGGTAATACTCATTATAGATAGGGTTAGTAATATCCTATAATGAGTGACTCATTGGAGATAGGGTTAGTAACACCCTAAATGAGTTTTGTGAGTATTATACATATGAGCGCGTATTTGTTATTTGATATAAAAATGTTTTGTATTTATTTATTTATTGAGTGGTTTATAGATTCTTATCGATGTGCCTGATCACTTTTATCGATAGGGATTTCTAAACATTTAAACAAGGCAAATCGACACACCGTTTTAAAAGAAGTATATATTATATATACAAAAGTATAATTTGGAAAATTTATAAGATGTTATCACTTTGGAAAGTTCCAAGAATAAGGCCTTGATCTATTTGGTGATGATGGGAATAATCTTCTAAGTATCGATTATATGCTAGCTTGGGCCAACGGTATCGAACACTTAGCAAATTATTCTCCTTGACATTATATAATCAAGGCAAGTTCAAAATCCGAACAAGTTGAATTAAGTTATTTGGACAAAAGGTTCTAGGTCAAGAAATAAATAAGCCTGCTAATGATATCTTGGTATATCATTTAGGTCGGGATGTCTTATTTTTCAAGGAAAGATTTTTGGATGACTCCAAAGTAGGCATGAAGAGCATGTGCAGTAAAAGAAGTAGAAGAGAAATTAAAACTAGGATCTTATACTGGCATATACTGTTACAGATGCGATAATGAAGGGTATTATGCAGTTCTGTGTAAGAATAGGAAAGAAAAGGGATAAAAGGAAGCAGAGAAAAAGAAGGAAGAAAAAAAAAATTGGGTTGATATATTCTGTTACAAGTGTAAAAGGCAAGGACATTTTCTACGTGGGTGCCCTAAAACGAAGAAGAAACCCACAATTCGGTCAGGAAAGGTAAAGGGTTGCTACCATTGCAAGGGATTAGGACATATGGCCAAAGAATGTCCACGGGCATGCATTTGGTGCTACCAAGGGAAGCACTTAATGAAATACTATCCAAAAATGAAGGTGGCTAACTTAAGGCCTCAAAGATAAAGTGCCATCCACCTCAAAAAGGGATCCAAGAATAGTATATAGAGCAGTTCATGTATCAATATATAAGATGGTGATGTATGATAAGTTGTATTCCCTAGGGAGTTATTCTTAAAAGTTTGTAATACAGCTAGGAATGGATGTATATGTATGATGTTAATTAATAAACTTATCTTTGAATTATCCTCTCGGAGCACTTCTTCTATCTTATATCCAATCAAATTTAATAAGATATTCCGAAATAAAAAGATTATATAATATAAAGAAGTGTCTTTGTAAAAAGTGTTTAAATTAGAAAATTATTTAAGAATATATTTTATAAAAGTATATTTTATAAAATAAAGTGAAATTAGCAAAAGTAAAATGATGTTTGAGAAAGATGGGTTTGAGAATTCATACCCTAATGATTTGAAAAAGTATAAAAGGGAAAATTATGTAATATAAAATAAGTTTGGAATTAAATTTATAATGATATTTATTAACAAAGAAATTTCAAAGGAATTTTGAAATAAGAATTATAATGGTATTGCTCCAAATAAAGGATAATCGATTTCTTTTGGAAAAGAGAAAGAACTATTTTTGGGAATAAATATTTTGAAGAAAGGGTTTATAAAGGTATTTCAAAAAAAATTTATGAAATGTTTTCATCAAGAATAGAAAAGGTAAAATACGTTATAAGTAGATCATTTCGTACACGATTTTGATCTAAGATTCGAGTATGGAACTTTGAGGTGTTTACACTAATTCGAAAGAGGATTTATCACTCGATCCTTGATGGCGAACATTGATGAGGGTTTATGATTGGGTACTTGAGTTTTCTATCATAGTTGATGGCTCTGTAAGGGAAACAAAGTTTTTTGATCAAGAAGCCTGATCAGAGTTCGCACTAGAGATTCAGGGGACAATACTAGTTCGGAAGTAAAATTGTGGATTCGAACAGTATATCAAATCGGATAATCTGTATACATCATATGCATGTAAGTTTAAAAATAAATATATTTTTTGGACGAATAACTTTGGGTTTTGTTTTGGTGTAATTTCGGGGATGAAATTCTTTTAAGGGGGGGAAGTCTGTAACGACCCGCAAATTCATCAATTCGATAAATTATATTTATTTTTAAAATATTTGAATATAACTTTTGAAAACATAGATTATGATGTTTTGAACAATAAATAATAATGGTAATAAGTATTTACAAAAATATTTCCTTTGGAAATATATCGGTAAAATGGTCGAACACCGTTTTATCGATAAACAACTCTAAAAACCATAAGCGTCGCCCACGAAGCTGGATACATACAGTTATTTTATAATTGAACAAGAATATGAAACAAAATTAATTTATTAATTTTTGGGAAATTAAAAGCATGAATGACATCCTCAATGATGCCCTTATATATAAATATTGATTTATGATTTTAAATTGAGATTTAATGATTTAATCATTATTATAATTATTTAAATAATTGTTTTTAAATGATAATAATTAGTTTTAAATAGTTATAAAGTGATAATAAATAATTTATAATATTTTTATAAAGAGTTATATAATCAGTTTGAAAATATAAGAAAATTGATATCGCTTTATCGGTATAAAAGCAATTTTTGTACATAATAGTTAACATTGATTTATATGATTTTATAATTCAAATGAGATCATTTTTATTAATTAAAAGTGATTATAAATTTATTTTCAAATTTTCTTTACATATATATGTAATTTAAATTATAAGTGAAAATGTGATCGGTAATCAGTTTCTCGATTTTCAACAACTTGATAAACGAAAGTTGTTCAAAGTCAATGCAACGTTGTTTATATATCATGTGCACATATATAACATATTAATACACACCCTAATACATACATACATCCATATATATACCTAACACATTCATACATTTATAAATAAATAAAGTTAAAAATATCTAAGATATTTTCCTTTTACTTAACCGTTGAGTCGTCCAAAAGTCAAATACCCATGCTACGAAGTGAATGAAGTGATGGAGGCACATGGAGGGGGCTGTTAACGTGTATTGTGGTGTGATGGGAAAGGAGTGGGCTAAGGGTAGTTTGGTCCATGCATATTTAGATAGTTTTTCACAAATTTTTCCTATAAATACTCATGCATACTTTTCCATTTCATTCACCTTCTACTTAATTTTTCTTGAGCTCCTCCTCTCCATTTTAATGGCTTCAATCTTAGTAAAATTATGAAGAAATAGTATCAAAGATTATATATATATATATATATTAGCATTCTACCTCTAAACTTAGTGCAGTCACCTCCTTATATCCTCTACAACTCACGCCACCACCTACTTCCCCTTTGCCCAAGCACACCACCACCCAAAAGCATGGTCGTGCCAACCCAAGGCCTAGGCCAAGCCCTATAAGAAGAAAGGAAGGAGATCGAAGAGCTTTGGAGCAAGGAAAAGAGAAAGAAAGTGCTGCCAGAGTGCTGCCGGAACCGATTCGAGAAGCTACGAAATAGATTGGTGGAGTGGAGCCATAAATGAGTGCTCAATGTTTATTAAATAATAAATAATATCTATAACTATTTTTATGTATGATTACATAACCATTTAATCTCTTAATGATTTGTATGAATGTTTGATAACTTGGTTGATTATATGGTTGATTATATGTTGATGCAGTCGATAACTTGGTTGTGATAAATTATGAGAAATCATAATAAAAATCGTTAAGTAATTAACCATGATTAAATAATGAAAAATAAATCCATATGGATGCGTATATGAAATTATTTAGCCTCTTAATTGTTTTGAAAACATAAAAAGGTTGAAAATGAATATTATAATAATATAGTATTATGAAATGATTTAAAGATGAAAAAAAGATTTAATATGGAAAAATATTGGTTTAAATATTTGAAAATTTTTTATAAATGTTTTATAAACATTAATTTCAATTTTGAGAAGCTTTGACAAATAACGAATTTGAAGTCAAAAATAGACGTCTCGCGTAACGGCAGTTCGCGAATCTACGCCGTAACAGTTTAATCCTTTTATAGTATGGAATTGGAGTCGAATTTCTTTGGAATAAGAATTTTCCAAACTATTATATACGTAGTTTTCAAACAAAGAAAGAAAATCGAGATTTCGATAATAGATTTTCAAATATGAGTAAAATAAGTTTTTGGAAAAGTCGCGGTTTTGCAGTCGGAATCCATAACAGGATTTCTTTGAAAATGATGTTTTAAAATTATTTAAAAATATGGAATAAATTTTAAAAATCCTTTAAAATGTTTTAAAAGTGATTTTAGTTATAAAAATGAATTTCAAATAATAAAAAGTCATTTTGATTAATATAGCTTAAAAGGCACTTTCCGCAGCAATTTTCTATAACTTTTGAAATATAGTATTACACGCAGCTATTATTTTCCAAATCTTTTAAAAATGTTTTCAAATGATTGATAAAAGTATTCAAAAGGTAATTTGAAGGATTTATGGAATGGTTAAAGGTTCAATGGTTTAGAGTTTATCAAATAACTTGACCGCCTTATGGGGTGTCAGAAAGGTAGTGTCTAGGCTTGAGTTTTGAAAACCAGTTTTCTGCTCTCTCTAGCTCCTAGACTGGCCTGACGGATGGGACTGTAAATTTGGTTTACTCGGATCGAAATTTCCTAAAGTATAAAGATATAATTTTCCAAATTTAAATAACTTGGATTGTATACAAATGATTTGAAAATGTTTTCCTAAATAAAAGTTGAAACGATTTGGAATTATTTCAAGATTAAAAAGGTTTTAAAATTAACCAAATGATTTAACAAATGAGGCTTAATAATTCTGTATACTCTAAAAAAGAGAAAGAAATGATTTGATGAATATATCTCTAAGAGATATCTATGAATGAATTAAATTTGAATTAAACTGATTGATGATTGATAATCACATACGAACTTAACATCTTTTTAATCGATGATTAGTTCGGAGGAACAGGGATCAGATTTAGGTAACTCCTATCTGAAAACCACTTCAAACTAATGTATACAATTGGAAGTTAAGACATAATGATGATGATGATGATTTTTGAAGACAAGGATCTTCATGATAAATGGCTTATTGCCACTAGTCCCTCGAGGTGAAATTTACCATATCATATATTTATGGCCGCAGTAGTGCTCTGTTATGAAAATCTTTGATTGCAAGGACTATATGCTACTAATGGTAATAGGAGGAGTGCCATCGGTTTCATTCAGTCGCAGAATGAATTTGTATGGACGAATGTTTGACAGCGCATTTCTGATCATAATAATCGATCTCTATCAACGTATTATCTGCTTGGTGACGAAGAATGCAACTTCTCTTAGCTCAACACCCTTTCCTAAGACGTACGAGCTCAGAAATTATATGTTGGTAGAAATCAGTTGTTTGATTAAGGAATGGCAATGTAGCTTTCAAAGTGGAACTTATGATGGTCAAAGTGTGGCTTTACCAAAAGAAAAGTGTGGCTTTGTGGAGCGTAGCCTCACAAGCCTCACATCACAGGAATGGTACGAGATACTATGTGGTCTGAAGAATATATTTTTTGGGCTATAATTGCGGGAAGATGTCCCTTTAGGAACTTGTTGCCTTATTGTATGGATGGAAAGGTATGGAGGTTGATGGAGACCATGTGAAGCCATCGAGTAATACTCTGTTCAATGGTAGTGTAGCAATATAGTTCGGAGGCCGATGGAGATCATGTAAAAACCACTGGTGTGAACTAGGACTGTCATACGTGGATTTTTCAGGTCTGAATGGTCATTAGTTCTCTATCATGTTGGAAATCCAATTCCAATATGTTTCCTTTATGGTTTTTATTGTAGAACCTACTTTTAAAAAGTAGCTCGTAAGCCGTCAAATTTAATCAATGTTACAATTTCGGCTATCTTGATATATTATTTGAAAAGTGTTTTCAAAGGAATGTCATTAAAAAGAACATCAAATTATTTTGGTATAAAAGTGTTTAGTTGTCATAAGGTAAAAACCAGTCTGTATTTATGTGCGGCATGGTCTTATGAGAAGCTCTTCTTTTTAATGATTTTGATTGACATCGGCATTTAAAATTTCAAGTATCTAATGCTGGTATATCAAGTCTGATCCGGGTATTTTAACTACTCGGGTCAGATTCGAGTAGTTTCAGGTTTAGTTGAATACGCTTGGAGTTTGCAGAGGAGAGCCAGAGATCTTCATCTACGTATGGACATATTTTATTATCCGCTGCATCTACTGCATTTGTTTTTATTTTTCCACATTTGTAAGGACAGAGGATCTATAATTGTCCAGGTTGAATCTAGGTTAAACTCTGATATTGTATTCAAAATTTTCTACTGTACAGATTATTGTTCAAATAATATATGTTATTCCATTCATGTGAGATTTTTTTCTATCTTTATTTTCATTTTCCTTTAACAATCGGGATTTTCGGCACTTGGATTTGCAACACGTGAATACCAAGGTTATATTAGTGTCGATTTTCGAGGGCCAAAAATCGACGGTTGTTACAGAAGATATTCAATGACATTGTTCTTTCTTAGATTTTAAACTCTATTAATTCAAGCATTTCTGATAGTGTATTAGACATTGAATATTGTTGTTGAAATTTGGGCTGATCTCAAGTAATTGAAAGAGACGTAGCTTCTTTACATCAAAATGATATGCCCATTTTGCATACTATTCAAAATGAAATGGAATGTAGGATGAGCCCTCTTCCACCAGTGATTTGTCAACTTGCACATGTGGAATAATAAGGAAAAGGAAGAAAAGGAATAGAGAAGTAAGGTCACATAATTTCTTATGGGTTTAGAAATACTTATTCTAAAGTAAAGGAAAAAATTTACTTAAGCAACATCTTCCTCCATTAGTAAAATATATTCCATGATTGTAGAAGATGAAAAGCAACATGACTTTTCTACAACAAAAAAAATAATGGCTACAAATATAGAAATGGAAACAAAAGTGGAGAAATATCAATAAAATGAAAAAGAAAATATATTTTGTGAAAATTGCAAAAGAAACAATCACACTATTGACAAATGTTTCTTTCTGAATGGGTTTCCTCTAAATACAAAAGAAAGGAAAGGAGTACCACAAATCAAAGAAAAACTGCTTATAATGTTGGAAGTCATAATACTAATTGATTATCGCACATTGTTACTTTGGAATAATATCAACAACTTATGGATCTTTATATGTTTCTAAATAAATTTAACTCATGGATATTTCTAAATGAATTCTGGGTGGTGAGGCCATAGATCATGTAGTT
Source organism: Allium cepa (assembly GCA_030765085.1). Lineage (NCBI taxonomy): Eukaryota > Viridiplantae > Streptophyta > Magnoliopsida > Asparagales > Amaryllidaceae > Allium > Allium cepa. The sequence continues at coordinate 627,123,843 of CM060940.1, read as the reverse complement.
TCTTCCTCAAACTCACTGCGAATATCCAAACATCGCTGGTTTTTCGATTTCATTACCAAAGGGTCGAAAGGCAAACGTAAATGTAGTAGGCATATTAAACTTAAATTCAAACATAAAGCTACCTAATGTGTTTTATATTTCTTATATCTTTGCAAATTTACTTTCATTAAGTAAAATGATCAAAGCATTGAATTGTTTGGTCACTTTCTTTCCTAACCCTTGCATAATATTAGAATTGACAATGAAGAAAATCATTTGTTTTGGAAGACTATATGGGTACATACATGAATATTCCCTAGGGCTAATATTGGTACATATTTGAACACTGAATAAGTAACTCACTTATATGTACATAGTATTGGCATAAAGCAATCAACACATGAGCCTATAGGATAGAACGATACATAAAAGAATCAGAATCGCAGTGATAATATATAATTATAATGTGACTAGTCATCTCAATTTTGGCGTAGAACACTTAGTTATCCCTCTCGTTTACCTATGAAGTTTTTCATGGATTATAGTTGTAGCATTAGTCATGATTTTAATATGATTGTATGCTCATTAGCAAAACAAACCAGGCTTCTATTTGGTTATAGCTCCATTAATATTAAGCAATCATATGATTATATTCATGTTAATATTTAAGGTGCTTTTCGAGTAGTCACCCTTATAGGAAGATTTTATTTTCTTACCATCGTTGATGATTTTACTTATTATATTGGACTTTTTAATGCGTCAAAAATAGGAAACACAAAATTCAATTAAAATCTTTTTTTCTTTTACAAAAACAAAATTTTGTACTTAAATCAAAAGAATTTGAATTGCAAAGGAAGAGATATTTTTTCCATGACAAATTTTTTCCAATCCCGCGGTATCCAGTTTATTCATACATGTGTTCTAACCTCAACAAAATGGTGTTGTGGAACACAAACATAAACACATTCTTAATGTTGCTAGAGCTTTGCGTCTTTAAGCAAATTTACCACTTAAATTTTAGGGTGAAGCTATCCAACATGCTCTCATTAATCGATAGCCTAAACCCTTTATTTTTAAAAGGACGCCATTTGAGTTTCTTTATAAGCGACCTCATACATATGATCATCTCTAAGTTTTTGGTTGCTTACGTTTTTCGTTAAAACTGTTCATAAATTTGTTAGTTTTCCTTCGGGAAAAAAGGCCTGTAACATTTATGATTTAGAAGTAAAAATATTTTCAGTACTATAGACGTAACCCTTTCAAGAATCTATTTTTCCTTTTTCCCACTAATAATGAAAATAAAACTTCATTTCTACCACTACGTGCTCATACTCATGATTTACAACATGATTTTCCTATAAGAGAAACGTTGTCATTATGGTATCATATTCTATTCAAGACTTGCAACATTCTTCTTATATACCAATGTTTACAACCTTGCTTGCCTCAACTCTGACCATAACAGATTAATCCACAACTCAATTTCCTAGCCTTTGCCTACTTTAGTTGAGTTTCTAATCTTCGAGGATCTCAATGAGTGGAAAAGACATCCTTCTGGCTTCGTAATTATCCAATCCATAGAGATTCTTCTTTAACCTCAATGTCAAATAAGCGTTAAAGTACTCAACATACATTTTCAAATTATATCTCTTATGAGCATATCTCACCTTCTAATAGGCATTTGTGGCATCGGTTTCTAATATATTCAATCCTACTGCTTATTTAAAAGCTCACATGATCCAAAATGGAGAAACGCTATGGATCTTGAGATTAAGGCGCTTGAAGAAAATGAAACTCGATGTTATACCAACTTACTACCAAGAAAGAAGCCTATTAGTTGTAAATGGTTATATAAAGTCAAGTATAACTCAATGGAACCACTAAGCTTTACAAAGCTCATATGGTTTCCGGGGGTACACACAAATTGAAGGTATGGACTATAAAGAAACTTTTTCTCCAATCGCTGTGAATTAGTAATGGCTTGATACTTGTTAGCACTTATTGTTGCTCGTAATTGGGTCGCTCCACCATATGGATGTCCAAAATGTTTTCTTGCATTGAAGTCTCAATGAAAGTGTATATGCAACCACCACTAAGGTAAAACTATCAAGAAGAGAAGCTTGCAACAAAAGAGGCATATTACAACGGTGGAACACAGTTGTAAAAGATATATTGCAACGGTGAGACCACAGTCGTATTTTAAGAAGTTGTAAAAGGCTATCATTTTTTACAACTGTGTTCTTTAGTTGCATATAAACGTTGTGATATTATATATTACAACTGTTTCTTACCCTTGCAAATAACCATTTTACAAATGTTGGTAACTCTTGTAGATATGTAACATTTCGTGCTGTAGCAGGTATGACAACTGCTGGATAACTGTTGTAGTTATCTACAACAACTGTTATTCACAGTTGCAATTAATCTTTTTACAACAGTTGATAGCAGTTATAGATTGTAACATTCGTCATATAGCAGGTATGACAACTACGTGGCCACCGTTGTAGTTATCCGTACTACTACTGTTACACGCAGTTGCAGTTTAGTATGTTCTACGACCTCCTCCACAGTTGTAATATACTTTAATTACAACCACATCAATTGCAATTTAAACCCAAAAATATAATTGCATGCACCATTTAATAATTTACCAAAACTATAAGTATACATAACTGAATCAAATTCATTCATAAATATTAATATTTATATAATTCTAACAAAACACAATACATACCAAATAAAACAATCTAAAGTATTCGTTCACATCACCAACTAAAACAGTACCAAAACAACATTCTCACATAATCATTCCAAAATAGGATACAACACAAAATACATAAGAAAGATAAAGTTTTGTATCGCAAAACACATACCCTAAGGAAATACACTAGTCGAAGGCAACGAAGTCTTTATGCCAAGCCACGGTCGATCCAACTGCTTCTCCAATACTACACATCTCGGAACTCGGCCTCCACAAGAAAGCTTCCGGATCCACCGCCACATCAACCCAAACTTTACAACCATCTGGTCCTAGTTTTTTAAAATGCACCAAACAATCAGGATCATTGGATACTACCGTTCCTTCTGCAACAACTTGCTTTTGCCAACTCAATATTTTACATTTTCCGACCTCAATTCCAGCATGCCTTGCATCCCGTTTAGGTCATTCTTCAACAGCCAGAGTATTGCTCTCACGGTGTGACTGCACAAAAATAATTTACGAATACATTAGACTATTTATGGTATATGTATAACATCAACTAAAAATGTGGACTGAGTAGCACAAACCTCTGTATAACATCAACAAAAATATGTTTTGCTCCAGAAATTAAACAAGAAGCATAAAGACTGAAGGCAACAGTAGATAACAAGCTTATACACAAAACAGAAGTTTGCAAAACTGTAACGGTGGCATGAAATATCAGTTAAAGTCTTAAAGGAAATGAAAACTGAAGACAGGATGGACAAGCACAAACCAATACACTAGCAGCAGCATGAAATATCAGTTAAAGTCTGCAACTGAACGTACCCATCTACAGTAACCCGAGAACCTTCCATAATCACACCCAAATCAGACCCCCCTAATCTCCTTCAACACAGAACCGACAATATTGAAATGCAAGCTTGACAAATTGTGCATGTCCAAAGACACAATATGTAACGACCCGCTATTTTGGACTATTCGCATCCGCACATGTCGGACTTGAATAATTCAAAATACCGAATTGTAAATTTAAATTTGGCAAAACTGAGATATACAGTAAATAAATAGTCACAGCATCACAGACACAGAGTAATAATATGCAGCGGAAATAAAAGAGATAGTAGTTCATGAAGCTACTATGTAAATATATAAGATACATCAGAGTTTACAACAAGGAGTAATACGATACATCAGATACAAATCAGAATACATCACTGGAATCATCGACTACTGAAAACAGAATAGACGGCTGGATCTTCAAGCAAAGCTCCAACTCCAAAGGTGAGTCTCAAAGCTGAACCACTCAGTCTGACCCGAGCGTGAAGCAAAACACAAAACACTCGAGTCAGGATTAATATTCTCATGTCAATAAATCCAACTCAAGTGAAATAGCAATCGAAATACAAGTAACTCAAAGGACGTTGGAATAACCATCCTCTAAGGATCCGTTAAACTATCTACTAGGTAATAATGTACGCTAAGTAGATAATTTCTATCAGTAATATAAAGTATTAAAATAGCGTTAAGGCGTTACCATGATCCCCCTTAACACATTTTATAATGCCATAGTCTATACAGCACCGTAAACCCCACTGTAAACTAGTGGTTATCAGAGGGTACCCCATAGGTATAACACAAAACAAAACGTAGTGGTCGCGAATAGGATAATCAGTATGACAAGGTACATGAGGCGATACCAACTAGGATACTAGTAGTTGCGTGATCCGGACTGATGTTGAGCATAGCCAGCAGCTACCTCAACACCGCGAAACAACACTCCCAAACCGAGGGGTGCACCCAAATCGAATCACAAAAGTAATAGATATGGTATCGAAGAAGTGTGTCCGCTAGAGATGGCGAACCTCAATGGCCCGGCGCGGCTCCTGTTTTAGTCATGTCAGGGGTCATCCAATATCGTTCTCTTCCTTCAGTCAACGCGTTCACCAAACCATCCAATTCATTCTGGATCAACTCTCCTCGTATAATAGTTATTAAAGTGGTTTTCGGTATCGACGGAGAGTATGTCCATATCCGATCCCGGTCTCTTTAATAACTACGTATTATTACACCGATTGTTCGTTTAATATATTTCAAAACAATCAATTTCAATTTCCGTTAGAATTCGTAATAATATTCCATTTGTCTTTCTATATCCGTTTCCATAATTTACATTTCAAAACTTCCAAATTACCATTTCAAAATCTTATAATTCAATTTCAAATTATATTTAAACAATTCAAATATTTATTCAAATTCATATATAAATTTCATTCCGTAATCATTTAAATAAATTAATTTAACACTCAAATCAATTTCAAATTCATTTCGATTTTATCCAATATTCGTTAAGTTAATTTAACATCCAAAACAATTCTTTTTAATTTCCAAGTCATTAAATCAATCACTTAAGTTAACTTCATTATATCAAAACTTACAAATTTAATTAAATTAAATTTGTTGAATCAAATTCTTTAAATTACAACTCTTACACTAATTTCAATAAAACACATTTATTTCTTGTCGAGAAATTCAATTTAACTTACTCTTTACATAGTTACAAATTTCAAACTCAATTTACAAAGAACTAAATTTCATATATTCGAGAAATCAAGTTTCACTTTAACTTACTTAAATAATTTTTCCAAAACTTACAAGAAACCTAATTTCATTTATTAACGAAGTTCAAATTCACTTATTCAAGAGTTAAATCTCTTATCATAGGATTCAATTTTTATTCACTTATCAAATACTTTAATCTTATTCAATTATTAAATAATTCCAACTTAATTATTAATAATTTCAAAACTTAATGATTTCAACATAATTATAAATTCAAATTTAATTATTACATCATTTCAAACTTAATTAAATGAATAATTCCAAATTTATTGTCAATAATTAATTTTAAAACAACGCTCTTTCAACAACTACTATGTAAATATTCGTTTCGGATTTTAAATATTGACATTTTCCTTTCATTAAATTCAAATTCCAATTTTATTTCAAACCTTATTCTTTACTCAAATAAAATCATTATTTTATTTTAAACCAAATTATTGACCAATCGGGTTTTTATTAAATTTTCTATCCTAAGTCAAGTTCATTTGCGTATTTATCATTTCAACCCGACTCCATTTCCATTCAAAAATTAAAGCATAGCAAAGGGAACTTGCAGTGTGATAACAGGAATGGTGTCAAAGTAAAAAAATAAGCAATAACAACAATCAATAACAATTCAATAATCAATTCGAATAATCCCGAAATAATCGTATTAATTCACATTGTTATTTATGCAAATTAATATAATTATTTCTAGAATCTACACTATCATTTCATGTAGATTAAAGATTATTACACTATTATTTTATACGGTTTTTCCACTTGTCATTAAATTTCAATTTCATACTACAACAATCAATCCAATATAAGTTCAATGGTTCAAAGTGTAATTTATCACTATTTTATATGTCCATTAATTTAATAATTAAAAGGGTCAAATTTAACTAATCAAATTCAATATATATGTCGGTTCAAATTTTAATTATCCTACGTCAAATTCAATTGCATAATATTTATCACTTTATACATTACAACATGACATCCAATATAGCAACAGTCAATCAATTATCAACCAATCTGGATTATCTTTGCATACATAATAGATAACGGTGTCAGATGTCAAGGGTGAACTGATACATAAATAACAGTACAATAAATAACAGCAGTATATTTCAATTGTCGTTCCAATTGAAATCAAATTTAATAAATAAAAGAATATTAATCGTGAGTGATTGCTCACCTTTCAAGGCTAGAGAAGATGTACGAGAATGAAAGCGAATTGCGGATCTAAGCACAATTCTGAAGCAATGATTGGCACGAATCGACGATCAAGGCTGATAAAATAGAAATTGATAAAGCGAATCAGAACCAGCTTGATATAACAAAGCGAAATATATACCATACTGATTATTATATTAAAAATAAATATTAAAATCAAAGATTCATATTTTATGATTAAAATCAATACTTGCAATAAAACGCAACACAAATATACGATTATACACGTGTACCTTTAAAAAGTTTTTCATATATATACATATACGCACAATTTTGTTCAACAACACTCAGTATACGGCAAGACTAATACAAAATATTTTACAGTTCAAAATCCAACCATACAGTAACAAAACTTAATAACCAATATAACATGCATTGTAGGACCCACAGACATACATAAATATAATCTTTAAAAATTTATGGATAGAAAATCAGATTCATAAACTTACATAACTAAAGTAGTATTTATAATACTTGTATAAATTTTATAGCTCTATAAACTGTATCACATACGTATAAAACAAACGTATCATACTAGCGTGAATTATATCACTAACCTGTACATCCTATATTATAAAACTTATAAGTTACAGTACAATAATATATACTTTTTATACCAATTATATAAAATATGCAACAACCTATATATATACAAATAGCTTATATGTATGCTTAAAATATAAATTGCATAACTATATGCACGCATCAGCATATATAAGCTAACATGCGCATGAAACAACATAAAATATACTTTAACTTATATATAATTTTATCTACGTATAAAACCTTTGAAACTTATATACACACGTAAACATATATATATTAACCATAACTTAGTAATAATATAAAGGGAACCAAATAGCTATGTATATGAAATTAATAAAATAAAACCTACTGTTACTTCAAATATAACTTGCCAAACTATTACTTCATATACAACAACTTATAAAACTATATATAACTAACCAAGTACAGACTATATTTAAAAGAATATGAACTACTCCTGTCCAAACTTATAAGTCAACATGCATAAATATATAACAACTACCTGCACTCACGTCCCCAAGTGGAGGGAGAGGGAGATGGCTCGGCATGTGAAGAAAACATACATGGAGGATGAGGTGGCTCGGCTCAAGCACGTACAAAAGAAGGAACGTTTTGTGCTTGATGGAGAGGAAGGCTTTGCACTTTTTTTTTTCATCTTCTCGTCCAAAGGAACGCACGTCTGTGACCGAGGGGAGGAGGCGATGTCGGGCGGGTGTAGTCGAATGGAGGCTGTGGCGGTGGTCAGGTGGGTCGTGGTCTCGGCTGGTTAATGTTGTGGACGGAGATGGGGTTGCTGGCAGACGTGGAGGAGCTGCAAGGCGCGTGCTTGGCTGCGGTGATGGGTTGTCGCGTGGGTAAGGGGAGATGGTGATGGTTCGGTATGTTGGCGATGGATTCATGCTGAGGTGCCGAGCTTGGGCCGACGTGGGAGGTGGTACGCACGGAGGAGGCCGTGTCGGGACCAAGCACGGTGGGCAGGCGAGCAGGTGGAGCATGGGTCTGTGAAGATGAGTGGGCAGAACGGCGGGTCAAGGAGGCAAGGTCGGTGGAGTGGTTTCATGCGAGTAGGCGGGAAGAGTGGGTGGATTTTTTTTGTGGTGGAGGCGGTGCAATTTATGTAAATAAAGAAGGAGGAAGGTTTCTGTTCGTTTGTTTTAAAATATAAAACTAGGAGGAGAGTAAGAATTGGATCTGGGAGTAAGGAATATGAAAGTGACAGAGCAAATTAAAAGGTAAGGAAGAAGAATCCTGTACAAGTGTTTATAGAATGGACCTATGGAGATGAATAGCCTACATGAAATAAATATTATTTCTCCAATTTAAAAGTGATCAGTAGATATCAAAAGTCACGCCTACGAAAGTGGCCAATATAAAAGCAACCAGCTGGAATAATTAATGCAATGAGAGGGTTGCAGAGATATATACAGAGAGGTTTAGAGTCCACAGGCCAAGCAATGATGCTCTCTGTAAATGTGACGGCTATTTGGTTTCTGAAGGGTCAAGACTCCTAGAATTTTAAACGTTGGAAAGTTGGGTACCGGTTTGTGCTGCGTAACGGACCAGTTTGTACTCCGTTAATAATTATAATTTGCAACGCCGAACTCCAATTGACACAAATAAATATACCGTTTTGGTCAGCGCGACGAGGAGGACACAACGGTATAAAGATATCCGTGATTTGATTGAATTATAAAATTCAAAATTTTCTACTGAAGGAAAATGCATAAAATTCGCCGAAAAATAAGAACGACGGAGCCAAAGATATCCGAATTTGGAAAAACGACAAACTAACAACTTGATCAAAAGATGGTTTAGAATTTTTCTATGTAAAAATATTTTGGTTTCAAGAACGGTTTATTTCCATCGATTACTAACTAATTTAAATTTGAAGTAAGTTTACGCGCGAAATAAACTTCCATGTTTTCGGACGAAAATTTACCAGTTGCTATGTTTAATTAGACGCATTTCAAATATGAAGTTTTAATAGCATCGGAATTTGTTTGTGAAAATACGAAATTCTACACTAAATAATCAATTTTAAAAATTTTAAACTGGGTCTGAATTTCAGGGTCGTTACATTCTCCTACACTCAAAACTTTTCGACCCCAAAAAGGAAGGAGGTAGGAGAACAGAAACACCCAGAAGAAATAGACTTGAATTACATCATAAACAATTAATTTAAACCATAGAAATTTCAATTTAAATTAATTTATATTTAATAATTTGGCTTTAAATTCAAGACTTTCATAAAATTAATTTGATTTCACATATATTAATGTTAGGTACAAAAGATTCCTTTCAAATGAAATTCAATTTAAATTCAATTAATTCAAGGTTGTCAGGACACGATTCTTCGACTTCCGAAAATTCAACATCGATACTCACTTTATCGACTGCCGAGAAATCGAACGATGGAAAACCGAACACTGAGGGTTTTTTTAAAAAAAGAATTTAGGAAAAGAGAAGAGAAGAAGGTAGAAATTAGGGAGGAGAGAAGACAGAAGATAGAAAATTTTAAAATTGAAAGAAATAGAAGAAAAAGAGAATAGAGGAAAAAGAAAAACAGAAGAAAATAGGACGGACAGAACACAACAGAATCACATCAGAATCTCACAATTCGCAGCGGAACAACATATAATAATAAATGAATAATCTTTAAACAAAGAACTATATCAGTTATTACATTACATCACATTTCATTACATCATATCATCAGAGTGTACAACAACAACAACAAACAGTGCAGCGGAAAAAGAAATACTATATAACTAGTAATACGCCATGCCATCCAGCTTGCTTCCAGCAACTCTAGAATATCCAGAATATCCTGATAAACCTTACTCTTGACTGCCCGTGTGGAAATTGGTGGGCACCCAGAGTTTAGGAAGGAAAACAATAAACTCCAAGTCAGTCATGTGACTGGTGTGAGAACTCAAAACAGTTTATTTAACTTTAAAATCAAAATAGAGAGATATTTTTAAATTTAATTCGCAATGCTTTTAAAAATGAGACTACCATAAGGCCTCCCGCACACACACACATGCAAACGCAGAATCGGAGGAGATTTCTCCTTATGATAGTCAAAGATGCTTGATACGCATTTAAAATAACATTTGATATTATTACTAGTGCATAGTGTAGAGAAAATCATTTCGAAAGTAGAATATAAATCTTAGCCAACATAGACATTTCGAACTATGCCTACTATAGCTACCATCCAAACAGTGGTGACCACCATAAGTGAATAGCAGGTTCTACAACTAATACCGTACAAGTTTCGTATTGGGAATTGGATTTCCAACAAATGGTCAGGCCAAGGAACTTCCCATTGCCACATGAGAATGCCTCTGGAAAGACATCCCCGAGAACCAAACCGGAACTCTGCCAACACAAGGCCGGGTTACCCCTAACTGGGTAACTACTGACACGAGCACGCCATTCCCCGATCGTAAACGACCTTTCTCACAGGATCCCGAAAACCAACAACCACAAAGTAATAAATTCGTAGTAACCACATAGGTTAAATATCTGGGCTCCATACCATGATACCACCTCTATCCAGAAGGAAATGTACATACCCTAAAGGGTGCTACCCCTCATAACCTTGCCGCATCTTTCCTGTTTTGACCATTTCCGGGGTGTGAGGTTCGACGAAGTCACGTCCACAAAAACATACTTTATACAAAAGCCATGCTTCGGGTCAACAAATGATCAACACAATGATCACCAAGATAGACGATCAAATAAACGATCCTATCACAATAATCAACACAATGATAATTTCAGCATCACTCAGCATATCACATTACCAAATTGGGAATATATCGCTGATAACTTCAACTATATAACCTCTGAGCTCGTACGTCTCAGAGAAGGGTGTTAAGCTAAAAGAATAAATTCTTCGCCACCAACAGAAATATATTTGAAAGAAATCGGCTTTATATCTCAACTTGTAATGTCAGACATACAATCCATACAAGTCTGTTCCGGGCTCGAACAAAACCGAAGGCACTTACAAAGAAGTCCTTGCAATCCGGATATTCACAATCCTGATCGGATTCACCATCACATATGGAGAACTCTATACCGTAGCTACTCGGTGCAGAGTAAATCGACAGGTCATCCTATCGCTCTCGCAAATACCGGGTCTTCAACACCGATCTTCAAATGCAATTCATAATGACGTATCACATATTCGGAATGGGTTATACGACCCCATGGTCCTTTTCCGGTTAACCCGAATAGTGAGCGCTTATTCAAAAATAAGTGTAGCATTCACATTCAATCAAATCACATCAAATACCCATTCAAAGGGAAATATTGATAGTCGGTTATTGAACCATCACTGGATATGCACACATCACCAGTTTCCAAATAATTTTCCAAATTATTTATTTTCCAAAATATCTTCACTAGATATTAAATTTCAATACTTCAAAAATAAATCAATATTTATTTTTAAACCAATTTCACTTTCTTTTATAAATTCCTTAGCGAATTTATAATTCCAAGATATCAATGAATATTCGATTTCAATTATTCATTTCAATTTTCTTTTCTATTTATCTTCAAAAAGATAAATTCTTAAAATATTCACTTTATATTGGAAAACAATTCCTTACTTATTTATTCATAAGTAATTCACAATTTTTATTTATTTTCAACACTTGGAAAATATTCAATATACTTCAATCGAAATTAAGTATATATTTCATTCTTTAAGGAAATCATTCTCTTAAACATATTTATTTGGGCCAAAACGAATGTTGCGTAAAACATCGTTACGACACCCCAAATCACTAGTATAGGGATTCGAAATTAAAATAGATATATAAATCCCAATACTATACAAAACATTTCCTTTCGGAAATCATTTACTATAACAACAGTGTTATAGTCCATCATCTCCTTCTATTTCTTGAAAACGTCTATTTCAACAATAAATGTTGAAATCTATGGTTTCGAATCTTAACACAGTTTAAAACATCATCAGATTGTTTTAATTCTATTTAAAACATCACATTCTAAACATTTTCTTTAACGTGTTATTCACTATTCAAAAACGTGAATATACTTCATTAACAAATTTCATCCTTTTTATTCATTTTATTTTAAAGGATTATTCACTGTCTAAAACGTGAATATAACTCCATAAATAAGTTATAACAATTTTACTTATCAAAATAAGTCGTTTGTGAATTTATAAAACAACGTTTATAAATTCCATTTCTATTTATTTATAAAAACTTCCTTTTTATAAATTTCCTTATTAACTTATTTGATTTATAATTTTAATTATAAACCAAAAGTCCAAATTATAAGTCAAACACTTATAATTTATTTATCTGCAAAAATCGTTCCTTTGAACTTTACAAATTTTATAAACCTACTGTTTATAAAATTTCCATTTATAACTTCACCGTTATATAATTCTATAAATTTCATTCATTAATGAATTTCATTTTCACTTCATTCAAACACTTATAAAAACTCGTTTTATAATGTCCATATTTCAATTTATAAATATCCATTTATAAATCTCTTAATATAATTCAATTTATATTATTCTTTTAAAACGTCTTTAATCTCCTTTATTATTTCACCATTTTGATTTATAAAAAAATCAAATTTTTATAAATCCTATATTTAAACTTTTCACAATAATTCTAAAATATCTCGATTTAACTATTTTATAAACTCAATAGCATCATATTCTCAAAAAATCAGTTTTTAACTATATTTCTCAAAAATCATAATTTTTATAACTTAAAAATTATAACGTTTATTTATTTATAATGGATCAATTCCAAAATATAGTATATTCTCAAAAATCACTTTTAAAATTATTTTAAAATTCCAAATTTGGTCCAATGATGCTACACACCAAATAGTCAATCACGACTACAACGATATCATATATCAATATGAAAATCCATCAAATATCAAAATATCTGAAATCAAATAAATACTGTTGAGGAATCCAGTTGGATCCCTCCAACCTGTTTTCCTGCATCCAAAAACATTAACACAATACCAATTTCGCTCCAGTACGAAATTATCGCGGTATATGTTCTTATTAAATATTATCCGCTTAATAACGGCGTAATAGGGTTTCATCCGCTAAAAAATACGGGAAATCAACAACTGCAATATATACATATGCCAATATATATATATATTGATATTATATATAATACCAATTTCACTGTTTATGAAATATTCGCGGTATATGTTTTTATTAAATAACATCCGCTTACTAACGGCGTATAATGTCTATTTTAAAAATCAATAGATATTAATCAACATTCAAACATGCATTCAAATATTTTAAATCTAACTATTTAAAATAAAATCGAAACCTATTCGATTGAGTGAGAAATTCTCACCTTGATTTTATTTCCGTTTTAGCGATTTATTTCGAATAAAATTAAACGGACGTTTAATTTTACCCAAAATTCTCACTAACTCCAAATGACTCCAAACCAACTCCATCGCGTAGTGCTCGTCCATACGATTCCAACGCAACTGGTTTTGCATTTTTTCGACCTCGTATGAAAAAGTTACGAATATTTGAAGTTACACGTGTTTATATACATAGATTTATAACATAACTTATAAAACTTATAACCTAACTTCATCACAGCCGTGCATCTTCACATCCAACGGCCCCCCTCCGTCTTCTACATCACGCATATCTCCAGATCAAAGCCGTCTTCCACCAAACCCATAACAACAAACTAGGGTTAGCATTTGCATCGCGATTACTCAACGAAATTCGATCAAACCACCTTCATCTCGAAGCTCATGACCATAGCCATGCTCGGCCAGAAGCATATGGAGCTCGGCCTCTTCCTCTAGCGTGCGCACGTGTGATGAACGGCCACCTTTCCACTCGATTTCCCATCAATCCGTGAAGCCATTCGCGATCATAACCGTTGGATCTCTAGTTCGTGTTGTCCTCTACAATACTCTAGTTGAAACTTTCATGAATCGATGCATAGATTAGAAGATTTTTAGGGATGAAGATGGGAGCATTTCTGGCCGTGGGTTATGTGGGTGGCGGCTAGGGCAAATTAGAATTAGGGTTTATTTTTTTTATCAAATTATGAAGATGTTGGGGCTATTTATAAGGAACCGACGAAACACTATTCATCCCGGAAATTCCGAACTCCGATTTACGCGTCGAAACTGACGTACCTAGGGTTTATCCCGCGTTCCGGACACAATGGAACAGGTTTCGGAAGCTAATTCGGAAGTATGTGCGAGTTATGGCTATAAACGCTCAATTTAAATTAAACCGATTTAAGTCGATTTCTAGGCGTTTTAATTTGTACCGGACAAACGGTAAATCCAATTGACTTGAAATTTGAAACCTTACAATAATATCACATTACGGATCCGATGAAACTGGTTTCGTCGAAATCCGAGACTTTTTGAAAAATGGCTATTTTGACTCGCCAAATTTAAATTAAAAATAATTCGATGCGTTTCGAGCTGCTACGATCAAACGGTAACTCCGATTGACACGAAATTTGAAATCCGGTAATAAATAACTATTACGGATCCAATGGAACTTGTTTCGTTCAATTCTGAGACTGTTCAAAAATTGACTATTTTCACTAGTCGATTTAAATATTAAAATATTCAATTTTCACAAATTAACTTTTAAATGGATTCTAAAAGTTCTAAAATATCGTTCTAACTTCCATATGATATAATTAAATTTTACAAATCATTTTCAATCATATTTAACTCAATTTTCAATTATTTCCATAATTTAACATATTAAATTATCGATTTAATTATCCAATTAAATCCAATAATTCAAATAAAAATTTATTTGACTTATAAATTCACTTATTAATATTTAAAATTAATTAAATATTCAAATTTTAATTTCTAAAAATTCTGGGTCGTTACAATCTTCCCCCCTTAAAAGAATTTCGTCCTCGAAATTAACAAGTAAGAAAAGTTATGGAATCTATTAACTTTCCAAAAATTCATAATTAAATTTCTTACAAATCTTTACTAAGTTTTCAAATCATACTTAGTTATCTTTTCAAAAACAACTACTATTGTTTAACTTTTAATTCCAAAATCAAAGTTAAAGTTTTCAAAATTTTCCAATTTTCTCAAATTTTTCTAACGCCTTAAATTTTCGGAAAAATTCGCCATAGTCTCCTTTGCGCGGCTCGATCCGAAAAAAAAAATGACAGTATATATATCACAAATATACATCTCATCAAGTAATGAGGCATCCCGAAGGGAAAAAAGTGTAAAAGTACGGTATGTAATCCGAGATATGTACCTTATATTTTATTAGCAAGCATATACGGCTAATATAGCGCGAAAGCGAGCTCCAAATGCGAAGCAAACGCGATCCGCACCTACTAATTACTCAACAAACAACATGAGAATCATGCATATAGACAATAGTATCAATATACAACATATGGCAACATAATAACTATATATACTAACATAGCAAATGCAACATATTCAAACATCAACCAACTAGCATCCATAACCAATATATATTCATTTATATTCTCATTAATATTCAATGAATTGGTTTTCAATTTAAATCACATTTGATTCATCAACATTGGATTTTATCAACTTTCATTCATTTTCAATTAGTTAATATTCACTAATTCATATTCAAGTTGGTTCACTTTCAAATCAAATTCAATCTTATTCAAATTTACTTACTTCTAATTTGAATTCAATTACTTTAGCTTTCAATTTCATTAACACTTAATGAATTTTATACAATCATCTAACAATCATATTTAATATCAACCAATGTTTATTAATTTCAACCAAATTCCTTTGCTTATCAATTGGTTTAATTAATTGATTTTCATTCAATTATTCAACTTTCTAATAACATTAGATTTTAATGAATTAACACTTATATTCATTATTTCATTCCAATTAATTCACATTTAATTGCAACAGTTGAATTTTATTTATATAACTTAAGTTCATATTTGTAAATAAATTCAGATTTCAATTCTAAAGTAATTTCCATTTAACTTTAAATTCACTTTTATTTTACAACTCATATTCATAAACATTCATATAGTTTCACTTGTTATATATATAAGTTTATCTCACAATTGCAAATTACTTTAATTATAATTCAATTCTTTATAATTCATTTTACTTATACAATTATTCTTTTATTTAGATTATTCAAACAACCTAACAATCAACTTATATACACTTTAATAACTCTGAAAAATTATTTCTTTATATATAAAATATACTCAAGGTAAAATTATTTCATTTCCCCAATTTAAAATCAATATTGTGCCGAATTGTTCTATTTAAATGTTTAGAAACCCCTTCGATTCAGTTTCGAAGCTGCGCCGACGAAGGTTCATATACCACTCAACAAACCAATCATCACAATATAAAACAATTTTATATTCACTAACAAATACGCTCCCATAGCTATTATTATACTCAAACTCAATCTAGAGTACTGCTGACTCTATCTCTAATGAATTATACCCAACAGAACCATGGTTGTCGCTTAACCATAAGCTCTGATACCACATTGTCAGGACACGATTCTTCGACTTCCGAAAATTCAACATCGATACTCACTTTATCGACTGCCGAGAAATCGAACGACGGAAAACCGAACACTGAGGGTTTTTTTAAAAAAAGAATTTAGGAAAAGAGAAGAGAAGAAGGTAGAAATTAGGGAGGAGAGAAGACAGAAGATAGAAAATTTTAAAATTGAAAGAAATAGAAGAAAAAGAGAATAGAGGAAAAAGAAAAACAGAAGAAAATAGGACGGACAGAACACAACAGAATCACATCAGAATCTCACAATTCGCAGCGGAACAACATATAATAATAAATGAATAATCTTTAAACAAAGAACTATATCAGTTATTACATTACATCACATTTCATTACATCATATCATCAGAGTGTACAACAACAACAACAAACAGTGCAGCGGAAAAAGAAATACTATATAACTAGTAATACGCCATGCCATCCAGCTTGCTTCCAGCAACTCTAGAATATCCAGAATATCCTGATAAACCTTACTCTTGACTGCCCGTGTGGAAATTGGTGGGCACCCAGAGTTTAGGAAGGAAAACAATAAACTCCAAGTCAGTCATGTGACTGGTGTGAGAACTCAAAACAGTTTATTTAACTTTAAAATCAAAATAGAGAGATATTTTTAAATTCAATTCGCAATGCTTTTAAAAATGAGACTACCATAAGGCCTCCCGCACACACACACATGCAAACGCAGAATCGGAGGAGATTTCTCCTTATGATAGTCAAAGATGCTTGATACGCATTTAAAATAACATTTGATATTATTACTAGTGCATAGTGTAGAGAAAATCATTTCGAAAGTAGAATATAAATCTTAGCCAACATAGACATTTCGAACTATGCCTACTATAGCTACCATCCAAACAGTGGTGACCACCATAAGTGAATAGCAGGTTCTACAACTAATACCGTACAAGTTTCGTATTGGGAATTGGATTTCCAACAAATGGTCAGGCCAAGGAACTTCCCATTGCCACATGAGAATGCCTCTGGAAAGACATCCCCGAGAACCAAACCGGAACTCTGCCAACACAAGGCCGGGTTACCCCTAACTGGGTAACTACTGACACGAGCACGCCATTCCCCGATCGTAAACGACCTTTCTCACGGGATCCCGAAAACCAACAACCACAAAGTAATAAATTCGTTGTAACCACATAGGTTAAATATCTGGGCTCCATACCATGATACCACCTCTATCCAGAAGGAAATGTACATACCCTAAAGGGTGCTACCCCTCATAACATTGCCGCATCTTTCCTGTTTTGACCATTTCCGGGGTGTGAGGTTCGACGAAGTCACGTCCACAAAAACATACTTTATACAAAAGCCATGCTTTGGGTCAACAAATGATCAACACAATGATCACCAAGATAGACGATCAAATAAACGATCCTATCACAATAATCAACACAATGATCATTTCAGCATCACTCAGCATATCACATTACCAAATTGGGAATATATCGCTGATAACTTCAACTATATAACCTCTGAGCTCGTACGTCTCAGAGAAGGGTGTTAAGCTAAAAGAATAAATTCTTCGCCACCAACAGAAATATATTTGAAAGAAATCGGCTTTATATCTCAACTTGTAATGTCAGACATACAATCCATACAAGTCTGTTCCAGGCTCGAACAAAACCGAAGGCACTTACAAAGAAGTCCTTGCAATCCGGATATTCACAATCCTGATCGGATTCACCATCACATATGGAGAACTCTATACCGTAGCTACTCGGTGCAGAGTAAATCGACAGGTCATCCTATCGCTCTCGCAAATACCGGGTCTTCAACACCGATCTTCAAATGCAATTCATAACGACGTATCACATATTCGGAATGGGTTATACGACCCCATGGTCCTTTCCCGGTTAACCCGAATAGTGAGCGCTTATTCAAAAATAAGTGTAGCATTCACATTCAATCAAATCACATCAAATACCCATTCAAAGGGAAATATTGATAGTCGGTTATTGAACTATCACTGGATATGCACACATCACCAGTTTCCAAATAATTTTCCAAATTATTTATTTTTCAAAATATCTTCACTAGATATTAAATTTCAATACTTCAAAAATAAATCAATATTTATTTTTAAACCAATTTCACTTTCTTTTATAAATTCCTTAGCGAATTTATAATTCCAAGATATCAATGAATATTCGATTTCAATTATTCATTTCAATTTTCTTTTCAATTTATCTTCAAAAAGATAAATTCTTAAAATATTCACTTTATATTGGAAAACAATTCCTTACTTATTTATTCATAAGTAATTCACAATTTTTATTTATTTTCAACACTTGGAAAATATTCAATATACTTCAATCGAAATTAAGTATATATTTCATTCTTTAAGGAAATCATTCTCTTAAACATATTTATTTGGGCCAAAACGAATGTTGCGTAAAACATCGTTACGACACCCCAAATCACTAGTATAGGGATTCGAAATTAAAATAGATATATAAATCCCAATACTATACAAAACATTTCCTTTCGGAAATCATTTACTATAACAACAGTGTTATAGTCCATCATCTCCTTCTATTTCTTGAAAACGTCTATTTCAACAATAAATGTTGAAATCTATGGTTTCGAATCTTAACACAGTTTAAAACATCATCAGATTGTTTTAATTCTATTTAAAACATCACATTCTAAACATTTTCTTTAACGTGTTATTCACTATTCAAAAACGTGAATATACTTCATTAACAAATTTCATCCTTTTTATTCATTTTATTTTAAAGGATTATTCACTGTCTAAAACGTGAATATAACTCCATAAATAAGTTATAACAATTTTAGTTATCAAAATAAGTCGTTTGTGAATTTATAAAACAACGTTTATAAATTCCATTTCTATTTATTTATAAAAACTTCCTTTTTATAAATTTCCTTATTAACTTATTCGATTTATAATTTTAATTATAAACCAAAAGTCCAAATTATAAGTCAAACACTTATAATTTATTTATTTGCAAAAATCGTTCCTTTGAACTTTACAAATTTTATAAACCTACTGTTTATAAAATTTCCATTTATAACTTCACCGTTATATAATTCTATAAATTTCATTCATTAATGAATTTCATTTTCACTTCATTCAAACACTTATAAAAACTCGTTTTATAATGTCCATATTTCAATTTATAAATATCCATTTATAAATCTCTTAATATAATTCAATTTATATTATTCTTTTAAAACGTCTTTAATCTCCTTTATTATTTCACCATTTTGATTTATAAAAAAATCAAATTTTTATAAATCCTATATTTAAACTTTTCACAATAATTCTAAAATATCTCGATTTAACTATTTTATAAACTCAATAGCATCATATTCTCAAAAAATCAGTTTTTAACTATATTTCTCAAAAATCATAATTTTTATAACTTAAAAATTATAACGTTTATTTATTTATAATGGATCAATTCCAAAATATAGTATATTCTCAAAAATCACTTTTAAAATTATTTTAAAATTCCAAATTTGGTCCAATGATGCTACACACCAAATAGTCAATCACGACTACAACGATATCATATATCAATATGAAAATCCATCAAATATCAAAATATCTGAAATCAAATAAATACTGTTGAGGAATCCAGTTGGATCCCTCCAACCTGTTTTCCTACATCCAAAAACATTAGCACAATACCAATTTCGCTCCAGTACGAAATTATCGCGGTATATGTTCTTATTAAATATTATCCGCTTAATAACGGCGTAATAGGGTTTCATCCGCTAAAAAATACGGGAAATCAACAACTGCAATATATACATATGCCAATATATATATATATATATATTGATATTATATATAATACCAATTTCACTGTTTATGAAATATTCGCGGTATATGTTTTTATTAAATAACATCCGCTTACTAACGGCGTATAATGTCTATTTTAACAATCAATAGATATTAATCAACATTCAAACATGCATTCAAATATTTTAAATCTAACTTTTAAAATAAAATCGAAACCTATTCGATTGAGTGAGAAATTCTCACCTTGATTTTATTTCCGTTTTAGCGATTTATTTCGAATAAAATTAAACGGACGTTTAATTTTACCCAAAATTCTCACTAACTCCAAACGACTCCAAACCAACTCCATCGCATAGTGCTCGTCCATACGATTCCAACGCAACTGGTTTTGCATTTTTTCGACCTCGTATGAAAAAGTTACGAATATTTGAAGTTACACGTGTTTATATACATAGATTTATAACATAACTTATAAAACTTATAACCTAACTTCATCACAGCCGTGCATCTTCACATCCAACGGCCCCCCTCCGTCTTCTACATCACGCATATCTCCAGATCAAAGCCGTCTTCCACCAAACCCATAACATCAAACTAGGGTTAGCATTTGCATCGCGATTACTCAACGAAATTCGATCAAACCACCTTCATCTCGAAGCTCATGACCATAGCCATGCTCGGCCAGAAGCATATGGAGCTCGGCCTCTTCCTCTAGCGTGCGCACGTGTGATGAACGGCCACCTTTCCACTCGATTTCCCATCAATCCGTGAAGCCATTCGCGATCATAACCGTTGGATCTCTAGTTCGTGTTGTCCACTACAATACTCTAGTTGAAACTTTCATGAATCGATGCATAGATTAGAAGATTTTTAGGGATGAAGATGGGAGCATTTCTGGCCGTGGGTTATGTGGGTGGCGGCTAGGGCAAATTAGAATTAGGGTTTATTTTTTTTATCAAATTATGAAGATGTTGGGGCTATTTATAAGGAACCGACGAAACACTATTCATCCCGGAAATTCCAAACTCCGATTTACGCGTCGAAACTGACGTACCTAGGGTTTATCCCGCGTTCCGGACACAATGGAACAGGTTTCGGAAGCTAATTCAGAAGTATGTGCGAGTTATGGCTATAAACGCTCAATTTAAATTAAACCGATTTAAGTCGATTTCTAGGCGTTTTAATTTGCACCGGACAAACGGTAAATCCAATTGACTTGAAATTTGAAACCTTACAATAATATCACATTACGGATCCGATGAAACTGGTTTCGTCGAAATCCGAGACTTTTTGAAAAATGGCTATTTTGACTCGCCAAATTTAAATTAAAAATAATTCGATGCGTTTCGAGCTGCTACGATCAAACGGTAACTCCGATTGACACGAAATTTGAAATCCGGTAATAAATAACTATTACGGATCCAATGGAACTTGTTTCGTTCAATTCTGAGACTGTTCAAAAATTGACTATTTTCACTAGTCGATTTAAATATTAAAATATTCAATTTTCACAAATTAACTTTTAAATTGATTCTAAAAGTTCTAAAATATCGTTCTAACTTCCATATGATATAATTAAATTTTACAAATCATTTTCAATCATATTTAACTCAATTTTCAATTATTTCCATAATTTAACATATTAAATTATCGATTTAATTATCCAATTAAATCCAATAATTCAAATAAAAATTTATTTGACTTATAAATTCACTTATTAATATTTAAAATTAATTAAATATTCAAATTTTAATTTCTAAAAATTCTGGGTCATTACAAAGGTATTCTCTTAAGTTGATTTAATTCAATTTATTAACTTCCAAACAAAATTTTCTTCTATTGATCATACCTATTATTTATTTAACTTATTATTCTATTTATCTCATAAACATTTATAATTAGAATTTAAGCGAATAACATTTATTGTATGCCCTTACATTTTATTTTATTTTTAAAGACATTTATATTGTATACAATCCAATTATCTAAGCTTAACAATTTCAAAGATTATAAATTTGAATTCATTTATTGTAATCAAACCTTCTTTGACAAATTTAATTCTTCTTTATTCCAAATTATAATTAAATTTATTCTACTTAATATATCTTATCACATTTATATTAAGTATATTTACATTTAATATAACTACCCAAATTTATTTTAAAATTCCTCTGATATCATTTTCTACTGTATAATATTCAATTACATAGTTAAATTTTGAAGATTTCGGTAAGTTATATATGGAATGCAATTTGGTATTATACGAATAAAATTTCATAATTCAGTTATTCCAAGTTGAATATTTATTCAAAATCTTTGCCTAAATTTAAATTTGAAATCATCCTTAATTATAAATTTAAGAATTAAATTTTCGAGTAATTTCAGATTTATTTAGAGAGAAATAAATATATATATATATATATAATATATCAAATCAGATTTAAATCATATCAATATATATTACAAATCAAATCATATTTTAAGAAATACAAATCAATTTTATTTTCCCAAAACAATCCGTAGCAAAGCTACAGAATAGTCTCTCCACTTCGAAACTCGAAAATGAATGTCGATGATGCGGCCGTCATTACCGAAATTATTTTCCAGCGACAAAGAGAAGAGCGCTTATTAAACATTTAAAATTATTTGAACCATTTCTATTCGAAAATATTTTAAATAACATACATTTTAAACTTTAAAACTATAACTCGAGATTATCGAAAATTAAATCCTCAAATTCTAATTAATTAATTTTTTTTTCACTTCAAATTCCAAATCAAATTATAACTAAGTTTTATAAATTCATTTATTAATATTATGCAATAGTCAATGGTTTATAATACAATAAATGAAAATATTATCATTTCGGACAACAGGTTCATTAACATTTTAATTTTAGAAAAATTTATACTTATATAATATAATCATACAAAACTATTTGTTTACCAAATTTGAAAACCATTGTGTCAGTTTGCTCTGTTCAAGTGTTTTGGAAATCCTATCGATAGAGTTGATCAGACGAATCGATCGAAAACCTAAATCAATATCAACAACTCAAACAACACAATATATAAAACATTTTTAAATATTATTTTGCAAATACACTTCCTCGCTCGACAATAAAAGAATAGATTTCAAAACAAGTATAGAGATTCAAATTTTGATGGAAATCAAATCAAAGAGAATTTTGATTCGATAATAAGTTTGAAATAGAAGATAAGGTAATTCGATTAACAGAATTGGGAGATGGATAAGCTTATTTAATTCACGGGCAACCTTAACCAGATCGACCGTAACTTCAAGAATAAGATCGATGCTAGATTCCGAGGTAAGTCAACATTCGATCTCGAGAAATAGAATTCAGGTATTGCAGGAGATAGATAGCATCGTAAACCGAGGATACAGAAATCTCCGGTAAAACAAAGCTTATTGTAAAGGAGTTTCACCCATTTACAAATCATTCGGCGTTTGGGGAGACCGCCGATTCATTATAAGGGTCATTCGAAGTGGAGTTATGGAATACTCCAGAATTGAAAGAAGACAAACGACGAGAATGAATTTTGGAATCGAGGGAACGTTCCAAAGTTCAAAGAAATTGAGTCAAAAAGAAGAGATTGAAGCTCGAATGAGAGTGATTCTGTAAATATATTTACCCTATATGCTAAGTTCTGCCTAGAGCTACCAAAAGCTCTGATACCAATTGTAACGACCCACTATTTTGGACTATTTGCATCCGCACATGTCGGACTTGAATAATTCAAAATACCGAATTGTAAATTTAAATTTGGCAAAACTGAGATATACAGTAAATAAATAGTCACAGCATCACAGACACAGAGTAATAATATGCAGCGGAAATAAAAGAGATAGTAGTTCATGAAGCTACTATGTAAATATATAAGATACATCAGAGTTTACAACAAGGAGTAATACGATACATCAGATACAAATCAGAATACATCACTGGAATCATCGACTACTGAAAACAGAATAGACGGCTGGATCTTCAAGCAAAGCTCCAACTCCAAAGGTGAGTCTCAAAGTTGAACCACTCAGTCTGACCCGAGCGTGAAGCAAAACACAAAACACTCGAGTCAGGATTAATATTCTCATGTCAATAAATCCAACTCAAGTGAAATAGCAATCGAAATACAAGTAACTCAAAGGACGTTGGAATAACCATCCTCTAAGGATCCGTTAAACTATCTAGTAGGTAATAATGTACGCTAAGTAGATAATGTCTATCAGTAATATAAAGTATTAAAATAACGTTAAGGCGTTACCATAATCCCCCTTAACACATTTTATAATGCCATAGTCTATACAGCACCGTAAACCCCACTGTAAACTAGTGGTTATCAGAGGGTACCCCATAGGTATAACACAAAACAAAACGTAGTGGTCGCGAATAGGATAATCAGTATGACAAGGTACATGAGGCGATACCAACTAGGATACTAGTAGTTGCGTGATCCGGACTGATGTTGAGCATATAGCCAGCAGCTACCTCAACACCGCGAAACAACACTCCCAAACCGAGGGTTGCACCCAAATCGAATCACAAAAGTAATAGATATGGTATCGAAGAAGTGTGTCCGCTAGAGATGGCGAACCTCAATGGCCCGGCGCGGCTCCTGTTTTAGTCATGTCAGGGGTCATCCAATATCGTTCTCTTCCTTCAGTCAACGCGTTCACCAAACCATCCAATTCATTCTGGATCAACTCTCCTCGTATAATAGTTATTAAAGTGGTTTTCGGTATCGACAGAGAGTATGTCCATATCCGATCCCGGTCTCTTTAATAACTACGTATTATTACACCGATTGGTCGTTTAATATATTTCAAAACAATCAATTTCAATTTTCGTTAGAATTCGTAATAATATTCCATTTGTCTTTCTATATCCATTTCCATAATTTACATTTCAAAACTTCCAAATTACCATTTCAAAATCTTATAATTCAATTTCAAATTATATTTAAACAATTCAAATATTTATTCAAATTCATATATAAATTTCATTCCGTAATCATTTAAATAAATTAATTTAACACTCAAATCAATTTCAAATTCATTTCGATTTTATCCAATATTCGTTAAATTAATTTAACATCCAAAACAATTCTTTTTAATTTCCAAGTCATTAAATCAATCACTTAAGTTAACTTCATTATATCAAAACTTACAAATTAAATTAAATTTTCGAATCAAATTCTTTAAATTACAACTCTTACACTAATTTCAATAAAACACATTTATTTCTTGTCAAGAAATTCAATTTAACTTACTCTTTACATAGTTACAAATTTCAAACTCAATTTACAAAGAACTAAATTTCATATATTCGAGAAATCAAGTTTCACTTTAACTTACTTAAATAATTTTTCCAAAACTTACAAGAAACCTAATTTCATTTATTAACGAAGTTCAAATTCACTTATTCAAGAGTTAAATCTCTTATCATAGGATTCAATTTTTATTCACTTATCAAATACTTTAATCTTATTCAATTATTAAATAATTCCAACTTAATTATTAATAATTTCAAAACTTAATAATTTCAACTTAATTATAAATTCAAATTTAATTATTACATCATTTCAAACTTAATTAAATGAATAATTCCAAATTTATTGTCAATAATTAATTTTAAAACAACGCTCTTTTAACAACTACTATGTAATATTCGTTTCGGATTTTAAATATTGACATTTTCCTTTCATTAAATTCAAATTCCAATTTTATTTCAAACCTTATTCTTTACTCAAATAAAATCATTATTTAATTTTAAACCAAATTATTGACCAATCGGGTTTATTAAATTTTCTATCCTAAGTCAAGTTCATTTGGGTATTTATCATTTCAACCCGACTCCATTTCCATTCAAAAATTAAAGCATAGCAAAGGGAACTTGCAGTGTGATAACAGGGATGGTGTCAAAGTAAATAAACAAGCAATAACAACAATCAATAACAATTCAATAATCAATTCGAATAATCCCGAAATAATCGTATTAATTCACATTGTTATTTGTGCAAATTAATATAATTATTTCTAGAATCTACACTATCATTTCATGTAGATTAAAGATTATTACACTATTATTTTATACGGTTTTTCCACTTGTCATTAAATTTCAATTTCATACTACAACAATCAATCCAATATAAGTTCAATGGTTCAAAGTGTAATTTATCACTATTCTATATGTCCATTAATTTAATAATTAAAAGGGTCAAATTTAACTAATCAAATTCAATATATATGTCGGTTCAAATTTTAATTATCCTACGTCAAATTCAATTGCATAATATTTATTACTTTATACATTACAACATGACATCCAATATAGCAACAGTCAATCAATTATCAACCAAACTAGATTATCTTTGCATACATAATAGATAACGGTGTCAGATGTCAAGGGTGAACTGATACATAAATAACAGTACAATAAATAACAGCAGTATATTTCAATTGTCGTTCCAATTGAAATCAAATTTAATAAATAAAAGAATATTAATCGTGAGTGATTGCTCACCTTTCAAGGCTAGAGAAGATGTACGAGAATGAAAGCGAATTGCGGATCTAAGCACAATTCTGAAGCAATGATTGGCACGAATCGACGATCAAGGCTGATAAAATAGAAATTGATAAAGCGAATCAGAACCAGCTTGATATAACAAAGCGAAATATATACATACTGATTATTATATTAAAATCAAAGATTCATATTTTATGATTAAAATCAATACTTGCAATAAAACGCAACACAAATATACGATTATACACGTGTACCTTTTAAAAGTTTTTCATATATATACATATACGCACAATTTTGTTCAACAACACTCGGTATACGGCAAGACTAATATAAAATATTTTACAGTTCAAAATCCAACCATACAGTAACAAAACTTAATAACCAATATAACATGCATTGTAGGACCCACAGACATACATAAATATAATCTTTAAAAATTTATGGATAGAAAATCAGATTCATAAACTTACATAACTAAAGTAGTATTTATAATACTTGTATAAATTTTATAGCTCTATAAACTGTATCACATACGTATAAAACAAACGTATCATACTAGCGTGAATTATATCACTAACCTGTACATCCTATATTATAAAACTTATAACTTACAGTACAATAATATATACTTTTTATACCAATTATATAAAATATGCAACAACCTATATATATACAAATAGCTTATATGTATGCTTAAAATATAAATTGCATAACTATATGCACGCATCAGCATATATAAGCTAACATGCACATGAAACAACATAAAATATACTTTAACTTATATATAATTTTATCTACGTATAAAACCTTTGAAACTTATATACACACGTAAACATATATATATTAACCATAACTTAGTAATAATATAAAGGGAACCAAATAGCTATGTATATGAAATTAATAAAATAAAACCTACTGTTACTTCAAATATAACTTGCCAAACTATTACTTCATATACAACAACTTATAAAACTATATATAACTAACCAAGTACAGACTATATTTAAAAGAATATGAACTACTCCTGTCCAAACTTATAAGTCAACATGCATAAATATATAACTACCTGCACTCACGTCCCCAAGTGGAGGGAGAGGGAGATGGCTCGGCATGTGAAGAAAACATACATGGAGGATGAGGTGGCTCGGCTCAAGCACGTACAAAAGAAGGAACGTTTTGTGCTTGATGGAGAGGAAGGCTTTGCACTTTTTTTTTTCGCCTTCTCGTCCAAAGGAACGCACGGCTGTGACCGAGGAAAGGAGGCGATGTCGGGCGGGTGTAGTCGAATGGAGCCTGTGGCGGTGGTCAGGTGGGTCGTGGTCTCGGCTGGTTAATGTTGTGGACGGAGATGGGGTTGCTGGCAGACGTGGAGGAGCTGCAAGGCGCGTGCTTGGCTGCGGTGATGGGTTGTCGCGTGGGTCAGGGGAGATGGTGATGGTTCGGTATGTTGGCGATGGATTCATGCTGAGGTGCCGAGCATGGGCCGACGTGGGAGGTGGTATGCACGGAGGAGGCCGTGTCGGGACCGAGCACGGTGGGCAGGCGAGCAGGTGGAGCATGGGTCTGTGAAGATGAGTGGGCAGAACGGCGGGTCAAGGAGGCAAGGTCGGTGGAGTGGTTTCATGCGAGTAGGCGGGAAGAGTGGGTGGATTTTTTTGTGGTGGAGGTGGTGCAATTTATGTAAATAAAGAAGGAGGAAGGTTTCTGTTCGTTTGTTTTAAAATATAAAACTAGGAGGAGAGCAAGAATTGGATCTGGGAGTAAGGAATATGAAAGTGACAGAGCAAATTAAAAGGTAAGGAAGAAGAATCCTGTACAAGTGTTTATAGAATGGACCTATGGAGATGAATAGCCTACATGAAATAAATATTATTTCTCCAATTTAAAAGTGATCAGTAGATATCAAAAGTCACGCCTACGAAAGTGGCCAATATAAAAGCAACCAGCTAGAATAATTAATGCAATGAGAGGGTTGCAGAGATATATACAGAGGGGTTTAGAGTCCCCAGGCCAAGCAATGATGCTCTCTGTAAAGGTGACGGCTATTTGGTTTCTGAAGGGTCAAGACTCCTAGAATTTTGAACGTTGGAAAGTTGGGTACCGGTTTGTGCTGCGTAATGGACCAGTTTGTACTCCGTTAATAATTGTAATTTGCAACGCCGAACTCCAATTGACACAAATAAATATACCGTTTTGGTCAGCGCGACGAGGCGGACACAACGGTATAAAGATATCCGTGATTTGATTGAATTATAAAATTTGAAATTTTCTACTGAAGGAAAATGCATAAAATTCGCCGAAAAATAAAAACGACGGAGCCAAAGATCTCCGAATTTGGAAAAACGACAAACTGACAACTTGATCAAAAGATGTTTTAGAATTTTTCTATGTAAAAATATTTGGTTTCGAAAACGGTTTATTTCCATCGATTACTAACTGATTTAAATTTGAAGTAAGTTTACGCGCGAAATAAACTTTCATATTTTCGGACGAAAATTTACCAGTTGCTATGTTTAATTAGATGCATTTCAAATATGAAGTTTTAATAGCATCGGAATTTGTTTGTGAAAATACGAAATTCTACACTAAATAATCAATTTTAAAAATTTTAAACTGGGTCTGAATTTCAGGGTCACTACACAATAAGCAAAGCCTTATTTTTAAACAAAAAGCAATTTATCCCCTGAAATCCAATGCCCAAGCCCATTACTCCACAACTGTTTGAAACAACACTACCTCCAATAATCAACCCACGAACCAGATCTTGTTGGTCCTCTCCATACTTATGGTAGGGGATACTGCCCTTGCCTCTTCGAAGTGAACATATACTTTCGAAATCCGATTAGTGAGAAAAAACCTTCTTACCATTATTGCGGTTGTGAAGATTAGCCAAACCAATATCAGACTTCTCCATAACAACAACATCAGTACAAATATCAATCACCAACTCCTCACTACCCAAGACAGAGATATAATTTCCCTTCACCTCATCACCTTTACTTCCCATATGCTAAATAGACTGAACAACATCAATCTATTTTAAATCCCACTGAGCATCTCCACTCACTCCAACCTAGACTATTCCGACCAACTCCTCATCAACGTGCACAATGCACACTTTATCACTACCTGCTTCAAGCAACAAACTGTCCTGCACCACAACAACCTCCTTCCAAACTCTGTTCCACCAAACCAACATTTCATCTCCTCAAATCTTTCATACACCAAACAGCTCCTCCTTCCATCAAAACCACCTCACTAACTTCACATTTCTCGAACACTGCAAGTTAACCAACCGAAAACACTTCATCTTCCCCACTTCATTCAATATTCCATAAAGCAATCCCCCTAAACCATTAGCAGCAAAATCCGTCACCTGGTACCCATCACCTACCTCATATACAACTTCATCACCCCTGTGACTTCAACTTCATTACCCCTACCTCTCCACACATTTAATCACCTCTATACACGTTCAATCATCTCTCTACCCTACCAAAAAAACTTCTCTACACAACATTCAATCAATCCAAACCCACTGGCTTTCATTCAAATCTCCTCCTCAAACAAACATTATTTCTTTGCAAACTGATCGAATCTTTTATGAAATAGATTTCTTTCTCGCCTAACTAAAACATGCTATCTTTTCGTTTTTGGTTTTTAAAATAGTTTTGATCATTGTTTCCCAATTTTCTTAATTTGTAAATAAATATTTTGTAAAAATAATTTTCCCGCTTTTTAAATGCCAAAATACATCTGAAAAATAAATAAAAGCAAGTCTGCTGCCAAGTTCTACACTATAACTCAGCAACATATGGAAACATACGTGGATGTCCTAGTCAAGTTCTATACTATATCACTAGAAACGTACATATGGAAACGGTACCTGAGGCGTATTAGCAGGAGGAGTCTCTGGATTTTCCTCATTGACTCTTCGCTTTCCTTTCATATCCTGTAAAGATTGTATTATTACATATATAACTAGTAATTTGTAAGAACATGTCACATATTCATTAGCATAGCTAATTAACACTTACCAGTATAATCGCAATAAGCTCTTGTAATTTAGCCTCCATGCCACTAACTTGGTTTCGAAACGCATGTACTTCACCTAAATTAGCCTGATGAATACGCAGATGAGATGGTACAACCCCAAAGCCTAATCCTCTTACACGTCCGCCATGTTCCTGACCAAAAGGCATTGACACTCCATCTTGAGTAATTGATGTTGTTCCCTGAGAACTCTGACTCATGGCATTATGCTCTTTTAGCTTAGACTAAAAATTCAAAAAACACCAATATTAAGCAACTTAAAAAATGCTACATTAATAATAACATAAAGCCGCGATCACTCTTTTTTTTTTTCTTATTTCGTATATTTGAAATTATCCTTACTATGCAGTCGGCAACAACTGAATTCGGGAGTTCTCCCTTTTTTCTGGTATGGGCTTTGCACCACAATTCGTCTCTACTGATATCAGACGTTGCACTTTCCTTTTTCTACAAAAATAGCATAAGAGCTTAAGAACGTACAAGTAATAACAAATAAAAAATGCTTTAGCAATAATCAATATACATCAAATGGGATTGTAATGTTAAAATTTTGGAACTTGTACTGATTAAGTTTTTAATATTTACTTACCATTTCTTCTTCCAATCTTGCATAACCCATTCGGCTCATGGTATGTGGAAATTTATTCTTATCTCTCATAGCTTTGAATTTTTGGCTAGTTTCCTACATAAGATAAATTCAATAAATATGATATAAGAAAATGTAATAAATTTAATAGTTGTAATCAATAAAATAAAAATAACCACCTTAAACTTTTCCGACAATTTTTCCTTTACAAAAGCATTCCACTCTTCAACGCTCTTTATATTATCTGGTTTTAAGTCTGCTACTCTATAAGTAGAGTCGGGACAAGTGGACACTTTTTTGATAGCTGCAACTAATCTTGATTTCGACTCCTTCCATCGTTGTCCCAATATCATTAACAAGTAATCCTTATACACTTTATCCACCTTGAATCTCGACTGCACAACAAGAATACATAGAATATTAAACAAATACTTCAATGCCATTGTTATTAAGCACACAAATCCTTATATGTTGCAAATGTCCAAGTGATTGAAAATAGTAATTCTGTTCATTGTTCAATGTTTAGAATAAACCAAGTGATCAGTTAAGTGATTAGTTGGGAATAACATGTTAGGTTTTAGCAGAACAAATACTAAAGAAGTCTGAAATCAGTATAAAATGGCCGCTATCAGTTACAAAATTATACAAAGGATTTAAACAGTATCTAAGCGACAAACAGTCAAAACAATATAAAATGGCAGCACAATGTCCCTATTACAAACAGTTCACATGAGGAACCTAGACATACAACCATACAAAAATGAAACAACCACCTCCACTTTGTTGTTGTGTTGGGAATTGTACATCAATCAAAATCCAAAGAACTGATGTAAAGATAACAAAGACAGGCAAAAGCAGCAAGTTTAAAAAAAATTCGTGGAGGTTAACCATAGCTTAGTCAGTTAATTTGTTACCGACATTATTGCGAGCTACAAATTTTGGATGACAGTCAATTACAGCTTATGGCACAAATTTTGGATGACAGCCAATTACGACATTAAATACCAAGAAACAGTTCATGACAACAACTTGCATGAATTACCAAGAAACAGAACGCCAATCACAATAAATACTAACGATGAAACCAATTACCTGGATTTCCTTTGCTTTCAGCATGCCTATATACAAAATTTTGAACCGCTTGCTTATATTCTTCTGTCATTCTACGAAACAATAAACGAAATGATACTCATTCTAAAATGCTCATAACTATGAAAGTAATAATCAAAATAATGAAACCTTGCCTTGATAAAATGCCTCTAATGCATGAACCTAATGGAAAGACACAAACAAACACCACACTATTACCATAAAAGATTACAGTAATTACAATGTTATTGTTTACTAAATACATAATCTGACATGAAGTAAACGTTAAAACACCGACCACAAAATTTTGAAGCAATGATAACACAATTTTATGCAACACTCTTCATGTTATTTTGTTTAGCATTGAAATTGCAAATGTAATTGCCAAATGTAATTGAAAAAAGTTGAAATAAAGAATGTTGTGAATGATTTGTAATAATGATTGAAAACATAAGTACAGATCCATTGGAATATTCCGCATGATGGATCATGTGTTTCTAACCAAAGGCAACAAGTAAAGAAAGCAATGAATGCAAATTTATATGCATGTGTACGAAATGCATGTAAGTATGATACAGAACATTTATGGAAAGCAATAATTCACTTTTTCAAGAAAAAAAGGCAAAAAAAAGTTAGGAACGAAGGAATGCATTGTTAATGATAAACAGATATTGGAATACTGGCATGGAATATTTTGTACAGATCCAAAATAATGGGAGGGAGTTTATAAAATGTTCAGGATAACTTTGCATGACTAGTATGTAAAAATATGTTTAAAAGTTCTATAAAGTGAAAATGACTGATAACAAGAATTTGTTTTAAACGTCCCAATATACTCATTTGCTATGATGAATAAGTCATGAAAGCTAGTTATATTTCCTTTCTCCTTTTCATCCAGAACTATATGAGAAGATTAATATCTGAATTCACGAACAAATTGACTACTGAATTATTGAATTAATACAACTTGTTTAAAAAAAACTGAATGGAAATTTATTCTCCACTTATCTATTAATGTTTTTTAATATTTTGGAAATGTACAAATTTTGTGACTAACTGGATAAATACACAAAGTAGCATGAAGTTATTGGTATAAAAATACTAAACGGAAATTTTGGCATACATATCCTTGTAAGTAAAAAAATAAGCTCTAGTCCCTACCAATTTTCTTTTATAAAATTTTAAAACCGTCAACTGAACATATCTTTATGATTCTCAACAAGTACAATATTTTAACAGTAAAGAGAACTATACAAATGTGGCCATTCAATTCTTAACAGTAGAATAAGCAAATAAATAAATTGTTATTGCTTATTCGTAATGCATTTAACATGCATTAGAAGTATGAATGGCAGTAAGCAAACTAAATCAACAGTATGAATGCAAGTTATCTCTACCTGTAATTAAAGAAACATCACACAATAAAATCACTCAACTAACCAAATTACTTGATGAATGTAGTAATTAAAGCAATAACTTTTCCCCAATTGCAACAATAAAATCACAAATCTGACCAAATTACTTGCTGAACGCAGTAATTAAAGCAACAGTTTTTCCACAACTGGGACGAGAATTAGTATTTGAGGTAATAAATATTAACAAGGCTAACCAAATTGTTACCAAATTGTTATGAAGTATATGGAAAACACTAGCAGTAATGAATGGTTACCGGAAGCCTTTTCAAAGACACAAATTCAAAAAATGAGAGCTGAAATAGCATATGAGCTATTTGATAGTAACAAGTATACGCCAAATCAGAATCGAACAACAACCAAACCGATCGAAATCAAAACCAAATCAAAATATTATAATTAATGTTTGCAGTTTAAAAATTAGAAATAAACGAAAATACCTATATAAGTGGCAACGGAGGCGACGACGATTACGGTTAGGGTTTGCAATCGGCAACGGAGGCGACGACGATTACGGTTAGGGTTTGCAATCGGCAACGGAGGTGAGCACGATCTAGCTTCGTCGATGGTGACAGCAGCGGGCACAACGGGGTTCAGATGTGACGATGGCGACGACGGCGAGGGCGCTGCGGGGTTTACCTTTCGTTGGCGAGCGGCGAGTGTTGAGCGGGATTGGATTAGGTTTTCCAAATGTTGGGAGTGAATTCTTTTGCACGGGAATAAAAGTTAATTAGAAAGTTCAGCGGGAACGAAAGAAATGTTGGAGGGAACGTTGATTTTCACGTGACACTCATTTTTTGTTTTGCATGGACTTGTTACAACTATTCAACAATTTCGGATCACAGTGGTTACAAACAAATATAACAGCTGGTACCGAAAGGGGGGTTGTTTTAGATGTATATTACAACTGTCAAAAATACACAGTTGTTACAAAATGCATATTACAATTGTCCGTTTATGCCAGTTGTAAATAAAAAGTTGTAATATAGCTGTTTTGTTGTAGTGTTGTCTGTCGTCTACACTAATCTCTATATGGATAAAGTAAGCTTCAAGAAACTAGTATGCAAAATTTTCTTCTACACTCCGACAAGCAGGTTTTAAGCAATCATTGACAGATTATTCACTTTTCACCAAATCAAATGGTACTCCATTCATTGCAATTTATAATAGGGAATGACCCTATTATAATATCAAGCCTCGAATAATATTGGCATATGCAGTTTAAAATAAAGGATCTTGGAAGATTGAAATACTTCCTTTGCGTTGAAGTTGCACGCTCCAAGAAGGGAATTTCCATATGTCAGTAGAAGTATACACTAGATTCATTAGATGAGGTGAGATTGCTTGGTATTGCTGTTGTTAGTTTTCCAATGGAGCAAACTCTAAAGCTTGCACCATTAGATGGTGAATTGCTTAAAGGTCCGATAAAGCACAGAATGATAGTTTTTAAGCTCATATATCTAACAGCTACAAGACTTACAATTCTTTGTACATCTCTTTAGTCAATTAATGAACTATACTAGAAAGTCACATATGGATGTTGATGTTAGTCTTGAAATATCCTAAAGCCACACCAAGTCAAGGCTTGTTTTTCCCAACCAATAATAAATTAAATATAATTGGATATAGTGATGCTGATTGGGGAGGAAGATCATTAATTGTTGGATATTGTGTGTTCATTGGTCATGCACTCATTTCATGAAAGACTAAAAAGCAAAGCATAGGGTTAAGATCCTCAGCGATAGTTGAGTATAGAGCCTTGGCAGTTATCACTTAGTTACTTGTTTATTATTTCTTCTCAAATAAAAGAAATTTAACTTATCTGGACCAATTGAACTATATTGTAACAACAAAGGTGCACTTCACATTGTAGCGAACCCAGTGTTCATGAATGCACTAAACACGTAAAAATATGAGGTCATGTCATATAAGAGAAAATATAAAAAGGATATAATGTAACAGCTTTCGCCTTTTCAAGAACATAAGTATCAGATATTTTCACAACGAATCTCGAAAAGACTTATTTTGGAGCACATGTCATCAAGGTAGGCATTTCTAATATCCATGCTACAACTTGAGGAGTGCCGAGATTTGAATTAAAATATTCAAATAACAAATATTTTGGATGACTCGGCATGTGGTAAGAATAATAAGGCACTTTATTCTATTTTGTCTGTTGTTACTTAAGTGTACAGTATACTTGAATGTTTATAATAACAACATAGTTCTCTCTTTAATATTTTTTTCAAAGCATGGTTGGTTATGCACATATCTAAACCCTGCTCTTTCCTTCGTTGTGAAGTGGTTCAAAAAACTGGTGACTAGAACGAGTTTTTGAATGTAGTTTTAAGGCATCCATGATTAGATGGCTTTCACAAAGTTGCTGTACTACACAATTGCATTTGCTTAAAACCTATGCAGTTAAACCCCCATCTAAAGCCCTGCAAAATTCCCACTATAGCGCATAGCGCTCTTCCACCATTGTGTTATTTCAATTTAACGCTATTAAACAATAGATCTGTTTTAAACCCCGTTAATTTCGGCTACATCCTTAAATCAAGGTTTTTTAGTATTTGCTATAACAACATTAAATACAAAGGTTAATTTGACTAGTTCTCTTTTAAACTAAATCAAGAAAGTTAGGGTAAGACCTAATTTTAAGGTATAAATGCTCAATGCAGGTTGGATTTGTATTATAGTCACCAACTCTAGTCTACATAAATCATGGTATTTTTCAGTTTTATTATTTAAGATTAAAAAATATATCTTTTTCCTACACAAATAATGTGGAAATGAAAATAAATTAAATTTAAATATTTGGTTTTATATTTAACTAAGTTTTTTGTACCTTCGCTATTTTTCGCTATATTCTTGCTTTATCCTCGCCAAAACTTTTTACATCTTCACCGCTATGAAACGACTAAGCACTTTAACTGTATAGCTTAAAACAATGCACAAATGAGCCTTTGACAATACAATACGTTTCTCAGTTATATTTTTAATGCTTCGAAAATATTTCCTTAACTGTTTTTTTAATATATATCTAGAGTTAATTTGCTTTTTTCTAAATGTAGAGATTTGTTTCTTTGAAAAATAGGAAAGTGGACTGAGTGTTTGTGGGAATGGTCTAATAGGGAGCTAATGAAATCACAAGACTTCGTCACAATGCTGAAATGGGAAATTTGGTAATTTCTCGAAATCATGTAGTTTATAATACCTACAAACAAGTTTTGTTTCTTAATTCAAATTGGTACATCTTCAATACAAATAAATTAGTTCCATTTAATTGTGATGTTAGAACGAGTTATTATATGCATTAGAGTAAAAATGAAACTAACTATGTGAAGTTTATACATCTATAATGACATACTCAATAGTTGTTAATAACTCAGTTATCAATTATGATGATAACAATCGTGATAACAAAATACATTTATATAAAATATGGATACTAATATTTTGCCAAGTTATATAGTATATAGTGCAGGATAATATACAGGTGTTGAATCGAAGATTGTATGGTATAAAGACTCAAAGAATGGACATGAAGACTCACGAGTATAAAGATCGGGATATAAAGATCTCAAGACTAGAGTATAGTATATAGAGGCATAAAATATTGTTAAAGTCCAAGGTAGCAATCTTTAATCTCTATTTTCCATTTTCTTATCCTTTATTTTTTTTAAATACATGATTAACGACGGAATTTCTATCGAGTTAGAAAACCGCCAGTAAATTTTGAATTAAATTTATACCGCAAGCTCACGGCGTACTATTATAGTACGTGGCGAGTACAGGTCGATCCGTAGGGAATTGTTGATTTTAAATCTCTATTCAATCAAATTAACCAAAGTTGAAAGTGTGTTTAAGCTAGAAAATGAGAAAAATGTCAAAAAGAAAGTGATAGAAATTTGAGAGTTAGATGATAGTTTAGAAATAATTCCACTCTCTAGATCATATAGTTGAACAAATTATAAATTATGATCTCTCTTTTTTGTTCATAAGTGAATTTAAATGATGTGTGTATCATAAGTATGGCTCATTTATGCTATTAATTCGCTCAACATAAGCCATCAAACTATAACATAACATTTAAACCACTTACTATCATGAAAACGACAACAAAGTTGAAAATGAAATCTATTTTAAACATGGCCTATTAACTATTAATTAGAAATATAGACCATCAAATTTTAATTTCAATATTCACTTCATTACCATCATCATATGTAGATGAAGAGATAATTATTATTTGTGATTGTTTAAGCATAGTATATTTGGTATCAACAATATATAGACTATCAAATTCAAAGCAAAAACAACTAGCAAACCATTTCTATCATCATCATTAAGCACAAAAGAGAGCATAAATTAATAAATAGTTGAAGCTACATAATTAGACAGCTTCATTAAATTGAAGGAGTTTAGCTTCTCATATTTGTCATTTGATTAACAAATATAGCTAACAATATGAAAGCAAAATGAAAGCAAAATGAAAGCTTGATGAAAAAAAGAGCTAATTAACAAGAATTAAAACTTGTAATGACCCGTAAATTTAACCGGTTTTAATAACGTTATTAATTGAAATCTTGTGAAATTTTGAACGATAAAATTTTGAAATATAAATTTGATATTTGGAATGCGTCTAGTTAAACATAGCAACTGGTAAATTTTCGTCCAAAAATATGAAAGTTTATTTCATGCGTAAATTTACTTCAATTTAATCAGTTAAAAAGCGATGAAAATAAAACGTTTTCGAAACCTAAATATTTTTACATAGAAAAATTCTAAACCATCTTCTGAGCGAGACGTCATTTTTCATTTTTCCAAATTCAAACTTCTTTCGCTCCGTCGATATTATTTTTCTGCGTTTTTACTGCATTTTATGCTAGTAGAAAAATTCGAATTTTTATAATTCAATCGAACCACTGATATCTGTATGCCTTTGTGATCGTTTCGTCATGATGATCTATATGGTATATTCGGTTCCCTATTTTTAAATTCGTTACACAACAGAATCCGTGAAAAACGGCAAGAATATTGGAACTGTTTTCATGTTGTTTTCTATCGTTGCATACGTATAGGTGCTTCTCCTGGCTCTTCGTAAATCGCGTGCATTGATTTAAGAAATAAATTATGAAAACTTTCAACATTCCAAAAAGAAGACAACCTACATTTCCAATTTTTGTTTGTTGTGCAGTGAGTTTACTCTCATACTCATCTCCACTTCTTTTCTCTTCTGTAGTCCCAAATATATTAAAAAAAAGAAGAAGGAGAAGACAACTTCATCACTCCACACCTCACATCACGGACCAGAACACACGAGCATCCATTGAAGCCTGCGCCTTTGTTTTTCACCAATTCTTCCTCCCACTCATTTACTCCCTGACCGTGCATACCAAAACGCAAACACCTCCATTTCCTTCTTTTCCTCCATCACCATGTCAGCCTCTTCACGCCTTCCTCCACCACCCAGCCATAAACGCTGCCGCCGCTGCGCTCTCTCTCTCCCCTCCGCCTCGTTCTTCCTTCCCTCCTTCAACTTCGCCTAGCAAGCCCAGGCCGCCGTCGGACCACCCTCCGCCCACGTCACCGACACAACTACCTCCGCCTTTGTACAGCCGCAACCCACGTTGCTCCACCATCAGCCGCCCTCCCCCTTGCGCCAACCTACCAACGCCCCACCACTGACCTGCCACATAGCCCACCGTACCACCCTTGGATCCATGGCCGTTTGTGAGCCTTGGCCACCCTCTTTTTCAGTTGTCGAGCATTCCTCCTCTCTTCTCCTCGGTCGCATTGTGATAGGTGAGTTGTATATATTAATATATATAAATATATATAGTTTATATATAAGGTCATAAAATATTATATTAGTTTGTATATTCTGTTAGTATATGTATGATATTTGTATACCGTGTGGTGTTATAAATAGGCTACATATCTGATTGTGGTCAGTTTATTTTATAAGAAATAGTTTATACAAGTTTTATGTATAAGTTGTTACCATAAATTTTCTGCATCTTTTGGTTCAATTTACAAGTTTTAAAAGACGTATGGTGGCTTGATAAGGTAAATATTTATGAATATATATGAATCTACAATTTACAGTTCGATTTTTTATAAATGTTATATGATGCAAGTATTACATATTTTTGTATATACGGGTTGCATGAGTTTTGCAGCAAAGTATTGTGCCTTCATCTTTATCTAATAATGTGAGTTCCATATATTTTAGTTTATACAAATTATATAATATAGGCTTATGAATATTTATATTTCTTGTGTTGATTGGTTTGCTGTAAAGAATTTGGTAACTTATACTTTTAAATAATAATGGTCTACAAGTGCATTCATTTGTATGGCCAAGTTTTATAAAGATATGTTAAATTTTCTCTGCGTTGAGATATATCCATATATATAGTTTACTGTATAATTTTAAAGTGAGTTTGGGCACATATTTTTGTTGCGTCTGCTATGTATCTTAGTTTGGGATATTGTTTATAAAGTTTCGGTTTCATTTATGTGCATATTATAGATCTTATATTTTGTTAATATCAGTGAAATATTCTCTTATTAGCTAACATAGTGAATTTCAATTTTAGTGCTAGTTCAACAAAGGCCTTATGAAACTTTAACTTCACATGTTGCTGATTTTAGGGTGAAAGTGTAATAGATGATATTTTTCTTATTGTTTTGATTCTATGCCTTCTGTTGGAAGTATTGTGAAATAATAAATCTGAAGCAATTTGTACAATAGTTATTTGTTTTGTTTGTCGAGTTTCGATCAGTACCATGCTAATTTAAGGTGGAAAATGGTTTAGTTTGTAAAGTAGATAGGACATATATATATATTATATTATGGGTTGTTATATATTTGTCGGCTTGTTTAAAAAATTATATTGTACAAGTTGTCATATATATTTGTTAATATAGGTTGTTTTTGCTATGTACAGTAATAGGTTGGCATGTATATTTATGAATGTGTTGTTTTGAAATTAATATAAATTATTTTGACTTCAAGTTTTATGTGTTTTAACATTATTTTTGACTTTTAACATAGGTATTTTAAGAATAATGATTTTGTTAGACATATGTTATGTTAATATTTGTCTGAAATTTAAAATATTAGTTTTAATGAAATTATAATAATAAAATATGCATTCTCTGTTTCTATCAAACCGATTGATTTGTCTATATTAAACTTGTGCTGATTTATTCCGTCAATTCCAACTTCCAGCTCTGCTTTGATTGTCAAAATTCGTTCCAACTTTGCCTCGCTTCGGAATTCATGCGTGGATTCGTAGCTCATTCCATTTGTCGAATCATCTATAACCTCGAAAGGTGAGCAATCACTCACGATTAATGTTCTTTTATTTATTAAATTTGACTTCAATTGAAACGACAATTGAAATATGTTGTTGTTAGTTATTTACATTGTTTTATATGTATCAGTTCACCTGTGACATCTGACATCATTATCTGTTAATTATTTATGTAATGATAATACAGTTTGGCTGATAATTGATTGATTGTTGATGTTTATATTAGACGTTAATTTGTTCATGTTAAGTGATAAATAGTATACAAAATTGAAATTGATAGAGGATAGTTAACAATTTTAAAACTGATTTATATGTTAAATTTGATTAGTTAAATATGACCCATTTTAATTGTTAAATTAATTGACATGCAGAATAGTGATAATTACAGAGCCATTGAACGTATATTGGATTAATTGTCATAGTATAAAATTGAAATTGAATAACAAGTGAAAAGCCATATAAATAATTAGTGGAATAATCTTTAATCTACATGAAATGATAGTGTAGATTCTAGAAATAACTATATTAATTTACACAAACGACAATGTGAATTAATACGATTATTTCGGTATTATTTGAATTAATGATTGGATTGTTATTGATTGTTGTTATTGCTTGTTTATTTACTTTGACACCATCCCAGTTATCACACTGCAAGTTCCATTTGCTATGTTTTGATTTGTGAATTGAATTGGAATCGGGTTGAAACGATAAATGCCCAAATAAAACTTTGACTTAGGATAGAGAATAAAATAAAACCCGATTGGTCAAAAATTTGATTTAAAAATAAAATAAAGACTTTATGTGAATAAATAATAAGTTTTGAAATGAAGTTGGAATTTAAATTTTTATGAAAGGGGAAATGTTAATATTTAATCATTTGAAACAAAATATTAATAAAGTAATTGATGAATGATCGTTGTTAAATTTAAGAAATTATTGAATTAGTTTTGGAATTATTTAATAACTAAGTCTTGAAATTATTTTATAATTGAGTTTTGAAATTATTTAATAATTGAATAAGATTGAATTATTTGATAATTAAATAAAAACTTGAATTCTTTGATAAGAAAAATTGAACTTTTGAATAAGTGAATTTGAACTTCGTTGATAAATGAAGTTGGGTTCCTTTATTAATTAAGCTTTGGAAAATTTAAGTAAGTTAATAAGTGAAATTGAACTTCTTGAATATGTGAAATTTAGTTTCTTTATTAATTGAGTTTTGAAATTTGTAACTAAATAAGTAAAATTGAATTTCTTTAACAAGAAATAAAATGTGATTTATTGAAATTAATGTAAGACTTGTAATTTAATGAATCTGATTTGACGAATCCAATTTAATTAAATTTGTAAGCTTTGTTAATGAAGTTGAACTTAAGTAATTGATTTAATGAATTGAAAATTAAATAGAAATTGTTTGAATGATAAATTAACTTAACGAATATTGAATGAAATCGATAAATGAATTTAAAATTGATTTGAATGTTAAATTGAACTTATTTAAAT
This sequence comes from Allium cepa, assembly GCA_030765085.1. NCBI lineage: Eukaryota > Viridiplantae > Streptophyta > Magnoliopsida > Asparagales > Amaryllidaceae > Allium > Allium cepa. The sequence goes on along the minus strand of CM060940.1, from coordinate 627,080,884 downwards.
GATTTTGGATTGAAACTTATATATGAACATGAATCAATATTTGAATTGTTCAAGTAAAATCTGGAATTGAATTATAAGATTTGAAATGGTAATTTGGAAGTTTGAAACGTAAATTATGGAAATTGATTTAGGAAGACAAATGAAATGTTGATTTACAAATTCTAATTGAAATTGAATTTTGATTTGGTTTTGAAATTTACTAAACGACCAATCGATGTAATAATTACGAAAGTTATTAAAGAGACCGGAGTCGGTTAGGGACATACTGTCTAAACCAAAAACCACTTTAATAACTATACGCGGAGTGTGATCCAGAATGAAGTGGTTGGATGATGTACGTGATGACTGAAGAAAGAGAACGATAATGGATAGCCTTGACACTTGTGTCAAATTGGAAATGACTAAAACAGAAGCCGTGCCGGGCCAAATGGGGTTTGCTACCTCGAACGAACACACTTCTTCGTAACTACTACTCATTACTTGTTATTGATTGGTGCACCCTCATAATTTTGGGAGTGTTGTTTTGCGGTGTTCCGATCGTTGCGGCGATGCGTTTTCACCAGTCCGGATCAAGCAAACGGTAGTTTCACTACCTCGGGTATTGCCTCATGTGCCTTGTCATACTTGTATCCCTATATACGCGACCCACCAGTTTACGGTGGAGTTTACAGTGTTGTATAGTCTATAACGCTCATATAAAATGTGTTAAGGGGGATAATGGTAACGCCTTAACACTATTTTGATATTTTATATTACTGATAGACATTATCTATTTAGCGTATATTACTATATAGTAGATAGTTTAATGGATCCTTAGAGGACGGTTATTCCAACGTCCTTTGAGTTATTTGTATTTCAATTGTTATTTCACTTGAGTTGGATTTACTTATATAAGAATGTTAATCCTGACTTGAGTGTTTTGTGTTTTGCTTTACGCTCGGGTCAGACTGAGTGGTTCAGCTTTTGAGACTCACCTTTGGAGTTGGAGCTTCGCTTGAAGATCTGGCTATCTACTCAGCCTTCAGATATTCAGTTGATTCCAGTGACGTATTCTGATTCTTGTATTTTACTTTTGTATTCGAGACTTCTCTTGTAACTTATTTAACTCTGTTATATATAGTAGCTTCATGAACTACTCTTTTGCTTCCGCTGCATATTATTACTCTGTGTCTGTGATTCTGTGATTATTTATTTATTGTATATCTGAGTTTTGCCAAATTTAAATTAAAAATTCGGTGTTTTGAATTATTCAAGTCCGACACGTGCGGATGCGAATGGTCCAAAATAGCGGGTCGTTACAATTAAACTATTCTACTTGCATGAAAGTAAATCTACACTACAAATATTAAAGTAAATAAGCATGAAAAGGAAAGAGCATGTATTAAATTGCAATAAAAAGAAAATTACATGAAAATAACAATGAATGGCCAAGTAGCAATGAAAAGGAATAAAAGAGAACTAAGCTAAATTAAGAGAAGAGATGGCCTCCATGAGAGGGCTAAAGAGAAGGTAGAAGAGGTTACATGAACATAATGGGTTATTTATACAAGCATGAAACCCTACCCAAACTACCTTTGAGAAAGTGTGAAGGCCAAGTAATCATTAGCTTCTGCTAATCATCATTTAGGTGTACATGAAGCCATTAATTCCATAAGCATGTGAATTAGCCTCTAATTTGTACATTAAGGCATGTGGGTAGGTGGAGTCCTCCATGTTCTTCATTTTGAATTATTTCCATCTTCATTCATTTGTATTCATTTTGTGCTTGCATACGTCTTCATGAAACCACTCCTATTTGAGATCAAATTTCTACACAAATATATATAAATTTTTAATTAATGTTTCTCAAAGAAATATATGCACACAAATGACCGTTTTTCCTCTATGTGAAGATGGATATATGACAATTTGGAATTAATATGAATTTTGGTCAAAACAAGTTAAATTACCCAATATGATCATTTGTTTAATTTAAATATAATAAACATGGTGGTAAAAATATGCACATTTACTTGAACATCAAATACCCCCACATTTATCTTTTTATTCGTGCTCGAATGAAGAAAAACTAAGATAAATCCGTTTTCATAGGGAGCACGATTGCATAGAGCATATGCAACAAGCCGTTAAACCTCTGGGTGTCCCCAGTAGGAAGAGTGTTATCTCATGAGGGTTTTCAGCGGATACTACCCACAAAATCCGAATGCGTGATGAAAATATTTACAAAATGAAAGATGTATTAACAATAGGATGAATGAAGTTTTTGAAAATTTACAAATGAAGGATTTATTTTTAAATTAACACAAATAAGTTAAATATAGATTTTGGTTATTATCGAGAAATTTAAGATCTTTTACTTGTCAAAATTTCTAATAAAAATCAAGTTATCATAACAAATAGACAATAGTTTAACTCGTTGTTTCGGTTGATAACAAAGTGTAACTATGAAATAAATCCTTAGTTGATTATCAAAATTTATCAAAATGGCATTTTCATTTCTTTTCAATAACAAGTCAAAGCAAATAAGTTAAAATGGTGCTTGGTTTTCAGTTGTCTACTCTCTCTTATTTTTTAAAATTTTATTGATATTAACAATATTTACATATGTCTAACTCAGATAAACTGAGGCTAGATATATTACCCATGCCCTGTCTTTCGGACTGATGTGAGGGGAATACAGAGCGTGGCGAGTGAACACACAAATTTGAACACTTATTGATTGTAGGCGTTATTTTAAAAGAATTTTTATTTACATACACCTAACTCAGATAAACAAAGGCTAGATATACCGATAATGCACTGCCTTTCGGACTTACGTGAAATGGTACAGAGCATTCCGAGTGAACACATGACTCTAGGTGTTTATTAAGAAAAATATATACATATATGCAGGAAATATATATTTTTTTGTTTTTTTTGTTGAGAGAGTTTTGAAAAATCACCTTAGCACCATGTAACTTAGAAGACAAAACAAATGTCCTTTACTTTAAATCAATCACTTTTTAAAACAAATATTTTCAGTTAGGATATATTTTCTAATTACCACGTATGAACTTTCCTATATGCTAGTTAAACTATCGTTATTTGTAATCAAACTTCATTTTTATTTTTGTTAAGACAAATAATTTTCAAAAATTTCAATTTAATAAACCAAAGCCATATATTCATCCTGTAGTGCTTCTTTAAAAAATAAATCAAAATGCGTAAAAATTTTCAATTTTTTTTGAATTTTTTTTTCTTCGAGTTTTGGAAGAAAAAGAAAAAATAAACCATGAAAAATTAAAAATGAAGATGAGTCACCCCCCCCCCCCCACACACACTTGATTTTGACTGTGCCCCTACATTCAACCCAAGTGGAAGGAGAAAAATAAAATAAAAAGATGACCTGTATTTACATAAAATGAACAGTATTTACAAGAGATTAGAAAGTATATCGTTAAAAAGTAAATGAAACGGTCTTTCAAGGACCGATTCATTTGTCTCATTAAGTATGAGAGACATGGCTTAACTTGAAAAACCAAACCATAAATGATTTCAAATTTGAATGTTGATTTGGAAAAACGAATGTCGTTTTATTAAAAATCTTACGATTTGTTTCCTTTTCGATTATTTTTTAGGTTAACAGAAAAATTGGTTGAAGTTCAAGTTTATTCTCACAAAATTGAAATTCAAACTTATCATTGAAAACTTCCTCATAATTATCGAATACAAAATCAAAATGGTGATTAACAACTCATTTTCAAAAAGTCCAAAGAAATTGTGTTCATTAAATTCATCTTCCTTTGTTGGATTATCAACAACTTCATTTCGTATATCATTCTCAAAATTCAAAGTTGTTGGATTCAAATTTTCAAAATCGAAAAATAAAAGATCGAAATTCAAATCGAGTTTCACATTCTCAAAAGAATTAAAATCCAACTCCATTATCATGTTTTCAACAACTTCATTAAGATTGTTATTTTCAATTTCAAAAATTGTTATTTGAAAATTGTCGATTTAGGTAAAATATGGATTATCGTTTGACTCGTCACACGTTGAGATTTGGTTTTGTTTTTCACATTGTTTCATGTAAGTTTCAAACAACGAATCTGTGTGATCATCGTGAATTTCGTTCATTTGCTCAACAAAAATCCAATATATAGTTATTAGCATGAGGATTTTCACTTTAAAATTGTTGAGAACAAAGATTTTCAATCGTAACATGCTTAAGATTATTCCAATGCCAAATTCATTTGAAAAGTTGTTTCCATTTTCATTTTGGGTTTGAAATTCATTTTGGAGTTCGAAATTGAATTGGCATGGATTATAATTGAAATCGTTTGAATTTTGAATTGAATTCAAGTTTTGTAATCCTTGACTCGAGTTATTACACAAAATGAATTACACAAATCATTTATACTTTTATTTGTTGTGTAGAGAATTCAAGTAAAGATGAAATGCTATTTTCGAGATTCGAGGGTTGTTCATCATTTTGAAAATTTTGTGGTTCAAAACTCGAATCGTTTAAACAAAAGTTGTTGTTGAAATATCCATAAGAATTTGAAGTGAAATTATATGGATTATATTGATTTTCAAAAACTAAATTCAAGTGAGTAAGGAAAAGGAAATTCGGACATTTTCAAGAATTTTTTTTGGTTTTTTTATAAAGGGAAAATATTTACATATACAATTTTAGTTTTTTTTTTCCTTTTAATATGTTTATCAAAGATGAAAACCAAAACAAGTGAAAAGAAAAACAAAAGAAAATAAAATAAATGAAAACTAAAACAAGTAAAACTAATACAAGTAAAAACAAATGAAAAATGAAAATTAAACAAAGTTAAACTTGTTTTTTTTAGACTAATACAAATGGGAAACACAAAACAAACTGAAACCAATTGAAAATAACTCTCTCTCTCTTTTTTTTTACTTTTTTTTATGAAAAAAAAGAAAAAAGTAAAAGAAAATTATACTACCTACCAATTAACCTTTCCAAACACGAAAAGAAAAAAAAATAGGCACCGTTTGGTATCATTTTGAGTTTTGTGTTTTTCATTTTCAACGTCTATTAAAAAATATGAAGAAAAAGGAGAAGAAAATATAAAATTCTTAGTGATTACGACGATGGACGGAAGTCGAACGGAATAAATCGTTTTTCGTGCTTTCGTTTTCTTGGAACATGGAAAACAAAATAAATTTGTTTTTGTTATAATATATGTAAATATATAAGTGAATATGCTTTTATGGTTTTTTGTTTAGTCCCACATTGTGGAATTGGTTAAGTCCTTTGCTCTGAAGCCTTTATATAAAGGAGGCTATGTAATGTAAATATATATCTATTCTCAGAAGTGAATAATATGTCTTCTGCCCTCTCTCTAATGGCTTCCTATTTTCTTTATTCTATAACACGTTATCAGCGCGATCTCCACAAAAGTTTTTTTTACTCCAGATCTACAATTGTGATAATTTATGAAATCAAATCTATTCTTCTCTAGATCTAATTATAGATCTCAAAACGGTAAGTTATTTTTCTAAATGATTGATCTAATCTTTCAAAATTTTTTTATATATCTCATTCCATTCTAGATCTACTTCTTCAGATCTAAATCTATTGTCTTATTTTTTAGAATTTATTATACTAGTCTTATAATTTTATATCTTATATAGATCTATACTTTGAGATCTAATTCTTATTTTATTGGTTATTATATTTCAGATCTAATTCGTTTGTTGTTGCTATTTTTCTGATAATATTATATTGTAGATCTCAATATCATACTTATTTTTATGCTTTTGAGTTCATTTATTTTGGAATGCAAGTTTGAACTTGACAAAATTTTGATATTGTTGATTAAAGCAAATTTTTTGAATTTGATTGTATTTAGTTTGGACATGGATTTGAGAAATCAAACATGGTTGCTAAATGGGGTTTTCATTTTGAAAAACTTTTGATTTGATTTAGATTTGAATGAAGACTTTGGAAATTATTTTGATATATGATTTACATTTCCAGAAGAAATATTTTATTGTTTCTAAGAGAAACAAATATAAATATAATACGTATCTAGAAGATCGTATTAAGTGAATGGAAACATTAGTAAAAGCTTACATGATAAGCTTAATATCTTCCAATGTTTCCTTAAAAAAAAGGAAAAGGAAATAATAACTGAGAACCTGCAGTTTTCATAAATCAGTAAATTACAAGTTTCCTCAAAATAAAGAACCAGAAGTTCTAACTAAAAAAAGGATTATATATCAAAACTCAAATATATAAATTTGAGATGTGAAGTTTGAATTATTAGAAAATCAATTCATATTATGGTAAATTTCAATCGCAATCAAACCTGAAGTTTGATAATGAAAATCAAGTTGTACCATTTAGGATCTAAAGTACTAAACAAAGACTTTTTTAAAAGTAAAATTGGAACCTGAAGTTCTAAAAATATTTGCCAATGGTATTAACTACTAAATCAAATAAATGTATAGAAACTTGTTCACTCCAGTAGTGAAAATAATATATTAAAAAAATCTCCAAAAGAGATTTGCTGATATATTTGGTGTTTTTACTAAACCAAATAAATATATAGAAACATATATACTCTTCTACTCTCTTTCTTTTTAATTAAAAATAAGGCATTCTAATATATTTGGTATCATTTTGAGTTTAGTGTTTTTCATTTTCAACGTATATTAAAAAATATGAAGAAAAAGGAGAAGAAAATATAAAATTCTTAGTGATTACGACGATGGACGGAAGTCGAACGGAATAAATCGTTTTTCGTGCTTTCGTTTTCTTGGAACATGGAAAACAAAATAAATTTGTTTTTCGTTTTTTGGGACATAGCAAAAGCACGTAGAGCAATCCATTTTCACCGTCTTCCGTCCATCTTCGTAATGGCTAAGAATTTTAAACCATTTCTTCTACTTTTTCCTATTTACAATACCTATCGAAAACGTAAAACAAAAAACTTAAAATGAAACCAAACAGTCCATTAGTTTTCTTTCTTTTTTTTTCTTTTTTTTTTTTTAGGATCCAAGCACAAAACCAAAAAAAAAGAATAAAACCCGGCCCAGCTTGATAACAAAGCCCACGCGTACCACAAACACAGTTTTAATAACAAAATTTTCCTTTAATTCACGTAATCACAGCCTCAATCAGTTCTCACTTTAAAATCAAAGTCGAACCAGGCGACAAATTCAAAATCAAACCAAAGTTGTTCAATGAATTCGTGGTTCGCGGCTGTTCGATTTCAGGTTCGAAGTATTGGGGACTTTTGTTGAGATGCGATTGCAGGCGGTGTGACGCGATTCTAATGAGGTGTTCGATTGGGGACGATGGCGGAATCGCGATGTGGTCTAGTGGGTATTAACATGGTTGGAGGAGGAGATGATGGCGATGACTTGTTCGATTTGTTCGAGAGAGATTGATTGGTGGAAAGCAAGAAGAATGGCAGAGGATGTAGTATGAACTGAGGAAGTGGTGGATTTGCAGTATTATCAGGTGGTGGAAGTGGAGTTGCTGGATGTAGTTCGGTTGTAGGAGGTTGGTCAGCGTGGAATTGCAGATGTGAAGTGTGGAGATAGGATGATGATATGTGATATGAAGTACTGGTATGTGATGATGGTTATGGCAGGGGTTAGAGGAGTGTAGAGATAGTTGATTGACCTGATGTAGCAGAGGGGAGGTTGATGTGTATGTATGGGTGAGTGGGCTGTTGGCAATGCTTGTTGTTTGAGGCAGTAGTGGAAGAGAGGTAGAGTCAATATATGTATGTATGACGGGAATATGTTGTATGTCAGAAGTGTTTGAATGTGGTCAGTCAGTTTGATGGTGTGGTAAGTCAGGGGTGGTTTAGCTGGAGATGGAAGGTAGGTGATATTGTCTAGACAGAGGTCGAGTGTAGTGGCTGCACTTGTAGAAGACAGTTGTAGAAGACAGTTGTATGCAGTGGTATCGGAGGAGGTTGAAGGGTGGTACGAACGCTGTTAGGCGGATGGTAGCAGGTGGCTGGACTGTGTTTGGGTCAGGTGTGGGTATGCTAAGTAGAGGATGTTTGATTGGTTTGTTGGTATGTATTGAACAGTGGGATTGGCAATATGCGGTGAGTATGTGGAGTTTTGTATGATGGATGGAAGAAGTGAAGTAGCGGAATGGTGCAGTATTAGAAAATGTCCTAACAAAAGATGGAAGTATCGAGTTATAAGAACAGAAGTATCACACAGCCGTTGACTGAAGATCCGATGACCATCATTTGTTTCTTTATTTACAAAATGGATCTGGGCTTATATCAACTCAGCCCAATAGCCAGTATATTGATGTTATATATTGTGATCTCTGTTTTGCCGAGAATAATCAATCTCATTATCATTTTGTACAAAAAGCTCTCTGTAAAAGTTCATTCAGTAATAAAATTCATAATAATTTCTCTCTGGAATTCTTTTATGGTATCAGAGCAAAGTGCCTAACAGCATTGAAAGATCCAACAACAAAACGAAACCCATCAGAAAATCAAACAAAATCATCACTTGAGTTTCATATTTTCCTCTCATCAAATCAAATACCATCATCTGAAAGGAAGACTCAATATCAATCTCATCTGCCTAGCCAGTTTTTAAGTTATGGCTGCACAATGATTTTCATTGAGTCAGAAAGAAACAGAAACCAAAAGTCAGAAAACAGAATCAAGAATCTAAAGTCATCAAATAATTGAAATCAAGGAAAGTGCCATCCTGAGAAAAAAAATCATCAGACTTCATCATCATGTGAATTTCTTTTTTGGTTGCATCTTACATAAGAGATCTTGATCAAGATCGTGATTCTGCATTTTCTGTTAAGACTTACTGTCTCTTGTTTCATTTTCTTTAACACTTGTTCAGATATCTCAAGATCATTATGGAAGATGAAGCAAACTCTGCAGCACCCACCAAAGCCAGTGACTTGCAACACACTACATCAAATGTTGAGAAACTGGTCAAAACCACAATCGGCCCCCAAAGTCAACTTGTCACAGTTCGTCTCGGTGAAGATAATCATCTCCTGTGGAAACTGCAAGTTGAAACAGCTCTTCAAGGATATGGTCTTGAAGAATACATTCAAGAAACCATACAAGTACCACCAATGTTTATTGCTGATCAACAAAACAGAATGATCGGTAATGAAGAATATGTTAATCATCATAGGCAAGACAGACTAATATGTTCTTGGCTACTGTCATCTATAAATGCAAATCTTCTTACTCATGTAATAGACTGCACAACAGCATATGAGATATGGTCTACTATAGAAAGAGTGTTTAACTCTCAGTCAGCGACAAAGGTGCTGTTCTACAAAAGGCAACTTCACAGTATTAAAAAGGAAAGTTATAATATGAGAGAGTATCTGTTCAAAATCAAGTCAATCTGTGATGCATTAGAGGCTGCAAATCAAAAGATATCTGATTTAGAACAAACTATGACAATACTGAATGGACTCAGCGATGAATATGAAGCAGTAATAGCAGTTCTAACATCTCAGAAAAATTTACTATCTATTGATGATGTACACTCTATTTTACTATCCCATGAAGCAAGAATTGACATCAAGAAGCCTTAAGAAACAGATTTATCTGTCCACTTTGCTGCCAATTACAAAGGCAAAGTCCAAAACAATAACAGAGGAGAGCAATCTATTCAAAGAGGTGGTCATTCTAATAGATTAAGGGGAAGAGGCAGATGGAATAATAGCAACAGGCCAAAATGCCAAATATGTGAGAAAATTGGACATACGGCAGCAAAATATTACTTCAGGTTAAATCTCAATTATGTTCCAGGACAGGGACAAAATACAAAAAGAAGTGCAAACTACAGTGCAAACATGGTACATCTACAGCCTGAATCAGTCAACCAATCACAGATAAAGAATTCTCAAGCAGAAAACACAAAGTCTGGCCATATTCAAGATGAAGATTGGTGTCCTGACTCAGGTGCAACTAATCACATCACAAATAACTTGAGCAGTTTAAATTTTGGAAGCAAGGAATATAAAGGTATGAATTCTATTCACATGGGTAACGACAAATCTATTGCAATTACACACATTGGTAAGTCATATAACATGGAAAGAAAACAATTATACCTAAATAATCTATTGAGAGTCCCACATATCAAGAAAAACTTACTAAGTGTGTCACAATTTGCAAAAGAAAACAACGTATATTTTGAGTTTTATCCACATAATTGCTTAGTTAAGGACATTCTAACTAAGGAAGTGCTTTTGCAGGGTAAACAGTGTAAAGGACTGTACAAGTTCAAAGTGGATAATTCAAGAAACTCGGTTATTAAAAGAAAGTGGTGTAATAACTCTGAATTCAAACAGCAAGAAATGAATGAGACATTTGACAAATGGCATTGTAAACTTGGGCATCCAAATGTCAATATTGTCAAGCATGTAATGAATAAAAACAATATTTCTTTTAATGGCATATCATCACCATATATCTGCACCTATTGTCAAATGGGTAAGAGTCATAAATTGCCCTTTTCAGATTCAGAAACTTGTTATAGTAAACCTCTTGAATTAGTTGCTACTGACTTATAGGTACCTGCCCCAGTTCATGCTGATTATGGCTATAAATACTATATATCTTTTGTGGATGCTTTCTCTAGATATGTATGGATATATTTTTTGAAATCAACGAATGAAACTCACAACGTAGTTATGCAGTTCACAGCGCAAGCAGAAAATCAAACAAACTGCAGAGTTAAAATCATGCAAACAGATGGTGGAACTGAATATATACCATAAAAGGAGTATTTTCAAAAAAGGGGAATCAATCATAGAACAACATGTCCATACACTTCAGAGCAAAATGGATTAGTTGAAAGGAGGCATAGATAGATTGTAGAAACTGGCCTCACTCTTCTAGCACAAGCATCTATTCCAAGAAAATTCTGGCCAGATGCCTTTGCCACATCAGTCTATTTAATTAATAGACTACCCTCAAAGGCTCTAAAGTCAAAACGTCCAATAGAAATATTAACAGATACTAGTCCAGATTATCGTATTCTCAAAGTGTTTGGATGTCTATGTTTTCCATATATTAGACCCTATAATACTCACAAATTAGATTTCAGATCATCACCTTTTACTTTTATAGCATATGCTAGCAATAAAAACGGTTACAAATGTCTAGACAAAAATGGAAGGATATTCATTTCCAGACATGTAGTGTTTAATGAAACAATATTTCTATTTAAAGAAGCAAACATAAAAGTAAATAGTAAAGTGTATAATGCAAAAGAATCTATATCATCGGTGTCAATTCCACCTGTTGAGATAATACAGGCTCAAGTAAAGTCAACTCAAGGCATCATTAACCATGAAGCAGTCTGCTCAGACTCTCAAAGAACAGACTCCAACATTAGACTTGATTTAGCAAATGATCAAGCAAGTTCAACCTGTGCACCTGATCAAGAATCTCAACAAAGAACTACTGAGCAACTAACTCCTCATCATATTCAAAGTAGTATGCAAAGCACAAAATCAAACATACAATCTGAAGGTGAAAGAGCCATTCAACAGCAAAACCACTGGCAGAACAAGTCGTCATATGATAACCAGATCTAAGAGTGATAAATTTAAACCAAAAATTTATCATCCTGTTTTAGATGCAGAAGAGCCAACCACATATGATCAAGCCATACAAAATAAAAATTGAAAAAATGCAATGGTTGAAGAATATCAGGCATTAATGAATAACAAGACATGGGATCTTGTTCTAAATCCAAAGGATAAAAATATTGTAGGATGTAAATGGACCTACAGGTTGAAAAAAATAAATATGCTAATGGTACAATTTCTAAGTACAGGGAAAGATTAGAGGCTAAGGGGTATTCACAACAGAGTGGTTTCGATTTCAATGAAACATTTTCACCTGTAGTGAAACCTGCTACTATCAGAATTGTTATTACTATAGCCTTACATAGAAATTAGACCATTAGGCAACTTGATGTAAATAATGCTTTTTGAATGGTATTCTACAGGAACAAGTTTATATGGAACAGCCTCAAGGGTTCAAACAGAGTGGAAAAGAAGATTATGTGTGCAAATTACACTAAGCAATTTATGGTTTAAAGCAAGCACCAAGAGTGTGGTTTGAGAAATTCAAGGAAACAATGATCATACTTGGTTATCATTCAACCAAATCTGACAGCTCTCTATTTACAAAATTTAGTAAAGACATAACAATATATGTACTAATATATGTTGATGACTTTATTATTACAGGTAACAGTGAGTAAGAGATTAACAATCTAATAAAGCATCTCAATCAAGAGTTCAGCATCAAAAATCTTAGCAATTTAACTTATTTCCTTGGGATAGAAGTCAGAAGAATTACAAATGCAAAAATCCAATTAAGTCAAAGGAAATACATAACAAAAATTCTGCACAAAGAAAAAATGCATGAAGCTAATTCTATCTCAACACCTATGGTCAGTAACTTACATCTGTCCAAATACAAAGGAGAAGCAATACTTAATGACAGGCAATATAGAAGCATTATTGAAGAGCATTGTTGGAGCACTTCAGTATGCTACTATCACCAGGACAGACATTGCATACAGTGCGAATAAAGCAAGTCAGATTTTGCAAAATCCAACAGATAATCACTGGAAGGCAGTTAAGAGGATATTGAGATATCTTAAAGGAACTCTAAGTCATGGTTTAATTCTAGAGGCAAGTAAGTCAATTAGCATCAATGTGGGTTGAATCATGGTGTTCAAAAAAACAATAATCTAAGTACTGCATATATTTAGGCAACAATCCTATATCATGGTGTTCAAAAAAACAATCCACTGTATCAAGATCTAGTACTGAAGCCAAATTTAGAAGTGTAGCAAATGCTACAGCAGAGGTCATGTGGGTTGAATCATTACTTGGGGAGCTACAAGTCAAATCTAAATACAAGACAACTATCCGGTGTGATAATCTAAGTACTGTGCATCTTACAGCCAATCCAGTACTACAATCAAGGACAAAATATGTAGAACTGGACATCTACTTTGCAAGTGAACAAGTAGCAAGAGGAAAACTACATGTAAATCACATACCTTCCACTTACCAAACAGCGTAACAAAGCCTCTCTCAAAGAACAACTTCAATCGATTCAGAGAAAGACTGAAGGTTAAAAGCATTGATGACAATTCACATACTAGAAGCATATGAACAGCCATGCCAACTATTTAAGCAAGCTTAGACTCATAAGCCAAAGTCATTGAAGCAACAAAGTAATCATGACTGAACTTCTAATTAACGATTCTTCCTTATACAAGAGAGCAGTTGAACAATAAAGACATCAAATTTCATTTCACTACAAGCAAATGGAAGCCATAGTCGTCGAAATATTGAAGAAGTCTCTACTGAATTTCTAATCAATTGCCATCCCCAGATGACAATTAATCAGTATTTCATCTTGACCTCTGATTCACTTCAAATATTTCGTGAATCTAAGCATAAAAATTTTGGATTCAAATCTCCGCAAACCCTAATAGCCTCAGGATTTGAAGGGGCGTATTAGAAAATGACCTAACAAAAGATAGAAGTATCGAGTTATAAGAACAGAAGTATCGCACAGCCGTTGATTGAAGATCCGATGACCATCATTTGTTTCTTTATTTACAAAATGGATCTGGGCTTATATCAACTCAGCCCAATAGCCAGCATATTGATGTTATATATTGTAATCTCTGTTTTACCGAGAATAATCAATCTCATTATCATTTTGTACAAAAAGCTCTCTGTAAAACTTCATTCAGTAATAAAATTCATAATAATTTTTCTCTTAAATTCTTTTATGCAGTGAGAAGGTCGTGGTGGGTTGTTGGTCAGAGGATGTGAAGGTGAAGGCGATTCTGTTGAATATGATGGTGATTGTGTGATTGCTGCTTGGTGGTTAGGGCAGTGAGAGGTTGAAAAACCGGTGCAAGACAGGGGGATTGTTGTAGAAATGTAGATGGTTAAGTTGTTTAAGTGGTTGGTTTTAGTTGCTGTTGTAGGTTGTAGATGGCTGAAGGCTTGAGTAGAAGTGGCAGCCAGTTGAAGTTTGAGTGAGTATGTAGTAAGTATGCAGCAAGCAAAAGTGGCTCGAGTAGAAGTAGCTGCTGTTGTCGACTGATGTGTGGTAGTGGTCAGAGGTGTTGAAATGAGATGAAGGAACAACGGTATATGAGGATGGTTGTTTATCTGTTGGTGGAGGATGATGTAAGTGTGGTTTAAGTTTGGAGTACAGAGCAAGTAGGGGTTATATAGACAGGCAGTAGAGTTGATGTGTGTAGTAGAGTTGATTGTAATAGAGGATGTAAATAGTAACAGTTGTGAATGGCCAGAGTAACACAGTGCAGAACAGAATATTGACAAAAGGGAAGATGGAATGTATACAGTGCACACAATAGAGAGTTTAAAATGTGTTGCAAATGAAATTTGTAAAGTGAAATTTTTAAACAAAAAAAATTGTAAATGTATTGCAGAAGAGAAGATTGAATTGGAATTTTTTTTTTCATATTTTTTTCAAAAGAAATAGTGTATGCTTTTTTTAGTAGAATATGCAATGCAAATGCAAAATAGAAAACTAGAACAACATATACAGAAACAAAACGTCACAAAAATCACACACAAACACACATATTTTTTTAAAATAAAATGCAAGTGAACACATAAAACAAACACACAATAAAATTAAACAAAAATAATTCGAAGAACAGAAAATTAAAATCAAAACTATTCTCCGACAACAGCCCCAAAAACTTGATTAACGACTGAATTTCTAACGAGTTAGAAAACCGCCGATAAATTTTGAATTAAATTTATACCACAAGCACACGGCGTACTATCGTAGTACGTGATGAGTACGGGTTGATCCACAGGGAATTTTTGATTTTAAAGCTCTATTCAATCAAATTAACCAAAGTTGAAAGTGTGTTTAAGCTGAAAAATGACAAAAAGGAAGTGATAGAAATTTGAGAGTTAAATGATAATTTAGAGATAATTCCACTCTCTAGATCATATAGTTCAACAAATTATGAAATTATGATCTCTCTTTATGGTCATAAGTGAATTTAAATGATGTGTTTATCATAAGTATGGCTCATTTGTGCTATTAATTAGCTCAACATAAGCCATCAAATTATAATACAACCTTTAAACCACTTTCTAACTATTAAGAAAATGACAACAAAGTTGAAAATGAAATCTATTTTAAGTATGACCTATTAACTATTAATTAGAAATATAGACCATCAAATTTAAATTTCAACATTCACTTCATTACCATCATCATATGTAGGTGAAGAGGTAATTATTGTTTGTGATTGTTTAAGCATAGCATATTTGGTATCAACAATATATGCTATCAAATTCAGAGCAAAAACAACTGGTAAACCATTTCTATCATCATCATTAAGCACAAAAGGAGAGCGTGAATTAATAAATAGTTGAAGCTACATAATTAGAGAGCTTCAGTACCCCTAAATTGTAGGGCTTTAGCCTCTCATATTTGTCATTCGATTAACAAATGTAGCTAACAACATGAAAGCAAAATGAAAGGAAAATGAAAAAGAGAGCTAATGAACAAGAATCAAAACTATGCTACTTGCATGAAAGTAAATCTACACTACAAACATTAAAGTAAATAAGCATGAAAAGGAAAGTGCATGTATTAAATTGCAATAAAAATAAAATTACATGAAAATAATATTGAATGGCCAAGTAGCCATGAAAAGAAATAAAAGATAACTAAGCTAAATTAAGAGAAGAGATGGCCTCCATGAGAGGGCTTAAGAGAAGGTAGAAGAGGTTACATGAACATAATGGGTTATTTATACAAGCATGAAACCCTAATCCATAATTTGAGAAATGCCCAAACTACACTTGAGAAAGTGTGAATACCAAGTAATCATTAGCTTCTACTAATCATCATTTAAGTGTACATGAAGCCATTAATTTCATAAGCATGTGCATTAGCCTCTAATTTGTACATTAAGATAGGAGGGCAGGTGGGGTCCTCCATGTTCTTCACTTTGAATTATTTCCATCTTCATTCCTTTGTATTCATTTTGTGCATGCACGTGTCTTCATGAAACCACTCCTATTTGAGATCAAATTCCTACACAAATATATATAAATTTCCAATTAATTTTCTCAAAGAAATATATACACACAAATGAATGTTTTGCCTCTATATGAAGATGGATATATGACAATTTGGAATTGATATGGATTTTGGTTGAAACAAGTTAAAATACCCAATATGATCATTTATTTAATTTAAATACAATAAATATGGTGGTAAAAATATGCACATTTACATGCACATCAATACATTCAAAAATATTTTATAAAAGTTTTTCAAAGTTTAAAAAGTTTATAAACTATGTTTAAATTATTTTACAAAGTATCAAAATATTTTATAAAGTGCAAGATTTTCGAAATATTTAAAAAAACAAAAGAGTTTTCAATTTTCAAAGGAATATGTCGACATATACCTTATAAGTATGTTGACATACATGCCGCTAATTTGAAATTCAAATTTTGAACTAAAGTGTCTATTTGTCATAACTCTTCGCAAATAGGCACATATGTTCATCCTTTATGAATAGGAGGTTTCAAACGAATTTTTCAACATCTAATTTTTTATTTCTTCTATCCTCTTATTCTACCAAAATTTATAGTGAAAAAATTATTCAAATCTCTTCAAATTCAACCAGAATCAATTCAATCTTCGTTATATTGATTCTTTACTACTATCTAATTTCAATCAATGCTTTCTCAATTCAAGATCAAAATGCTACTCAAGAGTCTATAAGATCCATTGTAACTAAAGGTCAAGAAATTGTCTTTGGAAAAATATCAAACTTTGGTTGTAATTGCTTGAGTGTGATCGTAGCCCATTCAAATCTATTGGGTGTGCTTGGTAGCCCGAAATCTGAGTGGGTGTGCTTGTAGCCCAACCAAATCAAGAGGGTGTATCGTGAGCCGGGAAAATTAGGAGGATATGTCTCATAACCTTAAAATTGAGATTGTATTGGTTTGCGTTCTACCTGTTGAAAGATTGGCATTTTGAAAATAAATATGTATGAGCAATTGTACGAGACTGGACATAGAATAACTCTGAACCATTATACTGCATTTATACTTATCTATTTTTGAATTTATAATTGTTCATTCTGCATTATTTAATAATAATCTTTAAAGAATTTTAAAAAGATTCATATAAGTAAAAAACACTATTCACCCCCTCCTCTAGTATTTAATTAGCCTTACGATCCTTCCTCCGTAATCCACGTTTAGTATCGGAGCATTAGGTTATCAAAAATTCGTAATTCGACTTTTGAAAAGTTTAAACGGCTAGTAATATTTTTAATACTTTTGTAGAAAAACAATTTTGTGAAACCAATATGTTATTAGAAACTAATTGCTTTGAAAAGTCACCTGATTTTTTGGAAAGGTATGATTTTGAATTGCAGAAACAAATTTGTTATTTGGCTAATGGTGAATAGACACTTGAAAATCAAACTTCATGAATCAAGAAGGATAAGTAAATATTGGATAGTGGATGCTCAAGACACATGATTGGAAATCTAGAGATCTTGAAAGATATTGTATATAAAGATGGTGGATCAGTTAACTTCGGTGACAACTCAAAAGGATAAGTGATTAGCATCGGCAATGGCGGTAACACTAAAACTCCTACCATGTCTAATGTTTTGCTAGTTAGGAAAATGAAACATAATTCATTTAGTATTAGTCAATTGTGTGATAAGGGTTTTAAATAGAACAACGTTAAATGACACTAAATTATCTAAAAAAATAGGCTGAAATAGTTGCTACAGCTTGTTATATTTTAAATAGAATTTTAATGCGACCCTTAGCTAAGAAAACTCCATACGAATTATTTTATAATAAAAAGTCTAGAGTATCGTACTTTACAGTTTTCTGTAGTAAATGTTTTATATTAAATACAAAGTACAATAGATAAATTTAATGTCAAAATAGATAAAGGTATTTTTATTGGTTATTTCAATAGTAGTAAAGCTTATAGAGTTTTTAACACCAAAACTAACGTCATTGAAGAAACATTACATGTTTCATTTGATGAGAATTTTAAAATCATTAATACCAGTTTTGATGAAGAAGAGAATGTTGATAGAATTAAATGAAATTACTTGTAACAACCCTGTATTTTGTAATTATTTTATTGTATATTTTAATTATTTTAATATAAAAAATTTGATTTAAAAACTTATTTTACTTATTTGAAATGATTAAATTTTATTATTTAAATATAAATCTTGATTTTATATGAGTTATAATTCCAAACTTGTGTAAGTTGAATATTGGCCTGAAATGTTGATTTTGGTCAAAGTAGTCAAACTGCGACTTTTAACTTAAAATTTTAAAAGTTTGAAAATTTAATTTTTTTTCTTTTATTATGAAAGTACATAAAATTCTAAGAACACCACTTTTTGTTTCGTTGAAAACGGAGTTAAACTGCAAAAGTTATGTACATTTCAATTTTGAGTATAATTTGTTTTATGTATCAATTTTGTCTATTTTAAATTATATAAAATTTATTTTCTATGTTATATTTTATTTTAATATGTTTTTATATGTTACTTTATGTATATTTTTATCTCTTGATATTTTTGAAATGATAATATAATTTTTCTAAAGTTTATTTGAATTTTATTTCAATTTATAAAGCCTAGTTTGGTATTTACTGCATTTTTCTTTATTTAAAATTCTATTTAATTAAAATTTAATTATTTATTTCACCTTGAAAATGTTTTAAATAAATTAATTTAATTCAAGTTTCCACTTCATAATAATTTTATAATGAAATGTATAATTTTCCAAGACTAACAGTGATTTATTCACAATTTTAGAACACTGTTTGGTATTTTTAAGGCATTTTCTTCATTATTTTATATTTTTTTTCAAATTATACTATTTGTTACCTCATATTTCTAATTGATTTCAGTTTGTAAAGTATTTTCTCCTGAAATTTTGTTTATGTAAAGTTTTAAAAGGAAAAGAATATGGAAGATTGTAAATCACTTTGAAACGTAAGCCCTTTTATTTGCCCAAACCCTTCATTTCCTTAAACTCCTCAATTAATTGCCTTAGCCGTGTAAAACCTTAGTATAGCCGTCATCTCATTAGGTTTTCACGTGAAAAAAAGGCCATCTTCATTTGTTTCTCACGGCTCCAATAGATCTGGTAATGGCTTCTCTTCTCTTTTCCTCATTTTTCTCTCCTCTATTTCTATTGATTTTGCTTGCTCTTCTTCTAGGCTTTGCTCGGCCCCATTCCATCACCACTGACCACCACCACCATCTACAGCAGCACCATCAGCCCCTCTCCTCTAACTATGACAAGCCGTGCCATCCAATTGAAGCCATCTCCACAAAACAATGCAAACTCCACCAAAAATGTATAACCAAGCCATGTTTTCCACTATCCCCTTCATATCTTGCTTTGGCCACCTCCTTAGCCACCACCACCTGATGTGTTTGACCTTTGGCCACCTCTGATCATCAGCTCCAGATCTGACCTGACCCACATATAACAGGGCCGAGCCAAGCAATGTCCAAGCCGAGCCTAAATGTTGAAGCAAACTTGCCTATATTGCTTTATTCCTTGTATTTTTTAAGTTGTATCACCTACCTTCTCATATCATCTCCTACCACTTCACATTTTTGTGCTTGCCATGCCTTTGTGATGCCAAACCAGATCCTTTTCCACCTGAAAACATGTGTGGCCTAGCCCTAAGCATGTATGACCGAGCATACATGGAGTTGTGATCAAGCAAAAATGGTTGAAATGCTTGGTAATGTCATTTGTTGCTTCTACTTTTCTATTGTTCAACAAATCTTTGTATTATATGCATATGTTTATATGGTCTTGTTTATTTGTTGTATACAAGATCATTATCAAGGCTTTCCATTCATTCAATTCAAATCGTGTTTGTCGTGCTATTGGAATCGCTCTTGTGTTTGTTGTTTTGATCTCTAGCTTCGAAAAGGTGAGTCTTTCTCACCCTGACATTTATACTTATGAAAAGTGAATTGATGACAAGTGTTTAGTAATGTAAAATGTTTATACAAGTTAATGATGATCATATGATATGCTATGCCATGTTATTACCATGTTAAAACTGTTAATTTTCACCTGACATCTGATATATGACTGTATATTGTGATATTGACATTGTTTATATTATTCCTGTATATGATCACGCTGCAAGTTCCCTATTAGAATAAAATCATTATGGGCTGAAATGATAGGCCTGAGTTATTTTATTTATTTATTTAAACTTGGGATTGCGGGTTTGAAATGATAGAACCCGGATTTTTCTTTTTAAACTGCGGATTGAAATGATACATATCCGTATCACTTGGCCTAGGTTAGAAAACTATATACATACCCGTGGTTATTCTATAAAGTGTTTTGAATATTTTTAAGTATTTTAAAAATATAAATTTATGAAATTTGATTTAAATGGATTGTGAAATGTTTTAAATAAATAAATTGTGATTTTTCTATGTGTTAAAAATGTAATTTATGAATGGTTAAAATTTGATTTGTGAAATATAACTTATGTTTGAAAATTTGGAATTTTGACGAAAAATGATATTTAAGTTATATGAATAAAATAGACTTTAATTATATTTGGAAAATGGTAAATATGGTAAATTGATTTATATGAGAATTTAAGTGATTTATTAAAGAACTATTGATTTTTCTATAAATTTAAGTGTTGAATAAATGACTATTGAAAAGTGAAATTTTAAAATATAACTCGACTTGAAATGTGAAATTTGAGTTTTAACTAAAGATTTAAATTATTTAAATAATTTGAAAATTTAGTTAAATTTGTGAAATGGTAATATAAATCTGAAGTGTTAAGTTTATTTGTTGAAAGTGAAGAAAGGAAATTAGACACTTGAACTAATAAGTGGAATTATTGAAATTTGGATTTATTTATAAGAAATTTATTGTATAAAAATAATATGTCAAATGATATGTTAATGAATATTTTAAATGTTAAAAGGATGATTTTTAAAATGTTTATTTTTTTTAAATTGAAGTTATTAAATTGTTGGAAATACACTAAAACCTGGAATTAACTTTTAATAGCATTCAGAAATGCTATGGTTTCTGAATTGAACTAAAACTATGAAAAATGAGCTATTACAGCAGGTCTGAAATGCTGTAGTTGTTGTAATTGAACTCATAGGCTAATATTTGGACTCAGGTTTATTACAGCATTCCTGTAAAATGTTGTTGTGGTCTGCAGTCTTTGCTGAAATCAATTTAAACCTTGTTTTGGAATCTGAACTACCGCAGCACTTCTGAAATGCTGTCTTTTCTGTTTTGAACTATAATTCAACTAAAAACTGAGTTTTTAACAGCAGTTTTAAATGCTGTCTTTGCTGAATTAAAGTGCTTTCAAGTATAACTTATAATAGTTTTTCTATATGCTGTGAAATGCTGAAATTGTAATAATTATGGTTTTTGACTTAGCAAACGAACTCAGAATGGTTTGGAACTTTGGAAATTGAATACTGGATTTGAAAGTATAATAATTACACTTTTAAAATGATTTTAATTGAATTAAATCGTTGAAATATAAATCATTTAAAGAGTGAGTTGAATTGAAATGAATGAATGTTATCTTTGAATTTAAAGGATTTTAAAAGATATGATATTTTGATATATTAAATGATTGAAATGTGGTTTTGAAAGATATGATATTTTGGTATATTAAAATGATTTGAAACGAAGTTTTGAAAGATATGAAAATTTGATAATATATTGAAATGGTAAGAAATGACTTGATATTTACTTTGATAAATATTTGAATTGAAAGATATGAAATTTGATAATATATTGAAATGGTTAGAAATGACTTGATATTTACTTTGATAAATATTTGAAATGAAAGATATGGTACGATGATATATTGAAATGGTTTGGAAATGATTTAATCTTTATTTTGATAAAGATTTGGGTTGAAATGATATTTTATTTTGAAGTATAAAGTATGTTTTAAAGTTATAACTACGGGTTATAATAACGATTGGTTGTTAAAGAGACCGGGATCGGATATTGTCTTATAGCCGGACAATACCGAAAACCACTTTAACAGCTGTGTACGCGGTGGAGATTCCAGAATGAAGTAGGATGGTGGCGACGTTCTCGAGGTATATTACGTGGACCCAACTCCCGTGAGTTGGCATATATGACTAAAACAGGAGCTATACCGGGATACACAAAGGGTCGCACCCTTTCATCGAGCATGCTCCATCGGAAACCATTCTATTACTTTTGTGATTCGATTCGGTGGCGCCACTTTGATTCGGGGGTATTGTTCGAGGTGGGCGGAAGCTGCTGGCTTGCCGTCACCACCGGTCTGGGAGTGCAAACGGTGTATCCACCCTGGCATTGCCTCGCGTGCCGTGTCATATCCTTATATCGATCCCACTACGATTTTGGTTTTAAAGATCCGACCGCATTAAGGTTCACCATCCCCTTAACGCTATTTTCTATATGATTATACTTTACTAATTAGACACTACCGTATATAGCTATATTACTACATAGTAAATAGTTTAACGGATCCTTAGAGGATGGGCGGTCCCAAGCATCCTTTAAGTTACTGATGCATTTTGTTACTGTTCACTTGAGTTGATTTACAGTTTATAAGTATTTATGTCCTGACTCGAGTGTTTTGTGTTTTGCTTTACACTCGGGTCAGATTGATTGAGTTAGCATTCAAGATTCACCTTCGGAGTTGGAGCTTTTCTTGAAGATCCGGCCATCTATTTTGTTTCAGTATCCAGTGTTTCAGTGATGTATCTGATTTGTACCTGATGTATCTTGTTACTTTTCTGTTGTATCTTATTTAACCCTGATGTATCTTATATTTTATATAGTAGCTTCATGAACTACTATCTTTTTCTTTTACTTCCGCTGCATTATTATTACTCTGTGTCTGTGATCTGTGATTTTTATTTACAACGCGGTATTTTGAGCAATCCAACTCCGGCATGAGTGTCTACCTATACACTTATAATGGATGCGAATGGTTGAAAATACCTGGTTGTTACATTACTAATAATGAAATCAATAAGGATGAAAATATAACAACTCCAAATTTACATCTAATAAAAGAACAAAATATTTGAAAGATCATCCTATAGAAATATTCAAGGAAATATAGAATCTGCAATAAAAACAAGGAATCAATTAAATTAAATGAGTAATGTTTCTTTTATCTCAACATTGAAACTAAAAATCCAAAATAAGCATCGTTAAATGATTCTTGGATTCTTGTTATGCAAGAAGAACTGAATTAGTTTACAAGAAATGATGTCTGGGAATTAGCCTCAAGACATGAAGATAAGTCTGTAGTAGGAACTAAATGGATACATAGAAATAAAATGAATGAACAAGGAGAAGGAATAGATTTTGATAAAAGTTTTGCACTTATAGTCAGATTGGAGGCTATCAGAATTTCACCTGCTTTTGCAAATCCTAATAACTTTAAATTATTTCAAGTGGATGTTAAATATGAATTTTTAAATGGATTTATTAAAGAAGATATCTATGTAGAACAACCCCCACTTTTCGAAGATGGGAAATTACCTAATCACATTTACAAATCAAAGAAAGCTTCATATGGTCTAAAACAAGCTCCTAGAGCATGGTATAATAGGCTAAAATCCTATTTATTACAATTTAATTATGAGATAGGAAAGGTTGATAATACTCTATTTATTAAAAGAAATAATAATGATATTCAACTTATACAAATATATGTTGATGATATTATTTTTGAATCAACTTAATTAAAGAATTTGCAGATATAATGACTAAGGAATTTGAAATGGGCCATATGGGAGAACTAATATTCTTTTTAGGACTACAAATAAGGCAATTAAATAATGGAATTTTTATAAGTCAAGAAAAATATGCCAAAGACTTAGTTAATAAATTTGGTATGTCAAATACTAACGGAAAACCAACTCCTATGGCAACAAATGATAAATTAAATAAAGAAGATAACTCAAAAGATGTAGATCAAAAATTATATAGGGATATGATAGGATCATTACTCTATATAACTGCTAATAGACTAGATAAAATGCATTATGTCTGTCTATGTGCAAGATATCTATCTCAACCTAAAGAAATTCGTCTAAAATCAATGAAAAGAATTTTAAGATATGAAAACTTGCTCAAACTATGGACTTTTATATCCAAAAGAAATCTCTTCCAGTTTAATTTCATATAATGATGCTGACTATACTGGATGCAAATCAAACGAAAAAGTACGAGGGGAACCTGTCACTTTTAGGACACTCTCTTGTTTTTGGTTTAGCAAAAACCAAAATTTTGAATCTTTGTCCACAATAGAAGCAGAATATATTTCAGCTACATTAGCCTGTTCACGGGTTATTTATATGCAGCAACCTTTGAAGATTTTAGTTTAAATTTTATTAAATCACCACTATACTGTAACAACAATAGTACAATAAATCTATCTAAAAATCCAACATATCATACTAGAACCAAACATATAAATATAAGGCATCATTTTTTGAGAGATAAAGCAAACACAAAAGTAATTTCACTCGAATTTATAAATACTGAAAATCAAATAGCCGATATTTTAATAATACCATCAACTTAAACAACTTTTATTAAACTTAGAAGAGAGTTAGGAATATGTTCCTTCTCTGAAATATAAATATAATAAAATAAAATTTATAGATTTAAAAGAAAAGGAAAGTGTCAAAATTAAACTTCATATGCCGACTAACCTATTAAACCAAAATATGGATCAGCACCCTGGATCAAGTGTGAAAGCACCAGTGCAGATAATCAACAGCACAAATCTCAGATAAAAAACAAAACAAAATGCAGAAATAAGAAAAGAGACACATAATTTTTATAGTGGTTCAGCTGACTCTGGCCTATGCCCACTGTAATCAATCGTTATTATGATTATACTAGTTGAATCTCTCTTGATATCAACTAGTTAGTCCTTAGATCTAAGTTATAATGAATTAGAACAAGTCACAAGTATAAGGGTTGACTGGAGAATCACGTAACCCCCTCGAGGATTGTTGTGAGGGAGAAGAATTTGAGAAGTGAAGGAATTCTAGTAGAGTAATGGCGGCTCTCTCCCTGGAAAAGATCCATCTCTAGTTGTAGGTAGGTTTGTATTTATAGAGAAATTCAATGGGTATTGGGCCAGAAGTCCAGGTGCAGAAGAGTCCAGTTGTTATGCAAAGTCATCACCAAAAATCTCAAATCAATTTGAGTCATTTCTATGGATCACTAGCTATCCATAGTGGATGGATCGCTAGCTATCCATCAACTTAGCATATTTTTCTACCATAAGCCTTTACTTAGCACTACGAAGGAGCTCAGAAAGTTTGAGAGTGATCCGACCTATCTTGATGGATCCCTAGCTATCCATCCATTTAGCATATTTTTGAGTGATCTTTGTTTGGTTGTCTTCCTATCTTCTATTTAAGTGTGTTTTCCAAATATCAAGTCGTTTGGAGTTAGTTTTATTATTCATCTTCATGGGTCATCTAGTCCAGAAGAATCATCCATGACTCGCTTAAAACTTAACAAAATCATACGAAACTTTGTAAGTACTGTCTCTAAGGTGTGTGGGAACTACCACAAAATTTTAGGTGGTGGGGCCCACTCTACATGGGTCGCTAGCAATTCATCTAGTTAGGTCGCAAGCAATCCATCAAATCAACTCCAAATGATATCATTTTTTCTATGAGCTTTCTATCATGTCTTATAAGTGTTTTCCTATAATTTCAAGTAAATCCAACTTCTATTGAGTTTTGTAGGTCCATTTTAAGTTAGTTATTTTTGGTCAAATAGCTTGAATCAGATGAGTCTTCACTTCTCGAGCTAAATTGTTTGGCATGCTATGAAACTTGGCAAGCGTCTCTAGGGAACATATTATATCATGATGCAAGATGATTGGAGGATCCATGAGCGAACCTTATGGATCCTAGCGATCCATCATCTTGGCCAAAATTTGGTTTCGTCCTCTTGAGTCTTTCTTCATTCCTTGTTTTGGTCCTCTTGGTTGATTCTTGAGTTGTTTTGACTTGTTGTCGATGTTCTAACTTCATTTGAATTCTGTTGGGTTAAAAAACCCAGTCGACAATAACCCTCCACATACGTCGACATATGATGGAAATTTTTGAAAACCGATTCCCCTCCTAAATTCGAAATACAACTACATAACCACAAAATTTCAAAATAATTCTCATTTCACTGTCTTCTTTCTTCAATAAATTCTGTATAAAAATAAATTAATGGCTTCCTCGAGTTCCAAATGTCCAAGAGAAGAGAATTCATCATTTTTTTCCAAACTCCCATTTTAGGCCCCTTCCAAACTACCACCATGGCCAAAGTAACCAAAATCGAAGAAAATATGAAGTATACACTCAACATGCTTCCAGAAATAGAGGTTGTTCAACAATGCCTCTTGAAGGAACAAGAGAAACGAGGGCGATTTCTATGCAATCTCCAGAAATATCTATTAGATAATCCAACGAATCTAATTGTAATCGAAGAAGACAGTCCTAACCTTGTCATTCACAATCCTATAAATAATAAAGAAGAGGAAGAAGAAGGGAAAGAAGAGGAAGAGCAAGAGGAAGAAGATGATGATGTGGTCAAATGTAGGGGCGAATTATGCTTCGATCGAGATGGAAATCTCGTCGAACAAAAAGGAACCTTTTGTCTTCACTACCCTTCTATCCTATCCACAAATATCATATAATCAAAAGAAAAGTATAGACTTAAGTATAGTATAAATTAGTTTGGTTTGTTTGGATTATATTTGGTGTATTTTAGATTTCTATTTATAATTGTGTGTTTTAGTTTGAATTGTTTAAATTTGTGCATTTGATTTGATTTGGACTGGTTTGTACATATGAACTGTGTATGATTTGACTTGGATAAATAAAATTTGCTTTATCAGTCTTCATTATTACATATTATTAAGCTTAACTGAATTGCATATCATATAATCATCATCATTTTCATTTCATTTTAACTTAGTTATTGATTTTGAATTTATATTCTCTAAGTTTTTAAATTAGGGGGAGCTTTTAGTTTTTCATACATTTTTGTTGATGATAAAGGGAGAAAAATATAAAATATACATGGGCATACATTTAGGGGGAGTTATATCATATTTTATATATAGGATATTAATGGTTGTCATCATTAAAAAGATATTGTTAATAACTCAATTATTGATTTTGATGATAACAACCTGATAAAAAAATACATTTACACAAAATATGTGTACTAATATTTTGCCAAATTATATAGTATATAGTGCAGGATATTATATAGGCGTTGAATCGAAGACTGTATAGTATAAAGACTCAAAGAATGGACATGAAGTTCATCTATACTATTATATTATTACCCAGTTCCATTTCGACAGCGCAGAAGCCTCCACAGTAAAAATGTAAACAGAACTGTCTCGATTTTTTATCACTCCCACTACTTCTCTCCCCTTCCTCATATTTCATCCACCCTAAATAATAAACTCCCCCTCAAATTGTGCCTACTCCACTCTATCGTCCTTGCTTCCTACCGTTGTCCCAATAATGATTGAATCTGACTAATTGCAAAATCGCCTCCGACCGCTTCACCTCTCTCTCTCTTTCGATTTTCGTCATCCCTTATTCTGAATATTTTGTCATCTCCGAACGTCGTACAATTGGTGGAGGCCTTTCATCATTGGGGTGTCTTCAAAATTGCCAACTCTTATCCAATGTAAGCAGTTCTTCTTCCTCCGTCTATGATATGATTTCTTCCCTTTTCATATATAATCTGCTTAGTATATGGTTTGAGTACCGTAATTTTAATGCCACGGAATCTGGTTTCCAGTGCTGCTAAAGTTGTATAGTCACCATGATAATACTAAGCATTTTGCTCTTCTAAACGTGTGAGCTACTAAAAAACAGTAATCTACCAAGTTATTTTGTTTTCATCGACATTTTTTTCTCTCCTAGACCTATATGAATTCAATTTTGTCCTCATAACTATATGGTTGACAGTCACTGTCATAAAGATCAGTATTGATCTATATGGTCATGCAAAAGTTTTGATTGAGACGCTTTTCGGGTTGTTGATCATAAATTCACTATTGTAAATAAATGAAAATTTTAGTCATTTGTTTTAATTATGCTAACAAATTTGACTTTTCTACTCATTTTTGTGAACCTTTCTTTAGCAGATTTCTGGTTAGAAAAGGCGTTGTAGTCAATGAGCTTGCTGAGATGACCAAGGTTGGTTGCCTCTAAGTTTTTCACGAGGATGGCATATGATTCTTCTTTAGGATTAAAACTCTTTCGCTCCTGAAGAAAATAATGAGTTCTTGGTTTCCGTATCTCCTCACTCCAAAGCCTTATTGATATATGTGGTGGTACATCTCTGTGACCTGCTATTACTGCTGCACAATATATTTTTGTTAGTTAAGTTATATTGTTGTTGCACTGGTAATTAGGATCTATATGCTGATGCATGCTATATGGAACTACCATTTTGATAACTACTTATTTTTATATAATCAATCAATATGTTTAAAAAAAATGAGCAAATCCTTTTAACAAATCAACTAATTACAAAATACCATCTTTCTTCTGCTATTGATTTTGACGACAAAAGATGATGATCTTTAGGCTAACATGATGCCTCAATTTATTCTTATGGCTGTAAGAACATTTAGTTAAAAACCTATTGGTGTAGTAAGAAAAACTATTTCTTTTGGTCAATGTCCTAAATATGTAAAATTCTTACATTATCTTAAATTTGATGTTGTATATTAGTATTTTCAACTCCATTTTAAGTTGTTTTCGTCAGTTGACTTGGTTATGGGTTTTCGCAAGTAATTCTTATAATGTGTATTTTATTAAAACTTTAGTAATCTTTTTTTCTCAATCTTTATAAAACAACTATACATATGTTTTAATGTACAATTAGAACTAAACACTTGGTGGCATAAAATTTACATGTAATTTTCTTTCGTATGTATATTATTGAACAAATTTCAATTTGTTACTAAATTATTATTGGTTAAAATATTTATGTCATTAGCTATATTTTAGTTTGGGATTTGTGCTTATCATCCAATATGTACTTTCTGAATAATGTTTTACAGACATGGCTAAGTATTGATTTTAGTGTGGTTGTTGTTACTTTCATGCACACTATTACAACAATCCATTTATTGAATATAATAGAACATATACATACATTAAAAGTTGATATTACAAATAATGCATATTTTCAAGAGGTCCATAATTACAAAGGTATAATGATAATTTTTTACTTTTGCAATTGGCCTATTTGAAATGAACATAAAACGTGTTACCACCCATTTCGCTTTCATGATGGAAAAATAACAAATATGTACTTAATAGCATCGCAATTTGATGAAAATTATCCAATTTTGTCTTCTTCCCTAACAATCGTTTTGTTCCACCCTTACAATTACCGTCATGCTACGTCCTATATGGAACAAGAAAAATATTGCATCTTCCAAACGATCAACACTACTATAAATATAGCACTCTAATTGCATCCTTCTTCTCACTCGCATTACGTAATATACAATTTTCAGGTGCATGTTTATAGGTTGCATAAATTTTGTGAAAGAGACAAGATGAATGAATAGTGGTAGTGGCTAGGACTGAGTGAAGGTGGTATGATGAAGAGTTTGGCTACATCTGCTTTGTAATACTGAGTATGTTGCAGGCATTAGGGTAAATTACACACCTATAATTTCATTACCTAATACCCTCATTCGTTTTCATTAACCTAATGATACTTATTCATTCGAAACACTCCTATTCATTCTTATCGAAATACAAAGGCTATTAGGGAACTAAAGGAAGCAACCCTAAATCAAATTTTAGCTTCCATTTTCATCCTTAAATCCAAAGCAAGTGAACAAAATAAAGAAGAGCAAAGCCACGATATCTCAGTAAAGTTCATTTCAGCACTTTCGCACTTTTGGGATCTCTGCAATTGTTAGGTGAGTGAACTTTATTATCTTCAGCTGATTTCTGAAACTAAGTAGCAATAATTCATTGTTGTATATGTTTTGGAGTTCGATTGTTGGCTTTGAAGTTGTTTTGGGTTCAGTTAGCAAGTAATAAAAGGGTAATAAATATAGTTTGGCAGCCTATTAAGCGATGATGATATGTGTTTCAGTTTAGCTGACCGAGTGTATTAAGTTATGTGTTCACTTTGTAATTTGTTTGGGTTGTGTGAAAGCAATACTGATGACCCGAGACACGATCCTTTTCTTTAGAAATGTCCGTGTTATTGTTACATTGGACAGTAATGTGTATGCTTGCTTTGGAAATTATAATACACTCTAGCATGTTTTCATGTTTATGTCATACAGTAGCATGTTTTCATGTCTAAATCATACAGTAGTTATGTAATGACCCAATTTTTCGACGCCCGAAAGTCGACACCGGTACGTCCACTGTATCGAATGCCGCACAGTCGAATGCAAGAAAACCGAACCGTTAGGGTTTAAAGAAGAAAGAGGTACAAGAAGAAGAAAAGAAAACAATAACAAAATCTCACATTTCGCAGCAGAACAAATGTAATAGATAAATAAATATCTTTAAACAGAATTACTATATCAGCTATTACATCACATCACATTACATTTTCAAAGTGTACAACAACAAATAGCGGAAAGAAGTATTACGTATATAAGTGATACGCCTCGCCATCCAGCTCCAACTCCTGATTTCCATATCAACTTCTTGACTTCGCTCCCGAATAACCGCTAACCTGACTCTAGGTTGCCCGTGTGGAAATTTATGGACACCCAGAGTTTAGAAAGGGAACAATAAACTCCAGGTCAGTCGTGGGACTGGTGTGAGATCTTAAAAACAGTTATTTTCACAAAGAAAGGAAAAGAAATCTGCTATGCTTCTGGAAAATGAAACTACCGTAAGGCCTCCTGCCATACACACAATGCAAACGCAGAATTGGAGGAGATTTCTCCTTATGATAGTCAAACATGCTTAAAACGCAAAATCTTTTCGATATTATTATTATTAGTGCATAGTGTGGAAAACATTTTGAAAGTATAATATTAATCTTAGCCAGCATAGGCATTTCACACTTATGCCTACTATAACTACCATGTTCAATAGCAGGTTACCGCCACATTCCATGGCAGGTTATACAACTAAGACCGTATAGGGCGCGTATTGTTTCTTTGGATTTCCAACGAATGGTCAGGCAAAGGAACTTCCTACTGCCACATGGGTATGCCTCTGGAGGGACGTCCCGAGAACTTAACCAGTTCTTTGCCAACACAAGGTCGGGTTACCTCTGTAACTAGGTAACTACTACACGAGTATGCCATCCCCCGGTCCTTTGGGACCTTTATTCGAGGATCCTCTACACCAACAACCACAAATAAAAGTATTTGCAGTAACCACAAAGGTTAAATATCAGGGCTCCATTGAAAGAAGATATGCGGTAGGATCGTACAATATGGAATAGTGGAATGGTCTAGATAGATAGCAATAAGCAGTAAGTAAAGTAGACACTAAGACTTTATACAGGTTCAAACCTCTTGTCCTACGTCCAGTCCCTAAGTTCCTCTTAGGAAGTCAACTAACTAACAATCCTCACCTAACCCGGAGGAATAGGTTTACAACTTACCCGAACAACCAAAAGGGATTTCTTGCCTCAACTACCGAAGAGGACTTCAACTAGATACAAAGAGTATTTCTGACTTGTTGTGTTCTTCATAACACTAATGAGTCCAATTGAGTACAACTTTCCTATAATCTTATCCTTAAGAATATGAAATGTGTTTATGAAGATTTAGAAATATAAATTGCTATGAATCAAAAGAGTATTTAAGATAAATCAGAGATTCAAGCAATTGATGTGGTTTGTGATTGCTTTTGAAAACTTAAGAAATCTGAAAATATAATCAAGATAATAGAGAGATTAAAGCAATTAGAATTCATAATTTGCAAATGATAGAATCATGTATTTATAAATGTAAAAGAGGTGTATCTATTTGCAAAAGATCCAGGCAAGAGATGCATCCATTACCATTGGAGAATGGTTGCAACTCTTGGGAAAAAGAAGGTGTCTTTTCATAAAAAATTCGCAGGTTTGAATTCAGTTGATTGAATAGGGAATTTCAATCAACTGAAACTGTGCATGTTGTAATTCTGTAACAGATTCAGTCGACTGAAATTTCCTATTCAGTCGACTGAACTGGTAGTTTCTGCACAGTGAACACTTAACTAAAATATTAAGTTATGAAATGTGTTCTTGTGTTTGTGCAAGCTTCTTGAGGATAGATTTTAACAATAAAACTAAGACTAAGACCTATATATAATAAGTACTTATGATATCCTTGGTCTTCATAGTCCTTCATTTAGCTTTGCACGTATCTCTTCCTTTTTGTTGAAGCACATTGTCATTGATCAAAATATAGTGTATCAAGATTCTCCCCCTTTTTGATTATGACAATACCTATGTTTGGAGAGATGTAATTATCTTTCCTCCACTTAAATATATGCCCTATCTTTCCGTAGTTGAACACATCTCCTTTGCCAATGATGAAACCTTTTGAGTTATCTTCGAAGGTAACAGACCCACCATCAAAGTATGAAATATTTGTAAGCATTTCTTTGTCTCCGGTCATATGTTTTGAGCAACCACTATCCAAAATCCATTTTCTTTTCTTGAGTGGGACCTGCAAAAAATATTAATAAATATATTGGTACCCACCTTTTAATAGGGTCCTAAGAGTTAGATCTTAGGAAACCAAACCCAAGTGGGTTTAGTATCCCTTTTATAAAGATAATTACTATTTTTGTGAACTGTTTCTATAAAGGAATTTATATATTTGTTCCGAATTAGATTATTGTTTGTTTTTGGAACCCATATTTTGATTTTCTTTTTAGTGTGTCTTGGTATGTTATTTTTCAATACTATACTATGTTTTGAATTATCTTCCTTTTTAAAATTAGCATTTTTCTTTGGAAGAATTTTTTATTCCTTTTTAAAACCTAATCATTTTTATTTGAAGAGGATTGAGAATTTTCGCAAATTTTAGATAAATTTTCTCTTCCCTTATTAAAATTAGAAACATTTTTAGTAATGTTATCTAATTTGATTTGAAGACTAGTATTTTCTAATTCAACTTGTTTTAGTTTATTTTTTAAATTTTGATTTTCAGAAATAATTTCATCATTCTTTGTCTTTTGAGTTTCAATTTCTTGGCTCAAAAGTAAAAGTTGACTATCTAAGTTTGAAAGAGATTCTTGAACTTTTTCAAGTTTTTCTTCCAATATTTTTTTTCATCTTTTAACATATCTCTTTCAAATTCAGCTTTGTTCTGATTTTCACGTCTCTTTAAGTTCTTTTTGAGAATTTTTATAATATTTAAAAATTCAGTGTTTACTTCTATTTAATCATCATAAGATAAATCACTAACCTCAGATTCTTGAGCCATGAAGCACACATTTGCTTGTTCATTGTTGCTATCACTATCACTATCTGATGAATCTGAATCGTACCACGTGACAGAAAAAGCCTTCTTTTTAAATTTGTCTTTCTTATTCTTGTTGTTGAAGTTTTTTTGATTCTCCTTCTTTAGCTCCGGACAGTCTTTTATCATATGACCTTTCTTGTGACAATTAAGACATTCCATATTTGAGGATGAAGTTTTGTTCAAGAAATTCTTTTTGACACCGTTTTTATTTCCTTTCCTATATTTTAAGAATTTCTTGAAATTTTTGGCAATAAATGCTAGATCCTCATCTTCAGACTCTGATTCTTCCTTTTCTGCGTGAAAAGCCATATTTTTGCTTTCCTATGCTTACTCTTTCTTAGCTTGCATGTTAACTTCATAAGACATAAGGTTTCCAATTAATTCTTCTAGTTTCATTGTTGATAGATCGTTTGCTTCCTCGATTGCTAAGACTTTTCTCTCCCATTCATCGGTGAGTGAATTTAGGACCTTAGATATGACATCAAAATCATATACTTTTCTCCTAGTTCTATTAAGGCATGATGAATGTCTTGAAATCTTGAGTACATGTTATTGATGGATTCATTCTGTCGCATTCTAAAGTTTTGGAACTGGTTCTTTAGCATGGAGATCTTTGTTTGTTTGACCTTGTTTGTGCCTTCATGTATGGTTCTAAGTGTATTCCATATCTGATGTGCAGTAGTACAAATGCTAACACGATTGAACTCGTTTCTATCCAAAGCGCAAAATAGCGTATTCATAGCTTTGGCATTTGCACTAGCTTCATTCTTCTGAGTTTGTGTCCATGTAGGGTAATCAGTTGTGGGTACAACGAACTCTGCTTGAGTTGCATTCCAGGCTTCAAAGCTTATTGCTTGCATATAAATCCCCATCCTTCTAGCCCAATAATTATAGTTTAGTCCATTGAATAGAGGGGGTCTTTGGGTAGATTGTCCTTCTGTAAATGTAGAGTTATAGGCAGTTGTTGTGCTTGTGTTATTTTCCATATTATCAATATGTCAAATAAGGGTGTTATGGTTATAGGACGGCCTCGCTCTGATACCAATTGAAAGAAGCTATGCGATAGGATCGTATAATATGGAATAGTGGAATGGTCTAGGTAGATAGAAATAAGGAGTAAGTAAAGTAGACACCAAGAATTTATACTGGTTCGGACCTCTTGTCTTACGTCCAGACCCTAAGCTCCTCTTAGGAATTCAACTAACCAACAACCCTCACTTAACCCGGAGGAATAGGTTTACAACTTACCCGAACAATCGAAAGGGATTTCTTGCCTCAATTACCGAAGAGGACTTCAACTAGATACAAAGAGTATTTCTGACTTGTTGTGTTCTTGATAACAATAATGAGTCTAATTGAGTACAACTTTCCTATAATCTTATCCTCAAGAATATGAAATGTGTTTATGAAGATTTAGGAAATATAAATTGCTATGAATCAAAAGAGTATTTAAGATAAATCAGAGATTCAAGCAATTGAAGTGGTTTGTGATTGCTTTTGAAAACTTAAGAAATCTGAAAATACAATCAAGATAATAGAGAGATTAAAGCAATTAGAATTCATAATTTGCAAAAGATAGAATCATGTATTTATAGGTGTAGAAGAGGTGTATCTATTTGCAAAAGATCCACGCAAGAGATGCATCCATTACCATTGGAGAATGGTTGCAACTCCTGCGAAGAAGAAGGTGTCTTTTCATAAAAAATTCATAGGTTTGAATTCAGTCGACTAAACAGGGAATTTCGGTCGACTGAAACTGCGCATGTTGTAATTCTGTAACAGGTTCAGTCGACTGAAATTTCTTGTTTAGTCGACTGAATTGGTAGTTTCTGCACAGTGAATACTTAACTAAAATATTAAGTTATGAAATGTGTTCTTGTGTTTGTGCAAGCTTCTTGAGGATAGATTTTAACAATAAAACTAAGATTAAGACCTATATAAAATAAGTACTCATGATATCCTTGGTCTTCATAGTCCTTCCTTTAGCTTTGCACATATCTCTTCCTTTTTGTTGAAGCATATTGTCATTGATCAAAATATAGCGTATCAACATCCACACCTGAAAGCACCCTTTTCCAGAAGGAAATGACATACCCTAAAGGGCGCGACCCTCATAACCTTGCCGCATCTTTCCTATTTCGATCATTTTCGAGGTGTGAGGTCCGATGAGGACTCGTCTACAAAGCTACACTTTTCACAAAGTCATGCTTTGATCAACAAATGATCGGCAACACTTCGTATGTCGCATTACTAAATTGGGAATATATCACTAATAACCATCAACTACATAACCCATGAGCTCGTACGTCTCAAAGAAGGGTGTTAAGCTAAGAGAATAAATTCTCTGCCACCAACAGAAAAGTATTTAATAGAAATCAGCTTTATATCTCAAAGTGTAATGTCAGACACACATCCATACAAGTTCGTTCCGGGATCGAATGGAATCGAAGGCACTTCAAAGAAGCCCTTGCAAATCCGGATATTCACAAATCACGTCCGGAATCCCCATCACAAAGGTAATAAAATCTCTATACCAGAGCAACCCGGTGCAGAGACATTCGAAAGGTAATCCTTTCGCTTTCGAAAATACCTGGTCTTTAACACCGTCTTCAAATGCAATCTCATTTCATCGTATCGTTATTCGGAATGGGTTTTACGACCCCAACGTCCTTTCCCGGCTAATCAGAATAACGAGCACTTATTTTTTTTAAAAATAAATGTTACATTCAGATTTCAACAAATTACAACAATTTTCACTTTGGTCTTTTAAATAAAAGATCTATCACAATCACAAAGGTTCGATGTGGTTTTCGGATATCCACTTGGAATCCGACCCCCGGTCGCATCGAAATTCAAATGCCATTTAAAGGCAAATATTGATAGTCAGTTATTTAACTATCAATCAACATTCACAACAATTACCAGATTTAAATAATTTTTCCCAATTATTTATTTTCAATATATCTTCGCAAGATATATTTCACACTTCAACCATTTGAAAACAAATTTCAAATTACTTTCCACATTTCAATCCTCTGAAAACAAATTTCAAATCATTTTCCTTACGCAGAATGTATTTCCAATATTTATTCATTTCCACTGAAAATCTACCAAGTTCAAATACTACAAAATAATTTAATTTACTTACCCAAACATATATACTTGGATATATTTAAAATAAAAACTATTTTAAAACACTTTATCTAAAACATTAGTTGTGAATATATTATGTTACAATTTCATATAAAAATTCAAGACTAAACTAATTTTAAATAAAAATCAGTAGATAGGATATAACTATTTAAATATCCATTTTCTAAAACAAATATCAATTAAAACTTTAAATAATCACTTCTATAATAAATTAAAATAAATTTTTACTTTAAAGATTTTCAAAATAACTTAAGTAAATATTTTCTCCAAAATAATCTTTCCTTAAAACCATCTTTACAACTTCAATCTCATATTTATAGACTATATTGAAAACATACTCGGCTTTCCAGGGAAAGTACACCTTTCCTTCTGAAATGGTTCATTCAAATCAATTTATAAATCATTCTGGATTTACTTTAAATTTACGTTCCAAATTCATAAATTCCTTTCCATACTTTTAAAAAAATAAAACAATATTTACTTTTAAAACAAATTTCCCCATCTTTTATAAAATTCCCATTGTGAATTTAAATTCTCAAATATCCACTGATATACGATTTTCAAATCGATTCCCAAATTATTATTATTAATTTTACCAAATCAATATCAAATTGATTTTCTAATTTATCTTCAAAACTCCAATCGAATTTCAAATTGATTCTCAAATTTATTTCAAACACCAAATTTATTATCTTCTGACACAAATTCCTTCTTTTAAATTTATTCAATTTTCTAAAATTATTTTACTATAAATTTTCTACTAAATTTCAAAAATCAAATATTATTTATTTCTGGTATCCTACGATACCAAAAATATATTCGGCTAAATTATAGCCTTCAACAGTTTCAATCACAAATAGTCACACACAGATTATAAATAATCAACATATAATATTGAAATAAATTCAATTATTTGAGAAATCCAGTTGGATCCCTCCAACCTATTTTCCCTGCATCCACAGACGTTAGCACAACAATTAAATACAAATTCCACTTCGAGGTGGAATATCGCGGTATATGGGATTTATAAAATATCATCCGCTATTATGCGACGCATAGGGTCTCATCCGCTATATAATGCGGGAAATCAATCACTCCAATATGCTATATACAACTATGTATATAATATCATCCAATGAATAAATTATTATAAATCAATCATTCAAGCACACAGTCAACCAATTTAAATTTAACTATTTAAAATCAAACTGGAAATTCCAATTTGAACTTGAGTGTGAAGATCTCACCTTTGCCCCTTTATTTTGCAATCCATTTCCAATCCAGTTTGTTTTCTTCACGATTTAACCTTGTATAAATAATTTATATAATTTATTAATATTCGAAATAAATCAAACAATTAATTCTTCCATTTACTAAATTTAATCACTAATGATTCAACTTAACTTAGTGATAAATTTTAAATGTGTATATATAATAATTTTTTTCCTTTTCAAACCAATTTTCTATTAATAATTAATATATTTATTTTCTTTCAAACCTAAGAAGGACAGAAATTTCTTTACTGTAAAAACCCTTTTATTCTTTTATATTAAAACAGAAATCCTTTATGTTACTGTAAATCTTCCCAATATATGAACACAGATAAATTTCCAGTTTGTATATATAATTAAATAAAATTAAATTAAATTAAAACCAAAAAAGACAGATACCTCACTGGCTCTCGAACCTAGGCCCGTGACCACCTCGCGTTACTGCCGGAATTGCCTCCACGAACTCCTCGCGAGTCTTCCTCAACGATCGTGTCTGCCCACTTCGCCATTCCTCTGCTTTTCGAGTTCATTCAACGATCGCTGCTGAGCCCCTAACCTTCACGAGCTCTCTAATCGCATGCCGACTCCCTTCGCGAATGCCGCGTGCGTCGCCATCGAGCTTGCCAACACCCACGCTGCCTCAATGCCCTCTCGATCTTGCCGTACTCCATTGCTCTTCAATCGAGCTTCATGAATAATTGATTTCGCGAATATTTGGGATGCAAATCGAATTCCACGGCCACCCCTCGACGCCACCTCAATGATTGAACGAGACGAATTCATCCCCATTGTCTTCGATTTCACCGAGCATTCACAAGAACGTGGTTCGATTTTTTTTTCGTTTCAGATAAGAGGAAAGTGGAGGATTTAAGTCTTCGTCCATGATTTTTTTTTGATCTGAAGAAAAAGGGTCTTGGCTAAAGTTTCAAGTAGGAAGATGCCTTGCGCGAGAATCCTGTAGGGCTACAGTAATAGAAAAGAAAGAAAAAGGTTTGATGTGGATGGAATCACGGCTGTTGATTAGAGTGTATAAATTTATATTTAAATTAAATCGATTAATTATTATCTAGGCGTTTATATCTCGTATGATCACACGATAGCTCCAAAAGCTACGAGATTTGAAATCCGATAATAATACATATTACGGATCCAATGGAACTAGTTTCGTCAAATTCCGAGACTACGCATCGGAAAGCTATTTTTATATATCGATTTAAACGATATAAATTCAAAACTAAACAAAACATTTCCAAATCAAATTCTGAAGCGTCCATTATCTTCAGTATTGTCAATATGAATTTTCTAAGCCATCAAATTATTTTTAACAAGCTTAAAATTGAAGAATTCAAATTTTTACCCAACTTCAGTAAATTAAATTCAAAAACTTAATTGTCAAATTCATTCTGAAAATTTGAAATTCCTGTTAAACTAATCTCCAAATAATAAAAATCAATTAAATTTTCCATTTCAAATGTTAAAAATTTCTGGGTCGTCACAAGTTAAGTTACAAAGCAACATATTTTCATGCTTTAACTCACATAGCAGCTTGGTTTCTTCTTCAAATTAAATAGCAGATCAAATTTAATATTTTCAATGGATTGGGGATAATACTTGCATATTTATAAGTATATTAGTGATATGAATTGTATGGACAATTTGTATCGATAGTATAGTCATACCTTATTTGTTAGATATTCTTCTGACTTGGTTGTATGGGCGATCCGCATTAGCGGTCTATCTTTAGTATAAACTTGCGTTATACCCTTTTCATTGGTTTCCGAATTAAAATTCCGTTGGTTGATAAAAGTGTATAATATATGAGTATGTGTATTCAGACACATTATACTGATTACTTTGAAGTCATTAAAGGTGTGTATATAGTTGCAGTATATTTAGACACATAAATGGCCTAATACTAAATTTTACCCTTGCTTTATGATATGGGATCTTTATTATTGATATAGGGTAACTTAATGTAGTATGTTCAGATACTTCATTGTTTGATCTAGAAATTCGATTTAATTCCAGTCATTGGGAATAGTACAGTGTTCTCGATAGTATTGATTATAAATTATCAAAGAAGAGATGACATATAATGGACTGACGGCAGGGTTGCTCCCCAAAGTCTCTAGCAGAGTAGCCTTCTGCTATACCTGTGCAGACAGTAGATCACCAATTTTAGCTTATATATGCATATTATTTAGGCACTATTCGGAGTGGTATGACATGGACTATTGTGGAATAGAATTCCACACTAGGGTTATTCGGACCCTTAGCACTAATATCACATGATAATATATCAGAGTATCTACTTCTTTTTATATTGATTTGATATTGATTTAAGTTGAATGTTAATATATGCATGATATAATTAGTTTTACCTGACATTTATACATGATATCAGTGGTAGCAGCAATGTTAGATTTATAATATTGATTCTGATGCATATATACATTTTGATACTATTCTCATGTTTGTTTATCTAGCCTGACCTGGGTTTATCATTATGATTATTCCCGGGTTAGATCGGGAGTGATTTTCATGTTCGGACAGACCTTAGCAGCAGGTGACTTGAACCAGATTTAGATAGACCAGCCTCTTTTTGTATTACTCTTGACAGTAGAGTATGGTGTATATACTTTTGTAATACTGGTGCCATGTATATTTTCTATGCTGGGATGTATATTATGAAGACAGTATATATATACATATATATGTATGTATATGTATGTATGTATGCATGTATGTATGTATGACTTTCCATTGTTATTACTATCCAAACGCCATACCTTCAAAACATGTATTACAAAATCAACTTATATTGTATGATGATATATTCCAGGTTCTCCCTTTTTTTAGTTCTTGAAATACAATAATTTATATCCATTTTTTTATGTATAAATGGAACAAATAATTTGTATAATTTTAAAATTTGTACAAGTTTATTTCATCGTGTTACTCAACACGAGTTAGTGGGACAATATAATCGTTTAGAATTGCAATGATTCGTTTAAGGAAAAGGACATTAGTTTTCACTTTATTATTTAGTATTCTTACATTTGAATTCGACCCATAATCTTCAATCCATAGAGATGATAAATCATAATCATTTTCAACAGATATCCCTATAAAATTTGAAAATATAAATTAACACTATTGTTGTATAAATAAGAATGAAAACTGGTCATTTGATATCTTAGATATTTCCCTTCCATCGTATTTTAGGCGACATCTCTACTTCTATTCTGTCTTCTTCCCATCAATGTCCTTTGGAGCCACATAGATTTTGATATCTACATTTTAACTAATGTTTGTTAAATTTAAGGTTGTCACTTTTTATTACAATTTATATCAAATTTTGTTCTAATTGTTTTATACAAGAATCACATTTATATTTTGATATGTACTAAATTACAATATTGAGTAATAAATGGAAATGGTAGCTACATCGCATTATATAATACTGATAAAAATAAAATTTGAATAATAAATTGAAACAAAATGGGTTATTATCTTCGATATTTATTTTGTTCATATATACACTAGGAATATATTGAAGGACGTCGTGAGAAGAGATATTAGTTAATCCTCGGCAATTGTTATTGAGACCACTAATTTGGATAATTTAACCATATTGTTTTGATTTTAGTAGCTTTTCTTCTAGGTATTATTGAAGTTTTTAACTTCCAAAGCAGCCAAAATGATAACCATAATCATTCTGCAAAATAGTATTTAAGTGCATTCGTATGTATTTTGTGCCATGAAACATAAAATCATATTTGACATGATAAAATTTGTTATATTTATAAAGGTACAATTATCATTTAAAATAGTCGGTATAAAAGTTTTGCAGGTATGGAGTATCCCAACTTTCAAGATACAAGGAGTTTAATTAGATATAAGTCTGCCACCATTGGTATGTTGCTGAAGTTTGTTGGAAAGATTTTTTGTATGACCATCAAAGAAACCCCAGGTAATTCAATATTTTTTTATTAATTAGCTTAGATAAAAACTAAAGCTTTTTGCACAATCACGCCACCATGTTAGATATTGAATACAAGAAGCTTTTAATCAATTAGGTTGAGGCTAAAAGTTTAAACATGTTATCTTGCATACAACATTTTGGAAGTTTTACCCGACGGTATGGGGCTTGGATCAGCGGACGGCTTTACTACGCCCTCCTCAAGAGTTTACCGACCTACCGGGTTCTCCTGGATTTTAAAAAAAACATTTTGGAAGTTGAGATTTGAAAATTTACTGATCAATAATTAACTACTTTTTGTTATATGTTGTAGCAAAACAATGGATTGATCATTGATGTGTAGTCGTAACGACCCAGAATTTCTATTAATTAAAATTGGTATATCTAACTGATTTTTAAATATTAATAAGTGAAATTTATAAGTCGAATAAATTTTATTTCGAATAATTAGATTTAATTAGATAATTAAATCGATAATTTAATATGTGAAATTATAGAAATAATTGAAAATTGGGTTAGATATGACTGAAATTGATTTGTAAAATTTTATTTTATCATATTGGAGTTAGAACGATATTTTAGAACTTTTAAAATTGAATTTAAAGTTAATTTGTGAAAATTGAATATTTTAATATTTTATCGACTAGTGAAATTAGCCATTTTTCGAACAGTCTCAGAATTGGACGAAACTAGTTCCATTAGATCCGCAATAGTTTGTTATTATCGGATTTCAATTTTCGTAGCAATCGGAGTTTTCGTTTGACCGTGGTAGCTCGAAACGCATCGAAATTGTTTTAATATTAATTTGGCGAGTTAAAATAGCCATTTTTCAAACAGTCTCGGATTTCGACGAAACTAGTTTCATCGGATCCATAATGTAATATTATTGTACGGTTTCAAATTTCGTGTCAATCGGATTTACCGTTTGTCCGGGCAAGCCAAAACGCCTAGAAATTTGATTTACCGATTTAATTTTAATTCGATCGTTTATCGTCATAACTCACATAGATGATCGAATTAGCTCCCGAAACATATTCCATTGTGTTCGGAACGCGGGGTAAACCTTCGAAACGCCAACCGGCACGCTTCGTTTGGAGTTCGGAAATTCCGGGATGAATAGTGTTTGTTGAATTTTCTATATAAACCCCTCTACAATTCACTTTTGCAAAATTCCTAAAACCCTAGCCTTCTTCTTTCAGGCCGCCACCTTCTTATATACCAATGGCCGAAATTGTGTCATTTTCTTCTTCATTTTCCCTCCAATCTATAAGTTAATTCCAAAAACTTCCAACTAGAACATTATAGAGCTTCTCGAGATCGTTCAATCCATATGGAGATGATGATAAACGAAGCAAAGAATCGACGGCAAATCTCACTTGAACGTGCCGCGTTCGTGCGCGAATTACGAGAGGGATAGGAGGCCGAGCTCATCAAAATCGCAGCCGAAGGTGGTCTTGGCGAGGGCTTCGATGTGGAAGGCTCTGATCAACATGAAGATGCTCGATATGGTCGCGGCAATTAGGGCTAAATGGGCGGCCATGGGTGTGTCGGCCTAGGTATTCAACGTGAGGGGGAAGATGATATTCACGGTCGAGATTTGCAGGCTTGGATCCAACGGCCATGATGGTATTAGGGTTAGAAAATGAGATATTAAATGTAAATTTATTATATTTAAATTCGTATAAACTTTAAAATGCCATATCTTTGTCATACGAGGTCGGAACTTCACGAAACGAATTACGTTGCAATCGTTTTGTCGAATACTACGCTATGGAGCTGGATTGGAGTCGTTTGGAGTTAGTGAGAATTTCGGGTAAAATTAAACGCGCGTTTAATTTTATTCGAAATAAAAGCTGAAAACGAAATTGAAATCAAGGTGAGAACTTCTCACTCAATCAAATCGGTTTCGATTTTAATTTTAAATAGTTATATTTAAAATTCTTGGATGTATGTTTGAATGATGATTGTTATCTATTGATTGTTAAAATAGACATTATACGCCCTTAGTAAATGGAGGTTATTTATTAAAAACATATACCGCGAATATTTCACAGTTCAGTGAAATTGGTATTATTTATGTACTTGAAGTTGATTTCCCGCATTATATAGCGGATGAGACCCTATTGCGCCGCCTATTAAGCGGATAATATTTTACAAATCCCATATACCGCGATAATTCCGTACTGGAACGGAATTGGTATTGTGCTAACATCTTTGGATGCAGGGAAACAGGTTGGAGGGATCCAACTGGATTCCTCAACAGTATTTATTTGATTATGGATATTTTGATATTCGTTGATTATCATATACAGTTATATGATGTC
The DNA here is from genome assembly GCA_030765085.1 of Allium cepa. Taxonomy (NCBI): domain Eukaryota; kingdom Viridiplantae; phylum Streptophyta; class Magnoliopsida; order Asparagales; family Amaryllidaceae; genus Allium; species Allium cepa. The sequence goes on along the minus strand of CM060940.1, from coordinate 627,036,525 downwards.
GTTGTTGTCGTGATTGACTATTTGGTGTGTAGCATCATTTGGACCAATTTTGGAATTTTAAAAGGATTTTTAAAGTGATTTTTGAAAGTATACGTTTATAAAATATTTTTGGAATTGATTCATTTTAAATAAATAAACATTAAAATTTTAAGGTTATAAAAATTATGATTTTTAAGAAATATAGTTAAAAGTTGATTTTTGAAAATATGGGGTTAATGATTTTATAAAATAGTTTAAATTGGGATTTTTGAACTTATTGTAAAAAGTTTAAATATAGGATTTATAAAATTTGATTATTTTATACATCAAAATGATGAAATTATAAAGGAGTTTAAAGACGTTTTCAAATAATAATATAAATTGATTTATATAAAAGATTTATGAAATTGATATTTATAAATTAAAATATTTGAATTATAAAACGAGTTTTTATGAATGTTACAATGAAGTGTAAATGAATTTCATAAATGAATGAAATTCATAGAATTATAAATGGTGAAGTTATAAATGGAATTTTATAAGCAGTAGATTTATAAAATTTGTAAAGTTATTAAAAGAATAGTTTTGGATAAATAAATGAATCTTATAAGTTGGGAAGTTTAAAAGAACGATTTAGTAAACAAATAAATTATAAGTATTTAACTTATAATATGAACTTTTGGTATATAATTGAGTTATAAGTTGAAATAGGTTAATAAAGGAGATTTATAAATGGAAGTTGTTATAAAATAAATAAAAATGGAATTTATAAACGTTGTTTTATAAATCCATAAACGGCTTATTTTGATAAGTAAATTGTTATAACTTATTAATGGAGTTATATTCACGTTTTAGACAGTGAATAATCCTTTAAAATAAAATGTATAGAAATGATGAAATTGGTTAACGAAGTATATTCACGTTTTTGGATAGTGAATAATATGTTAAAGAAAATGTTTTGTATGTGATGTTTTAAAAAGAATTAAAACGATCTAACGATGTTTTTAAAATGTGTTAAGATTCGAAACCATAGATTTCAACATTCATTGTTGAAATAGACGTTTTCGAGAAATAGAAGGAAATGATGGACTATAACACTGTTGTTATAGTAAATGGTTTCTGAAAGTAAATGTTTTATATAGTATTGGGATTTATATATCTATCTAAATTTCGAATCCCTATACTACTGATTTTGGGTTTTCGTAACGATGTTTTACGCAACATTCGTTTTGGCCCAAATAAATATGTTTAAGAGAAAGATTTCCTTAAAGAATGAAATATATACTTAATTTCGATTTAAGTATATTGAATATTTTCCAAATATTGAAAATAAATAGATTTGTGAATTACTTATTAATAAATAAGTATGGAAATGTTTTTCCAATGTGAAATGAAACGTTTTAAGAATTTATCATTTTGAAGATAAATTGAAAATGAATAATTGAAATCGTATATTCATAGGTATTTTGAAATATAAATTCACTATGGAATTTATAAAAGAAAGGGGAATTTGTTTAAAAATAAACGTTGATTTATTTTTGAAGTGTGGGAATTAATTTACGGGTTTGGAACGTAAATATAAAGTAAATCATTAAGGATTTATTAAATTGGTTGAAATGAACCATGTTGAAACGAAAGTATTTCCGCATAAGGAAAATGTTTGAAATTTGTTTTCAAAAGTGATAAAGATGAAAAGTGATTTGAAAATTGTTTTCAAATGGTTGAAGTGTGGAAAATATATATCTTGTAAAGATATTTTTGGAAAATAAATAATTTGGAATCTGGTGATGTTGTGCATATCCATTGTTAGTTCAATAACTGACTATCGATATTTACCTTTAAATAGGTATTTGTTGTGATTTGTTTGAATTTGAATGCCACACTTATTTTTGAATAAGCGCTCACTATTCGGGTTAGCCGGGAAAGGACCTTGGGGTCGTATAACCCATTTCGAATATGTGATACGTCGTTATGAATTGCATTTGAAGACCGGTGTTGAAGACCGGATATTTTTGAAAATGGAAGGATTACCGTCGAATGTTTCTGCACCGAATAGCCCCGGTATAGAGATTCCATATGTGATGGGAAGTCCGGACGTGATTAGTGAATATCCGGATTGCAAGGACTTCTTTGTAAGTGCCTTCGGTTCTGTTCGATCCAGGAACAGACTTGTATGGATGGTATGTCTGACATTACAAATTGAGATATAAAGCGGATTTCTTTCAAATACATATCTGTTGGTGGCGGAGAATTTATTCTCTTAGCATTAACACCCTTCTCTGAGACGTACGATCTTAGAGGTTATGTAGTTGAAGGTTAATAGTAATATACTCCCAATTTGGTAGTGTGATATGCTAAGTGCTGTTGAGCATTTGTTGAATCAAAGCACAACTTTTGTATAAAGCGTAGCTTTGTGGACGAGACTGCGTCGGACCTCACACCCCGGAAATGGTCAAAACAGGAAGGATGCGGCAAGGTTATTAGGGGGTAGCGCCCCTTTAGTGTATGACATTCCTTCTGGATAGAGGTGGTATCATGGTATGGAGCCCAGATATTTAACCTATGTTGTTGCTGCAAACTTATTACTTTGTGGTTGTTGGAAATCGAGGATCCTCGGATGTAGATCGGTTACGATGGGGGGATGGCATATTCGTGTCAGTAGTTACCCCGTTAGGGGTAACCCGGCCTTGTGTTGGCAGAGATCCGGTTTGGTTCTCGGGACGTCATTCCAGAGGCGTTTCCATGTGGCGATGGAAATTTCCTTGGCCTGACCATTTGTTGAAAATCCAAAGAAACAATACGATCTTGTACGGTTTTAGTTGTAGAACCTGCCATTTACTTATGGTGGTCACCACTGTTTAGATGGTAGCTATAGTAGGCATACGATAATGGTCGTATGTTGGCTAAGATTTATATCTTTACTTTCGAAATGATTTTCCCTACACTATGCACTAGTAATAATATCAAATGTTTTTTTTTTATGCGTATCAAGCATCTTTGACTATCATAAGGAGAAATCTCCTCCGATTCTGCGTTTGCATTATGTGTGTGTGCGGGAGGCCTTATGGTAGTCTCATTTTTAAAAGCACTGCGAATTGACTTTAAAAATATTCCTCTATTTTGTTTTTGAAGATAAAAAATAAACTGTTTTAGTTCTCACATCTGGTATCAGAGCATATGGTTAAGCGACAACCATGGCTCTGTTGGGTATTACTCATTAGAGATAGAGTCAGTAGTACTCTAAAATGAGTTTGAGTGTAATAATAGCTATGAGAGCGTATTTGTTAGTGAATATATAAATTGTTTTATATTGTGATGATTGGTTTGTTGAGTGGTATACGGATTCTGGTTAATACGAGTAATTAACGTTGTTGATAAGGATCTCTAAACACTTGTACAGAACAATTCGATACGATATTGTTTTAAATTGGGTAAATGAAATAATTTTACCTTGATTATTTTTATATATAAAGGAATAATTTTTCAAAATTATTAAAATGTATATAAGTTGATTGTTTGGTAGTTGAAAATGTAAGAATATATATATAAGTTAATTTAAAAGATGTTTGAATAATCTAAATAAAAGAATAATTGTATAAGCAAAAGAATTATAAGAATTGAATTATAATTAAAGTGATTTACAATTGTGAAATAATCTTATATATATAAGAAGTGAAACTATATGAATTAAAAAGTTAAATGGAATTTACTTTAGAATGGGAATCTGAATTGATTTATAAGTAGGAATTTAAGTTAAGTAAAACCAAATAATGTTGAAATGGAATATAACTTAAGAAATGTTGAATGAAGTTGATTTTGGTATTAAAGTAAATTAATAAGTGATAAATGTGAACTTGAGTTATGTAATGAAATTCAACTTTTGTAATTGAATCAATAAATGGATTGAATGTTAATCAATTGAATGTAAATAAAATTGGTAAGAAATAATGGATGTAAGTGTAATTCATTAAAATCTAATGTTATTGAAAGTTGAATAATTGAATGAAAATCAATTTAGTTAAACCAATTGAAAGTAAAGGCGTTAAACCAAAATGAATGTAAAGTAAAGCAAAGGAATTTGGTTGTAATTAATATACATTGGTTGTTATATGATAATTAGTTGATTGGATAAAAACCCATATGCAGTCGAGTTAATGAAATTGAGTTAATGAAATTGAAAGCTAAAGTAATTGAAATCAAATTGGAAGTTAAGTGAATCTCAAATAGAATTGAATTTGATTTGGAAGTGAACCAACTTGAATATGAATTAGTGGATATAAACTAATTGAGAATGAATATTAGTAAATCCAATGTAAATGAATCAAATGTGATTAAATTGGGAACCCATTTCATTGAATACTAATGAGAATATGAATAAATATTTATTGGTTATGGATGATAGTTGGTTGATGGTTGAATTTATTGCTTTTATTGCATTTGCTATGGTTGACATATATAGTTATTATGTTGCTATATGTTGTATATCGATACTATTGTCTATATACATGTTTTTCATTTGTTTGTTGAGTGTTTAGTAGGTGCGGATCGCGTTTGCTTCGCATTTGGAGCTCGCTTTCGCGCTATATTAGCCGTATATGCTCGCTAATAAAATATAAGGTACATATCTTGGATTAAATATCGTACTTTTACACTTTTTTCCCTGCGGGATGCCTCATCACTTGATGAGATGTATATTTGTGATATATATACTGTCATTTTTTTCGGATCGAGCCGCGCAAAGGAGACTCTAGCGAATTTTTCCAAAAATTTAAGCCGTTAGAATATTTTTGAGAAAAATTGGAAAATTTTGAAAACTATAACTTTGATTTGGAGTTGAAAGTTAAACAATTGATTTTGGTTTGAAAAGATAACTAGATATGATTTGGAAACTTAGTAAAGTTATTGTAAGAAGTTTAACTATGGATTTATGGAAAGTTAATAGATTCTGTAATTTTTCTTACTTGGTAATTTCGAGGACGAAATTCTTTTAAGGGGGAAAGTATGTAATGACCCAGAATTTCTATTAATTAAAATTCGTATATTTAATTGATTTTTAAATATTAATAAGTGAAATTTATAAGTCGAATAAATTTTATTTCGAATAATTAGATTTAATTGGATAATTAAATCGATAATTTAATATGTGAAATTACAGAAATAATTCAAAATTGGGTTAAATATGATTGAAATTGATTTGTAAAATTTTATTTTATCATATTGGAGTTAGAACGATACTTTAGAACTTTTAAAATTGAATTTAAAGTTAATTTGTGAAAATTGAATATTTTAATATTTTATCACCGAGTGAAATTAGCCATTTTTCGAACAGTCTCAGAATTGGATGAAACTAGTTCCATTGGATCCGTAATAGTTTGTTATTATTGGATTTCAATTTTCGTAGCAATCGGAGTTTTCGTTTGACCATGGCAGCTCGAAACGCATCGAAATTGTTTTAATATTAATTTGGCGAGTTAAAATAGTCATTTTTCAAACAGTCTCGGAATTCGACGAAACTAGTTTTATCGGATCCGTAATGTAATATTATTGTACGGTTTCAAATTTCGTGTCAATTGGATTTATCCTTTGTCCGGGGCAAGCCAAAATGCCTAGAAATTTGATTTACCGATTTAATTTTAAATCGATCGTTTATTGTCATAACTCGCATAGATGATCGAATTAGCTCCCGAAACACGTTTCATTGTGTTCGGAACGTGGGGTAAACCTTAGAAACGCCAACCGGCACGTTTCTTTTGGAGTTCGGAAATTCCGGGATGAATAGTGTTCGTTGAATTTTCTATATAAACCCATCTACAATTCACTTTTGCAAAATTCCTAAAACCCTAGCCTTCTTCTTTCAGGCCGCCACCTTCTTATATACCAATGGTCGAAATTGTGCCGTTTTCTTCTTCATTTTCCCTCCAATCTATAAGTTAATTCCAAAAACTTCCAACTAGAACATTATAGAGCTTCTCGAGATCGTTCAATCCATATGGAGATGATGATAAACGAAGCAAAGAATCGACAGAAAATCTCACTTGAACGTGTCGTGTTCATGTGCGAATTACGAGAGGGATAGGAGGCCGAGCTCAGCAAAATCGCAGCCGAAGGTGGTCTTGGCGAGGGCTTCGATGTGGAAGGCTCTGATCAACATGAAGATGCTCGATATGGTCGCGGAAATTAGGGCTAAAAGGGCGGCCATGGGTGTGTCGGCCTGGGTATTCAACGTGAGGGGGAAGATGATACTCACTGCCGAGATTTGCAGGCTTGGATCCAACGGCCATGATGGTATTAGGGTTAGAAAATGAGATATTAAATGTAAATTTATTATATTTAAATTCGTATAAACTCTAAAATGCCATATCTTTGTCATACGAGGTCGGAATTTCACGAAATGAATTGCGTTGCAATCGTATTGTCGAATACTACGCTATGGAGCTGGATTGGAGTCGTTTGGGGTTAGTGAGAATTTCGGGTAAAATTAAATGCACGTTTAATTTTATTCGAAATAAAAGCTGAAAACGAAATTGAAATCAAGGTGAGAACTTCTCACTCAATCGAATCAGTTTCGATTTTAATTTTAAATAGTTAGATTTAAAATTCTTGAATGTATGTTTGAATGATGATTGTTATCTATTGATTGTTAAAATAGACATTATACGCCGTTAGTAAACGGAGGTTATTTATTAAAAACATATACCGCGAATATTTCACGGTACAGTGAAATTGGTATTATTTATGTACTTGGAGTTGATTTCCCGCATTATATAGCGGATGAGACCCTATTGCGCCGCCTATTAAGCGGATAATATTTTATAAATCACATATACCGCGATAATTCCGTACTGGAACGGAATTGGTATTGTGCTAACATCTTTGGATGCAGGGAAACAGGTTGGAGGGATCCAACTGGATTCCTCAACAGTATTTATTTGATTATGGATATTTTGATATTCGTTGATTATCATATACAGTTATATGATGTCGTTATTGTCGTGATTGACTATTTGGTGTGTAGCATCATTTGGGACAATTTTGGAATTTTAAAAGGTTTTTCAAAGTGATTTTTGAAAGTATACGTTTATAAAATATTTTTGGAATTGATTCATTTTAAATAAATAAACATTAAAATTTTAAGGTTATAAAAATTATGATTTTTGAGAAATATAGTTAAAAGTTGATTTTTGAAAATATGGGGTTAATGATTTTATAAAATAGTTTAAATTGGGATTTTTGAATTTATTGTAAAAAGTTTAAATATAGGATTTATAAAATTTGATTATTTTATAGATCAAAATGATGAAATTATAAAGGAGTTTAAAGACGTTTTAAAACAATAATATAAATTGATTTATGTAAAAGATTTATGAAATTTATATTTATACATTAAAATATTTGAATTATAAAACGAGTTTTTATGAATGTTACAATGAAGTGTAAATGAATTTCATAAATGAATGAAATTCATAGAATTATAGATGGTGAAGTTATAAATGGAATATTATAAGCAGTAGATTTATAAAATTTGTAAAGTTATTAAAAGAATAGTTTTGGGTAAATAAATGAATCTTATAAGTTATAAGATTTATAATTTGGGAAGTTTAAAAGAACGATTTTGTAAACAAATAAATTATAGGTATTTAACTTATAATATGAACTTTTGGTATATAATTGAGTTATAAGTTGAAATGGGTTAATAAAGGAGATTTATAAAAGGAAGTTGTTATAAAATAAATAGAAATGAAATTTATAAACATTGTTTTATAAATCTGCAAATGGCTTATTTTGATAAGTAAATTGTTATAACTTATTAATGGAGTTATATTCATGTTTTAGACAGTGAATAATCCTTTAAAATAAAATGTATAGAAATGGTGAAATTGGTTAACGAAGTATATTCACGTTTTTGGATAGTGAATAATATGTTAAAGAAAATATTTTGTATATTATGTTTTAAATAGAATTAAAACGATCTAACGATGTTTTTAAAATGTGTTAAGATTCGAAACCATAGATTTCAACATTCATTGTTGAAATAGACGTTTTCGAGAAATAGAAGGAAATGATGGACTATAACATTGTTGTTATAGTAAATGGTTTCCGAAAGGAAATGTTTTATATAGTATTGGGATTTATACATCTATCTAAATTTCGAATCCCTATACTAGTGATTTTGGGTTTTCGTAACGATGTTTTACGCAACATTCGTTTGGGCCCAAATAAATATGTTTAAGAGAATGATTTCCTTAAAGAATGAAATATATACCTAATTTCGATTTAAGTATATTGAATATTTTCCAAATGTTGAAAATAAATAGATTTGTGAATTACTTATTAATAAATAAGTATGGAAATGTTTTTCCAATGTGAAATGAAACGTTTTAAGAATTTATCATTTTGAAGATAAATTGAAAATGAATAATTGAAATCGTATATTCATAGGTATTTTGAAATATAAATTCACTATGGAATTTATAAAAGAAAGGGGAATTTGTTTAAAAATAAACGTTGATTTATTTTTGAAGTGTGGGAATTAATTTACGGGTTTGGAACGTAAATATAAAGTAAATCGTTAAGGATTTATTAAATTGGTTGAAATGAACCATGTTGAAATGAAAGTATTTCCGTGTAAGGAAAATGTTTGAAATTTGTTTTCAAAAGTGGTAAAGATGAAAAGTGATTTGAAAATTGTTTTCAAATGGTTGAAGTGTGGAAAATATATATCTTGTAAAGATATTTTTGGAAAATAAATAATTTGGAAAATTATTTGGAATCTGGTGATGTTGTGCATATCCATTGATAGTCAATAACCGACTGTCAATATTTACCTTTAAATAGATATTTGTTGTGATTTGTTTGAATTTGAATGCCACACTTATTTTTGAATAAGCGCTCACTATTCGGGTTAGCCGGGAAAGGACCTTGGGGTCGTATAACCCATTCTGAATATGTGATACGTCGTTATGAATTGCATTTGAAGACCGGTGTTGAAGACCGGATGTTTTTGAAAATGGAAGGATTACCGTCGAATGTTTCTGCACCGAATAGCCCCGGTATAGAGATTCCATATGTGATGGGAAGTCCGGACGTGATTAGTGAATATCCGGATTGCAAGGACTTCTTTGTAAGTGCCTTCGGTTCTGTTCGATCCCGGAACAGACTTGTATGGATGGTATGTCTGACATTACAAATTGAGATATAAAGCTCATTTCTTTTAAATACATATCTGTTGGTGGCGGAGAATTTATTCTCTTAGCATTAACACCCTTCTCTGAGACATACGAGCTTAGAGGTTATGTAGTTGAAGGTTATTAGTAATATACTCCCAATTTGGTAGTGTGATATGCTAAGTGCTGTTGAGCATTTGTTGAATCAAAGCACAGCTTTTGTATAAAGCGTAGCTTTGTGGACGAGACTGCGTCGGACCTCACACCCCGAAAATGGTCAAAACAGGAAGGATGCGGCAAGGTTATTAGGGGGTGGCGCCCCTTTAGTGTATGAAATTCCTTCTGGCTAGAGGTGGTATCATGGTATGGAGCCCAGATATTTAACCTATGTTGTTGCTGCAAACTTATTAATTTGTGTTTGTTGGAAATCGAGGATCCTCGGATGTAGATCGGTTACGATCGGGGGATGGCATATTCGTGTCAGTAGTTACCCAGTTAGGGGAACCCGGCCTTGTGTTGGAAGAGATCTGGTTTGGTTCTCGGGACGTCATTCCAGAGGCGTTTCCATGTGGCGATGGGAAGTTCCTTGGCCTGACCATTTGTTGAAAATCCAAAGAAACAATACGATCGTGTACGGTTTTAGTTGTAGAACCTGCCATTTACTTATGGTGGTAACCACTGTTTAGATGGTAGCTATAGTAGGCATACGATAATGGTCGTATGTTGGCTAAGATTTATATCTTTACTTTCGAAATGATTTTCCCTACACTATGCACTAGTAATAATATCAAATGTTTTTTTTATGCGTATCAAGCATCTTTGACTATCATAAGGAGAAATCTCCTCCGATTCTGCGTTTGCATTGTGTGTGTGCGTGCGGGAGGCCTTATGGTAGTCTCATTTTTAAAGGCATTGCGAATTGACTTTAAAAATATTCCTCTATTTTGTTTTTGAAGATAAAAATAAACTGTTTTAGTTCTCACAGTAGTTCAAATAGAAGTATATTGTTAGAACATTGATGTTAGTTGATAAATCAAAATTAGTAATTTATTGAATTTTTCCAACTGAAGTCATTTCAGAATATATAGTTTGAAGTAATTCATATACTAAATGATTGAAATTAGTACATCGCCGCTGTAACTGAAATTTACATCATGTAATTGCTTATAGTTTGAAGTAATCGATATACTAAATAATTGAAATCAATATGTCACTGCTGCAACTGAAATTTGCATCATATAATTGTTATTTCACAACTTAAAAATAAATTTACAAAATCTTCTTGATTTCAAGCACTAAAAATTCATATCTTTGCTGTCAAATATGTTAGCTAAGTAAATTTTCTCTATTATATATATATTTTCTAAATGATTTAACACAATTACAATATTTATTTTTGCTGTATTGCACGTTATAATCTCTGAAAAAATACGCTTTATATTGTTATTTGATTTTCATCGACAACTCAATGAATGGATTTCTATCGACTTACAAATATGGTACCCAAATTTTGAGCTAAGATGACATTTTATTTTTCAAATCTTAACTCTACATTTTTTAAGAATATGTAGATGTGATTCACATTTTCTATTTCCTGTAGTCATTGTGAATGTAATATAGAGGGATGGTACTAATTTCTTTAGATAGTCTTAGAAATGTGCTGATACGCATGGAATTCATCATGGTTTGGTTTGTCTGAGTAGGTTTGAGGTCTTCTTCCAAAAAAGGTAATCTCTCATTCATTTTTAGAAGTAGAGAATTTGCTACCGGGTAGGTTCTAGCGCTCTGCTTTTGAACAAAGCAAGTTTTTACATGTAAGCTGATCTTGAATAGAATATTGAAGGATATGATCATTGAAGCTACAAGGCCTGCATTTATTTCTATAACTTTAAACATATAATTGGAATTTGTTTTCCATACTTTTAATATATTTTTCATAAATGAGCTGAAAAATATTAATTTTGTTCACACGCTGTGCACCATAATTCGCATATCTCCTTTTCTTTTATCCTAATTGATGTTTATTTTTTGTTCAGAACTCTTAAGTTTACCTTGATGGTACAATTATGTCTTTATTTTAGTGCAATACAACTATGAATTTGGAGTTTATCACTCCTTATATAACATTAAGGAAAACAATATGGCAAATTCTCATTTATTTGGGTTTTCTACTGAAGGTTGGTTTTCTTCACTCAATTTTCTTTAATTTTCCATATTTTGATTATTATTATTATCTTCGCTTTTAACTAATGATTTTGAAGAGTCCACTAAGCTAGGCTAAAGTTTTTTGTGCCTTCTTGATTGCAGGTGTACTGAAAAATAAAACTTGGCTCCTGCTTTTACAAAATTGCTTATTTTTTAGGCCAAAAAATTACAATTTTCACTGTTATTTTGTTTTCGCGGACTTGTTAAAGTATCATTCCTACTACTATTATTAGTGAGTTTAACAAAATTCAATTGCAGGAACACAACGAATGAGTCCAACTGACTAGAGAGAGCATGCATCTGAGTCAAGGAAAAAATATGAAAAACAGTTTCTTCATGCCCACTTGCTTGCTTTCTGACGTGAACATATTCCTAACGACTACTTTATTAGTATCCAAATTTTTTGTTTGGTTGTGATAATAACACGAATAAATCATATTTTTCATTGCTAAATTCCACCTTCTTTGTTACTTTTTGATTCATTAATGTTTTAACTGTTTCTATTAATTCTGTACGTTTGTGTATAAATATTTTGCATTTGAATTGTTTGTAGGACAAATTACTTTTATTCTACTTTTCCTGTTAACTGTTCGGATATTTTTTTAATCTTCTGTGTGTTTTTCTCGGTTCTTTGTCAATGCTTACCATGTATATCAACAATATCATATACTGATTGTTCTGTCTATGTTATAAAAGCATAAAAAGGTTAAAACAATCAAATATATACCATGTTTTATGTGTTGCATTAGAATATGATTATATTTAATGAACAATATACTGGATAGTTGAAACATTATTCTATGATACGTCTTTAGTCTTATTTTATATGACCCATGCTTTTTACCGCTTTCGTATTTCACTATAGTTTTGGTTTTTTACTACTGACAAGTCCATTTTGTCCTTTTAACTCTTTAACCTACATATATGTTTGAGAACATTCAGTCATATTACCACGTTGACTCAATGAGTATCTGTACTAATTTTAATACTTATAGTTGATATTGTAGTAATTTTTCTAATTCCTTACTGTAAATACCATATTCGAATTATTTATCAAAATAATTTAATTTTCTAACTGCAATAATTTTTTTGTCATGTCCATGTGCGAAGGACGGGTTCACACTAGTAAGTATAAAGATCAAGATATGGAGATCTTAAGACTATAATATAGTACATAGAGTCACGGAATATTGTTAAAGTCCTTGGTAGCAATCGTTGATCTATGTTTCACGTTTTCTTATCCTTTAGTTTTAAATATATTTAAAAATATTTTACAAAAGTTTTTCAAAGTTTAAAATGTTTGTGAACTATTTCAAATTATTTTACAAATTATCAAAATATTTTACAAAGCATAAGATTTTTAAACTATTTAAAAAAACAAAAGAGTTTTTCAATTTTCAAAGGGAGTCGATATATACCTTATATGTATGTCGATATACATGCCACTAATTTGAAATTCAAATTTTGAAATAAAGTGTATATTCCTCGTAACTCTTTGCGAATGAAAATGTCTGTTTATTCTGTATAAATTGGAGATTTCAGACAAATTTTTTCAACAACTAATTTTTTGTTTCTTCTCTTTTCTTCTCTTACTCTACCAAAAATTTTAGTGAAAAATTTATTCAAATTCAACCAGAATCAATTCAATCTTTATTATATTGGTTCTCTATTATTTACTATCAGATTTCAATCATCTCTTTCTCAATTCAAGATTAAAGTGCTACTTAAAAGGCAATATGATCCATTGTACCCAAAGATCAAGAAATTATCTTTGGAAAAACCATCAAACTCTAGTTGTAATTACTTGCATGTGATTGTAGCCAGTGCGGATCAATTAGGTGTGCTTGGCAGCCCGAAAAGTTGAGTGGGTGTGCTTGTAGTCCATCCAAATCAAGTGGGTGCACCCTTAGCATAGAAGATCAGAAGGGTGTGTCCCGTAGCCTTGAAATCGAGATTGTATTGGGTTTGCCTTCTACCCGTTGAAAGATCGGCATTTTAAAAAGAAATCTATGCAAGCAATTGTACAGGACTGGATGTAGGGTAACTCCGAGCCGTAATAAAAATCTCAGATGTGATATGTCTAATTCTTGTTTTCTATTTTACTGCATTTATACTTATATGTGTTCGCATCTGTGATTGTTCATTATGCATTGTTTAATAATAACCTTTCAAGAATTTTAAAAAGATTCATATAAGTTAGAAAACACTATTTACCTCTCCTCCCTTAGTGTTTAATTAGCCTTAAGATCCTTCTTATGCAACTCACAGTAGCAATATGGTCATGCAAGGAAAGTGTAGAATAGTATCTAATACCTGAAATTTGTCTACAGCTTAATATTCCATGTGAGCAATTTAGGTAGTGTTCGGTTTAAAAACGAGTTTTATGTATTACATTTTCGAAAAGTATTTTAAAAAGAATAGAGAGGAGAAGGTGGAAAAAAGTCGATTTGGAGAATGATTTGAACATTTAAATTGACTTTATCTTTCCCTCGTCTTTTGGAAAATATCAAAACTACCTTATCCTTCGCCCTCTCCGCTTTGTTAGAACGACTAGGATTTCTATCCTCTCATTCCCTTACATGTCATTTTGACTTATATATTGAAAATTCAAAACACAAACCTTGTTTTAATTAGGATTATCCCAAAGATACCCACATAATTAGATTTGAGAAGAGACAAAAGGTGAAGAAAAATAATAGATAAATAATTTCGATCAAACAAAACTTCATTAGTTCACCAAAGGATTGTAAAGAAAACCCCTAAAAGCTAAGAAGAAATATCAACATAATCACAATGAATCCTTTACAAGCCTATTTATACCAATCCGAGGCAATCCCAGTCTTTGAATTAAAGATATGCAGAAATCTTCAATGGAAACGCCAAAACACCTTGAAAAAGACGAAAATGCATTTGAAGTCTCGAAGCCTAATTCTCTGGAATTTGTCCATTCGGTCTAGAAATATTGTATCACCAATCCCAACAACCTCCATCTTGATACTATATTTTCATCTAAGCCATCCAAACTCCACCTATAACTCCATATTCCAAGTAATCTCCAATATCACAATGGAAACAAATGTCTCCACTGGGAAAAAAAATTAACCAACCTCCAAAACATCTAATTATTGATGCACGCCAACCGAAACATGCACATCATCAATGAATTAGAAATGCTTGTAATACCACAAAAGCCTTCATGCAAACTTTGCGGCATTTCGTTGTTGGCTCCACCTTGATTCAAATAAATTTGCTTCTCCAACTTCAATTTGAGAGTTCCCTTCATTTTCCATCATTTTTCCAAGTAGTTTATATATGTTATTACTCCCTCGTTTTGCATGCAGAACCTCCGTATTACCATTCCAAACTTTTATGACTCCATCTCGAGTTGAACAATTACATCCTTATTCTTCCAACTATTTTATCACAACAAGATTCTTCTTAATTTCTGCATTATGCTTAAACTCTTGTAGGCTTCACCATTCTTCCATCATACTTTTCAACCTAATTGAACATATTCCCTTAACATATTAATCCCCACTATCAATAGATTTCACCTTATCATTTTGCTCTTCATAATCCACAAGCACTTCTTTTTTATTACATGTATGAAAACAAGCACTTGGAAATACCTAATCTTTGCTTTTGTATTTATCTACACATAGGACAGTGTCATCAAATTCCTCATCAACATGCACTTCACCATCATTATTGACATTTTGTTCCTTTTGGTCTTCAACCGATGCCTTCATCCTCTCGTTATTTTTTAAGCTTATTGCAAGATTTCAACTGGTGACTTTGGGTTTTCACAATAATAGAAAATGAAATCTCTTTCAATGTTTGATTTATTTGATCATCTTTTCATATTTGGATGGTTGCTCCTTGGAAGATGCTCCTCTTCAATCAGATTTCCTTTTACCTTTCTTCATTATTATTTTCCTCCATTAGGTTCATCGTTCACATCTTCTCATTGACGAAGCTACTAACTACTAATTGCATTGAAACAACTCAATTCAAATTTGAGTCCTTTAATGCAACCACGAGTGTTTTCCGACATTCCAATAATGAACTCATCAAAATGAAGGCTTATGTCACATCATCAATTTCGTAATTTATAGCCGTCATTGATTCACGATTGTCTGAAAATCATTAAGATGATCTTCAATTGACTCACCTTTCTTAAGCATCAAATTTACCAATCTTATCATAAAATGAACCTTTTTTTGCAGAGTTTTTCGCGTAATTTTCTTCTAATTTCTTCCAAATTGCATAAGTAGGTGTTTTATTAGCAGTAATATGAAAAACAATATTCTCCAAAAAATATCGAATATCCACCGCAGCTTTCTTGTCCAAAGTTTCTCATTATGTTTTTGTTATACCACTGATTGTCTCTCCTTTTTTCTATAATGGTTGGTGAAAATTATTAAGATGTAGAAAATCTTTCGTCTTCATCTTCCATAACCTTTAATTTCTCGCATTAAGTTTTTCAACGCTTGTTTTTTTTCATAACAAACTCTATTCAAGAAAATTTGTGTAGCAGGCTCTAATATCAACTTTTAGGTTATTCTCAGGATTCTTGCAATTAAATTTGAGAAAAGATATAAAGTGAAGAAAAACAATGGACAAACAATTTTCTCCAAACGGACTTTATTAATTCACCAAAAGAATAGAAAGAAAACCTCTAAAGAAATCTCAAACCACAAAACTCTAATACAAGGACTCTCCTCTCTATTCACAGTGAATCCTATACAAACTATTTATAACAGTCTAATGTAATCTCGTTCACTGGATCAAAAATATGCAAAAATTTACGATGGAAACTCCAAAACACCCTGAAAAGGACGAAAGTGCCCCAGAAATATCAAAGCCTTATTCTCTAGAATTTTCCAATCCAGTCGATTGGCACTATCATATCATATATCCCAACGATTTCAAGCCAAATAAATTCTTAAATTTTTCTTGATTTGAGAATGATTAATGTTTAAAGTAGGATCATCTTTTGTGATTACATTTAATTGTGTTTAGGCACGTTTAAAGTCTTTCAATTCTTGAAGATAAGTTGTTGTGAATTTTGTAATTCATGTATCTATAAATTAAAATGATTGTTCAAATTAGTCTAAACTGAATTAATTATATGTGGCTTTTGTAACCGACTTCCCAATTCAGGTGAGTTTGACAATAGGTACATGCATGTTATAGTATTAAATCCGCATCTGCGGTTGCTTTTAAATACCGTATATTCACGTCAATGAATATAGGAAGAGTGTGTAATTTTCAGCTAACCGCTTTGACAAATTCAAGAAACATATAAACAAACATGATTTAACGTAGAATCATTTCAATATCAATTCTTATAGGAATATAAGAAATAACCTATATGATAAAATCATGTTTAACTTAAAAATACAACAATACAAATCTCAATTGGCTAGATTATTTAATGGAATTTTTTCATTTTAGCCTCATTTTTGAACTTATCATGCAAATAGCCTTGTTTATGAACTAATATCAAACATAGCCATGTTATGCTCAGCTCAGCGCTGAGCTGGTCAGTACACACTGATGTCATTTCAAATGACGTCGGTGTATTTTTTTATTGATCACGTAGTGGAGCCTTTTGAAGTCACCCACTACGTTTGTAGCAAATTGTACGTTGGCCAGTGTATTTCTTTTTTCTTTTACATTGATCGTATAGTGGACGACTTTTTAAAAGTCATCCGCATACAATTTGCAACAACCGTAATGGACGATTTTTCAAAAGTCGTCCATTATGTGATCAACATAATATACATACATATATATATATATATGTATATGTATATATATATATATGTGTGTGTGTGTATGTGTATGTATATATGTGTGTGTGTATGTGTATGTATGTATACGTATGTGTGTGTGTATATGTGTGTATATGTACGTATGTATATACACTGCGCGTCAGTGTGTTCTGACCAGCTCAACGTTGAGCTAGCCAAAACATGATTATGTTTCATATTAGTTTTTAAACAACGCTATTTGCGTTAT
The DNA here is from genome assembly GCA_030765085.1 of Allium cepa. NCBI lineage: Eukaryota > Viridiplantae > Streptophyta > Magnoliopsida > Asparagales > Amaryllidaceae > Allium > Allium cepa. Next base: position 627,019,153 of record CM060940.1, on the reverse strand, counting down.
TAGTTTAAAATATTGAGCTAAAATAAAAAATAAAAAATCTTTGTTTATTGACAGTCGCGGAGAAAAATGCGTGCGAAAAGGATTCAAAGCTACAAAATATCATGCCTATCCTCGCGTTATAACCACCTAGTCACCTAGTGGGACTTTTTATCCATTGTAAGGACGGAGAGAGAGAGAGAGCGCGCGCGCACGCGTGTGCTTAATTTCAATACTAATACCGAACTGTAGCTTTTGCTACTTCGAAGTTAGAAATCCATCTGCGAGATAATACAACCATAAAACGTACACTCGGAAAATCTTCTATATGACAAGCCCATAATCAAGTGCCAAAAAGAATATAAACTGTGATCGCACTGTCAAGAATAAAAGATAAATATCAGGAATTTTATATTGAATCCATATTATTACAAACAAATCAAGTACTTGAAGCTAGAAATATACGCAGTATAATGATTTATAAAATCATGAACAGGACACACATAATTACAATAAGAATGCACAGAATATACATTTGAACTATTGCCGGCATAACAGGTGGTACATAACACAAAAACCATGAACTTTACCGTGTAAAACAACTCGACCATGCATGCCGGTCATGCTAAAAAATATATTCTTTTAGTTACAAACAGCGAACCGAGAAGAAACGCTGGAAACCAATATTTGGAACATGAATACCGAACAAATGCTAGCTACCTACAGTAACGCGTATGTTAGTTGAATTTAAACAATCGTAACTTCATTTTAAACACGATCCTCAGTTGTTTCCTACTTACAGATTAAAAGAAGAGTAAGAATTTGTATACACCAAGTCAATGTTTAAGTGCCCACTTAGGCTATTCAAGCTTCGGATCGTCGGGGTGGTGATAAGGGTTTTGCTAATATCTGCATGCATAACGGAAGAACAAGTTAATCATACAGCTTAAAATGCATAATTTATAAGTAGCTATCCTACTATAAAACTCTTTGCAAGGTATGCACCTAACTTTAGTTTAAAGCCACTGTATATACCAATCATTCGTCCCCAACTTGTGACAATTTATATCAATTATGAAGAGATACGCCTACAAAAAACAGTCATTGAACACAAACCCAATGATTTTTAATTTAGCATTATTTTCCCTCTCCACAACTAATGCAACCATGAATCGACTTAATTTAAATTATTGGACAATAAATCTAATAAGTGAGAAGTAAGAGTTATTCCCTTCTCTAGTAAAATATTGAAAAAGCCAATTCTGAGATACTAGAGGTCTAAAAGTAGAGTCCCTTCTGAGATATTAGAGGTCTAAAGTAGAATCCCTCCATAACTATCATGGATTTTTATTTTTATTTTCCTTTTCGCTAAAATCAAGCAAAATGAGCAAAAATATTATCAAAATTGTTGGAAGTTGAAACGAACTAGCGATAATTTAGATCAATGGAGAAAACTTTACAAACAACACAACATTTCAATTTTAAATCACAACATTAATTACCCATAGATATTATTTGCAAATTTGAAGAGCCGTAGAAATCATTGTATGAGACCCCTAAAAACCATTAAAATTTTGAGGCTAGACCAAGGACAGCCCTAAAGAAGACCTTGATATATATATATATATATATATATATATATATATATATATATATATTACAACTCAACAACCAAAAACATTGTAAATAAACTATTTAAGAAATATCACCATTATTCTTAGGTGGCATGTACGTGACCACTGACTTATAAGTTGCTACGAGTACGATAGAACATAGAAGTTAAATGTGATTTAGAGAGAGTAAAATTTGAGCATTACATCCGCAAATCGTGTGGGACCACGTTGCACTTTGGGATGTTTAACGGGGACCTCCTTAGGAGCCGAAGCTTGTTTCCTTTGTAGAGACTGAATAGAAGAAAATGATTGAGCACATGCATTTTTCGATGAGAAGGAAGGCAATGTGCGATTGAGCCATGACTCAGAAGGAGAATTAGGTAACGGTGGAGGCAGCAGGGGAAGGGCCAAAGATGAATCATTCATCACCTGCTTCGCTTGATTATTTTGTTTCAATGACAATGGGCAATCACCATGGCCAATAGATTTACATCCATTATTTTCTGTCATTGCTTTGTAGTTGGAAGTTTCAAGAATAAGACATTCTTGCATTACAATACAATCTGTTTCAATCTCAGAATCCACATTGGTAGAAGTTGTCGTGTTTTTCATTACTGTAGATGTATCTACATGTAGAGTTCTGTCTATAGTAGGACTTGCAGAGCTAAAGGAATGGGAACCGTTGCTCAAGGACCTAGTCCGATCTCTTTTTGGAACTCCAAGAAAAGCTTTTCCTTCTTGGAATGAAGATGGAGATGGCTCATTTCTGTAAGTTGATACTCCACTGTTATTAGAATTGAATTGAGGTGATGACCCGTCTGCTGTTACTGAATCACTTACGTAAGTTAAGTGATTTGATTCACTCCTTAACTTACTTCCATGCTCATCTGAGATATGAGGATTTGCATATACTTGTTTGTGTTTATATACTGCTTCCCATGAGTGCTGCTGAATGGAAATATACAAAGATTATTGAAGAAAAAGTGATGATGCTAAGATTATTTAACACACATAATAAGAATAAGGATAATAAGCACACATTTCAGTATGTAGAAAAGGCTACAAAATAAGTCATGCATCTGTATGTATGTGCGTATTTATGCATTTGTGTCCCACAGATAATGGTATGTTCAAAAGAGAAATGGAAATATGTTCACAACTTTACAGAATATGGAGTTGGACGGTGTTAGTGCACGAACTTTATTTTTTACCTTTTCTATATTTTGTCCAGCTGATTACAAAATATAATCGACAATGGTTATCCTGTCATTTCCCTGTTTATCAACATATGAATAGAATGAATGGTCATAAACTGAGTTGTGATGCATCATTTTAACACAAATTACTATTTTACATAATACTTCGATATCTGAATGGTGTGAAAAACATCAGGGACAAATGTGGAGATTTTTTGAGTCATAAAAAACTAAAATACATGTTTTCGACAAGGGGAAGAAACCGAACTGGATTTTGCAGTTGGGGTTAATCAAAGGTATTCAGCATGGAATTCAAGAGAACAATATTTGCAATAGAATTTGGCACTTCAAAACTATACAAATATAAAATATGAGAGAAGGGTTCAATTATTCTTTTCAGAAACATGAACGCTGAAACTCTTGTTTATAATGACACAAACTTTACAGTACAAATGGAGAATAAATTAACAAATTAATGAAAAATGTTAACATATGAGAGAAGGGACATGTTGACACTGAAGAAAAACATTTATTAAGGTTTAGGATGTGAAAACTAATCATGTGCTTTAAGTGTACATGTTAACAATGAAGACAAATATATTGTTGTAGAATGTCAACAATACCATTCCGACTTTGTTAATCAGTTTTAGGTATGTATCTGATGTGCAAGGATATTTCTGTACTTTTATAATTCAAACCTGTGTCATCACAGAACATGTTAACAAAACTCATGATAAATGTATTACTATATCTGGGCATGTATACCAAAATAACGTTACATGTACATACGTACGCATACGGGCGCGCGCAAGCACAAACACACAAGCTTGCGCGCACAAACGTGTGTGTAAGGTCCAATTGCACCGCTCTTCTATAGCTCCCCTTTTACCCCTCCATTTCCACCACTAGTTTTATTTAGATATTTATTGATTGTTCTTTTGCCCCATTCTATTATTATTTAAATAAAACTAGTAGTTGAAATTATGGGTGCTACAAAAAAAATGTCACTTAATGTTGTGTGTGGAAAATATATTTCAACGCAAGATGATGTCGCAATTGGTGACAAAATGGATCTCCATTATTGGATTGCCCACCGAATTCCACCTCTCATGCAAGGACAAAAAGATTCAACGGTCTAGATCTTTTGTGTCACCATTTGTGTTTTATTTTATGTACAAATAGCCGATCCATATCTATTTGAACACAAAATAAAATACAAATGATGGCACAAAAGATCTAAACTGTTGGATTTTTTTCCTTATATGGAAGGTAGAATTCAGAGGACAAATATAGTGGTGAAGATCCATTTTGTCACCAGTTGTGTCATTATGTTGCATTGAAATAGATTTTTCAATATATATATATATATATATATATATATATATATATATACCTTTATTTAGCATCATTTGTAATCTTCTCATATCGGTCATAATTTTATATTTAAATATTTGATCTATGTAACACGAGAGAGAAATAACAAATATTTAAGAGAGAAATAACAAATATTTAAATGGAAACTCGTGGTCGATATCAGAGGCTACAAAATGATGCTAAATAAAGGATATTATTGATCCTATATACATATAAATATGTGTGTATACATATGCATGTACATGTATGCATATGTGTATGCATGAATGCACATATGAAATTTTATTAGAACACAATTTAGTGACACACAGATCCGAACCATTAGATCTCCTCTGAATTCAACTCCTTATGTAAAGACAATGATATTCAAATTTTAAAATATTTTGTATTGGATTTACTTTCTATTTGTGTCTCAATACTCACTTCATACACACATACACGTGTGTCAGGAGTGGAGTAGAGCAATAGATACCGAAGTTTCTTAGAATTCTGAATGTTAATAATCGAAGTAAAACACAAGAAATAGAACGCTGTGATATCATTTGGCATTGGGACCCCAAATCTCAAAAATAAAATTTAGGCGTGAAGCTGTCAATGGATACCCCAAAAAAAATCCGAAATCCATCCACGTCCGGATGTGGATACGGAGGCATCAATCCGCATCCGAAAATTATCCGTCCTATTTTATCAAGATTATAGTTCATTTTATGCATATTTTAGTACAATGAAAAATAAGTATTTATTGTTTTACTAAGTTAATAGTTTATATTATATGCATTTAAATAATTTTAACTGCTCATAACTATTTATTACCTTAACATTTGTTTATTTTGCATTCTTTTATAATTAATGGGATTGAAAAATAATTATGTTAAAATAAAAAATTTGTTTATGCTTCTTTATTTATCGATCGTTGGCGGATAGAATAATTATCCGATTTTCGTTCGTATCTCCGGATGCGGATATCCGAAAATTATTATGGATGTGGATACAGATATTGCACTATACGCATCCGAAAGTATCCGTTGACAGATCTACTTAGGCGGAGCTAATGAAGCTCAAACGAAGCCCTTGACAACATAGGTTATATTTAAAACACATTACTCAAATCCCAAATTTCATATCTTATAAATTGGGTGTCACTTTTCTTCATCAAAAAGATATCAAGTCAAAAGTAAAGTTTTCCTACAAAAAGAGATTTTCAAAGGAGAAAATAATAAATATTGAATGAATGTTTCTAAAAGGCTAATTATTAGGTGTATTTTAGCATTAGTTAGGGTAATTATTCCTACAAAATAACACTTAACCAAACTTAAAGTCGTTTGCTAGTTGATGGAATATGAAATGAACACAAATTAGAAATTGAGCGCATATGTAACATTTAACTAGCTATCCAATGAATGTGAACTGACTGCATCAGTAATAAGAACTGAGCACGCAAACGTAATTTGAGCACGTTACTTAGGTGTCATTCGAAAGAAAGAAGTAGCTCGTTTTCGTTGGAAACGCGTCGGAAGCCCCAACGGGGTGTTAACCCCGTCCACAGCCCCCTTGTTGGAAGGTTGAGGGAATGTACGTTGACGTCCGACGCGTCTCCCGTTTGACCATTTTAATAATGTTAATTAATAAATTTGAAATTTTATAATTTCAAAAATTAATAACTTGTGCAACTGAGGTCCGTTTGAGTTACGGTTTTTTGCATTGCAATTGTATCGAAGTGCTATACAGTATGAAGTTGGTTCGAACCGTATCAAAACAATTTAAAAGTTTACAATTTATTTGAATTTAAAATTGTATTTTTTAATTTACTGAAATTCCGCGATTTATTTCGTGTTATTTGCAATTATTAAACGCATATTACACAATTAAAAACAAATAATTAAATAACTATAAATCAATTAAATAAAAAATCACAACTTAAATACCCCGTTCGTAGCCCCAAACGCATTCCCCGTCCACTCAAATACCCCGCTCAAATGCTCCGTTCAAATGCCTCACTCAAATGTCATGTTTTCTTTTGTCGCAAACGCACCTTTAATATTGTATATGGTTGTTGAGTTTATTCTTATTTAGTAAGGTCGACAAGGACTTGCTCGGCTTATTGGCTAATTGTTTATATCTAGAGGTTTTCATATGGGAGTTTCTCGAGCATGAACAAGTGAAAACTGAGCATGTATCACTTAGAACTTACTCTTAGTGTAATCCTACATTTATCCAAAACTCACAACACTCTCTACATACAGGCAGTACTTCCACCATAAAATTTTCATACATAACTTGATTAGTTTTATTGCATGTTCATATTCATTTTGCTTAATCATCAAATATAGCTTTTGGTGCTCTCATACGTTTTCTCTAGATGATTGAATACAATATGTAAAAGAAAAATTCGTTTACTTTTGAACTGTCTTATCAATCGTCTTATCAAGCGTAAAGCTTATATTGTCGATCTGTTTGGCTGAAAACCAAATTGATTATCCAATACCAAAGATTCATATTCTTAATTGTTACTCTCACTCATTCTCGTAATTTCATTGTGCAACTCATTTGTAAATTTCTCTATAATCGTCATAATTTCATATAGCTCCTTTATTCATAAAATTTGATATTACCATGGTCTTTTTTCATTATTTGTCATTTCACCTTATGTTAATATTTCATTAAGAAATTTCACGAGTCATCCAATTTGTTTCTTTTTAACGTTTTCCACGTCTCAATATGTATATTATCATGGTCTACTACTTTTTTTTCCTTTTTCTTAAAAAAAATACATCTTCTAACTTCTTACATATGCTGTCAACTGATTTTGCTTCCTCTCTAAATTTTCATTAATTATATAATAATTATTCAAAAAAAAAAAATTCGCACATTTAATATATCTACTTCTTATATTAATACAGTATTATATACATCAATAATTAATATTTTTTCTCAAAATCTTTAGTTATTTTATATTAGATTTTTTAATTTATAAAGATATTTCCCCCTTTCTTTTGTAGGTAATTGGTTGTATATATAATTTTATAGACATATTGTTTAGCTATACTAATAATTTTATGCTTAGTTTTTAAGGTTTTCTAATACATTGTCTAAAATTCTTTTACTGCATGCTATTTAATCATGTTTTAAAAGTTCTTTTAAGTGTATAGCTTGTTAAGCTTCTTCATCCACCACTAATGTTTTAAATCTTGAATTTCAATCACGTTTCTTCTCATCATTTTCATACAAAGCTATCTTATAATGGAGGAGATGAGTCTATTGTGTGTATCTTAGATTGACATCTCAAGTCTTAAAGTATATCTCAAGAATATCTTTGGGTAACTTATGTATCTATAATTGATGTTTTAATTATAATTAATGCTTTAATAGTTTATTTAACAATTATAACTTTCAATATAGAAGTAAAAATTGTAACATGCTTGATCTGTATAGAAAAAAGAATTGAAATTAATATTTTGGAGAAGAGTGGTGGCATGATTAGCTTAATTGATTTGATATTGATTGAATATTATACTCTTGTTTGAACAAAAAAGAAACAAAGTATTTTGCCGTAACTCGTTAAATTAAAAAGTAAAAAGATGACCGCTGAGCTTGTAAATAGTTTTTGAATTATGTAGTTTCTTTTAAACCTATATGAAAAAGGAAAAAAAAGCGTGAAAGAAAATGATATAGTTTTGGATGAGATTTTGATCTATATTTCAGTTAAGATTTGAATATTTTGGACGAAATGAGCGTTAGACGGATATGAATGAGATTTGACGTCTCATCTCATCTAATCTAAATGTGAAAAGGAAATCTCAAAGGAGAACTCGAGCGATATTTAGGAGATTTAAAAGCATGTCCACTACCATATTTCTTTCTTAATAAATATTTTTCATTTTGTTCCTCCATTTTCTTATAACGTTTTTCTCTTATCTCCTTCTTATACTGATGCATAATTTATTTATATCATTGTTTCAATTATTATTAGACTGTTATCTCTTAGTTTCTTTCCATTTAATGGTTTTATATCCGTAACCATATTCGTTAAATCAACCCTTGACTAGTACATTGAATATTAGAAAACAATGTTGGTTTCTCCGACTTTCTTTGAGAATTACTTTAGAATCTTCAAATGATGTTAAATCTTTATTTCCATAGAGACAATAATCAATTTATGTTTTATTTGAGTCGCTTCTCTACATTATCAAATGTCATTCACTCCTACCAAAAAAGGATGTACGTTATAGGTAGATCAAATACTATAGTCCAAAAATGATTCTACTTTCTCATTTCATATCCCGAAACCAAGCCCTTAATAGACTTCTATGTGCTTGTCCATGAAAATCTTTCATAAGTTCTTTTATCTACTACTATTGATTTCATAATTTCGTCTAACGAATTTAAAATATTATGTTTTGTTTTCACTCCAACTTACTTGAGATGTGTACATACTAGGGTTTAATCATTTAGAATAAACTTAATGTACATCAATCAACTTTCTTTTCTCTTTACTTCTAACCATTATGTATCATTTATATATCTACAACCATACCCACTTCAATTTCTTTTAATCCATTCCACTGCTAAAAAAATTATACCATTTCCCGAACTCCTTAGCATTTCTCTTTTCCATTTAATTTCTTATATGCAAATTATATTAGTTCTTCATTTTGTTAAAATATTGACCAACTCATGACATTGTCAAAGCCGTTATACTCCATGTTAATTATATAATTATTGTTGTTTGTTATGCAGGTATTTGTTTGTTGTATGTTGCTAGCTCTATCTAATTTATTTAACTTTATCTACCACCTCAAAAACAAAACTATTGTCGCATTTTATCCTCATTGTTGGAACAATTGACCCAAAATACTTGAAATCAATTTGAATTCTAAATGGCTAAGAAGTAGAATAGATATTCGATTTTCTTGTAAGCTGTGGTATTCAATATGATTTCTTGAAAGTATTCAATACATCAGAATTCAAAAGGGTATGGCTCCCGCTGACAATAAAAAACCGAAATCTAACATTTCCTCAATCATCAGCAATTTCAACACAAAACAAAGGTTTACAAATTCATAAATTTAATTAAATTTGCTTTTTAAATTCCACACTAATTCACGAATCTAATTTTTTCTTTTTTTAAATGACTTGCAGGAGGTTGTTTAGCATACTTTGAATGTGGTTTTTACGAGAAACATTTCAGAAATTCAACTCTTATTTTGTATAAAAAACTAAAAGAGAATATCAAAAAATTGAGAGGAAACAATAAATTAAGTCAAATAATTGAAAAGACAAATCCCTATTATGTAACAAAGTTCGATTGATATATTAGCAAAAAGAATTCACAAGTTGGCAAAGCTTCGCCCGAGATTTATAACGATGCTTATTTCTAATCTACGACGTTAATTCAAGAATTAGATTTTAGCGTTTCTGTAAGAATATGATTGTGATTTGGTGACTACAACTAGATCAATAAGAGAAATGCTTGAATGTATTATTATCAATGTTTCAAATTTCGTTTATCTCATCCAAGATCTCACTCGAGAATTCATTTTCCAACTTGAGCAAGACAAAATCCGATGAAACGTAACATTAAATTTTGTTTATATCTTATTTGACACTGACCTCGTCCAATATATTAACATCTCAAACGAAATTTGAGGTAAGATATTGATTGAAGATCTCATATGAAGTTATGTTTTTTATCATTTACATATTTCTTTTACTTCGTATGTGGATCTAGACATATATTACAATCATGATTTTTTACTAGCACTCTGATTGTATTTTATTTTTTTTAACGAGAAAGCACACTTTTTGTTGGTATTTATTTCTAATATTTAGATAAGTAGAATGAGGTGGAGCCATAACACAATGGTTAGGTCACCCGCATGATAATCTAGGCGTGCAGGTTCGAATCCGGAAACAGCCTCTTCGCAATGTGAGGAAAAGATTGTATGTATTATCGACCTTCTCAGAGCCCGTTATCGTGTGGAGCCTCGTGCACTGGGTTCCACCTTTTATTTAGATAAATAGAATCCTTTTAATCAATATCAAATACGTCATGTAACCACTCTCCTCTAAAAAGAAAAACTAATATTACCGTTTTGTACAAATTATGTATGTCTGTACTTAGATAATAATTATTATAATTATCATAAAAATATATTCAAATTGTCAATTTTAGATGCTTAAATTATTCTGAGATAATCTAATTGGATTTTAATATCTGAGATGTCAATTCGAAACGTACACCCACGCAAGATATTTTGTGTAAAACTCCCGAAATGAAACGTGATCGAAATTCGAGATTTAAGATCTTGATTATTATCAACCCCGAAGAAAATAAATAAAAACCAAAGAGAGAACCAAAAAAGAGATGATGATATAAAAAAATCTGACCTTTTTCTTTTTGTAGGTATAATAATTCCTAATTGAGAATCACCAATAGATTATGCAGTCAATGAAGAAAAATTATTTACTACTGCATCTCAACGCACTTCGAAAAGAACCAAATAGCTCCAGGTTCGAATGGTACTTCACCGCTAACCACAACTCATCTGTTGATTTTTCAACATCAGTCGACTCAGACATCTACTTATTTTTATCCAATTTCATCTTAATCTTGGATAGATCATCAAAGTTCGGGTCCATAAGATAAAGGCTAAAACCCTAAAAAAAAATAAGATAACTCGAGATCTACTAGTAAATTAAGTTTGCAAAAACGCCTTTACAAACTAAAGATGGAGTTAATGGATTTTATTTTGGAATACTTCGAACATCTTAATATAATGATTATGAATCTAAAGACAATAACCACTAAAATCAACGATGAGCAAGGTTTTAAATCTCGCACGACTAAGAACTTGTTTTTAAGACGAGGTGACTTGAAACATCAAATTGCAACAACCTTTCAATTAACTTAAATCTCGGCAGAGATTTGCAAATCTCAGGCGAACTCTCGACTGAGATCTATTTATGAGATCTAAGTTGAGTTGTTTTTTTTTAATCTATTTATTTCTTGCTAATGGTCTGCAAGATTGATGTATAAGATATAGTGCAGTTGTTCTAGTATTATTCATATTTATTTAATAGCATAGAAACTAACTCCAACATAACGCTAAGGTAAGGCAATATGCTTTCAATCTGTTACAAATTTAAGTCATGTACATGACATTTTACAATATACTTTGCTTCAAAGTTAATCTCTTAGAGACCCTAGAATAGTAAAAGGAAGTACGTAGTATTCAATATTTGTATGACGCATGCATTATATATCCATATTAGTTGTAAAACTCGTTTGATACATATAAATACATAAAATTTTCATCCTATATTTTCCTATTGAGCTACCAAATGATTATTGAAAAAATATTTTCATCCTGATTACATTATTAGAGTCAACTTTAACTGTGTATCTTTGGCAAAAGAATTGGCTGGATAGATGTGTTCGACAATTTTTTTTCATTGTTTCAAAAACCATGTTACTATAATTATAAACTTTCAATAAAAGCTTTAAACTTATAAAAAGCTTTGGAAAACTTACGAAGTAAGGATTTGACTTTGCTTTCAAGATTGAACCACATGTCAAAGATTTAATTTACAAAGTAGCATATGAAAGATTAGGTCAGTAGTTAACTTCTTTTACACATGCGACAAACTTGATTAATATGACATCCTCAGACTATTTCATCAAATAGGTAAGTTCGATATTATAATATAAATTAAGCAATATAAAGATGTATATGAATTAGACATCACAAGTTTAGCTTAACTATAACTTCTTATTACTTATTTTGTTGCATTAAACATCTTCTTGGCTTCTCGCATGAAATATTTTATTGAATTAAATCTTGTTGCTTCATCTTTTTGAATTTCTGCAAATCAAGTAAGATAAATATAATTTTAGTAATTATTATATAAATTTAGTACAATGCAAATAAATATTAAATACAACATATATTCCGAGATGAGCTTTAGGATCCAAAATGCAAAATCGGGATGAATGTCCGACATACACTTATCTTACACGAGATCTCACCCGATACAAGATTGAATATCTAAAATATTCAAGACGAGATGCGGCAGAAATTCAAGATTTGAAATCTTAAAGTAGGACTGTCCCGAAAAATCCGAAATCCGTCTGCATCCATATCCGAACTATGAAAAATTATCCGATATCCAGAAAATAAATACGAACGCAGATAAGGTCATATCCGCATCTGATTATTATTTGTCCGGTGTTTCTTAGGATTATAATTATTATTTTTGTATTTTAGTATATAAAATGATTGTCATTTACTAATCTAGATAATAAAAAATCAATGTTATAAAAATCAATGTTTGCTGCTTAAAATTATTTTTCTTACCATATTTATTATTTTTTAAAATTTTAGTACTGAAAATGGATCTATAATGAATCAAGATTTTCTATTTATTCATTTAGATTTATTAGTTGTAAATTAGTCAAAGAATATCCAATAAATATCCAATATTCGTCTACATCTGCAGATATGGATATGACACTACAAGAATTCATAACCGACCGTTTTCAGGCCCACCTTGAAGATGAGTAACAAGATGTGTTATTTTATGATCATTTCCTAATGAGCAAAGAATCCTTGTTAACATGATGATCTACAGTCATAGTTCAACTAAATCAATAGATATGAAGGCGTGTTTGTATAATGGAAATTAAGTGTTAAGAAGTAATTTTCAAATGATATTTACGTCATACTGGAGAAGGGTTACTCACCATGCTATAAAATGGACATAGTGCTACTTCAAATGGTAGATGTAACTTTAGAAACCAAAATGATAGCATATGTTTTACTTGCAAATACGGAAAGGAGGAAGAAAAGTTCTTGTGCAGCGAATCGGAATAAAAAGGAATAGCAGACTAATTACATCAATGAGAGAGAGAAGTAAACAGATCTGACCAACCAGCTAATGGTTGACACGTAAAACATCAGTTTAAGCTAGGGCAAACTCCTTGGATTCGAGGGTTTGGCTTACGGATATAAGGTTGGGCTGCAGCAGTATATCTGATTGAATGAAGTTAAGTTTTTAGCGTCGCTGATTGTCATGCTATTATTTTTATTGACATTTTGATTTTACTTTTCAAGACTAGATCTTCGGCATATTTTGGGCTCGGTTAAGGACTCGCTTTGTATTTCGTCCAACAATTTTATTTGAACAGTACCCTCTTATTGTCATTATAGTTTAATTTAGTATTATGGTGTTTCACTATTTTTCTTATAATTATTTATTTCTTCATGTGTGTATGATTGTCAATTCCTCGTTGCGATTAAAAGGATAAAGAAGTATTGTGTTTGTTGATAGGTTAGTCGTTAGTGTCAAATGTTAAATAAAGCAAAAAAAATGGAACATGTAAAAAGCAAGTGAGCCACATTTTAATCATGAACATGAACTTCTAAATCTTATATGTATGAAATCCTTGCAGCCAACGATTTTCCATAGGTTACAAAGAAATGGATAACCATCTGGTTTGCCAAAGGTTTAAGACATACATTTCTTGTAAAACACAATATAGAAAGTTACCTCTTCTCCGGCTTGTTCAACCATACCACTCATTTCTTTTATTTCCGTACCACGAACTCTCCTAACCGAACTCGGCGGTGTCCACTTACAACTTGGTCCTTCAATCCTCGGAACAACTGGATTCATAAAGCAGAATTTCGGAATCAATCCACATCCCTTCCTAAATAAATTTCCATCCCGATAATACTCATCATAACCATCATCATAGCCGCCGCCGCTGCCGCCGCCGTCGTCATCCTCGTTGTCATAACTAACACTAGTGCCCTCATCATAACTCAAAGGAAACCTAAGCTTCTTCTTACTATCATCTTCACTCTCAATTCTCTCAATCATTCTCACAGGATCCCTCAACTTTCTAGCTACTGGCGATTCTGTAGCCATTGCTCTTGCAGCTGGTAAGAATCTGGAATAACACATTACTACTTTTTTATGACACAAATAATATAAACAGAACCCGATTGAGAATATCTTTTCACTTAACTACTTATAATTGTAGTGTCACACGAATACTAAATAGTAGAAGTGCTTGGATATTTAAGCTGAAATTTTTGTTATATTTAGTTGTAGAGATGCAAAATGAAATAAGCATAACAGTAAGTCAAAATTTTAAGTTGGTTACAAACACGTAAAGTTATATAAGTAACTTATAAGTAAAGTTATATAAGTAACTTATAAGTCATTTTTCCTGCTTATAATGCCAGCACCCTCGCAGCTTCAGAGCTGGTTACAGAGCTTTAAAATCAAGAAAACTGCATCTAGTTTGCAAACAGAGCCCAATTTCATAACTTGCCATGACCAAAATAAAACTGTAATCTTATGTATGATAAAACATAATCGAGAGAACACAACCTTCCCATCATAAAATCTCGAACGTTGACATCAGTGGAGAAGGTACCAGAAGAATTCTTTTCAGGAAATTCGGTTCCTGCAAGACTACAATTCATGGAAAAAGATTCAGTTTTTGAAAGGGTATCAAGTGCATCTGCAAAATCATGTTCATAATCGTCGTCGCTGGCGTTTGAATCGGATCCTGTCTTGATGGCAGGTTTGGATATGGCGGGTTTTGGGCGACCGGGGGACTGTTCCCAGGTGAAGGGGACGACGCCTGGGTCGCGTATTGGACCCGTTTTGTGATCCGATTTGTAGAAGGGTAGGCTGGACCTTAACGAGTTCAGGTTTCTGGACTCGGGGCGGCGGGTGGAGAGGAGTGGCGCGTCCAAATCCAGCTGCTTATCCATCATTCTTCCTGAATTTTTTATTCGAAGTGGAAGAATTTAGATGAGCTGTTTCTGTTTATTTTTGAAGTACTTTTAAGATATTTGTAGATCATAGTGCGAGTGACCCCAGATTAGGCAGAATAAAAACGTCAACTGATTAGGCAGAATGAAATCATCAGTTGATAAATGCAATTTAATGAAAGAAAAAAAAGGGCATTACGTCCAAGACACGCACTCCGACCACACTCTATCAGGCAACAGAAAAATAAATAAATAAATAAAGAACAACAAAATAAGGAAAAAGAAAAAAAATAAACCCAGATCTGCTTTCAAAAAACCATGTATTTGCTATTTGTTACTTAAGACACTAATACAGCTATATCAAAAGAGCTATGCTAGAGGACCAGAAAAGGATGTGTACGGGGCATGCGAACTTGGATTCAATGAAGGATTTCGGAGGGATATCGTTGAGGAGCGGTTGATATTAGTTCGGGCTTAATTCATGACCTTTCTTAATAGAACTACTGATATCAAAAAAATGATAAAAAAATCAAACTAAAGTTCAAAAAAAAGACACGCTTGATTGATAAATTTCTTTTAAAATTTATTACATAATATACGTCTTTTCATAATATTAGAAAATTGTGTTTATGTATTTTTTATTTAAACGTGTAAGCAGTCAAGTAGATATTATAAATTTATGTTTGCGCACTTTAAAATTCGCAAGTTCGAAAGTTGACTTAATAAAAAATAGGATTATTTTTATACTGTTTTAGATTGAAGCTGTTATTGAAATAAGATTTTGTCTGCTTAATTTAAAAATTCACCTTGAAAAAATGGGTTGTCTATTCTAGCTGATCAACATTTCTGTTTGTAAAATTATAAGCTCATGACCTTGCTGCATATACATGTACATATATATAAGCACGTATATACATATACATATACACATACACACATACATATATGTGTGTATAAGATAGAAATTTTATTTGGAGACAAAATAATAACACAATTAATCTTGATGGTTATACACACACATTCATACATACATATACATAGAGGCTCTTCAGTAGTAACTGTTCCCGCCTTATCTCCATGCTTTGCCATTTTTATGCATGTATGTGTGTGTACGCACGCGTGCGCGTGTGTAAGAAAGCATATTTCAATCAATTGAGAAAGAAAGTGGAGACACTTAACCTTAGCAATCAGGCGACGACCATAGGAATCATGGAAAGAGAGACCAACGAGGATGAAGGGTGGTAGGAGGTTTAGAGGAAAGGGAAAAGGCCAGTTATAGATCAAAGGGAACCCGCCCAAAAAACGTCTAGGGCTAAACCAGTTCCAACAACTAAGATATGGGTCAAAGCAATTGGGGGCAAACAAGTTCAAATTGACAAAGATATCACCTTTGTCAAGCCAGTGCTAAACAACGCTGGTAGGTATGTGGAATTAGATGACAAGGATTATGGCGAAGCTAAAGGTATGTGGAAAAACTCTGTATACATATATTTAGAGAACGAATCCTATATCATGTTTAGTTTAATGCCTATATCAAAAGAGAATGGAAACCGAAAGGGAAGTGGGACATTTTCTTAAGAGAAAATGGTTTTTACTTGGTGAAGTTTGAGAAGAAGGAGGATTGTGAAGCCGTCCTTAACCAGGGCCCTTGGGTTTATGGACATATGGCTGCTTTTTGTTAAGCAGTGGAAACCAAACTTTAGGCCGGAAAGAGATATGCTAGAGATTCATCCAGTCTGGGTTAGATTTAACAATCTAGACTTAGCATTATGGAATGCTAGTGGTATTAGAAAAGTTGCTAGTGTGATTGGTAAGCCTCTAAGATTAGATGAGCATGCAATGAATGTCACAAGGCTTAAGTTTGTCAGAGTTTTGATAGAGATTAATGCAAACTTAAAATATCCGTAAAACATTCATATAAAGGCATGTGAAGGTAACCTATACATGCAACCAGTTAAATATGAATTCAAACCGCCTAGATACTTAGAATGCAAATGTTGTAGGCATAGTGATGCACAATGTAATATGAGAAGTAAAGCAATGCAGCAAGTATGGAGAGTCAAGCTGAAAAATTCCACATCTATCGCAGAGTATGTGTCAAAAAATGTCATGGAACCTGTAACACCCCATATTTTTAGTGGCATTGTTTATGAAATTTAATTAGTTATATTAAATTAAATAATGTGGGTTGATTAATGGATTGAGATTTGTGATTTAATTAAGGGGTAGCCATGCCATGTTAATGAGTAAACAATGAATTAAGAATTAATGTGTTAGGAAATAAGGGAGGGCAAAATAGGAAAATGATTAAACTTATATCCTAAACCCTTAGGAAACCAAAACACACGTTCATTTCATATTTTCTCAAACAAAAACACTTCTAAGGCCGGCCACCATTAGCAATCTCAAGAGAAGATAAAGCTAGGATTCAAGAGAAGAATCAAATCAATTAATCAAGATCAAATCTCACATCATTAATCACAAAGCTAAGGTGAATAATGACTACATCTCATTTTTCTTAATAATTTTTGGTTTTAAGGTAAAATCTGAATTATTTGCATGATTATGTCATGTTTTTGAATGATTAAATGATTATATTTGCTTGTTGATGATTTATGCTTATTCATATAGATTTTATGATATGTTTTGATGTGAAAACCCTATTTATTGACATCCAAATTCCTTGTGATTTTAGATATAGATCAGAAATGATATTTTGGAGGTGGGTTTCAAATGTCATAATTTTTTGAATTAATGTGGATTTATATTAATTTTCTAGTGAAAAAAAATGATTTATTGGGTTATAAATAATTTACGGTATTATAAATAATTTGGGTTCGAGATTTATATATGTTAGAAAACATGTTAAAAAGGATTTTTTTGGAATTTTTGTAGAATTTTCCAAAGTTTTTTGATGAATATATAAAATTATTTAAGGTATGGGACTTAAATGTTTTATATATTTATAAAAGGAGAAGGGGTATTTTTGTAAATAAATTAAATTGTTATTTCTAAAATTATGGCAATGCTTTTAGAAAAGAAAAATTAGCAAACAATAAGATTTTGACAAATAAGATAGGTTAGTTAAAAAGATTACTTAAAAAATATATTTTCATGTCAAAAACATGTTTCGTCACTTTGGGCACCCTACCTTCGACTTTGATGGCTTTCAACTTAGTGGTTCCGCCTTTGTCACCATCAAAACCAATACACTTGGTATCAATTCATTAGTACGTAGCGAATTGGATAAGGGGTAGAAGGTACAAGGTCGAAACTAGGGGCACCAAAGGGGTTGAACCGCTACTTTGTTTTAAATGAAAATTGTGCCTGCTTTGCTTTCGAATGTATAGCTTTTGACATAGTTAAAGGTTTTAAAGAAATGGTTGCGCCTTTGTTTTGAGCAAACCGCTTTCAACCAGGTTGGCTTTTGACTAGATCAATGGTTTAAATAGAATGGTTTTAAATAGGTTGCGCCTTTGTTTTTAAGTATAGGCTTTCGATTAGGTCGAAAGCTTAGCTGCAGCTCCTTACCTTTTGAAGCAATGCTTTCAAAAGGGTATACTTTGTTTTATAAAAACCATACCGCTTCTCCAATGCTTTCAGAAGGGTGGTTTCAACACCATCACTTCTTTGCTTTGTTTTTGGTTTTCGAAAGAGTTGCTTTCGACCCTGTTGCTGTTGTAACCCCTAGAGATTTTTAAAAGATTAACCTAGAGGTTTCGAAAGAGATGGTTTTGAATGGTTTCGAAAGGTGTTTCCACATATTTTAAAACTGAACTCAAATGCTTTCGAAAGGTTTTGATACTTTTGAAAGGTTTTCTAAGGAAGGATTCTAAAGGTTGGTTCCCTAATGGTTTCGAAAAGTTATGTTTTTAAAGATAGGATGTCTAAGGTTTTTAGCTTTCGAAGGAAAAGGTATTTCAATGGTTTCGAAAGGATTATGTAAATGGTTTCGAAGGGAGGATTTTATCCTTTCGGCTTAGATGAAATAAACTGTTTAATTGGTTATGAAAGGGATACTTTCAATGTGATCGCAAGGAGTACTTTCAAAGGTTTAAAAGTTTTCATCAACAAAGATTTAAGTAAAGTACACACACACATAGATATATATATATATAACATTAACATGGCAAGGTGATTTTGAGTAAAGCATAGAGTACAAGTGTTTTTCTTATTTAAGTTTGGTTTAAAATGTTTTAAATCAATTTCAGATGAAAAGGTTTTCAAAGAAATTTTTGAGAAGGTATCCCTAAGTAAAATGACTCAAATATTAGAATACCATATGGGACTGGTATAGAGTCGCATCATATACATTAGCTATTGGACCCAGCTAATTTAGTCCAAAAATTCCAATGTGTAGGGCTTTGTCACAGGAAAGACTAAAATTATGATTACATACAGAAGTTGATATATGTTTGTGTACAGATAGGTTATTGGTGAGCCCGTAAAACCATTAGGATCAGGTGACTTGGGAGATTTAAGTTAGGGATAGACTGTCCAGAAGAGAAGTATTTAACAGATAGTTAAGGACAGACTGTCTAGAAGAGATGTGTCTATCAGACGTTAGATTATTTTGTTATATTGTTTGGTAGGTCTGAGTCAGCCAAAGGTTAGTAGTTAGCCAAACAAAACTATAGTGTTCGGACACATTGTCCATTTGTTACCTGATATGTAAGTTTACATATAATGCTTTACAGTTTTAACCACTTTTGGTTGCAGGATTATGATTTGCAAAAGATATGTGTCATAAGGATATTAGTGAAGGGAAACCTGTTCTCTAAGTGGCGTGGTCTCAGTTAACATTAAATAACCGAGATGTATAGTATTATTCACACCAAACTTTATGTCTGGCTCGAAGTTTATGTTTTCCTCCTAAACTCTTAGGTACTCAAAATTGATTTGAGTAGACTGAGGGTTGAGGTTTGATAGGTTTTAGGTTGGTGAATAAAGCTTTCAGAGACGAGCAGGTGGCTGACGGGTAGCTATTTAGGAGTTGTTGTTTTGTTCTGTTTTATTCTGTTGTGTTGTATCTCTGACAGTTATGTCTATATAGTACTCTGGTCAACCAAGGGGGCATCATCATATGTCGCTCTTGGAGTATTTATGTAATAATTATATTTTATTTGAACCTGGAAAGCGATTATGGGATTATGTAATTTGAATGTGAAATATGTGTTTTGGAAATGTAATATGAAAAGATGTTTTTTGAAATATGTAATTTCATTTCATATTCAAATGCTTCTGATATTATGGATACCATTAACGTAGTCGTATTTAGTCGTCAAGAGTTAATACTATGGATGACTGCAGCATCTATAGGCTTAGCTTTGGGCCTCTAGATAGAGGATGTTACAACTTGGTATTAGAGCATAGGTTTATTAAATACTTTAACTAAAAATAATTTTTGAAAACATAATCCTTAGGAATTAGAGTAAGATCGAGGTATGAGATAACCCTATAGTAACATACTTGTATTTGCTATATATAAGTATACGCTATATCTTTAGTTTCTTATTTCTCTTAGGTTATTCGTTTGTATCTCATGAGGCTTGAATACAGATATGGATGCTAGAAGAGGCAGAGTTAACCTAGTAAGGGACAGCACCACCACCAATGGAAATGCCCGACCTAATACAAGGAGGACTCAAGGTCAGGCTCAAGCTGAGAATGTTGGTGCTGGAGTCCTACAAGTAGATATGTGGGCTATGTATCAGTTTTTCATGAACATGATGCAAGCTGGGATTGCTGCTGGAGTTGTTGGAGGAAATGCCATGGGAGGAGTTCAGGAAGCCCAGGTTGTCAACCATTATGCTAACTTGAGTAGAGACTATGTTAGGCTTAGAGGGAAGCTGTTTATCGGAACTGAAGATGCTATAGAATTGGAGAATTGGTTGTTGCACTGTAAAAGGATATTTGTTGACTTAAGGCTCAATGACGAGCAGAAGAGGAGGATTGCTTCGAGACAGCTTTAAGGAGTAGCTTTATTTTGGTGGAATATGCGACGGCAGGAGTAAACCAAGAGGAGATGACATGGGCTGAGTTTAGGGGAAGGTTCCAGGAGAGGTTCATGTCAGTAATGATGCAGTCTGTTTTGATTAGAAAGTTTGCTGATTTAGAACAAGGAGAAATGTCTGTTTTGGAGTATGCTAGCAGGTTTGAAGAATTGGCTAGATATGAGTATGCCACTGTTAATACAGTGATGAAGAGGAATGAGAAGTTTATCGGGAGATTAAAGCCTTAGTTGGCTAGGATTACCTTACCGTATATCAGAGATTCCTGTGATGTGGTAGTGGAGATGGGGTTAAGACATGAAGAAATGCTTGCTTGTTTGGAGAAGAAGAAGCACAAGGAGGTCCAGGTTGGGCAAGGTTAGAATAGGAAGTTCTTTCGCAAGAAAGGTGCTATGAAAGGTGGAGTAGCAAAGAAGGGGAAGTCTAAAGTGGTCTGTTACAAGTGTGATAAAAAAGGTCATTATGCTCATGAGTGTCAGACATGCAACAGAAAGAAAATTGCTGAGAAGAAAGGAGTTCGATATGTTAACTGTGATCAAGTTGGGCACTACAAGAGCTAGTGCAAAGTGCTAGCTAAAGGGGATAAACGCCAAGTATTTGCATTGGAACCAGCTACTTCGAGACCAACAGCCTAGGAAAAAGGAGTCAGTATTAGAAGGTACACTTCAGATCCATGATTGTCTGTTAGCATTTTGTTTGATATTGGTGCATCACATTCTTTTATATCTCAATGTTTGGTAGATAAGCCTAACCTAGAACCCACATATTTAGTTACTTCCTTTAGAGTTGCAAATCCGATAGGAGGGTATGCGACACTTGGAATGAAGTGTGACCACTTAGAGTTTGACTTGCTAGGTTGCACCTTTGTTTGCAGTTTGCATGTGTTTGACTTTGTAAGGTTTAGAATTATATTGGGTATAGATTTGTTAAGTGAGTATGATGCTAGGATATTTTGCAAGGATAGGAAAATATCACCCAGACACCCGGAATGTGTTGATCGTATAGTTTATACCGTAGAAAACCCTAGTTGTGGGGTGAATGCTTTGTTGGGAGTTGTGGAGTTAGAGGATGAGTTGAATCGTGTTTTCGTGGTTAGAAAATTCATAGATGTTTTCGAGCCGGTAGTTGGATTACCACCGAAACGAGCTATTGAGATTCGGATAAATTTGGTTCCTGGAGCAGAACCGGTGAGTAGACCACCAAGTAGAATGACACCTACAGTGATGAGGGAGTTGAAAGCTCGGTTGGTGGATTTGGAAGACAAGAGTTTCATCAGATCGAGCGGTTCACCTTGGGGAGCAGCCGTAATATTTGCTAAGAAGTCGATGGATCGTTAAGACTATGTATCGATTATCGTAAGTTGAATGAGAGAATGATAAAGAATCGATATCCGTTGTCTAGGATTGACGATTTGTTCGATCAGCTGAGTGGAGCCAAGGTATTTTCTCAATTAGACTTAGCCACAGGTTTCCATCAACTTAGAGTGGCAGAGGATAATATACCTTTAACGGCGTTTAGAACAAGGTATGAGTCATACAAATGGTTAGTTATACCATTCGGATTCACTAATGCACCGGTATTCTTTGTGGATTTGATGAACCGAATTTTTCGAGAGCACTTGGATAGGTTTGTGTTGGTTTTTATAGATGATATTCTTTCTCATACACTCTAAGGATAAGAAGGAGTATAAAGTTCATCTTAGGGTTGTGCTTGAGACGCTGAGGCAGCATCATCTAAAGGCAAAGTTTTCAAAGTGCCATTTTGGAAGAAGGAAGTGAAGTTTCTTGGTCATGTAGTTTCAAAGAATGGATTGTCAATCGATCCAGATAAGATCGAAGCTATTAATAGTTGAAAGAGACCAAAAACATTGACTTAGATAAGAAGTTTTCTTGGATTGGCTGGATACTATCGGAGGTTCATTAAAGATTTTTCACGAATAGCAGCATAGATGACCAAGCTAACGCCAAAAGATGTGAAGTTTGTATGGACCATAAGTGTGAGGAAGCATTCCAGGGCTTGAAACACTTATTGACCCATGCACCTGTATTAGTTGTTCCGAAGGGAATCAACATTTGGTAGTTTATACAGATGCGTGTGGAACTGGATTAGGAACAGTGCTAATGTAGAAAGTTAAATTGATTGTCTACGCTTCTAGATAGCTTAGACCATATGAGGTTAGATACCCGACTCATGATTTGGAGTTAGCTGCAGTTATTTTTTCTTTGAAGGTGTGGAGACATTACCTTTTAGGAGAGAGGTTTGAGCTTTATATGGATCGTAGGTCTTTGAATTATTTGTTCTCTCAGAAGGAGTTGAACATAAGATTGTTAGAACCTCAATTATTGGATTTTAATGACAATAACTATACAATTATGTCAAAGAATCTTTAAACTAATTTGCAGGTACATGAGCATCAAAAAGAGATAATCAAATACATTCAAAATGAAGATACACAGTACAAAAGTATGAAAGCATGTACATAGAGATACAAGAAGAGATATACACGATAGAGACAAGATGAAGGTGACAAACAAAGTTTTACTAATCATAAAGCATCGTGTCTAGAGTTTAGAAATGTTAAAATCTTCTCCAAATGGTATACACACATATGCATTCATATTTTAAATGAAAAATCAAGTTTTTAAAAATTGCATGGAGCGGGGCTCGAACCCGAGTCTGTAGTTTAGAAGGCAAGTGCTCTAACCAAATGAACTATTATACTTTTTGTTACAGGCTAAATTCAAACGTCTGAAATACTTCATTCAGACGTCTAAATGCTGAAACTAGAATATCGTTTCACAATATTCAGATGTATGAATGAAAATATTGACGTCTGAATAAGGCCAAAAATAGCCTATTTCCTTATTGTTTGCGTATTAATCCAATTCAGAAGTCTGAATTATTTTATTCAGACGTCTGAATATTTCTAACTGCTATTTTCTTGAAAAGTCACTTCTCTTCGCCAAAGAGAAACATCTTCAAAATCAATGGTTGCACCTGTTCTTTTCAATGTAACTTTTCATATAAGGTTGCAGCTCTTTATACACTATAAATAGATTACAGAATTCAAAAAACAATTAACTGAAACTGAATTCACTTTTAGCACTCTTGAATTCTCATCTATTCTCAAACTTTCAAATTGCACTCAAATTACTTACCTACTTTGATCTTTGATTACCATATCTTCCACATTTCTCAAAGCACATCACTATATATCATTAAGAAGAAGATTATAAGAAGATTGTACTAAATTGACTTATCAGTGTTATTTAAGAATACACTACAGTCAGATACATTTGTTATTTATATTGAAGTCCTATTCGGTTGCTTCGGCGGGTAAATTCCTGTTCGGTTGCTCAGGCAGTGTAAACCTGTTCCTCCGGGTTAAGTAAGGGTTGTTGTAGTTGAAATTCCATAAGGAGTCTGAGACTGGACGTAGAACAGGAAGTTCGAACCAGTATAAAAATTCCAGGTGTGCTTGTTTTTATTTACTTTGCTATTATCATCTATTTCCGCATTTAGATTTAATTATATTCCATATTACACGATCCTAAGTAATAGCTAGCCTTATTAGTTACTTTCAATTGGTATCATAGCATATTGATTTTCAAAGACAACAGAAATTGTTAGAGTTTATTGCTGCTTATGATTTCGGAATTGAGTACCACCGAGGAAAGGCAACAAGGTTGCTGATGCGCTTAGTAGGAAGCATCAGAATGCAGTGTTAGCTATGACAGCAGAATGGAAAGGAATGGAAGCATTATCGACTCGCAGAGTGCAGTGGCGATCTGAGACTGGGTATAGTGGAGAATCTGCTATGTTATTTTGTTTAGAAGTCTGACCGGTATTGGTTGAGAAGATTGCATCTAAACAGGAAGAGGATCCAGTGTTAGTTGAAAGGACCAGAAAATTAGAGGATGGAACAGAGAGTGATGACTTGAAAGATTTCAGTCTTGACCAAAGTGGATGGTTGAGAAAGAAGGGTAGATTATGTGTTCCAGATGTGGGAGACATAAGGAAGGAAGTTTTAGAGTAATGCCATCGTTCGAAGTTCACTACTCATTCAGGAGGAACGAAGATGTATCAAGATATGAAGAGAAGTTTCATCTAGGAAGGAATGAAGAGGGATGTTGGCTTATGAGTGAAACAATATTTGAACTGTCAGCAGGTAAAAGTCGAGCATCAGAAGCCAAGTGGGTTGCTTCAGCCATTGGATATTCCAGTATGGAAGTGGGATTCTATTTTTATGGATTTCATAGAAGGGTTGGCGAGATCTAGCAGAGCAAATCAAAGTATATGGGTCATAGTGGATAGATTGACCAAGAGTGCCCATTTCATTCCCGTTAACTCAACTAGGATGGCACTTGTTTTAGCGAAGTTATTTACGAAGAATGTGGTTAGACTTCACGGAATTCCTAGTAGTATTGTTAATGATAGAGATTCCTTATTCACTAGCGAATTCTGGAAGAGTCTACAAGAAATTTTAGGAACTAAGCTCAAGATGAGTACCTCTTACCATCCGCAGACCAGTGGAAAAACAGAAAGAGTTAAGAAGATCTTGGAAGACTTGTTACGAACTTGTGTATTAGAATTCAGAAGATCATGGGAAGGCCACCTATACCTAGTCGAGTCCTCGTATAACAATAGTTATCAGACTATTATAGGGATGGAACCGTTTAAAGCTTTGTATGGGAGACTATGCAAATCCCCTGCATGTTGGTTAGAGACCGGAGACAGATTGGTCCTTGGTTCCGATTTGGTAGGAAAAGTAGCATAAAAGATTAAGCTAGTAAGGAAAAGAATGAAGGAAGCTCAGTCAAGGCAGAAGAGCTATGCAAATAGAAGATGGAAAGATTTAGAGTTCTCTATTGGAGATTATGTTTTCGTCAAAGTATCGCCGATGAAAGGTGTTATCACGTTCGGTAAGGCAAGGAAATTAGCACCGAGATTCGTAGGACCGTTTCCTGTTTTAGAGAGGATTAAGAAACTCGCATATAGAGTAGAGTTACCGAGTAGTGTATAATATGCTAATGTATGATTTTTGTTTGATGATAATAAACTTCTATATATATACATTCGTTTAAATGTATTTGTTGTTGTACTATTTTATCTTTCACATAATTAAATAAATATTTGTTGAATAAAATAAATAACATATAAGTTATATTTAAACAAATATTTTATTACAAATTCAAATAGTACAGATTTGAGCTCTCACTACATTTACACATTTTCAATTACAATACAATTTCAATTACAACACAATTTACAATTTTCACCTCACTACATATTCACTTTCACTCGTATTTGATATTCAACTCTGTTCCAACCTGTACCCAGCATCCGAACTATCTGCAAAATAAACACTAACGTAGTAAAATTGAAAAAGAAATATTTTGCAGTTCACAATAAAGTGTATGTTTTGAAAATATTATTTGCCTCGGTTATTTGGGTTGTTCGTCGTCACTTTTGTTAATTCAATTTTACATGAACAATTTGTGACATGTATAGTGTTCACTGTACATGCCACAAGGTCATGCACATCGATATACACTTGCTTGTTAAAATCGCAGGGACAGGTGAGCACAAGGTCAAATCCAATCAAAAGTTGGATTCAACTCAGGTGCAATATAAAATCAAAACATCACAGGATGCACAAGTACAAGGATGAAAACCATGGAACAAAAAGAAAATGAACAGTACAGACTCATATACAAAGTGGAGACCAACTATGTGCAACCATAGCAACCGGCCCAATGTAGATCAAAGCATGTGGAACCACACATAAAGCAACAGCCAACATACATGAAGATACACATGTATGCATATATATGTATGCATACACATGTCAGTTCGGTACACATGAAGTCTCAAATCAAGGCATGTACGAAGGATAATGCATGTACGACCAAGCAGTTCGGATATATGTATAGTGAATGCAACCGGAGCACTTAAAGTTCAGTGGAAACTGAACAAGAATGAAGCAAACAGCAATACAAAGCAATCAAACAAGGTCAGGCACCCGAATGAATGGTCAAATCAGTGTGAACATACATACATATATATATATATATAACGACCAAACCAGATCATCAAGTCAAATGCATATGGTCAGGAGCAATGAATCTTGTTATAAGCAAGACTATAACAACACAGTTGTGAACACAAAGAAGCAGATCATTGGAGATCAATTTGAATGCAAGCACTCAAGTAAATAGATCAGTGAAAGGCTAACAAGACATGAACACATATCAGATCAGAACCAATGTGTACTAGACCAAAATATACAAGGAACCTAAACCATTCGGCATTAACATAAATATAAGGCAACAAACACAGTCAGTCTCAACATATATATGAAATCCGGTTTCAAATGCAACAAGACATCAAACTGAATTAAGCAAGCAGTTCAAAATCAAGCTCTCTAAATCAATGCAGACCTCAATGAGACCAGAACACACATATATACATACATATGTGTATGTACATGGAGAAAACGGTTTAAATGTTTCAAAAACACTGAAGCAGTTTACATGTGTTTATATGTTTACAGTAAAAACAGTTGCAAGTCGCAGTTCAAAGTAAAGGAGAGGTTTTTTTTAAAAATAAACGATCAAGATAATTATCAACTATAAGTTGAATAAAGTCACTGATATTACAGTGAATTCAATCAGAGGTCACATGTTGATAATACGATGAACAAGTCATAGCATAAAGGAATGGAACCAAGTCAAAATATATCTCAAATACAAATGCAAGCTGATTTCAAAATGAACAAGTCAAGTTTATCTCAAATATTCAAATGCCGAAGTCGTAGGAACTGACTCAAAGAGATTCATTCAAATTTCATCAGAGCTATCTTCGAACAATGGAACAAGTCAGCAATCACAAGACCATACGATCAAAAATCAATGCAAGTGATACAATTATGAAAAACTCAAACAGAATATACGAATGAAAATTTAGGATTTTAATCCCTATAAATCCAACCTAATTTATCATCGGTAAAGACAAGATTCAAGAAAAAAATCCAGAGAGCATACTTTTAACAAATCGAAAACAAATTTATAACTCGAATCAAAGTCGAGAACAAAAAGGGAAAAAATCACGTAATAATTTATCAACAGTCAAGCTCGACAAAATTGAAGCAGTCGTAAGCTATCAAAGCCATCGATTGACGAAACCAATCAAAGCAAAATAATCTCTTCAATCGATAGATTATCAAGCTATGGTTTCAATTTAGAGAAACCCTAATTCCAGATTGAAAAGAAACGAGGCGGCCAAAAGAATGAAAGAGGGAAGACTTTCTTCACATTAATTTTAACTTGGGCCGGTTTAATTGCATCAGGCTTCAAATATAAAAATAGGGTTTTGTTTAATTTTTTATTTTCATTTCTAATTTTCCTTTTAAATTGTATAACTTTCTAGTTGTGTAACTAGGTACAAACTACGGGCCGTAGTTTGAGAATTCGCAACTCAGTGGCTGATTTGTGGTAGGATTTTGAGCTTAGAGTTAGGTCAATTAAGTTAGGGTGTATCGCAAGTTTACTTGTGTAAACATCTGACTACTTAATTTTTAGTAGAAACCTTGGGAGCAGCACGTAGGCAGGTTATTGCCGAAGCTGGGTAAATCTATATGTGATCTCTGCTGCATTATTTTCTGTTTATACTTTTATTTCCGCATTAATTTTTAGTATCACCCTATTCAATCAGAGGTCACATGTTGATAACTCGATGAGCAAGTCATAGCAGAAAGGAACGGAACCAAGTCAAAATATATCTCAAATACAAATGCAAGCTGATTTCAAAATGAACAAGTCAGATTTATCTCAAATATTCAAATGCTGAAGTCATAGGAACCGACTCTAAGCAATTCTTTCGAATTCGAATTCATCGGAGCTATCTTCGATCAATAGAATAAGTCAGAATCACAAGACCATACGATCAAAAAAATCAAAGAAAGTGATAAAATCATGACAAACTCAAACAGAAATATACGAACGAAAATTTAGGGTTTTAATCCCTATAAATCCAACCCAATTCATCATCGACAAAGACAAGATTCAAGTTTGAGACGAAACTCCAGAGAGCATACTTTTGACAAATTGGAAACGAATTTATAACTCGAATCAGAATGGAGAACTAAAAGGGCAAAAATCACATACCAATTTATCAACGGTCAAGCTCGACAAATTTGAATCAGCCGCAAGCTATCAAAGCCAGGAGTCGATAGACAAAACCAATCAAAGAAAAATAATCTCTTCAATCAATCGATTATCAAGGAGCGGTTTCAATTTAGAGAAACCCTAATTCTAGAATGAAAAAAAAAACGAGGCGGCCACAAGAATGAAAGAGGGAAGACTGTCTTTGCAATAATTTTAACTTGGGCCGATTTAATTGTATTGGGCTTCAAATATAAAAATAGGGTTTTGTTTAGTTTTTTATTTTCATTTCTAATTTTCCTTTTAAATTATATAGATTTCTAGTTGTGTAACTAGGTACAAACTACGGGGCATAGTTTGAGAATTCGCAACTCAGCGGTTGGATTATGGTAGGGGTTTTGAGCTTAGAGTTAGGTTGGTCAAGTTAGTGGGTGTCGCAAGTTTACGTGCGTAAGCGTTTGACTACTTAATTTCTAGCAGAAACCTTGAGGGCGGTATGTAGGCAGGTTATTGCCGAAGCTAGGTAAGTCTATGTGTGATCTGTACTGCATTATTTTCGGTTTATACTTTTATTTCCATATTAATTTTTAGCATCACCCTATTCACCCCCTCTAGGTTGAAATCGATCCAACAAGTGGCATCAGAGCTAGAAACAAAAACCAATTTTTGTTTTAAAAAATTGATTTTTTAAAATGGCTTCTTTTAATAATGCTTTTGCTGAAGGTTAGTCCATAGTTAGACCATCCATGTTCAATGGTGAATATGCTTATTGGAAAAATAGAATGAATTTTTTTTCGAAAAACCATAGATGTATGGAACATTTTTGAAACAGGATATAACACACCAACAATAATTGTAGATAATCAAGAAGTAGAAAAACCTATGGATCAATGGACGGATCTTGAAAATAAACTGCAAAATGCTAATACTAAAGCCATGAATTCTATTATTTGTTCATTAGATCAAATTGAATTTAATGTGTCTCATATTATCTAGCTGCGCAGGAAATCTAGCACACGCTTGAAGTGACTTATGAAGGAACCTCCCAAGTCAAAGAATCTCGCCTTGCCATGCTTAGCAGTGAGTATGAGAACTTCACAATGGCAAAGGATAAAAGCTTCAAAGAAATGTGTGGAAGACTTTCTAATCTTGTATATAAATCAAAATCCCTAGGAAGACCATACACAAAGATGGAAATAGTCCTCAAAATCCTCAAAATTATTCCATGAAATTTTGAAGCAAAGGTGACTACCATCCAAGAATCAAAGTATCTGAAGCAAGTTAAAGTTGAAAAATTCATCGGAAGTCTCACCACTTATGAGATAGAAATCAAATTCAACGAAGAACGTGAAGGAGGAAATACACGAAAGAAATCAATAGCTCTCAAAGGAATAATAGAAAGCGATGATAATGATGATGATGCAGCTGAACTGGCACTGATAATAAAGAGATTCGAAAGATGTAACCGCAAATATGGAAATCCTACCCTAAATCAACAATTGAAGAATAGAATCGTCAAAGTTTTAGACAACTCAGAAAAGCAGGAGATCATTTTTCATAAGTGCAATAAACCTGGTATATCAAGCCAAATTGTCCCCAAAATCAATTCATCAAAGGAAAGAAACCGCAAAGGAGAAGCTTTGCAGCAACTTGGGATGAAAGTGATGAAATTGACAAAAGCACTGGCAGTGAGAGTGAAAGAGCAAATCTGTGTCTTCAAGGAGAAATAAGTGACAACTATGATGACAAGCCAAACGAGGTATCAAAACTTACTCACTCGCAATTACGTATATATTTTCATGAAGTAAATGGTTGTTTTGAAAGACTTAAAGAGAAATATACTAAAATTGAATCACAAAAAGATAGTTTGATAAAACTAAATTTGCATTTTGATCAAATGGTTCAAAACTATATAAATAAGTGCCTTAAGTGTGATAAATGTCCATCATTTGAATAGGAAATAAAAAAAATCAAAAATTAAAATTAAACCGCTTGAAAATGAAAATTTTATTTTAAAAGAAGTGAAAACACTAGGTGTAAGGACCTATAAATTTTCGATAATCAATTTTTTTTTAATTTAATAAGATTTCGGTAATTTAATATTGAAGAAATAAAGATCTGTAATTTAATAATGAAATAAACACTAAAATAAAGTGTAACAATGTTAATGCAAGTCGATTATTAACAACGTGTATGAAACTTCAATTCATTGTAATTTAAATGCTATGCTTGGTTATAAATTTAATATAAGAAAATAAAAGTAAATGTTGAATTAACCAAGGAAATAATACATTGATTAATAGAAATTGAACGTGATTTTTGTTATGAAACTAATGGTAACATTTGTTGTAAGTAATAAACTTATAAATGAAATTAAAAGTGAATAGTGACAATTATTATAAGTTATCCATGTATGTAGCCCATTAAATCAAATTGAAATTAGTTGTGATTAAAATGAAATTAAATATTACGTAAATAGAAATTAAGATGAAATTGAGAAATATTAATTTACTAAGATATAAACCAATGTTAGTTATATCCTTATTGTAATAAAAGTCTTGAATAACAGGTTTAAAAATTTAATAAATGGATTTTGGAATTTTAGATTTATAATTTCTGAATTTAATGAAATTGAAAATTAACGCTGAAATTGATAAATTAATCAACGTTAAATTGACCTCTAAATTTGTTTAAATTATTTTAAATGATTAAGTAATCAAAAATGATAGAAGTTGTAAATTATTAAAATTTAAACTGAAAAGTGATTTAATTAATTAATTTTTAATTTATTTAATTAACGTGAAAATAGCCATTTTGGCCACTGACTCGGATTTTGAAGAAACCAGTTTCATCGGATCCGTAACGGTGAATTATTGTAGGATTTCAAGTTTCGTAACGATCGGACTTGTCGTTTGATCATACGGGCTCGAAACGCTTAGAAATCAATTTAATTGAAATCAATTGAAATCAATTTGAAATAAGCTGATTTTATCATAACTTCTTCATACGATGGAATTAGGACTTGAAACCTGTTCCATTGAGTTTAAAATATTTGAAAACATTTATTTTGATATATGGGTTGACCCATTTTCGTTCCGGAGTTGAAACGGGCTTTTCGGGTTGTTTATCGTTCGATTAATCTGGTCCATTCTTTCCGTTTCAGCCTTGCCTATAATTATCTCGTTATGAACCCTAGGTCATTTCTTATTCCTCATTTCTGTATGTACAATTTCAATTGTTCCTCCTCTTTCCAATGGCAGACAAACCCTAATTCCCAATTGCAATTTCAAATCAAATTCAAAAATTCAAACTCATTAAACTATATCAAATTATATATCATTTTGAAGCTTTCGACGAGCACAATTCACTGGTGGTATTCATTTTTCGATTCAGATCATCGTTTGTCCAGAAATCACGAATGAACCTCGACCATCCACTTTAGCGTTTTGACGATCCAACGGTGGATCGTCGTCCGATGGACGATCAGGAGGCGGCGTTAGGAAGAGGAAGTCGAGAAGGTCCTAAGGGTAGTCTTCATTCGTGCCATAGGGTCACGAAACCGCCGTGATTGGCCAGCTAATGGCGGCGGCGGTGAATGCTTCTGGTGGTGCTTTAGAGGGTCGCAAGGCAACGGGGGGTTGCGGCCGGTCGTGCTGGAGGCTATAGCGACGTCAGATCATGGTGGTTTTGCTCGAGGCGGCGGGGAGAATTAGATAAATGTTGACGGCTGGTGGGGCTTTGTGCTCGATCACAACTGTGAGCGTACTAGGGTTTCTCGCGTTCGGCCTTGGTGTGACGTGGCATACGAGTGGGAGAGAAAGGTTATTTCTTATTTTATTTAATTTAAAATTCAAATTTCAACTCATTCTAGTCGATATAACTTTCACATACGAGGTTCGATTCACGTGCGGTCTATTCTGCTGCGTTCGTATCGAAATTCCAAAGGTTATGATGCTGGTTTGGACAGATTCTGAGACTGTTTGAATTTTGGGCTTAAATTGGATTTAAATTCAATTTAAATTCAAAGTGAGTGTTTTAACCCACTCACAACTTCTAAAATTTCTTATGTTTGTCAAATAAATTTATGATGTGATTAGAAATTTATTTATGGCTGTTTGGTATAATTTAATCGTCATCTTAGTTAATTTGGATTTATTTGAATTAAATCGTTATTTAATTTATTATTGAATATAAACTGCCAGTAAACACCTGATATCGACTATCAGTTCTATATTGATACTTATTGATTGTTTTGGATGATGATTGTGAAGTGTGTGGATTATTGATATTGGTTGAATGGATGTTGTATTTTATATCATTATAAACTGCAAGTTCATTATGGATTTTTATAATTCTTCGGGATTGCGGTTTGAAATGATATATAACCTTAAATTTTTAAATTGCGGATTGAAATGATAAATATCCGTATCACTTGACCATCGGGTAGAAAATTATATACGGACGTCGGATTAGTTTAATTAAACGATTTTAAGATCCTTAAATTTTTAAATTTAATCAACTGATGTTTTGAAATAAAATTTGATTTATATAAATTAAAGTATTATTGGAAAATCAAGTTTTGTGTTGAAATGCGGATTGGTTTAAAAAGGAATTTCTTTAAGAAAGTAAATTGAATGTTTAGAGTTAAACTTTTATGTATAAATGAAATTCTATCGAAATTGAGTTATTGAATTTATTTGAAAATAACTTTGAAATATTTTTGAAATTGGAGTAATCCGTATTGATATTTTGAACATGGATTGAAACGATATGAAATTCGATTGTTTATTCAAATTTGGTTTGTCGATTTGGAAATTTGAAATGGTCAAAATATGTTGAAATGAAATGAATAGTTTAATTTGGTATTAATTTCAAATCCATATTTTTAGGTAAACTGTTTTAAAATATATCATCATAAAATTTCTAATTATTAAGATTTTCAAATTTATTTAACTATTTAACTAATATTAGCTATATATATTATTTTGATCTATTTTAAACCAATTTACTTTATTTTAAAACTAATTAAACCATTTTAATTTATTTTAAATCTAATTAATCTATTTTAAGCTATTTAATATATTTTAATTATATTTAATTTAAATTAAATCTATTTAACTATCTTAAATCAATTTAAAAGTACTTTATCTATAATTAAACTATTTTGAAGTATTTTAACTATTTATAATTATTTAAACTACTTCTAAATTTCCAGACTAAGTAAAGTGTAAGTGTATATGTTCATTTCAATTGGTTTATAAAGAGAATAAGGTTAAATGACGTAATAACCTAAGTTTGAATTTTCAATGTTATAATAAATTGAAATGATGATTTTGAAGTAATGAATTAACCTGTTTTGGAAATATGATTTTTGGAAGAAATCATGATTTTGGAAACGATAATGATTTGAAAGTGATATAGTTTTGAGAATACAGGATTTTGATATAAATTGCGAATTTGACTTTGAAAGGAAATAAAATTATCGAACTATGATTTCAAAGGTGAATATGATTTCGAAAGTATGTAATGATTTCGAAAGTGATATGATTTGAATCGAATATGATATTTTGATATCAATTATGAAACAATTTGGAAATGTAAAAGAACCAACCGGTGTGTGATAAGCAATTGGTTGTCCAAGAGACCGGGATAGAATGTTGTCATACTCTATGCCAATACCGAAAACCACTTTGACAACTGTATACGCGGTGGAGATTCCAGAATGTAGTAGGATGGTGGCGAAGATCCTATATGAGGTATATACGTGGACCCGACTCCCGTGAGTTGGCATAAGGTGGCTAAAACATGAGCAATTGACGGGCCAAGTGAGGTCATTCCTCCGATCGGGCATACTCCATCGATCTATATTCTGACTTTTTATTTATTGGTGGCCACCCTTCGATTTTACTCGGGAGTGTGTTTCGAGTTGGGTGGTAGTTGCGGCTATGCGTTACCAACAGTCCGGAAGTGTAATTGGTATATCTACCCTGGCATTGCCTAGTTTTGCCGTGTCACCTACCCTAACGCGTCTTCTACGAGTTTGTTCTATGTCGTACCTATGGGGTATCTTTTGGCGGCTCCAGTTTACGGAGAGTTATGATACTGTATAGACTATTGGCATCAAAAATGTGTTAAGGTGGAAAATGTAAGGCCCTAACGCTACTTTTAAATAGCATACTTTACTATAGACATATTATAATAGTGTATTGTACTACATGGTTGATAGTTTAACGGATCCTTAGGAAGTGTGAATCCCGAGCATCTCTTAAGTTACTACACTCACGTTAGACACTGGATAGGAGATGTCAAATCCCGTAAACATCTCTGACGCTGTTCCACTCATATTTATTTACCGTTGATTTAACTTACATAAGATCTTTTAGCTCTGACTCGAGTCTTTTGTCTTTTCAATTCGCTGAGGTTAGCTTGAGCATTTCAGGATTTGAAGACCTTATTTTTGGAGGACGAAGGCGAAGATTGTATTACTATTATTTATTATATTATTCCACTACATTCATACTGTTCCGCTGCATTGTTATTTATTTATCTCTGATATGTGTAATTCTGATTTTGTATTGCATTAGTATAATCAAATGTTTTATAAACAACTTCATGAATTGTTATTTGATTACTATATTTTGTCATTCCGCTGTGAGATTCTGTTTTTTCTTCTTCTCTGCTTTTTTTATTCAGCCCAATAATAATCCGCACTTCTGTATAGTTTGAGTCTGACGTGTATGATTTATCATCGTTTAAACTGTCCAAAAAGTCGGGATGTTACAGTTGGTATCAGAGCTTCGGTTTAGCGATAATCTTTGCTTTGTGGGGTCTGACTCTTATCAATAGGGTAGTAATACCTTATGATGAATCACTGAGAGTGTGTGTATATATATATAAGAGCGTATTTGTTAGTGTTATAAAAGGTTTTATATTGTGTTAATTTGTTACGTTTTGTATTTACAAATTCTGGTTGGTGCATAGTATGCTATGCTATCGATAGGGATTTCTATACACTTAATAGCATAGATCGACATAATATTTATTTTTAAATATAGGTAAATGAAATAATTTTTCCTATTGTATATTTTTACATAAAATAATATATTTATAAAGGATATATTTGGTTGTAATATGTTGGTTTTTAGCTAGTGAAATTTATAAATATTGGTTGGGAAACAGGATTTGAAAATAAAATAAATGAAAATTTGAAATTTAGAACTTAATTCCGAGGTTTTTTGAAAATTTCTTTTGAATGATTTTTGAATATAATAATAATAATATTTAGAAGTATTTTCCGATATAAATATTTCAATATGATTTGAAAGAATTGTTTTAAAGGAATTTTGGAATGAAATAAGTTCTGTACTCCCCTCTCTATCGCTGGAAAACAATTTCAACGATGAGTGCACGCACCATCGACATTCATTTTCGAGTTTCGAAGTGCAAAGACCGTTGTAGTTGTTTACTACACATTTGTTTTGATAAATAAATATAAATATTATTTCCAAATATGATTTGATACATACAAAAGATATGAAATATATGTTATTTTAAATGAATTGAAATGGAACCCGGCATTTAGTTCTTACATTTCTACAAATTAGAGGTTTTAATTATTGAAAATGAAACAGAATTTAATTATTTAATAATTGGAACTTCTAAATGAAAATAAGAAATTAAAAGCTAAGGTTATAAATGAAGCACATAAGAAATTTGAAATTGGTAACCTGTAAATAAAAAGGGATATTAAATATAAGAAATGGTAACTATTGAATATTTATTTACTAAAATGAAATGAGATAAACTTGTATAACTTTCAAATGCATTCTTAAAGACATATATATGACTTACCAAATATTAAAGTTGTAATGTTTAATAAGAAATTGTAATATGATATTATACAAGTAAAACTTGAAGTAATGAAAGTATTCAATGAAATTCTTTAATAAATAAAAATTTGATGTTGTAGCTGTTATAAAATTAAGTTATAATTAAAATGTTACTATAATAAAATAGGATAGAAAGTAAGTATTGTAAGTAAAAGACTATAAACTTTAGTTAACGAATTGATATACTAAGTAATTGAATTGAACATGAATATTATAAATAAATGAATGTAAATAAATGAAATTAAGTAATGAATGAATAAATGTAATGCAATAAAAAGAAATTAACATGATATGAATAAATGAATGTTAATTTTGTATGTAATAAATGAAAATAAATGACATAAACACTGAATGAATGAATGAATGAGAATAAAATTTTATAATTAAGAGATAAATGTAAGTTAAAGAAATAATCCTTGTATGAATGAAATGGAAAATAAAAAACTATAAATGTTGTGAAAGAAATTTAATAGGAATAACTTAAGTATATTATAAATCATTGTTTGTTTGGTTTATGGATTGTCCGAGAAATGATACTTTTAATTGTTTAAATGTATGAATAATTTGTTAAGTTTCATCTAAGACTGTTGAGTAAATGGTATACTTAGCAGTTATTTGTCATTCCATGTGATTAAAAGTGTCGTAACCCGAACAAACTATTTGCTTGGTTGATATGGATGGATAATAGATTTGTATTGATTTCGCATGATGATTGTATGCCGTGATTGCAAGTGATTGTAGTTTTATGTTGATTGGTTTGTTAGTGGTGAAACAACTTTAAATATTTCATTTTATATAATTATTAAGTCTCTTTGGTTTATATAAGTGAAATATAGGTTATGGAAGCAATTGCTACTGCTTTTGGTTTCATAATATAAGCGTTAATTGCCCGACAAATAGGTACGTTCTCGGATTACAGTTTTCTAGCGGTATTATATATATTTTTTGTAGGATCTAGATTAACCCTAGAGGGGGGGGGGGTGAATAGGGTTATAGCAAATTTTTCCGAATTAAACACAGAAACAAACTGTAGAAATAAATATGCTGAAAAGTAAATCACACACAAAATTTACCCAGCTTCGGCAACCCCTGCCTACTGCTGCATTCCCAGATTTCTTTTAGAATTGAACAGTTTCCTGCTTACAAACACTCTAACAGACTTGCAAACCCTGCTACCGCCTATAGAGTTTTGCAAACTCGCAAACCCTGCTAACTGAACTAACTCTAACTAGACAATCTGATAACACCTAAACCCTAGGTGGTGATTTACCAGTTTTTGATTCGTAAAATAAAAACAACAATTAAAAAACAATAGAAAATAACCCTAAACCCTAATTAACAATATAATAAAGCCCTTTTATAAAATTAAAACATTAAACCCCCTTTTTAATAACACGCCCTTATTAAAATAAAACACGGCCAAAAAAAATTGCGTCCCCCTTCTTCTCTTTTTATTTTTATCGGCCTGGTTACTTGAGAATATTGGCGGCTCTCTTTTCTTCTTTGCAAATCAGGGCTTCGTTCCCTTTGTTCCAGTTAGGGCTTTGGCTCTTGTGTAAATCAGGGCTTCAATTTCTTCGTTCGATCTGAGATGTGTTGCCCTAGCTTGCTGCTTCTCTGATGGTTGACTACCGCTCGTTTGCAGCTGCTTGATCGAGTTCGTTGTTTGTGATTTCGGTATGTGCTGTTTCCTTTTGCTTTACTAGGTTGATGCTTGAACTCGAATGTTGTGTTCTATGATGATTTCTTGGGGTTTATTTATAGGGTTGAAATCCTAATTACCACTGTCAGATTTGATTTCTTCATGTCGTTGATTATTTTCATGAATTTGTTCTGGATTTGGAGTATTCCTTTCTTGATTCAATTTCGAATAATTGCTGACCATATTTGACTTCGAATTAATTAATTCGAAGATATCTTCCTTTATTTGTTTTCTCGGTCCCTATTTGAATTAATTACTGACCATATATAGTCGAGAGATTTGATGCAGAGGTTCTTTTCCAAA
Source organism: Allium cepa (assembly GCA_030765085.1). Taxonomy (NCBI): domain Eukaryota; kingdom Viridiplantae; phylum Streptophyta; class Magnoliopsida; order Asparagales; family Amaryllidaceae; genus Allium; species Allium cepa. The sequence goes on along the minus strand of CM060940.1, from coordinate 626,980,143 downwards.
TTAGAATACGAATTTGATTTCTGCTTGATTTCTGCACTGATTTAACTTCGGCTTGATTTCTGCACTTTCTTGTAGTTGCATTTATGTCATGTATACTGCCTGACCATTGTGACGTCTGGTTGACACTTGATGGTCTTCATATTCATGCGTGTCTTTGTTCAATGGAGTCAATGATAATGGTCATAGTTCTTCTCGGCATTGCATTTGTAACATTTGGCTACTACTGATATAGTTTGCTTTGATACAGATGCTACACTTGTTCATGTTGCCTTTGTACACTTGTTCATATGAGCTGTTGTTCCATTGTTGTAGTTGCAGTATTTATGTTCCTTGTTTCATTTGAAAGCTGGTTCGATGTACTCAAATATTGTCTGGACACATGTTTTATCACTTGAGTTTGCAGTCTTCATTTTTTGCTGTGACTCTTGTGATATTCATGTTGATTGCTTCATGACTTGTTGTTGGCATGTACATTGTGTTCACTGTTGCACTTGGTGTTTGTAGCTTGCCACTGACTTCTTTGTAGTTGCACTGCACTTTGGTTACTATATATGTGCATACATACATATGTATGTATGTATGCATATATTCTTGGGTTTGTACTTAGATTTGAGCTGCTTCATGTTCTGTTGCATTGTGTTTTGTTGTGTAGCTGCTATGCAGTTGCTATGCATCACTATATATACTATGTTCTGATTTGCATTGGTGCAGTTTCCATATTTTGTGTATTTTGATGTTGTATACGCTTTTTCATGCTGCTGTGATGCAGTTTCTTTCACTGTTGTATCTTTGGGAGTTTGCACTGCTTCATGTTGAATTTGTGCAGTGTTGTACTTGTTGCCTTGTATCACTGGTTCATTCTGGTTGGTGCAGTATTCATGTTTTTGTTGGTCTGGACATTTGTGGGATATTTGACTGTTTCTGGCTCGATGTTGTTAATGCATTCATGACCACTGTCTTGCATATTTTTGATAAAGTGTGACTGATGCTGCACTTGGTCTTTGTTCTTCTCTGTTATGTTGCTTTGAATGAATTTGTGTTTTGTTGTAGTTTGTGCACACGAGTTGGCGTGGCAGTGCACACGTATACGAATGTACACGTGTGTACTGCAGCCACTTATAATTGCCTGTCCCTGATAAAAATTACTGATATGCATAGATATTGCACAATCAAAGATGATGACAATAACCCATGTATCTGAGACACAAACAAATTTTATTTTTGCAAATTTAAATTTGTTTGTTTTCAGATTACTGTTGTAGTTGCTAATTATACAGGTACACAGGAGACAGGACGAGAAGTGGAGCTGGACAATGCAGATAGATGCAGATGTGCAGACAGAGTGAAAAACTGAGTGTTGAGTGTTGTAGTGAGAAAAGTAAAATGTATGAACTGATGTATGTATATATATAGAGAGAGCTGAAAACTTTGTATTGTTTAAGTGTTGTAATAAAATATTATATTGAATAAAAAATACTAGTTGAATTATATAGATTCTGTGCAATAGTATAATTATTCAACATGAATATTTCTTCCTTTCTGTATATAGTCCAAACTGCAAACACATATATATATTGATATATATATGTTTGTTATCATCAAACAAAAAATCACATCAAACAATCTCCCCCTTTTGATGATGACAAACATATATATTAAAGATTTTGAAATGCTAATACATGTGTTTGAACATGAAATTTTTAGCTCCCCCTATTTGAATGCTCCCCCTACAACCAAGACCACTCCCTATTTAGAAGATAACAAAAATTACAAAAGAATAAAAGAACTAAAGAAAAATTAACTAACAACATTTAACCAAATTTGTTGAAATAGGTCAAAAAATATTTACTTTCTCATCAAAATCTTGTTCTTCTCCCCCTTTTGTCATTATCAAAAGACTGACAAAAAAACAGTGGAACAGTAGGAACAAAAAATAATATATCATAACGAGATAAAAACTTCCATATTGTAGAGGATGGATCGATGATCATTTTTAATAAGAAGAGAGATATTTTAACATTAATTTGACATTTAAGCACAAAAACAAAAAAAATAAGCACTTACTAACCACGCATAACCATAAGGACTTTTAAATGGGATTAGCAGTTACTTATTAGTCTAAGCATCCAGACTATTAAGTGAGACCAGAATACTTAGTTACCATACTCCATCCATGCATAACCATAAGGACTTTTAAATGAGAATGGAGTAATGATAAAAATAATTCACTCACATGATCCATCCATGCATAACCATAAGGACTTTTAAATGAGAATGGATGCATGAGAGTTATTATTATTTATTATTATAATTATTTATTTATTTATTTATTTTTAATTTAAAAATAATTCACTCTTCTTATTTTATCAAACCATTATGAACGATAGAAAGATGGTAGAAATAGAAATGATCGTGGAATAAGTTACCAAGTTAATTATATTATGTAATATCCAGTACTGAATACCATACTCGAATCAATCTTTGGAAAATATCCAAAACTTGTTTGAATCCTAGAAATTGAAGTTGAAAGTATATATCCAAGAATATTTCAACCTAACAATGAAAAATGGTTAGTCAATTTCTATAATCCCCAAATCCAAACGTAATCTAGAAAATCTGTCTTCGGGGAGGGGTTTTGTGAAAATATCAGCAAGTTGAGCCTCAGTTGAAATATATTCAATGCAAATGTCTTCCTTAGCAATGTGATCTCTAAGAAAGTGGTGTCTCACATCAATGTGTTTTGTGCGTGAATGATGAACAGGATTATTTGATAAGTCTATTGCACTTTTACTGTCACATTTTAATGGAACTTGTTTATAAACTAAGCCAAAATCAGAAAGAGTTTGCATCATCCATAAAATTTGAGCACAGCAACTTCCTAAAGCAATATATTCTGCTTCAGTGGTGGATAATGCAACACAATTCTGTTTTCGACTTGACCGTGAAACTAATGAATGTCCTAGCATGAAACATGTCCCACTGGTGCTTTTCCTGTCAACCAATGAACCAGCATAATCAGCATCAGAATAACCAACTAAATCAAAGTTTTCACAAGAAGGGTACCATAATCCAAATTTGTGTGTGTGTGAAAGATATCTCAAAATTCGTTTAGTGGCTTTCAAATGAGATTCTTTAGGATTAGATTGAAAACGTGCACACAAACACACAGAAAACATAATATCAGGTCTAGAAGCAGTAAGATAGAGAAGTGAACCAATTATCCCTCGATATTTTTTCTGATCAACAGCACTTCCTTTCTCGTCTTTGTCCAACTTTGTTGATGGGCTCATAGGAGTTCTCAATGGTTTGGAGTTCTCAACTCCAAATTTCTTCAACAGTTCCAACACATACTTGGATTGCGAAATGAAAATGCCATCACTGCTTTGCTTGATTTGAAATCCAAGAAAATATTTCAATTCTCCAACCAAGCTCATCTCGAATTTAGCCTGCATGACTTGTTTAAATTTCTCGCACAAGAGTTCATTAGTAGCACCATAAATGATATCATCCACATAAATCTGAACAATCAAAAAATCACTTCCTTTATAGGAGCTTGCTTAAGAACATATAATGCTTTTTCAAGTTTATACACATGATTTGGAAAAACATGATTTTCAAAACCGGGGGGTTGTTCAACAAAAACTTCTTCTTTCAGATCACCATTTAGAAATGCACTTTTTACATCCATTTGTTTAAGTTTGAAACCTTTATAACAAGCAAAGCTGAGCAAAATCCTAATGGCTTCTAACCTAGCAACTGGTGCAAATGTCTCATCAAAATCTATGCCTTCTATTTGGTTATATCCTTTTGCGACCAACCTAGCTTTGTTTCTAATAACATTTCCTGATTCATCAAGTTTGTTTTTGAACACCCATTTAGTTCCTACAATTGGATAGTCATTAGGCCTAGGAACTAATTTCCAAACTTTATTTCTCTCAAATTGATTAAGTTCATCTTGCATTGCTAAAACCCAACTTTCATCATTAAGAGCCATTTCAACAGAATCAGGTTCTATTTCAGAAATAAAACCACTATGACAACAAAACGCACACAAATTTTTATCAAATGAAGAGCGAGTGCGTATACCTTCCGTAGGATCTCCTATAACCAATTCAGGAGGATGATTGGATTTGAACTTCAATCTATCAGCATCAACAGTCCTACTTCCATCTTTCTCAGTAGATGTCCCTTTTTTAATGCCTTCATGATCTACCCCATCATCACCCGTTTTTTCAGTCGTCCTTTCCAGATCAGATTCATCAAATTTCACATTGGCTGATTCAACAATTGTCTTTGTTCGTTTGTTGTATATCCTGCAAGCCTTGCTCCTTGTTGAATAGCCCATGAAAATTCCCTCATCGGCCTTCGATTCAAATTTTCCAAGTTGATCACCTGTGTTAAGAATGAAACAAGGGCATCCAAAAACACGAAAATAAGAGATGTTAGGTTTCCTTTCATGCCACACTTCATAAGCAGTTTTGCCAAGTATTGGTCTAATCATTACTCTATTCATTACGTAGCACGAAGTATTCACCGCCTCTGCCCAAAAAGTTAGAGGTAGTTTATACTCACTCAACATGGATCTAGCCAATTCTTGTAATGTACGATTTTTCCTTTCAACCACCCCATTTTGTTGAGGTGTTCGTGGGGCAGAAAATTCATGTTTTAAACCATTTTCTTCACAAAAGTTTTCAAATTCTGAATTTTCAAATTCGCCTCCATGATCACTTCTCAAAGTTTTAATTGAAACTCCTTTTTCATTTTGAACAAGTTTAGCAAATTTTGAAAAATAATCAAAAGATTCAGACTTTTTGGCTAAGAAATAAACCCATGTAAATCTAGAATAATCGTCAACCAATACATAACAATAACGTTTTCCATTCAAGCTTGCAATTTCATTTGGTCCAAATAAGTCCATATGAATTAATTCGAGGACCCTTGATGTGCTAACAATGTTTTTAGGGCGAAATGATGATCGACTAAGCTTGCCCAAGGAACATGCTTTACACACTTTGTTATCTTTAAATTTCTGATGTGGTAACCCTCTGACTAATTCTTTCGTTTCAAGATTTCTTAAGAGACTCATGCTAGCATGTCCAAGTCTCCTATGCCATAAAGATGCCTCTTCGTCAGTGGCTACCAAACATCTGGAAAGATTTAGATTGTCAAACGAAAGTGAGTAAACATTTCCTTTTCTTTTGCCCATAAAAACAATGTTATTAGAAGTTTTATCAATGATTTTGCAAGTATCACTATCAAAAACCACATTCATACCTTTGTCACATAGTTGGCTAATAGAAATGAGATTGTGATGCAAATTATCAACGTATAAAACATTAGTCAAGGAAAAAGTACCATTACTTACTTCACCTTTCCCAATAATCTTACACTTGCTATTGTCTCCCATGATCACATTTCCACCTCTAAACTTCTCTAGGCTAAGGAACTTAGATTTATCACCTGTCATATGTCTAGAACAACCTGAATCTAGAAACCATTCTTGTTGCTCCTTAGCCCGCCAACAGACCTACATAAAGAGAGAGGAGGATGACCTAGAGAAACTCTTAGGTCCAATGATATTAGTAACTGAAGCATTGTGAACAAACAATCCCTTTGGAACCCAAACTTGTTTTGTCCTTTTATTTTTGTTCCTATAGACATGAAATTTGTTTGTAGAATTCTTAGGAACCCAAACTTGTATAAATTTTGTGTTCTTGTTCCTATGACTACAATTTTCAACACGATGTCCAATTTCACTTCTAACAAAGACACTCTTACCTTTTGCATGATCATCAACCTGTGTTTTCCCAAAACCTAGTCCTTTTCTGTTGTTAGCAAAGAGTTGATTTTCCAATAACATGTTAAACGATTTTTCTCCTCTTGAAAAGTTATTCAGAGATTTCTCAAGATTTTAGACTTTGGTTTTTAGTGTTGTGTTTTCAGTTACAAGTGTGGTGCATCTATTTATAAAATCCTTTTTCCTAGTGTCAATGGTTTCCTTAAGACTTGAGTTTTCTTTTTCAAGATTATCGAAGCTATTCTTAAGTCTTGATATTTCTGAATCTAAAGTTTTACATTTTTTGCAGTCTAGGTTTTGAATATTCTCAAGTTCAGTTTCTAGCCTAGTATTCTCATGAACAAGTTCTCTCCTGTCAGACATCAATTTTTCAATTTTAGTTTCAAGAGTATCAATTGTATTAGTAAGATCATAACACATCAAAACAAGTTCTTTATAAGAATAGTCACGTACCTCACTGGATTCCTCTGAACTTGTTTCTGAATCTGATTTTGCCATAAGGCACAAGTTAGCCTCTTCTGAGCTATTATCCGAAACTTCTTCTCCTTCTTCATCATCCCAAGTTGCTGCAAAGGCCTTCTTCTTCTTTTTCTTTCCTTTGTTGTTTTTGAGAAGTGGACATTTTTGTTTGAAGTGGCCAGGCTTTTTGCAGTTAAAGCATGTCAATTCATTATCGGAATCATCAGAATCTTTTGACTTATTACCACTTGTTTTCTTCTTGCGTGGCCTGAATTTTGACCATTTTCTAAGATTATTGACAGCCATCGCAAGCTCTTCAATTGGATCTTCTTCTTCTTCACCGCTTTCTTCTTTGCTTTTTAAGGCAATCGTCTTCTTTTTTGATTCGGAGTTGTTACGTTCCTCCTTTGCCTTTAGCTCAAGCTCATATGTCATCAAGTTTCCGATCAACTCCTCCATGCTTAGTTTACTCAGATCTTTTGATTCTTGTATCGCAGTGACTTTTGCCTCAAAGTTCATTGGTAAGACTCGCAGTATCTTCCGTACAAGCTCTACTTCAGTGAAGACCTTCCCAAGCGCTCTAGCATTGTACACCAAAGTTGAAAATCGTCCAAACATATCTTTTATGCTCTCGCCCTTTTCCATCACAAAGTTTTCGTATTCATTGCTAAATAGAGCTAGTCGTGACTCCTTGACTTGAGAAGTTCCTTCGTGTGTCACCTCCAGAGTGTGCCAAATTTCCTGTGCTGTTGTACAATGAGAAATTCTATTAAATTCATTTTTATCAAGAGCACAGATCAAGGCGTTCATTGCTTTGGCATTTGTAGTTTTTAATTTCTTATCGTTAGCATCCACCTATCCTTAGGTTTAGGAATCTCAGTATCACCAACAACTACAGTGGGAGATTTATAGCCAATTTCAATAATATCCCAAACATCATAATCGACAGAACTAAGACAAATACTCATTCTAACTTTCCAATAAGCATAATCATTCCCATTAAACATGGGTGGCCTAGCAATAGATTGCCCCTCAGAAAAAGCATTATTTGGTGGATTCATGACTCTAGAGTTAAAGTAAAATACCTTGCTCCGATACCACTTGTAGGATCTAGATTAACCCTAGAGGAGGGGGGGGGGTGAATAGGGTTATAGCAAATTTTTCCGAATTAAACACAGAAACAAACTGTAGAAATAAATATGCTGAAAAGTAAATCACACACAAAATTTACCCAGCTTCGGCATCCCCTGCCTACTGCTGCATTCCCAGATTTCTTTTAGAATTGAACAGTTTCCTGCTTACAAACACTCTAACAGACTTGCAAACCCTGCTACCGCCTATAGAGTTTTGCAAACTCGCAAACCCTGCTAACTGAACTAACTCTAACTAGACAATCTGATAACACCTAAACCCTAGGTGGTGATTTACCAGTTTTTGATTCGTAAAATAAAAACAACAATTAAAAAACAATAGAAAATAACCCTAAACCCTAATTAACAATATAATAAAGCCCTTTTATAAAATTAAAACATTAAACCCCCCTTTTAATAACACGCCCTTATTAAAATAAAACACGGCCAAAAAAAATTGCGTCCCCCTTCTTCTCTTTTTATTTTTATCGGCCTGGTTACTTGAGAATATTGGCGGCTCTCTTTTCTTCTTTGCAAATCAGGGCTTCGTTCCCTTTGTTCCAGTTAGGGCTTTGGCTCTTGTGTAAATCAGGGCTTCAATTTCTTCGTTCGATCTGAGATGTGTTGCCCTAGCTTGCTGCTTCTCTGATGGTTGACTGCCGCTCGTTTGCAGCTGCTTGATCGAGTTCGTTGTTTGTGATTTCGGTATGTGCTGTTTCCTTTTGCTTTACTAGGTTGATGCTTGAACTCGAATGTTGTGTTCTATGATGATTTCTTGGGGTTTATTTATAGGGTTGAAATCCTAATTACCACTGTCAGATTTGATTTCTTCATGTCGTTGATTATTTTCCTGAATTTGTTCTGGATTTGGAGTATTCCTTTCTTGATTCAATTTCGAATAATTGCTGACCATATTTGACTTCGAATTAATTAATTCGAAGATATCTTCCTTTATTTGTTTTCTCGGTCCCTATTTGAATTAATTACTGACCATATATAGTCGAGAGATTTGATGCAGAGGTTCTTTTCCAAATTAGAATACGAATTTGATTTCTGCTTGATTTCTGCATTGATTTAACTTCGGCTTGATTTCTGCACTTTCTTGTAGTTGCATTTATGTCATGTATACTGCCTGACCATTGTGACGTCTGGTTGACACTTGATGGTCTTCATATTCATGCGTGTCTTTGTTCAATGGAGTCAATGATAATGGTCATAGTTCTTCTCGGCATTGCATGTGTAACATTTGGCTACTACTGATATAGTTTGCTTTGATACAGATGCTACACTTGTTCATGTTGCCTTTGTACACTTGTTCATATGAGCTGTTGTTCCATTGTTGTAGTTGCAGTATTTATGTTCCTTGTTTCATTTGAAAGCTGGTTCGATGTACTCAAATATTGTCTGGACACATGTTTTATCACTTGAGTTTGCAGTCTTCATTTTTTGCTGTGACTCTTGTGATATTCATGTTGATTGCTTCATGACTTGTTGTTGGCATGTACATTGTGTTCACTGTTGCACTTGGTGTTTGTAGCTTGCCACTGACTTCTTTGTAGTTGCACTGCACTTTGGTTACTATATATGTGCATACATACATATGTATGTGTGTATGCATATATTCTTGGGTTTGTACTTGGATTTGAGCTGCTTCATGTTCTGTTGCATTGTGTTTTGTTGTGTAGCTGCTATGCAGTTGCTATGCATCACTATATATACTATGTTCTGATTTGCATTGGTGCAGTTTCCATATTTTGTGTATTTTGATGTTGTATACGCTTTTTCATGCTGCTGTGATGCAGTTTCTTTCACTGTTGTATCTTTGGGAGTTTGCACTGCTTCATGTTGAATTTGTGCAGTGTTGTACTTGTTGCCTTGTATCACTGGTTCATTCTGGTTGGTGCAGTATTCATGTTTTTGTTGGTCTGGACATTTGTGGGATATTTGACTGTTTCTGGCTCGATGTTGTTAATGCATTCATGACCACTGTCTTGCATATTTTTGATAAAGTGTGACTGATGCTGCACTTGGTCTTTGTTCTTCTCTGTTATGTTGCTTTGAATGAATTTGTGTTTTGTTGTAGTTTGTGCACACGAGTTGGCGTGGCAGTGCACACGTATACGAATGTACACGTGTGTACTGCAGCCACTTATAATTGCCTGTCCCTGATAAAAATTACTGATATGCATAGATATTGCACAATCAAAGATGATGACAATAACCCATGTATCTGAGACACAAACAAATTTTATTTTTGCAAATTTAAATTTGTTTGTTTTCAGATTACTGTTGTAGTTGCTAATTATACAGGTACACAGGAGACAGGACGAGAAGTGGAGCTGGACAATGCAGATAGATGCAGATGTGCAGACAGAGTGAAAAACTGAGTGTTGAGTGTTGTAGTGAGGAAAGTAAAATGTATGAACTGATGTATGTATATATATAGAGAGAGCTGAAAACTTTGTATTGTTTAAGTGTTGTAATAAAATATTATATTGAATAAAAAATACTAGTTGAATTATATAGATTCTATGTAATAGTATAATTATTCAATATGAATATTTCTTCCTTTCTGTATATAGTCCAAACTGCAAACACATATATATATTGATATATATATGTTTGTTATCATCAAACAAAAAATCACATCAAACATTTTTCCCGTTGTTGGGATATATTATTTTGACATATTGTGATATATATTGTTATATTTGATATTATATTTTCTCCCGAGCCTCTCCGTACAAAGAAGACTCTGCTGAAATTTTTCATGAATTTTGGACTTAGAAAATTTTATGAAATATTTTCCAAACTTTTATTAACTTGAAAATTAAAGATTTAAGTGTTTATAAATTTGTATATTTTATTCAAATTATTTGATTTTGTAAATTTATTTGTTTATAACGATTTTGAATAAGATATGTTGACTATTTAATTCCTTCTTTTTCCTTTTCGGGGATGAAAAGTTTTGAGTGGAGGAGAGTGTAACGAACAGTGAATTTTCGTAATTAAATTGGTCAATTTAATAAGATTTTGGTAATTTAATATTGAAGAAATAAAAATCTGCAATTTAATAGTGAAATGAACACTAAAATAAAGTGTAACAATGTTAATGTAAGTTGATTATTATTAATGTGTATGAAACTCCAATTCGCTGTAATTGAAATACTATGCTTAGTTATAAATTTAATATAAAAATAAAAGTAAATATTGAATTAACCAAGGAAAAAATACATTGATTAATAGAAATCAAAAGAGATTTGTGTTATGAAACTAATGGTAATATTTTTGTAAGGAATAAACTTATAAATGAAATTAAAAGTGAATAGTGACAATTATTATAAGTTGTCTATGTATATAGTCCATTAAATTAAATTGGAAATTAATTGTGATTAAAATGAAATTAAATGTTACATAAATAAAAATTAAGATGAAATTGGAAAATATTAATGTACCAAGATATAAACCAATGTTAGTTATTTCCTTATTGTAATGAAAGACTTGAATAACAAGGTTTAAAAATTTAATAAATGGATTTTGAAATTTTAAATATATAATTTCCGAATTTAATGAAATAGAAATTTAACGCTGAAATTGATGAATTAATCAACGTTAAATTGACCTCTAAATTTTTTTAAATTATTGTAAATGATTAAGAAATCAAAAATGATAGAAGTTGTAAATTATTAAAATTTAAACTGAAAAGTGATTTAATTAATTAATTTTTAATTTATTTAATTAACGTGAAAATAGCCATTTTGGCCAGTAACTCGGATTTTGACGAAATCTATTTCATCGGATCCATAACGGTGAATTATTGTAGGATTTCAAGTTTCGTAACGATCAGACTTGTCGTTTGATCGTACGGGCTCGAAATGCCTAGAAATCAATTTAATTGAAATCAATTGAAATCAATTTGAAATAAGCTGATTTTATCATAACTTCTTCATACGGTGGAATTAGGACTTGAAACCTATTCCATTGTGTTTAAGATATTTGAAAATATCTATTTTGATATATGGGTTGACCCATTTTCGTTCCAGAGTCGAAACAGGCTTTTCGGGTTGTTTATCGTTTAATTAATCTAGTTCATTCTTTCTATTTCAGCCTTGCCTATGAATATCACGTTATAAACCCTAGGTCATTTATTATTCCTCATTTCTATACATACAATTTCAATTGTTCCTCCTCTTCCTAATGGCAGACAAACCCTAATTCCCAATTGCAATTTCAAATCAAATTCAAATCCAAAAATTCAAACTCCTCAAACTATACCAAATTCTATATCGTTTCGAAGCTCTCGACGAGCACAATTCACTGGTGATATTCCTTTTTTCGATTCAGATCATCATTTGTCTAGAAATCGCGAATGGACCTCGACGGGTTTTGACGATCCAATGGTGGATCGTCGTCCGATCGACAATCGGGAAGCGGCGTTGGGAAGAGGGAGTCGAGAAGGTCCTAAGGGTATTCTTCGTTCGTGCCATAGGGTCATGAAATCACCGTGATTGGCTAGCTAACGACGGTGGAGTCGAACGCTTCTGAAGGCACTTTGGAGGGTCGCGAGGCAACTGGGGTTTCGCCCGATCGTGCTGGAGGCTGTAGCGACGTCAGATCGTGGTGGTTTTGCTTGAGGCGATGAGGAGAATTAGATGAATGTCGACGGCTGGTGGAGCTTTGTGCTCGATCGCAGCTGTGAGCGTACTAGGGTTTCTCGTGTTCGGCCTAGGTGTGACGTGGCATACGAGTGCGAGGGAAAGGTTATTTCTTATTTTATTTAATTTAAAAATTCCAATTTCAACTCGTTCTAATCGATACAACTTTCACATACGAGGTTGGATTCACACACAGTACATTCCGCTGTGATTGTATCGAAATTCCAGAGGTTACGACGCTGGTTTGGACAGAATCTAAGACTGTTTGAATTTTGGGCTTAAATTGGATTTAAATTCAATTTAAATTCAAAGGTGAGTGTTCAAGTTTTGTATTGAAATGCGGATTGGTTTAAAAAGGAATTTCTTTAAGAAAGTAAATTGGAAGTTTAAAGTTAAACTTTTATGTATAAATGAAATTCTATCGAAATTGAGTTATTGAATTTGTTTGAAAATAACTTTGAAATTTTTTTGAAACTAGAGCAATCCATATTGATATTTTGAACATAGATTGAAACGATATGAAATTCGATAGTTTATTGAAATTTGGTTTGTCGATTTGGAAATTTGAAATGGTCCAAATATGTTGAAATGAAATGAATAGTCTAATTTGATATTAATTTCAAATCCATATGTTTAGGTAAACTATTTTAAAATATATTGTCATAAATTTTCTAATTATTAGGATTTTCAAATTTATTTAACTATTTGACTAATATTAACTATATATATATATATATATATATTATTTTGATCTATTTTAAACCAATTTAATTTATTTTTAAACTAATTAAAAAAATTAATTTATTTTAAATCTAATCGATCTATTTTACGCTATTTAATATATTTTGATTGCATTTAATTTAAATTAAATCTATTTAACTATCTTAAATCAATTTAAAAGTGCTTTACCTATAATTAAACTTTTTTGAAGTAGAAATATTTATATTTTTTTAAACTATTTCTAAATTTCCATACTAAGTAAAGTGTAAGTTTTTATATTCATTTCAATTGGTTTAAAAAGAGAATAAGGTTAAATGACGTGATAACCTAAGTTTGAATTTTTAATGTTATAATAAATTGAAAAGATGATTTTGAAGCAATGACTTAACCTGTTTTGGAAATATGATTTTTGGAAGAAATCATGATTTTGGAAACGATAATGATTTGAAAGCGATATAGTATTGATAATACGATATTTTGATATAAATTGCGAATTTGACTTTGTAAGGAAATAAAATTATCGAACTATGATTTCAAAGGCAGATATGATTTCGAAAGTATGTAATGATTTCGAAAGTGATATGGTTTGAATCGAATATGATATTTTGATATCAATTATGAAACGATTTGGAAATTTAAAAGAACCATCCGGTGTGTAATAAGCGATTGGTTATCAAATAGTCCGGGATCGGATGTTGTCATACTCTCTGCCAATACCGAAAACCACTTTGACGACTGTGTATGCAGTGGAGATTCTAGAATGATGTAGGATGGTGGCGACAATCCTATATGAGGTATATACGTGGATCCGACTCCCGTGAGTTGGCATAAGGTGGCTAAAACATGAGCAATTGGCGGGCCAAGTGAGGTCATTCCTACGATCGAGCACACTCCATCGATCTATATTCTGACTTTTGATCTATTGGTAGCCACCCTTCGATTTTACTCGGGAGTGTGTTTCGAGTTGGACGGTAGTTGCAGCTATGCGTTACCAACAGTCCGGAAGTGTAATTAGTATATCTACCCTGGCATTGCCTAGTTGTGCCATGTCACCTGCCCTAGCGCGTCTTCTATGAGTTTGTTTTATGTCGTACCTATGGGGTATCCTCTACGACTCCAGTTTACAGGGAGTTACGGTACTATATAGATTATTGGCATCAAAAATGTGTTAAGGTGGAATATGTAAAGCCTTAACGCTATTTTTAAATAACATACTTTGCTATAGATATATTATAATAACGTATTGTACTACATAGTAGATAGTTTAACGGATCCTTAGGAGGTGTGAATCCCGAGCATTTCTTAAGTTACCGCACTCACGTTAGACACTGATAGGAGATGTCAAATCCCGTAAACATCTCTGACGCCATTCCACTCATATTTATTTACCGTTGATTTAACTTACATAAGATCTTTTAGTTCTGACTCGAGTGTTTTGTCTTTTCAATTCGCTCGGGTCAGCCTGAGCATATCTGTATTTGAAGACCTTATTTCTGGAGGACGATGATGAAGATTGTATTACTATTATTCATTATATTATTCTACCACATTCATACTGTTCCGCTGCATTGTTATTTATTTATCTCTGATATGCGTAACTCTGATTTTGTATTGTATTAGTATAATCAAATGTTTTATAAATAGCTTCATGAACTGTTATTTCATTATTATATTTTGTCATTCCGCTGTGCGATTCTGTTTTGTTTTTTTCTTCTTTGCCTTTTCTTATTCACCCCAATAACAATCCTCCCTTCTGTATAGTTTGAGTCTGATGTCTATGGTCTATCGTTGATTTAAACTGTCCAAAAGGTGGGATGTTACACCAAGAGAGAAAATTCTATTAAAAAGTGCACTTTGTTATTGAATGAAAATGAATCTCTCAAAATGCAAGTCCAATAATTGTCTACAACTTTAGGAAAATTCCACAAAGGAGAAAGATCACTAAATATGCTATTAGGGAAACAAACTGTTAATACTGTTAGACAAAGACTTGGGTATATTCAATTTGAAAGAGTTAGAAGTGAAACTAATCATGTAAACTCCAAGTGTACGATTTGTAGAAAAATTGGACACGATCACAATGATTGCTAGTATAGACCAAAACACATGAAAACCATACCAATTTGGGTTCCTAAACGAACGAACGTAAAATACCTTAGAATCAAACAAATTTGGATGCCAAAAGAAACAAACATAGACTCTCTGGGATCTATGCAAACTTGTCTTTCAAAATCTTTTGTCACTAACAATCATGGACCTATAAAAACAAATAGGTCACAAAAATCTTTCCTCGTGTAGGTGTTTTTGCAAGCTAAGGAAAAACAAGAGTGGTACTAGGATTCTGACTGTTCTAGGCACATGACGGGTGACAAATCAAAGTTCCCTAGCCTAAAGAAATACAAAGGTGGCATAGTCACAATAGGCAACAACGACAAATGTAAAATTATTGGTAAAGGTAAAGTAGGTAACGGTGCATTTACCTTATGCGATGTTTTATATGTTGAAAATCTGCCCCATAATCTGATTTCAATCAGCCAGTTATGTGATAAGGGAATGATTGTTGTTTTTTTATTCTGGTTTATGCAAAATTGTTGACCTAACAATATTGCAAGCTTAGGTGAGATATTATCTTGTATTGATTGATGATTACTCTAGATACACATGTGTATATTTCTTTATCTTACCGCTTCTAGGCCAGACATTATATTCTCTGTTTGTTTATGTGCACGGTTTCAATCAAATCCAAAAGAATCTCATTTAAAAGCCGTAAAAAAGGATTATAACATATTTATTGCATACTCCACGATTTGGTCTATGGTATCCAACAACTGATAACTTTGAGCTAAAAGGGTATTCAGCCGCAAATTATGCCAGTAATCTAGTTGATAGAAAACGTACTTGTGGAACACGTTTTATGTTGGGACATTCGTTAGCTGCATCACATTTCAAAAGAAAATATATGCAAAAGTTTCATTTCAACTGATTTTCAATTGGTATATATTTTTACAAAATCCCTTCCAAAAAAAGTTTTTGTCAACTTCGTCGCAGTTTAGGAATTTTAAAAATTTGATTTTATATTTTTGTTTCGATCTTAAATGCCTATGTTAACTAATCAGACTCCCTATTGGTAATCAAATAGATAAATAGTGAATGAAAAAAATGATGAGTGTTGGTATTAATCATACACTATGACTTGAGACGGTATATTTAGTAAACTTCTTTAAAATTTTAAAAAAATATTGTAATAACTTTGGATGGTAAAAATTCAATGACAACCTCTATTACTATCATATTTCTACGACTATCACTCATCAAAATCCAATATAGTATGTCAAAATGTGGTATTTAAATAGGAAATTATTCATTTTTTTAATTTAATTAGCAATAAAAACATCTAGAGTACTCACTTTTATTTAAAAGTCTTCACGGTTATGCATGGGTGAACTACTTGGAATCTTTGATTATGTGCTTTCATGCTCATTTAAAGTCCTTACGGTTACGCATGTATGGAACACATATCAAAATTGATTATTAAATAGGCGAGTTGATTCTAACCCCATTTAAAAGTCCTCACGGTTACGCGTGGTTAGAAGATGCTTGAAATTCATTTTTTTTTAAAATTAAAATATACTACTAATCTCACTTAAAAGTCCTAACAGTTATGCATGGTTATTAAGTATTCAACAATTTCCTATCATAAATATACTACAAATGAACACGACTATATGGTTTTCTATACCAACATCGCCATTATCACTCTAAAATGGAATATGCGCCTAACAGAGTATTTTTTTTTTGGATTTTTGTTCGATTTTTTATTGAAATTTAATATTTATACTCGGTTAAATATTAATG
The DNA here is from genome assembly GCA_030765085.1 of Allium cepa. Taxonomy (NCBI): domain Eukaryota; kingdom Viridiplantae; phylum Streptophyta; class Magnoliopsida; order Asparagales; family Amaryllidaceae; genus Allium; species Allium cepa. Next base: position 626,963,527 of record CM060940.1, on the reverse strand, counting down.
TTGTATTAATATCTATCACTCTGTCACCATTTTCTAACTCTGTTACTCTTTTTCTGATAACAGAAGGGGGAGAGAGAAGTTAAGATTTTGGCAAATAAATTTAAATTTTTTATTTGCATATTCCCATCCAGGTTCATTGCATTTCATATTTTGCATGCGTATGTGAAGGGGGTGCTTTGTTGTAGGGGGTGCATTCAAATAGGGGGAGCAAATAGAATTCATCAAGACCAAATACATTTAATAAAGTCAAAATCTTAATGCATGTTTGTTATCATCAAAAGTGGGAGAATGTATAATATGCTAGTGTATGATTTTTTTTTTGATGATAATAAACATATATATATATGTATATATATTTGTTTAAATGTATTTGTTGTTGTACTATTTTGTTTTTCGCATAATTAAATAAATATTTTTTGAATAAAATAAATAACACATAATTCATATTCAAACATTTTATTCAAACAAATATCTTATTAAAAATTCAAATAGTACAAATTTGAGCTCTCACTATATTTACATATTTTCAATTACAATACAATTTCAATTACAACACAATTTTCAATTTATAATTTTCACCTCATTACATATCACTCTCACTCGTATTTGATCTTCAGCTCTGTTCCAACCTGTATCCAGCATCTGAACTATCTACAAAATAAACACTGAACCGGTAAATTTGAAAAAATAATATTTTACAGTTCACAATGAAATGTGTGTTTTGAGAATATTATTCGCCTTAGTTATTTGGGTTATTCTTCATCACTTTTGTTAATTCATCTTACACGAACAACTTGTGACATGCACAGTGTATCGCTGTACATGCCACAAGGTCATGCACACTGATATGCACTTGCTTGTTAAAATCACAGGGACAAGTGAGCACAAGGTCAAACCCAACCAAAAGCTGGATTCAACTTAGGTGCAATATGAAAACAAAACATCACAGAATGCACAAGTACAAGAATGCAAACCATGGAACAAAAATCAAACGAACAATATATACTCATATATAAAGTGCAGACCATCCATGTGCAACCATAGCAACCAACACAATGTAGATTAGAGCATGTGGAACCACACTTAAAGCAACAGCCAACATACATGTGGATACACATGTATGCATATATATATGCAAATATACATACACATGTTAGTTCAGTAGACATGAAGTCTCAAATCAAGACATGTACAAAGGATAATGCATGTATGAGCAAGCAGTTCACATATGGATATAGTGAATGTAACCAGAGCAATTGAAGTTCAGTGGCAACCAAACAAGAATGAAGAAAACAACAATATAAAGCAATCAAACAAGGTCAGGCACCAACATAAATAGTCAAAGCAGTGTGGACATACATATATACATGAAGACCAGATCATAAAATGCACACGTTCAATGCATATGGTCAGGAGCAATGAATCAAGCTACAGGCAAGACTACAACAATACAGTTGTGAACACAAAGAAGCAGATCATTAAAGACCAATATGAATGCAAGCACTCAAGTAAATAGATCAGTGAAAGGCTAACAAGACATGAACACATATCATATCAGAACCAAAGTGTACCAGACCAAAATATACAAGGAACCATAGACCAGTCGGCATTAACATAAATACAAGGCAACAAACACAGTTAGTCTCAACATATATATGAGATCCGGTTTCAAGTGCAACAAGACATCAAATTGAATTAAGCAAGCAGTTCAAAATCAAGCTCTCTAAATCAATGCAGACTTCAATGAGATCAGAACACACATATATACATACATATATGTATGTACATGGAGAAAACATTTTAAATGTTTCAAAAATAGTGAAGCAGTTTACATGTGCTTATATGTTTACAGTAAAAACAGTTGCAAGTCGCAGTTCAAAGTAAACGAGCGGTTTAAAAAAAAGAAACGATCAAGATAATTATCAGCTATAAGTTGAATAAAGTCACTGATATCACAGTGAATTCAATCAGAGGTCACATGTTGATAACGCGATGAGCAAGTCATAGCAGAAAGGAACAGAAGCAAGTCACGATATATCTCAAATACAAATGCAAGCTGATTTCAAAATGAACAAGTCAAGTTTATCTCAAATATTCAAATGCCGAAGTCGTAGGAACTGACTCAAAGAAATTCATTCAAATTTCATCAGAGCTATCTTCGAACAATGGAACAAGTCAGCAATCACAAGATCATACGATCAAAAATGAATGCACGTGACAAAGTCATGAAAAATTCAAATAGAAATATACGAACGAAAATTTAGGATTTTAATCCCTATAAATCCAACCAATCCATCATCGGTAAAGACAAGATTCTAGTTCGAGACAAAAATCTAAAGAGCATACTTTTAACAAATCGAAAACAAATTTATAACTCGAATCAAAGTCTAGAACAAAAAGGGAAAAAATCACATAACAATTTATCAACAGTCAAGCTCGGCAAAATTGAAGCAGTCGTAAGCTATCAAAGCCAAGAGTCGATTGACGAAACCAATCAAAGCAAAATAATCTCTTCAATCGATCGATTATCAAGCAGTGGTTTCAATTTAGAGAAACCCTAATTCCAGAATGAAAAGAAATGAGGCGGCCAGAAGAATGAAAGAGGGAAGACTATCTTCACATTAATTTTAACTTGGGTCGGTTTAATTGCATCGGGCTTCAAATATACAAATAGGGTTTTGTTTAGTTTTTTATTTTCATTTCTAATTTTCCTTTTAAATTGTATAACTTTCTAGTTGTGTAACAAGATACAAAATATGGGCCATAGTTTGAGAATTCGCAACTCAGTGTCTGATTTGTGATAGGGTTTTGAGCTTAGAGTTAGGTTAGTTAAGTTAGGGGATGTCGCAAGTTTACGTGTGTAAGCGTATGACTACTTAATTTCTCTTAGAAACCTTGGGAGCAACACGTAGGCAGGTTATTACCGAAGCTGGGTAAATCTATATGTGATCTCTACTGCGTTATTTTCTGTTTATACTTTTATTTCTGCATTCATTTTTAGTATCACCCTATTCACCCCCTCTTGGGTGAAATCGATCCTTGGAAGGAGTCCATGATGTTTTCCATGTATCTCATCTAAGAAAATGAGTTAAGATTCCAGACACCACTGTACAACAGATTGTGTTAGAAGGTTTAATAGTGGAACCAGACATGACTATAGTTAGGAAGCTTATGTAGATAGTTGCGAGAGATGAGAAGAGGTTAAAAAACAAGAAAGTCAGATTAGTAAAGGTCTAGTGGAGTGATGATGCTAGAGACTGTACTTGGAAGACTGAGAGCAGAATTAGAAAAGCTTATACTCATTTGTTTAATGGTATGTTTTAACCTTGATTATTTTGATGTGTACCTTATCGTAATTTCGAGGACGAAATTCTTTAAGGAGGGGAGATTGTAATAGCCCATATTTCTAGTGACACTATTTCGGAAATTTAATTAATTAAATTAAATTAAATAATGTGGGTTGATTAGTGGTTTGAAATTTGTGATTTAATTAAGGAATAACCGTGTCATGTTAATGACTAAACAATGAATCAAAGAATTAAGGTGTTGCGAAATAAGGGAGTGCAAAATAGAAAAATGATTAAACTTACACCCTAAATCCTTAGGAAACCAAAACACACGTTCGTTTCATATTTTCTCCAACAAAAACATTTCTAAGGCCGGCCACCATTAGCAATCTTAAGTGAAGATAAAGCTAGGATTCAAGAAAAGAATCAAATCAATTAATCAAGATCAAATATCACATCCTCAATCACAAAGCTAAGGTGAATAATGACTACATCTCATTTTTTTTAATGATTATCAGTTTTAAGGTAAAATCCGAATTATTTGCATGATTATGACATGTTTTTGTATGATTAAATGATTATATATTCTTGTTGATGATTTTTGCTTATTCATATAGTTTTTATGATATGTTTTGATGTGAAAACCCTATTTATTAACATCCAAATGCCTTGCTATTTTAGATATAGATCAAAAATGATGTTTTAGAGGTAGGTTTCAATTTTCATAATTTTCTAAATTAATGTGGATTTTATATTAGTTTTCTAGTGGAGAAAATGATTTATTGGGCTATAAATCATTTACGGTTAAATTATAAATTATTTGGGTCTGAGATTTATATATGTTAGAAAACATATTAAAAGGACTTTTTGGAATTTTTATAGAATTTTTCAAAGTGTTTTGATGAATACATAAAATAATTTAAGGTATGTGACTTAAATGTTTTATATATTTATAAAAGGAGAAGGGGTATTTTATAAATAGATTAAATTCTTATTTATGAAATTATGGCAGTGCTTTTAGAAAAGAAAAATTAGCAATCAATAAGATTTTGACAAACAAGGCAGGTTAGTTAAATAGATTACTTAAAAAGGTTAAAAATCAGATTTTCATGCCAAAAACATGTTTCTCCACTTTCGGCACCCTGTCTTCGACTTTGATGGCTTTCAACTTAGTGGCTCTGCCTTTGTCACCATCAAAACCAATGTGCATGGTATGAATTCATTGGTATGTAGTGAATTGGATAAGGGGCGGTAGGTACAAGGTCGAAACCGGGGGCTCCGGAGGGGTTGAAGTGCTACTTTTTTTAAATGAAAATTGTGCCTGCTTTGCTTTCGATCGTATAGCTTTCGACATAGTTAAAGGTTTTAAAGAAATGGTTGTGCCTTTGTTTTGACGAAATTGCTTTCGACCTGGTTGGCTTTCAACTAGGTGAATGGTTTAAATAGAATGGTTTTAAAGAGGTTGCGCCTTTGTTTTTAAGTATAGGCTTTCGACTAGGTCGAAACCTTAGCTGCTGCTCCTTACCTTTCGAAGAAATGCCTTCGAAAGGGTATAATTTGTTTTATAAAAACCTTGCTGCTTCTCCAATGCTTTCGGAATGGTGGTTTCGACAACATCACTTCTTTGCTTTGTTTTTGGCTTTCGAAAGAGTTGCTTTCGACCTTGTGTTGTTGTGACCCTTTTAGAGATTTTTAAAAGATTAACCTAAATGTTTCAAAAGAGATGATTTTGAATGGTTTCGAAAGGTGCTTCCACATGCTTTAAAATTGATCCCAAATGCTTTCGAAAGGTTTTGATGATTTCGAATACTTCTTTAAGGAAGGGTTCTAAGGGGTGGTTCCCCAATGATTTCGAAAGGTTATGTTTTTGAAGATAGGATGTCTATGGTTATTAGCTTCGAAGGAAAAGTTATTCAATGGTTTCGAAAGGTTAATGTAAATGGTTTCGAAAGGAGGATTTTGGCCTTTCAGCCTAGATGAAAGAAAGGGTTTAATTGGTTACGAAAGGGATACATTCAATGGGACCGAAAGGGGTACTTTCAAAGGGTTAAAGGTTTTCATCAACAAAGGTTTAAGTAAAGTGTATATATGTAACATGGAAAGGTGATTTTAAGTAAAGAATAGAATACAAGTTTTTCCTTGTTTAATTTTGGTTTAAAAAGTTCTAAATCATTTTCAGATGAAAAGGTTTTCAAGGAAATTTTTGGAAAGGCATCCCTAAGTAAAATGACTCAGATATTAGAATATCATACGAGACTGGTATAGGGTCACGCCATATACATTAGCTATTGGTCCTAGCTAATTTAGTCTAAAATTCCAGTGTGTAGGGCTTTATCATAGGTAAATTAAAATTATGATTACATACAGAGGGGAATATATGTTTGTATATAGATAGGTTATTGGCGAGCCCGCAAAACCATTAGGATTAGGTGACACTATGAGATGTTAAGTTAGTGACAGACCGTCAAAGAAGTATTTAATGGATAGTTAAGGATAGACCATCCAAAAGAGGTGTGTCTAACAGATGTTAGATTATTTTGTTATATTGTTTGGTAGGCCCGAGTCAGCCAAATGTTAGTAGTTAGCCAAATAAAACTATAGTGTTCAGATGGATAGTCCATTTGTTACCTGATATGTAGGTTTCATATAATGTTTTACAGTTTTAACCAGTTTTGATTGCAGTATTATGGTTTGCAAAAAATATGTTTTAAAAGGATATTAGTGAGGGTAAACTTGTTTCACTAAGCGGCATGGTCTCACCTAACGTTAAATAACCGAGACGTATAGTATTATTCACACCAGGCTTTATGTCTGACTCGAAGTTATGTTTTTCCTATTAAACTCTCGGGTGCTAAAAATTGATTTGAGTAGGCTAAAGGTTGAGGTTTGATAGGTTTTAATAGGTTGACGAATATAGCTTCCGTAGACGAACAGGTGGCTGATGGATGGCTATTTAGGAGTTGCTGTTATGTTCTATTTTATTCCGCTGTGTTGTTTTTAAGACAATTATGTCTATATAGTACCCTGTTCAACTAAGAGGGCATCATCATATGTCGCTTCTGACATATTTATGTAACAATTATATTTTATCTATATCTAGAAAGCGATTATAGGATTATGTAATTTGAATGTGAAACACGTGTTTTGAAAATGTAATGCGAAAAATTGTTTTTTTGAAATTTGTAATTTTGTTTCATATTCAAATGCTTTTGATATTAAAGATACCATTAACGTAGTCGTATTTGGTCGCCAAGAGTTAATACTATGGATGACTGCAGCATCTGCAACACTTAGCTTTGGACCTCTAGATGAGAGATGTTACGGATATTGAGTGTTCAGATGGAGTGAGTGTTAATTTACATAAGTCAGTTAGTGAGAGTTCAACTCTAAAAACTACAAAATCAGCTAAACCCCCAGCATCTATAACTTCAGAGTCTAAGGAAGAGGTGGTGTTACAAAAGGAATCCCTGACGATGAAGAAGCCATAGAAATAGCTATTTAATCAAGCTCATTTAGCAGAACATCGAAAACAAAGAAGCATAAAGGCCCAATTATGTGCATAGGATGCGTACAAGCTACCATCAAAGGATGAAGAGGAGGCACCTGCAACAGTAGAGGCAATTCAAAAATTAGATATTCAAATTGATTCTACTAATGATGAACAAGACCCCAAAAAAGAAGAAGACAAAGGAACTTACACTAAACCTAACCAAGCATACACAGACCAATTCATAAGCGACAAAAAGAGGAATAAGGAAGTGAATATGGAGCAGCCTACCTGTAGGAACTTGAGGAAGTGGAAGAAAACTTCAACTTCCAAATGATAATAGTTAGCTGGAATGTAAAGGGGATAAACAATGACACTAGACAATTAGATCTCCTCAATTTCACAAAGATGCAAAAACCTACGTTGATTGGCGTTCTTGAGAATAGAATGATCAGTGATAGTGTGGACTTATTCAAGTTTACACTAGGAAGTGAATGACACTTGATTCACAACAACGAATGTAATACTAAAGGGAGAATCATGATACACTACAACAAAAATATCTTTTCGCAACTGTCAAAAACAGTTGTAATAGGTCTATTACAACCGACGGCCGCTAGTTTTAATATCCAGAGTTGTAATAGAGTTGAATATTTTTACAACTGTTGCCGACAGTTGCAGGAGCAGTTGTAAAAAAGCTTTTTACAACTGCTTTTGAAAGTTGTGGTAAAGTCTATCATAACTGTTGCATTAACAGTTGTAATAGGTCTTTTTTGCATCGATGTAGTGTGGGTTATATTCCATTCTTGAATCAAATACATTACATTCCATTGTATAGATTGCATCTATTCATATTCACTGTTGCATGTTCAATTTGCACCCATTCATTCAGTTCAAAACTTTGCATTGTCACATGTTCACTGTTACATGTTCATTGTATACATTTCATTATATACTTTGCATCTATTCATTCAGTTATACTTGAACCATTCAGTTCTATTCATATTTAGTTTGTATTCTTTCATTTACATTGCATCTCATTTACAATTTTTATTTACAATTGCATTTAACTATTATTACAATCTCTTCTTCCACACACACTCCAACCAATCCATACAAAAATTGTCTCCCCTGCCAGCCTATACAACACTACCACATCACTTGCACCTCTTCGAGCATCAACTACAACCTGCACCCTCACCTTTATCCATTCCTTAATTCCTACCCACCATCAACAACAACACACTTCAGCTTTCAACATCACCAGAAATGAATTTCCACTTCATCTAACTTTATCTAACTCGAACCGCCCTACAACATCACTAACACTCCACCAACAACATCACTAACACTCCACTAACCATCGACCGCGTACTATATTATACGCCTCCACTTGATATCAGCAAACCTACAACAAGCACCACTACAGCCTCCATCAACTGCAAGTAACCAAATTGCAACCTTCTTCTTCTTCACACTATCATCATCCAACTGCTTCATACAAACCATTTACCAACTGACTCCAACCCACTGCCATAACCATTGCATAACATCACCACTTCCTCCCCATTTCCTCAAACCTGCACCTATACATCTCCAATCTCCTACTTCTCATGCTAATCCACTCCATCGCACTGCAATGCTAATTCCTGGTTCCTTTGCAGTAACCACTTCAAACTGTCTCCAACCATTGCATTCCTCTACCACCAATAACTACATACAGCCACTTCTGCCTCATTGCACAATCATTGCAACACCGTCACCTGCTCTTATTCCTTCAACCAAATACCTCTTCATCTACTGCACATTCCTCTTCACTGCCTCACACCATCATCATCAAGCACTAACCCACACTACAACCTTCATTCAAACGATACAATTCACCAAAGCTGTCACGATACAGTCTCCGCTCCACTACAATAGTCCCATTCCTCTTGCTGCTTCTACACTTCCAGTCATCAACATACATCCATCCTTCCTCTGCCATAACAAATCCACACTTTACAACTTGCTGCTACCCATCTTTCAACCTTCAATAAACCAAAAATCTCCACCAAACAACCATCTAACTCCCTCTGACTCTTTTCTAATTGCAATTTCATTCATCCAAACCATCTACTTCCAAAAAACTATTAAACATCAACTCTCCACAACCATTCAGAACTACACTCCCCACCCTCTCTTACATCAACCCTTTCACAGTGCAATATTACATTGCCCATTTCGCAATTCCATATCTCCTTCCCCGACTAAGCACTGCATTTCACCTGTATAAATAACTCAACTCATTCCTAATATACCAGCGCACGTACTTACCTTTCCCTGCCATTATCCTTCATATTACTCCACTATCGACTTCTCCAAAAAAAAAATCATTCGCCGGACCCAAAATACACCGAACTATAACTTGTCAAAACAACCTTTGCAACATCTCAACAAAACAAAACCATACTCCTATGCGTCACTGCCTTTCCATCGATCATTGCAGCTCACCATATACCAACGCAACTGCCATAACACACACACAACCACTTTCTTCTCCGACTTCACTGCCTACAATCGAACTTCAGACAACTGAAACAAATTCAAATAAACACTTCAGGAATTAGAAATATACCAAAATCAAGCACTCACTGCCGTTGATTTCAATTTTACAGGTCTAGTACTCTTTATTCCACTTTTCACTTCATCTTTTGTACTGAAATTGCTCTGAAGCACAAAAAAGTCAAGCCTTACAACATGGACAACAGTAAAAATTTAATCGAAGGCTTTAGAAGAAGATCTGACCTTCATCTAGCACACAGATTCACTGGTAGCTCGACGATGCCTACACCACCACCGCTATTCATCGTTTCGCGTGTATCTTTTATCATCTGGCAATTTGTTGACTATAGCAGATCTGAAGGTAGGAAGTTATTTGGTGAAGCTAGTTGTGGGGTAGTGGTAGACGAGGCCAGATCAGAGAAGAAGGATAATGTCAGCACGTTTTGGGATGACTGACGAGGAGGATTTGTGTAGGGTGGGTTGAATCTGATGAGAGATCGTATGGATCTGGTGGAAGGCGAAGTGAAATTAGCTAATGATGAGGAGATGGATGATTGATAAATTGGTATTGTTAGATGGGAGGAGGCCGAATTATCTTGCTGTGGAGATTTGAGGGAGAAAAAAATCGATTGGAGGGAAACAAAAATTTGCCTGGGAGCCAAAATTTTGGATTGGAGCCAAAATTTTGGATTGGATCCAATTTTCTTTATTTCGAGTTGTATATGACAAAATAGATAGTTACAAATGAAAATATCTAGAAGCATATGAAAGTAATAGCTTACAATGTAATGTTTATTTTTCAAATTTAAATTTTATGAATATTTTATAAAATTTCATAATTTTAAATTTTTTGAAATATTAATGTAATTATCAATACTAAATACTAAATAACAAATACTACTTCTTAATTATTAAATACTACATATTAATCATTAATTATTAAAAATTAGATAAAATAATAATAGTTACTGTTTATTAATTATTAAATTAAGTACTAAATATTTATAATAACTATTTAATATATTAAATAATAATAGTAATTATTATAAAATATAGTTGTTAGTAATTTAATATTAATTATTAATTACATTTGTTAATTATTAAATGTAATTAATAAATATTTGCTATAATTTACTAATTATTAACGATTAATTATAATGAATTATCAAATATAAAAAATAATTATTAATTATAGATTATTATTTACAATTATTTAACAATAATAATTATTTATAAATTATTAATGATTAATTACATATTTTTTATTGGTTATTGATTATTGATTATTAATCAATTTTTAATTTTTAATTACAAATTATTAATAGGAACTATTTCACATTTTAGTTATTGTACTATATAATAGTAGTTATTAATTATTATGTATTAATATTTAATTATTTAAAAGTACTATTTATTTAACTAGTACTAATTTTTGTATTAAATATTATTACGTAAATTTACTTATTAATTATCAATATTATTTAATATTAAAAATTAACATTTAATTATTATAATTTTATTAATTATTATTTATTATAAATAAATTGTTATTAATTATTTGTTACTTTATTTTGATAGTTTATTGTTTATAGATTATAAACTATTAATTAAATATTTATTATTCATTATTAATTATTTACTATTGATTAATAATTTATCAATTATTAATTTATTATTAATTACTAATTAATTATTAATCACTAAGTATTAATAGTAATTATATTATATTTCAGATTAATTATCAATTAATTATTAAAAATTAATTATAAAATATTGATTGTTATTAATATTTAATAGGCCTGTATTACAATTGGTATAAGAAAAGCTGTTGAAAGTACGTTTATACAACATTTTGAAAAAACTTGGTAATTATTAATCATTAATTACTAATTATCAAAAATTAATTACTAAATACTAAATATTACTTATTAATTATTATTAATAATATTAATTACTAATTATTAAAAATTAATTCTTATTTATTAATTATTAATTACTTAATAATAATATTTATTTATTATTTATTAATTAGTATGTTGACTGTTAATTATTGAATAGTAATTATGTCATACTTTATAGAAATTATAAATTATTATAATTTAATAGTAATTATGATCTATTATTAATTTTTATTAATAATTTAACTATTAATTATTATTATTTAATTATAATTATTAATTTATTATTATAAGGGCAAATAAAAAAGGGTAGACATCTATTACAACTGGCAAAAAATAAGAGTTCTTGATAATAGGCACCTATTACAACTAGCAAAAAAGAAAGGTTATAATATGCTTCTATTACAACTGCCAAAATAAAATAGTTGTTGAAAATAGGCATCTGTTACAACTGACAAAAAGAAAAGGTTGTAATATGTATCTATTACAACTGGCAAAATAAAAGAGTTGTTGAAAATAAGTTTATTACAACTGACAAAATAAAAGAGTTGTAAAAAACCTTTATTACAACTCGCATTTTGTGACAGTTGTAATAAGATCCTTTTGTTGTAGTGATAGTATGGGATAAAAATATCTGGAGCATAAAAGTTATTAAAAAATAGAGGAACAACATGTAATAGTGAATGACATTAACATTGATGGTCTTAAAATTCATATAACATATGTTTATGTGAGTAACTTGATATCAGGAAGAAAAGAGCTATCGAAACAGATTCTGGAACTCTTAAAAACTATAAAACAATAGTAGATAGTTCTTGGCGATGTTAATGCTATACTGAAAAGTTCGAAGAAAAAAGGTGGATTTGCTCTTAAAGTATCCCAACTACCCGAGTTCAATGACTGTAGTTGGTGCTGGCCTGGTAGAAGCATTCCAAACAGGACTGAAATACACATGGAGAAGCAGTCGGGTAAAGCAAATTTCCAATAAACTTGACACGGTACCAGTTAATGCAGACTACATAAATTTATTCCCTAATTTAAAAGTAACTGCATTGCTTAGTTCCACTATCGATCACTGTCCGTTATTGATTAAACTTAATGAATTGTGTAATGAATCTAAAGGAAAGCCCTTTAGATATGCCAATCAATGGTGTGATCGTAAAGATTATAACAAAGCTACTAACTTTATGATATCCAAGAAGTGGAAGGTAACACTACGTGCAAACTGGTGATGATAATTAAAATATCAAAAATAAACCGAAGGCTTGGAATATAATTAGAGACACGAAGCAAAACAATATAATTGAGGCGCAAAAGCAATGTAAAGAGATTCAAATCATGTTAGACTCAGACCCTACCAATGAATAGTTTTTCTCATATTTTTGCACTATACAAGATGAACTACGGGACATGATGCAAATTCAGGCCAAAGAACTGAAGAAGAAGAAAAAAAAGAGAAATGGTTGGTGGAAGGTGATGCTAGTACAAATGTCAATTAGGAAGAGCCATAACGATGTAACAAACAATATTGGTGAAAATGTACAACCGACATGCAACTTAAAGAATTAGTAGAAAGGCCATTGAGTATTACTCAAAGTTATTCAATGGTGAATATTTATCAGACTTACCAGAGATTCAATGTAGGGGCATGGTTAATGAGGCTGGACTGAAACCTTTGAACATTAGAATCCAAAGTAGTAAAGTTGAAGTTGCTCTGAATTCCATTCATGTGGACTCTAGCCCTGGTCCAGACGGGATGAACTCCAAGTTCTACAGACTGCACTGGGGGAACCTAAAAGGAAAAATGGTCAATGCTATACAAGAAGCTTTAGACATAGGAAAGATTCTCATAGAGATCAACCACACATTTATATGTCTCATCGCTAAAGTTGATAGGCCCATAAAAATTGAAGAGTATAGACCATTTGCACGTTGCAATGTGGTCTATAAAATAAATAGTATTGTGTAATAGAATGTTTAAAATCTTTCCAGACATTATAGCGGAATGCCAAAGTGCTTTTATAAATGGTAGAAGCATAGCAGAAAATTCCTTGCTTTCCCATGAACTTGTGAGAAATTTTAACAAGAAAGGCAGTGATAAAATGTGCCTAAAAGTAGACCTACATAAAGCTTATGATAAGGTGAATAGAAAATTTATCATTCACATGCTTAGATATATGAGATTTTCTGATAAGTTCTTAAACTTGGCAAATGAATGCATCAGTACACCCACATACTATTTTAAATAATGGGGTTCCTAAAGGACTCATCACCAACAATAGGGGGTTAAGACAGGGTGATCCTCTATCACTCTATCTATTTGCAGTGGGAATGGAGTACTCCACATTCAAATGGAACTACATGTTTCAATAAGAAGATAGAACAAATTTATAAAATACACCCTACTCTTAATCGTCTACTTTATGTAGATGATGTGCTTATATGTATCAAGGCCAATCTAAAAGCTACCTAGTGCCTGAAGGAAATATTTCTCAATTTGGAAGAGATAGCGGGTCTTAAGGTTAATGGGATAAAAAAAAATTCTACTTCAGCAAGTACACACAAGGAAGATAAACTATCTTACAAATTCTTAATGTGAAGGAAGATGCTCTGGCAGTAAAATACCTGGGGTTCCCTTATCATCTAACATGATTACTAAAGGGAATGTGGTGAACTTATAAACAAAATAAGAAGCAAACTATAACGATGGTGAGCCAAACTGTTATCTTTTACAGGTTGGATTGAACTTGTACACACTGTTATCGCATCAAAGGTAAGATTCCGGCTTCAAACCTTCCAAATTCCAGAAGCATCCATCCACAAAATCAATTCGTCATGTGCCAACATTATATGGAAGAGTGAAATGCACAAGGTTAGCTATGATCTATTATGCAGACCAAAGAGTGAATGGGTGTAGGCCTGATTATCTGAGTTGAAGAAAACTGCTACATTAAAACTTGCATGGAAGGTTATCACATTTAACAATCTTTGGGCGACATGGATAAGACAAAGATATTTGAAAGGCAACTTCTAGCAAATGAACTTAGAAAACAACGCATCAGTAACTTGGAAGGATATTCTTAAGTGTAGAGATGATCCAGCTTCTATGGTAGAAAGGCAAATTGTCAATGGTCATGGGACTAACCTATTGTTTGACCCCAGGTTAGATAGTAAAAGTCTTATGCATAGACTAAGTTAGGATTCTTATTCAGCATTCCGAGCTATTGACAACCCATATAGTAATATCATTGACAATAATCTGTGGAAAACTTCCAACGTCCCAATCACCATGCATTTTGATAGCCAAATCCAATGTATTCCCATATACTTAGAAAGACAACAAGATATTTTGGCATGGAAACCTACATGCAAAGTTTTTACTACCTAAACAACTTGGAAAGAGGTTAGAACTAAAAATCGTGTACTATAGTGGGCAAAATTTGTATGGGACAAAGCATGCATCCCTAAAATGGCTTATACCTCCTACAAAGAGATTATGGGCATGCTTGCTACGAGGGATAGGCCTATTAAGTGGGGCATTCTTAATGAAAATAGGCGTGTTATGTGTTTAAACAGTGAAAAAGTCACGATCATCTATTTTTCGAGTGTAATGCAGCAATAACATTTGAGCTAATCTTAAATTTAAGCTGGTAAGAGATAAAACGTCAAGTAATTTTAGTACTTGAAGCACCACTGGGACAAGGCGGATTTGATGACCAAAATTTCCAACATAGCCATTACGATTGTTGTGTGGCACGCGTGGAAAGAACGGAATAGAAGATGTTTTAAAAACACAATGAAAAGTGGACATTTAATCTATTAAATAATAGTAAAGAAGAAGATTTTTTTGGCTCTCTCCTTGCTTCTAGGAATTTTCTCTCTTCTCCTTAATTCTCTCTTTAGATATTTTATTTTCAAATTCTTTAGTTTATTACTTTACGCTTATTTTACTAATTCTCTTTTATTATTTTACATTTCGGTACATGTATCCTAAAGTTTATACAATTATTTACATATAATTTATCAGCTACCTTCTAATATTTTATATTTAAGTCCGTACATTTAGGTTAATTAAATAATCCAAAATTTAAGCTATTTAGATAAATTCATTTAATATTTCTTATAAATACCAAAGAATGACAATTTAAATATGCATAACACTTAAACAACTAAACCATAATATTAATCTTTCATTCAACTATGAAGATATATAAATCACATAAACCAATAATAAAAAATTATAGTTAATTTATTTTAATGAATTTATCATACATGTCATTGTAAATTCTACTTTAATTCAAATACCTACTTTTAAAATTACCATATTCACAAAATTTACCTCACTTTTCTTCTAATATTTTACTTTTCACCTATGTATCAATTAATCATGTGATCTAAATTTAAACTAATTAGATAAATCTAACTAACTAATATTCGTTAATTCGTTTACTAATTTATGAAAATATCAATATGTACACCATATTCATATTAACAAAATTAAAAAAAAAATGATTAATGTAAAGTTACCTAAGTTATATAACTTAAAGAACTTAAAGTGAATACATAAATAATAATAATAAATCCTTTTTTCACGTTTCTCTCAATAAATTTATCATGAAATGCATTACAAAATTATATTTTTTGTACTCTGAATACCTACATTATAAATTTTATACAATCATTTATAGCCTCCCCTTAATTCCTTTATAATATTTTACATTTAAGGTCATATATTGTAATCAATTACATAACTTCAAAACTATTTAAATAATTTCACTATGTAATTTTTCACCGATTTGTCAAATAAGTATGATCAATATGAACCATATTCATATTAACAAAAATGACCAAAAAATTCATTCAAATATATAAATACATCAATCACATAACATAAATTATATTCATAAATAATAATTACATGTTTAAAGTTTTATTTATTTATATATCAGTATGTGTATCATGCATTACATTGCAAAACCATTTTTAACGTCAAAAACCTACATTTTGAATTTATCCAATTAGTTACAAAACATTTCACAATATCACCTACCATTGTATACTAAACTCGATATTTTAAAATTAATTATGTGATCTTGAATTTAAATTATTTAAATAAAGTCAATTAATAAAATTTTGTTAATTCATCTAATAAATGCTAAGATATAACGGTTTCAATATGTATACCATATTCATATCAGGCGCAAAGGTGATAAAATTAGTTTTTCATTTAAATACAAAGATATATAAGTCACCTAATATAAATAATATGCATAAGCAATATTTCCATATTTAATATATTATTCATATATCTATATTTTTTATATTGTATTACATTAAAAAATTCTGTTTTTAGCTTCAAATGCGTACATCTTAACATTTTTACAATTATTTCCTAAACCGCCCTCAATTATTATCTATTATTTTATATTTAAATCCATGTATCCAAACTACTTACGAAATCTCAAATTTAAATAATTTCAATGAATAGTTAATCTATTCTTCTAATGAATCATAAAAATATATGTCAATTTTAGCACACACACATCCTCACATTATGTAAAATTATAAGACTATTTTTTCTATTCAACTATAAAGATATATAAATCACATAACATAAATTATGTACATAAACATCATAACAAATTAATTTGTAAATAAGTTATAATTCCTTTATATTAAGAATTTATCATACATTATATTACAAAATTATGTTTTAGCTTCAATATATCAACATCGAAATTATACAATTTTTTACAAAATTCCTTTCGATTCTTCCTATCGTTTATTTTCAAGTCCATGTATGTAAACTAATTACATAATTTTATATTTGATTTATTTAAAAAAATTATTAAATAATATTTTTTAGCTCATTTAAAAAATTACTAACATACGTCAGTTTCAACATGTATGTTATATCCATAATAACAAAACTGAATAAATTACTTATTATTATATATATATATATATGTGTGTGTGCGCACGTGCGCTATACAACATAAATTATACACAAACATAATACAAGTTTTAATTTATAGTTCTTTTATTTCACTAAATTTATCATACATTATATAACAAAGTTCTCATTTTAACATTAAAAATATTATATTATATTTTACAATATTATCGTGTGCAACGCACGGGTTACACACTAGTTAGTAATTTAATCAAAAGTGACATGCAAATAGCTCTGAAGCAAATAGGAAAGAAGATTCTTACTGAAGCCACGCTAGCATAATGGGAGGCAGCATGGAACTTGGATCCAAAACTACTAGACGGGGAGTTTGGTTTTCTAAGGAGCCGCCATGAATAAGTTAGCAGATCCGAGTTCGTAAAGCAAAACTGAAAAAGGGCAGAATGAACGAAAGGTAAATTATCTCAGTTTATGGGGAGCTAATGGATATTAGTCCTTTTCCCTTTCTTTTTCTGTGGGATTTTTTTTCATTTTAGCCCTGTTTTAAAACTTATTATCACAAATAGCCCAGTTTTAAAACTAATATCAAATATAGCCCTGTTTTGGCCAGCTCAGCGCTGAGCTGGCCAAAATGCACTGACGACTTTTCAAAAGTCGCCAGTGTAAAAAAAAATTTCAAAAAATATATTGGCGACTTTTGAAAAGGATCCAGTGTAAATTTATTTTTCTAAAAAAACACTGGCGACTTTTCAAAAGCCGCCAGAAAAAAATATTACACTGGCGACTTTTGAAAATTCGCCAGTGCATTTTGACCAGCTCAGCGCTGAACTGACCAAAACAGGGCTATATTTGATATTAGTTTTAAAAATGGGCTATTTACAATAATATGTTTTAAAACGAGGCTAAATCGAAAAAAATCATTTTCTGCGTTCTTTCTCCATGTATTAAGGTTTTTCTTGGGCCACAAAGCTCAAATCAATAAAGCCATTAACCCAGTTTTACAAAAAACATACATATAAATATACGTATGTTTGTGTGTATAACATAGAAATTTTATTTGGACATAAAAACACAATTAATCTTGATGGTTAGAGAAGTACGAAGCAATTCACCTCGTTTAATAATTTACTAGCATATCAAGTAAAAAGAGTGTTATATTACTTAATAAATATACAGTTTGATAATACTATAAATTAGGCCCACATCATAAAGGGATCGGACCCATGTTAGAGCACCCTTATCTTTAGTGTGACAACCCACCTTTTTAGATGGTTAAAGTCGATAATAAACCACACTTATCTAACTTAAACCGTTCGAAAGGGAGGATGGTTAATGAGATTTAATAAGAAAATAAGAGAAAAGAAGGAAAACAAAATACAGAATCTCGCAGCGGAACAAATAAACAGTTCATGAAGATGTTTTACAATATACATTTGATTTACATAATTTTACAACATAATTAGAGTACAATCAACAAACATATCAACATAATGCAGCGGAATAATAATAGTAAATACGGTCAAGCAAACTCCATCCTCATCTTCAAGGAATAATGTCTTCAACACTGAAATACTTAGGTTGATTCGAGAGTAATGAATAGACAAAACACTCGAGTCAGAACTAAAAGTTTTTATGTAAGCTAAATCAGCAACAGATAAATATGAGTGTAATAGCTTCAGAGATATTTAAGGGATTTTCTATCTCCTATCAAGTGTACGACGTGAGTGTAATAACTTAAGAGATGTTATGGGATTTTCCATCTCCTATGGATCCGTTAAACTATCTATATGTAGTAAGATATGCTATATATGTAGTGTCCATCAGTAAAGTAAAGTATTAAAATAGCGTTAAGGCTTTACATTGATCCCCTTTACACATTTTAAGCAGGTAGTCTATGCAGGCCCTGTAACACAACCAGTAACATCGGTAACTAGTAAGTCCCTATAGGTACCATACTAAAACAAAATCGTAGTGGGCGCGTATAAGAATAAAAGTATGACAAGGCACGTGAGGCAATGCCTAAGGTAGGATTCTATCAATTTACCCTTTCCGGCTGGTCATAACACATCTCTGCAACGACTGTCGACCAAGTCCACCACCCTTAAAATAAAATCAATGTGCATCGATCTAGTCAAAAATTAATATAATATAAAGGGGCGAGGCCCTTAAAGGTAGCTAACCCCTTGGCCAGCATAGGCTCATGTTTTAGTCATTTGACATTGACACAAGTGTTGATGTCATCCATCATCATTCTCTTTCTTCATTTTAGTAAATGTCGCCAATTCAACCACTACATTCTGAATAACATACACTGCATACACCATTGTTAAAGTGGTTCCGGTAGAATGACAGAGAGTATGTCATTCATCTGACCCCGGTCTCTTTAACAACCAATCGTCTATTTTACACACCGGCCGGTTCTTTTAAATTTCAAAAACAAGTCATACTTCATATCAAAATATCAGATTTGTTTCAAAAATCATTTCGAATTAAAATTGGTTATACTTTCAAAACATTTGTATTTAAACCAATGGTTTAATCAAAACATTTCCCACTTTTAAAACAGTTTGAATATTAAAAATATTTTAAATAATGAAAATAGTTTGAATATTGAAAATAGTATGGATACTAGTTTAATAATGGAAATAGTTTGGAATAATTAAAATAGTTTAAAGATTGAAAATAGATTGAATATAAAATAGTTTAATATTGAAAATAGTTTAGATAATTAAAATAGTTTATATATTAATAATTTGATTATTGAAATAGTTTTTATATTAAAATAGTTTATATTAAAACTGTTTCTTTCTTTCACAACAATTTGAACTCATGTTCCAAATCACAACGAAATCAATTTTTTTGCGATTTCCAATTCAAGTAAACTTCATATTTGAAATTTAATTTAAATCATCCTCAATTCAAAACGATTTCAACTTTACTTCAAATTCAATTTAAACGGTTCCATTCAAATGGCCGAAAGTTTCAATTCAATTTCTCATTTTTAAACACTTTAGTTTAAATCCATTTCACATCCAAAACCTGAAAAATACCAATTTAAACCACTTTAAGTTAAGTAAATTCAAAGTTTAAATTAAAATTTAAGCCTTTAAATTAATTCACTTTCAATAAATTCAAATCATATCTCAATTTCAACTTTGAGACTTCAGATTAAATCTTTAAATAATTTCATTTACACAGTTTCAACTACAACATTTCAAATCTTAACTTAGAAAATGATTCAGTTCATATAAAGTAAAATTTTATTTTCATAAAAACAATATCATTTAAACCAATTCAAATTTAAGATTTGTAACCATTTAATTTAAACAATCCAATGTTCGTATAAAATTTTCTACCCTATGGCCAGTTAAATACATGGATGAATATACATCATTTCAACCCAAAATTAAATGACATAGGTATATATCATTTCAACCTATTTCTTAGTTCATTTCAAATAATACAAATGACAATATATGTAATGTCAAATAATAAATAGGGTAATAACAAGGAATATATCAAATAAATAAAGAACCATACATCCAACATATCAATCAATAGGCATCCAATTGCAATCAACATCCAAATCAACTAATATATAACAACAGTTGCTAATTATCAATTTTCGGTGTTTAACTAACAATTAAATTCAATATTAATTTAAATGTCAATTTAATCCAATATAAAATTCAAATTAATTTAAATATCAATTTAAACTACGAGACAACAACCAATAAAATTTTATCACTTTATAATTTCAATTAAACCATCATAAGAAATTTTATTATTGCGTGGGCGGGTTTAATCACTCACTTTTGATTTAAAGCCCATTAAAAGTCCAATTAAAGCCTAAAATTTCAATAGTCTCTAAATTCAAACAAATCTGTTACATTTTTCCGGAATTTCGATATGAGCCCAAAGGAAGAAACCACGCGTGAATCCGAGCTCGTTTGCAAAAGTTACGAAGGTTAGAACATTTAAATTTTAAATTAAAATTAGAAATAAAATAAGGAAAAAATGATAATTATACCATCCTCTTTTTCTTCACGTTACAGCCATATAAGAGAGATCAAGGAGTCATCGAGATTCGTTGAGAGATAAGAGAGATCAAAGAGGAAGAAGATGGAGGATTTTCGACCGCTAACACGAATAATGCGGCTGCCATATAAAAATTAGGATTTTGTATATTTTAATAATATTTTAGTCTCGATTTGCATGCCTAATTTATTGCATATGGTCCAAAACAGCTTGAATTCCAATCGAGGCGTGCTGACAGGCAATCTATATGTAAAATGGCCTTCTGAACACACTGGAACTAGTTTCGAGGCCTAATTCCACCATATATGAAAGTTAACATTTTATCATTCGATAAATTAAAATTAAATTATATTCGAATTATTTACCAATTCACAGTTATGGGCAAATACAGCATTTCTACTTTACAATTTCGTTATTACAACCCACAATGTTCATTAGTAACTCGATTTTACTATTGTTACACATTTGAATCAGGTTTGAATAATCACATTCCAAAAATAACATTTTACATGTGAAAATAAGTCGATTGGGCCAAAGCGATAACAAAGACTCGAAAGCCGTTTTGTTTTCGAAATGAAAATAGGTCATATTATATGTCGAAATATAGATTTTTAATATTTTTAAACTCAATGAAACTAATTTCAAACCCTAATTCTATTGTATATAGAAGTTAGCTTTAAAATCAAATTATATTCATTTTTGCCCGTTAATTGAAACGAATTATTATTAAATTGATTTAATCACTTTAAATTCTAAATTAAAAGTTTTCTATCATCATTTTTGGTTAAACTGAAATTAATAATCTTTTAAAATTAAATTTTGCATGTTAAATTCAAGATTTACATATTAAATTAATTTCAACATACAATTACAACTGTAATAAAATCCGTTCATTATATTTTAAATTTCAATAAATACTTTTTTTTGATTTACATGTTCTTTATATTAAATCAACAATTTCGCTATGTAATTTGTTTAACATAAGTGTCCATTTATTAAACTCGTTACTCTACAGTTAACGTCTTTGCTCATCTTAATTGAAATATTTAATTACATTAAATTCCAATTGGTTACAAAATAATTGATTTCTTATTCTATGCTAAACCATTTGATACATTATTTATTTTATTCCTTATTAGCTTTATAATTATATCCAAATTAAGCCTTGCATATAGCCCATTTGGAAAACCATCCATTTCATTCTTTATAACACTAGTTATTTACAATCGATGAAATTTACATCCAAACAGTTATTAATTATATTCAAATAATATCATTAAATTATATGCTAATATGCATTACCATATTTACCTCATTGAAATTTGCCGTTTTAGAATTCATTTGAGATCAAGTTATATATTCTAACACCTCCTTTAAATTAATAAATCATAAATTTTAATTTCTGACAACATTAAGTTCCTAAGTCTTATTTAATTTAATATTGTCGTTACAATCTCCCCTACCTAATACTTTTCGTCCACGAAAAGGAACAAGAAGGAATCAAGAGATTTGATATATTTTATTTAAAATAGTCAGTTTTTAAACAATTAAATTTACGTACATTAATTTAATATAAAGTCGAAAATAACTCAACTTGTATGAAATATTTTCTAAGTCCTAAATTCATGAAAAATTTCGGCAGCATCTCCTTTGCGCGACTAGGTCTGAATAAATAATAATATCAATAATTACATTGTATATATCTTATTTCATAAAATGCATCCCAAACCATGAGAAAAACAATAAAATACCGCTACAAAAACCATAATCAAAAAACGTACATATTTGTCGGGCGAACAAAACTCTATTTATGAAACCAAAAGCAACAACTATTGCTTCCATAAACCTGTATCTTACCTACATAACCTAAAAGAGTTAAACTACTTAAAAAGAGTAATATGTTAGTTGTTCCAATCAATAACACAAACAACACGACATATATAATAATCATATGCAAACAAATGCAGTATGACCATTTTATGCAACAAAAGAATCCATCATGCATCTATAGCAACCAAAAAATAATGGTGTGCTTAGGTTAAGAAACCTTTCATCGTATAAGGGTGATAAATAAACTACTAAGTGTACCTTATGCTCAACCGTCTTAGATAATTACTTAATAGATTATTCATACAACCTCAAACAATTTGAAATATCATTTCCCAAACTTCTCATAAGCCAAACAACCAAGAATTAAATATTATTTAAGTTTGTACGATGTATATATATCGTTTGTACATAATAACAATTCTGATCGCTTGCTTAAATGCACAATTTCCACTTTTGAACTAGTATTGATAACCCGACCACTCTAGTGTGGACTTGATCCGATTTATTGATTAGAAATCTCTATTTTCCTTGCATAGCCATAAACTACGGTAGAAACTTCAAATTCATATCAAATGTTCGCCGTCAAGCATCTAGTGAAAAATCCTAATTAGAACTGATGTGAATTTCCACAAATCATGTATTCGAATTTGGATCAAAACTGTTATGCGGATAAAATGATCTACTCACAGATTACATATTTTATTCTATTGGTTTCTTTAACACATTATTTACTTTTCATTTATTTTATTTCTCGTTCATTCCAAGTTCAGCTTTTACTAATTTACATTCAATTTCTTGCATAAATTATTTCCCATTCAATATCTAAAATCATCAATGAATAAATTCTTAAAGTATTACATATGTTTCATTGTAGTCTAATTTACATTTATTATTTACTTATATAACTTAATTTCCATTTAATATTAACATTCATGAATGAATCATTTAATACTTAAGTTTCTCTACTTTTTAATTCATATTTATTTTAACAATAGTGTTTTTTAATATTAAATTTATTTTTGAATCATTTCAACATTTTCTTAAGTTTATCATTATTTACTTAAATAGTATTTTTTTACTATTCAATTTAATTTTTAAGCATTTTAAAACATTAACTTATGTTTATATAATTTCTTGTACATCTTAATTATTTACTTATAGACATACTTTCACTTTTGAAACATTATCATTACTTAAGTTTTTTACTTGTATGATAGTCCATTATATTTTAATTTATAAGTTACAAAGCTTTAATTTCAATTTTTTATATTTTCATTAAACACTTAACTTTAATTTCAGATTTCAATTTGGAAGTTTTCGACCATTTAAAATCGTCGAAAATTTATTTCATTTTAATAATTGAAAATCACTAATTAACAGAAAATTTAAGGACTAAATACCGGGTTTCATTTCATATCATCTTAAAATAATATATACTTACATTTTTTATATATCAACTCATACTTAATGGATTTAAATCAAAAGTTGTTATCAGAACAGAGATGTAGCAAAGCTACTATAGTGGTCTTCCCACTTTGAGACTCGAAAATGGACGTCGATGATGTCGTGGTCATCATTGAAATTATTTTCCAACGACAGAAGAGAGGAGTACAAAACTTATTTTCTTTTTGAAATCATTTCATTAAGTACCTTTTGAAAACATTTTGAAAACATTTCTATTTTCAAATACTTCTAAATAATACTAATATTAACTTTTCCAAAATATTTGAAAACCAATTTCAAAATATCGAAACTTAAATTCTAAAATTTTCAATTTAAATTCATTTTATTTATAAATCATAATTTATAAACCATATTTATAAAATTACATTTTCTTATAACATACAATAATTAATAGTTTTAAGAACCTTGACTAACCAAACAAATAATGACAATAATAAAAAATTATCATTTCCTAACAAACAACACACCAAAAATAACTATATCAATTTTTGAAAAATTATTCTTTTAAATACAAAATTTAATACTAGATAAAAATTATTTCATCTATCAATTTCAAAACAATATTTTGTCAGTTTCTCCAGTTCAAGTGTTTAGAAATCCCTATCGATGCCATAGCGTTCTATGTACCGACTGGAATTCATAAATACTCAATAGAACAAATTAACACAATACAAAATATTTTTATAGCACTAACAAATATGCTCTCTGATATATATATATATATATATATATATATATATATATACACACACGCACACACACTCAACTCATAATAGGGTATTCCATTATTCTCTTAATGAGTTTACCCCCCCAACAAGCTAAGGTATCTCTAAACCAAAGCTCTGATACCAACTATGACGATCCACCTTTTTGGAATATTCAAGTCGACAATAAACCACACATGTCTAACTCAAACCGTTCAAAAGAAAAGATTGTCAATGAGATTTAATAAGAAAATAAGAGAAAAGAATAAAATAAAATACAAAATCTCGTAGCGGATTAACAAAATATAATAATCAAATAAATAGTTCATGAAGCTATTTTACAAAATACATTTGATTACATAATTTTTACAACATAATCAGAGTACAATCAACAAACATACCAAAATAATGCAGCGGAATAGTAGTAGCAAATATGGTCTAGCAAACTCCATCTTCATCTTTAAGAAATAATGTCTTCAATACTGAAATATTCAGGCTGACCTGAGCGTAATGAAAAGACAAAAACTCGAGTCAGAACAAAAAGTTCTTATGTAAGCTAAATCAACAACAGATAAATATGAGTGTAACAGCTTCGGAGATGTTTACGGGGTTTTCCATCTCTTATCAGGTGTACAACGTGAGTGCAATAACTTAAGAGATGTTATGAGATTTTCCATCTCCTAAGGATCCATTAAACTATCTATGTGTAGCAAGATATGCTATATATGTAGTGTATATCAGTAAAGTAAAGTATTAAAACAACGTTAAGGCTCTGCATTGATTCCCCTTAACACATTTTTAAGCAGGTAGTCTATGCAGGTAATGTCACACAACCAGTAATGCCGGTAGCATGTGAGTCCCATATAGGTACCATATTAAAACAAAATCGTAGTGGGTGCGTATAAGGATAAAAGTATGGCAAGGCACGTGAGGCAATGCCCAAGGTAGGATTCTACCAGTTTACCCTTTCTAGCTGGACGTAACACATCGCGGTAACGACCGCCGATCGAGTCCACCACCCCAAAAATCAAACCAATATGCACCGATCAAATCAATGATCAATATAATACAATAGGGTGGGGCCCCTAAAGGTAGCTAACCCCTTGGCCAGACATAGGCTCATGTTTTAGTCATTTCAAATTGACACAAGTTTCGGGGTCATCCGTCATCGTTCTCTTTCTTCATTCTAGTAAATGCCGTCAATTCAACCTCTATATTTTGGATAACATCCACCGCATACGCGGTTGTTAAAGTGGTTCTGGTAGAATGATAGAGAGTATGTCATTCATCCAGCCACGGTCTCTTTAACAACCAATCGTCCATTTTACACACCTGTTAGTTCTTTTAAATTTCAAGAACAAGTCGTACTTCGTATCAAAATATCAGATTTTCTTCAAAAATCATTTCGAATTCAAATAGGTTATAATTTCAAAATAGTCGTATTTAAATCAATGATTGAAATCTAAACAACTTCCATTTTTAAAACAGTTTGAATATTAAAAATGGTTTGAATAATGAAAATAGTTTTAATATTGAAAATAGTTTGGATACTAGTTTAATATTGGAAATAGTTTGGAATAATTAAAATAGTTTAAAGATTGAAAATAGTTTGAATATAAAATAGTTTAATATTAAAAATAGCTTAGATAATTAAAATAGTTTATATATTAAAATAATTTGATTATTAAAATAGTTTCTATATTAAAATAGTTTATATTAAAACCATTTCTTTCTTTTACAACAATTTGAACTCATGTTCCAAATCACAACGAAATCAATTTTTTTCGATTTCCAATTCAAGTCAACTTCATATTCGAAATTCAATTTAAGTTATCCTCAATTCAAAACAATTTCAATTTCACTTCAAAATCAATTTAAACGGTTCTATTCAAATGGCTGAAATTTTCAATTCAATTTCTCATTTTTAAACAATATAGTTTAAATCCATTTCACATCCAAAACTTGGAAATACCAATTTAAACCACTTTAATTTAAGTGAATTCAAAGTTTAAATTAAAATTTAAGCCTCTAAATTAATTCACATTCAATAAATTCAAATCATATCTCAATTTCAACTTTAAAATTTCAGATTAAATTTTTAAACAATTTCATTTACACAGTTTCAACTACAACATTTCAAATCTTGACTTAGAAAATGATTCAATTCATATAAAGTAAAATTTTATTTTCTTTAAAGCAATATCATTTAAACCAATTCAAACTTAAGATTTATAACCATTTAATTTAACCAATCCGGTGTCCGTATATGATTTTCTACCCTATGGCCAAGTGATCAATTGATTCAATTTTAATTACATTGATGGATATGTAACGCCCCACCCCGAGACCCACCTTAGTAAAGAGAATTAACAAGTAATTCCATCTACTAAAGCGGAGAATATGGCTGGTTAAGGGCGACCATCTATAACTTTGTCTTAAACATATACTGAATATGTCGATAAATGCAATATAATTTTTTTTCTTTTCTATCTCAATGGACCGACATACACAGTAAATGCTTAATCCAAAACTATAGGTGGCTAACGGATCTATCAGAACAAAATACAATAACTAAATGTAAAGCACATCACAGAACAGTAATCAACATCATATATATATACTGATACATGTTTAGTACAATACAATATGAATACAGATAAAGGTGGTACTCGACCACATCATAAATATCGAATCAAATATAACTACATCAGAGTATGCGAAAGGACAAAAACTACTCAAGAGAAAGAAGAGCTGATATCCAACATCAACTTCAAGCTAAGTCCAATAGATGATACCTGAAACAACTCAGTCTGACCCGAGTGAAAACACACGGGTCAGGCTAGCTAGAACTTATCATTAGTACAGGTGATGATAAGAGATAAGGGAAAAACATTCCATCGTTACCAATGGAATGATATAAGCCATCAAGTTATCTCTAGAGTGATACATCAATGGTTCGTCATGATTGCATAGAGGAATACAATATGTATATTATATTGACATGGTTCACCTAATTATATATATAACCGAATGAAATGAGTGAGGATATGGACCATAGAGTAAATCTTCATAAGATAATTAAAACTTCAAGAATCCATCAAAAATAAAAATCATCTAATAGAAACTTCTTAATTATTATACTCATCTCATCGGTATAAATATAAATACATCTCAAATCCATCATTAAACTCATTATAAAGGAATCTCCATAATCATTTATACCTCATATCATTGGTATAAATATAAATATATCTTAAATCTATTATCAACACTCATCATAAAAGCATTACCATAATTTATACCTCATCTCATTGGTATAAATATATATAATGTCTCGAATCAATCTTGATATAGCCCGGAAAGAATCCAAAACATCATATTCGAAATCACAAATAAAACCATGTATGTCAATAAGCCTTTTTCTTACACAAGGCTATACTAAAGCATCATCATCAAAATAGTGAAATCGAAACACCTAAAACATCATGGAAAACAGCACGTGCATTTACATCTTGACTAGTACTACCATTATTTGGTACCATTCATCGTGATGACTTGGGGTCACATAACATCATAACATCGCGATCATCTTGATTGACTATAGTCGGAAACATCTTGATGACACCCGGTCATAAAAACCCGAGTAATAACATCGTGATGATTGGAGTCGAGTAATAACTTCATGAACATCGTGATGACTCCAATCGAGTACTCGGTCTGTAGCACTAGTAACATCGTGAATATGTCTCAACTTCTCGAATAGGATCCCAATAGGCGTCAACGTACGTTCCATACCATACGTTCGTACCTATTGGTTTACTAATCGTTAGTCGATGCCACATTAGAAAACCATCATAAAACATCATCAAATAAACACTGCTTCATCTCATCGGCGAGTGTAAGATACCTAACTCGTCTTATCTCTTACTTGGACGAGTTTTAAGTGACATCGAGACTTGTCTCATTTCATTGACAAGTAAAAATTCATCATAAATATCGAAATCATCATCAATCCACCATAACAACTTGCCTCATCTCCTAGGCAAGTAAAGAACTCGTGATGGTTATTTCTAACCATAGTTTCAGATTAAAATTAACATCAGTATTGCCTCATTTCATCGGCAAGTTAATATAATACCATACTCATCTCTTCTCATCGACGAGTAATGGTTCCATCGTGACTTGTCTCATTTCATCGACAAGTAAAAGTCATCATAACCATCTTAACTTCTTAAATCATCATAAACATCTTAACTTCATGAATACTTGATAAATAGACTTACCTCGTCTCATCGGTAAGTAAAACAACATCATGACGGTTATTTCTAATCATAATTCTCCAAACGGAAAATTCTCGTCTTGGTCGCCTCATCTCATCAGCGATTGTAAAAACATCTAGATTGGTTCGTCATCGAACGTACTCAAAAAGAGTAATTCTCCAACCAATAATGTTCGTTAAAATTTGGCAACTTCTAAATCATCTCAAAACAATAATTCAAATTAGTTTCGGTCGTAGAAGTCCGATATTAAGTGATAAAGCAAGAACACATGTCTCATACCATATATCCTTACTAAATCGTTTAATTCTCATTCTTATACATCCGAAAGGGGAAAAAATAGTTTATGATCTTTGCGAAATAATTTACTAAGGTAGCCGGGTTTTAAAATAAATTTTTCGAAACCCAAAGAAATCCTTTTATTAAAATTCTACTTTTTATATAAAATAAATATAGTATATCTACTTTTATTATTTAGAAATACTCTTAAAAATATTTAAAATAAAATATTTAACACCATAATTACCAAGCCAGAACATGCATATACATGTTCATGAATGCAAAACAATTTTCAAGTTGTTTGAAAACAATAAGTACACTAACAACATGGAACAAAACACAGGACAACGGATAAAATCCACTGTTTTGAGCTAGCAAACATTATAATATTTAAAAAAATTATGAATGAAAGTTGTTGAATATGATTCAAGCTTTCCAGAATGACCAAGGTCAATCAATTCGGATCAATGATTCAATAGTTATGATCATTTTACTCAAAACATAAAATTTGGCCTGAACTTATGTATTTGCAGGACAGTGACAAATAATTGCAATTATAACATGGGTAACCTCAAAATCAGGCAAAATAAATAAAAAGAAAGTTGTAGTTTAGCTTCTAATATTTCCAGAATGACCAAGATCTTCAAATTCCGATCATTGGTTCAAAAGTTATGATCATTTTACACAAAACATCAAATTCAGCCTGAATCTATGAATTTGCTGGATAGCGACAAACAATTGCAATTATAGCATAGATAACTTCAAAATATGGAAAAGTTAATAAAAAAAAAAAGTTGTAGGTTAGTTTCTAAGATTTCCGGAACATCTAAAATTATCGAAATTGGTTAAGAAACAAAGAAGTTATGGCCAATTTAGTTTCAACCTTAAGCAAAGAGCAAATATTGGTTTTGCTCTCGGAATTACAGTAGAAAAATTCAATTTTGACACACCTAACTTCAAAATTACAGAAAACACAAAACATGAAAGTTGTAGCACAAGAATTAAGTTTTCCAAAACATATAAAATTATCAAAATCGGTTAAGAAACGAAAAAGTTATAGTCAAATTCGTTTTAGCTTCAAAGATGGACAGAATTCCGTTTTTGGATTGAGCACAAAATATGATCAAAACTTGATTTTTATAGCTCCAAGCGTTCAATTTTACACTAAATATGAATAAACAAGATTGTATACAGCAAGAGTGAGTGAGTTTACTCATGTTAGGGTTTGTTTGCAGCGAATTAAATGATTTTGCTTGCAAAGAAAGGAGCTTTAACATTGGATTAGTAATTAGAAACCTATAGAAGCTATAGAAACAACATGCAAGCATGGAAAAATATCAAAAATCAATTATAGTGAATCAAATTTGAGAATTGATATGAATTTGAGATTAAATAGGTAGGATATTACCTTATCTTATGTGTGTAACTTGAATTGAACCTTGAATTTGCAAGAGAATGAGTGGAATTTTGATTTTTTCTCATATGGAGGCCATTGTTTTAGGTTTATTGTAAGTTGTATTTATTTATTTATTTTATTTTTTTGAGAAGAAGGAATGAATAGAGGAATAGAAGCAATTCCTTCTCACTAGATGCTTCTAGATTTAGGGTTTTGGATCTAAAACCTTACCCAATAAGAGCAAAGGCAATTATACTTAGTGAAATTCTAAGTAATGTATATTTTTCATCCATTTCAACCAAATAAAATTTATTTTTAAGTATAACTAAGTGTATTATAATGTTTTAACATTTTTATAACATTAAAACATCATTCCAAGCCTATTTACACTTCTAAATTTTATTTTCTTCATATTATTCCTTTATTTTGCAATAAAAGGCTAACATCGGAATAAAATTTCGATATTACTAATTAACTCAAATTAAACCATCATAATTATTTATTTACAACATAAATCCATAAATAAAGTTTTCCAAACTTTATTTTCATTCATTTGCACTTATTTCAACCATCAAATGTTCAAATAAGCGTCAAGTAAAATAATATGACTTATTTAAATTTCAAATCCCATATTATATTCATCAAGATATTGTTTATATAAAATAAACAATATAATCCCCTATTTTATTATCCAGTTCATTTTTAAAAACAATATTAAATTATAATTTTCTTCATAATTTAATATTAATAGTAATCTCCAAAATCCCGGGTTGTTACAGGATATATATCATTTCATCCCATAATTAAGTGACATAGGTATATACCATTTCAACCTATTTCTTAGTTCATTTCAAATAATATAAATGGAAATATATGTGATGTCAATTAATAAATAGGGTAATTACAAGGAATATATCAAATAAATAAACAACCACACATCCAACATATCAATCAATAGGCACCAATTGCAATCAACATCCAAATCAATCAATATATAACAACAGTTACTAGTTATCAATTATCGGTGTTTAACTAACAATTAAATTCAATATTAATTTAAATGTAATTTAATTCAATATAAAATTCAAATTAATTTAAATGTAAATTTAAACTACGAAAAACAACCAATAAAATTCAGATTAATCTTTGCCTCTCGACAACCAAATAATTTCGCTTACCGCTTAGCCTAGATGGCATCAAGTGACAGTACGATTTCAAAAACTTTGACCTCACAGTCCCAGCATAGATTTTGCTCTCGGCGTTCAAAAAATTTCGTTTATCATTTAACCTAGATGTCTTCAAGTGACAAGCACAATTCAAAAACTTTGACCTCACAGTCCCATAATAGATTTTTCCTCTCAGCATTCAAACAGTTTCGTTTATCACTTAGCCTAGATGGCTTCAAGTGACAAGCACGATTTCAAAAACTTTGACCTCACGGTCCCAAAATAGATTTCGTCTCTTAGCATTCAAACAATTTCACTTATCACTTTGCCTAAATAGCTTCAAGTGACAAGCATAGTTTCAAAAAGTTTGACCTCATGGTCCCAAAATAAAATTTTCCTCTCGGCGTTTAAACAATTTCGCTTATCACTTAGCCCAGATGGCTTCAAGTGACAAGTACAATTTCAAAAAATTTGACCTCATGATCCCAAAATAGATTTCATGCCTCGACATTTAAACAATTTTTCATATCACTTAGCCTAGATGGCTTCAAGTGACAAACACAATTTTAAAAATTTAGATCTCACGGTCCAGTTAAGACCATGCCTTTCGGTCAAAATTAAAATTTAATGTCGAGCAAAATCCTAGTTTTCTAATCCAATTTGAGATTTCTCCTTTCAATATTCAATTCACTCTACTAGGAATCAATGTTGTTCATCCCCTTTATACACATAATATAGACCAAACTCGGATAATAATAGAGGCAAACAAATTACATTCACCTGTACCAAAGTCCACTCCATATCCAATATATGAAGTAAAGTAAGGGAGGCATGTGTAACACTATAGTATCTATAAATTACAAATTACGAATATTCGAAAGGAAAATTTCTCAACTTGTAATTTCGAGATCCGCTGTTTGGTTTCCAACAAGATCTTAAGCACTGGACTCAGTATCTGAGAGCATGTAGTTTGAGAGCATGAGTCAAAGCGTCAATCGAGATCAAGACCATTATCTAGGATAAGAAGCTTAGCCGAGGGCAGCATTCGCTTGAGCCAAAAGTATTTTAGTAAGTATCAACAATCAATCACTCAGATAGCCCAGGCCGAGATCAACGGTCAGAATAAACGGAAGATATCCAAGAAGCTATATATAGAAGCATAACCTCAACAACCTACGACAAAATGAACTCAACCAGATGACGACATGAGCTCAAATCTAAGCTACACATGACACGTCAAGTCATCAATCCAAGAGAAAGCATTTGCACTAATGGAATAACCTTAAATTTGCTATAAATAATGGACCACCTACTATAGTAAAAAGGATGACACTAAAAAAAGAATTGAAATATAAAATCATATTGTACTTTTCTGTATTAGAGCTCTCTTTACAAGCTCATTAATGGCGGAAATGTGTAGATTCAATGTAATAAGCCTCTCGATTAGCTAAGAGTGAGTAAATAAGGAATCCTCAGCGATACGAAGCTGATGGAAACCGGTAGCCAAGTCCAATTGTGAAAAGACCTTAGCACCACTAAGCTGATCGAATAGATCATCAATCCGAGGTAAAGGATATTTATTTTTAATAGTAAGATCGTTAAGCTTGCGATAATCAACGCAGAGCCTCAGAGTACCATCGGATTTCTTTACGAAAATAGCCGAAGCTCCCCAAGGCGAGGAACTAGAGCGAATAAATTGCCTCGTCTCCAACTCAGATAATTGTTTACGCATCTCCTCATTTTCCTTATTGGACATGCGATAAGGAGGACGAGTAATAGGTTGAGCTCCAGAAACAAGATTAATTCTGAACTCAATTGCTCGTTTAGGTGGTAAACCTAAAACGGGCTCGAATATGTCGGAAAATTCACGAACAACATGAATACGAGAAATAATATCATCTTCATCATCATCATCGTTATCACGAGGATTTAAAGAATATAAAGATGCCACCAAACAGGATTCTGAATCTTTAAGATTAACAGAAATCTGATTAACAGATAGTGGATGTCGGAGATGAATAGTCCGCTCAGGACATAGGATATGGGCTTGATAACGGTTAAGCCAATCCATTCCCAAAATTATTCCAAAGCCTAAGTAACGCATGACATGCAAATCGGCTAGGAAAGAAAAATCGCAAAAAATAATCTCCACATCTTTACAAAGCAAACTAAGAGTTGCGGATCCACCAACAGGATTCGCAATTTTTAAAGAAGTCATCAATGCAGTAACACTTAAGGAAAAAGTGTCTACCAGTTCCTTTGATATAAAAGAATGGAATGAGAAATACCTTGGCCACGAGATGTGTTGCCAGGGGCTTGAGCCACATTCAACTTTCCTTCCTTCTTGCCTTTACGCTTGAGGCATTGATGTATGTAATGATCCGGGCTCTTACAATAGCGACAAGATTTGGGCTTAGAGCACTTATTCGCATAATGATCCCCAGACCCACAGTTGAAGCAACTCGCACCACTAGGAGAAGGAGACTTTGCCGCAAGGGTTGCCTGCTTACCCTTTTTGTTGGGATAAGGACCCTTGAATTTGTTTGGCCTCTTCTTGTTGTTGAAGTTTGGTTTAGCGCCTTCCACTTCAACATCACTCTCTCTATCAGCCTCTTCAAGATGAAGAGCTGTAACGCCCCACCTCTATACCCACGCTAGCCAAGAACACTCCGAAGTAGTGCTATCAACTAGCACGGAGAATAAGGCTGTTGAGGAGCGACCATCCATGTAATTGCTTATCACACGGTGGCTATAAATAATCTTCGGAAACAAACATAGAAATAATCATATCACAAATCAGTCACAGATATCCATATCACAAAGGCGGAAGAAGATATGAATATATAACTAACACATGAAAGTGTACATCAGAGTAGTGGTCAGTAAGATCCACGATAATACAAAAGAATAGCAACACGTGCTATACAAAAGAATACAACTATGAGTCTATATCTCAAGTGTATACAACAAAAACTGCTAATCTAAACAGTTAGCCAAAAGTCAGAGTGATGAATCCCTGGGAAGAAGTCAAGCAGAAGCACCTGTAACATCTCGGTTAGGGACTTTCAACCCAAACCACCATAAAAGTTTCAGTTTTATTTACTTTATATACTTTACCTCCTCTACATTGGCTATTGCGACTCTACAGTTCAACATCTCGTAATTTAAGCTTAATTGCATCACGTCTCGGTAATTCTTCATTGGGTTCAATAATCCAACTAGCTTCCAGAGCTATACCATCGAATCTTGGGGTGTTGGTGTAGGCAAAATTTTGCATTAACAGACATATTGTTTATTTTTTGATCAATTAGGGTTTACATTCACATGCTATTTGTAGGGGCTCAAGCTATTCTGGACCGTTCAAAATATAAGATGTAAATTTGACCACTGATAAAAATATATGATCGAATCTGGGCCATTAGCCTAAGCAAACCCTAGTTGTTTACTGTCAACCGCTATGATTGAGCCTGGTGACTAGTCCTAATACACCTATCGACTAGTGGTGCCTTTTATTTTTGTACATTTTCTTTCCAAATTTATTTATTTATTATTTCCAATTCCAAAATTTAAAACATTTATAACTTCTTCATATTAGCTCCAATGTTAAAAAGTTATATATGAAAATTATTTAGTAAATCACTACCAACGCAACAATGTAAGGTTCATTATCAGATTCATAAGTTTGTGAGAATTATATTTTCCCTTATCATATTTAAATTTAATTCTTTTATTGATTTTATGTTTAAATTTTCATGGTGTTACACATGGTCGGTGATTCGCTTCACGAAGGGGAGTATTCTGTTACTTTATTGGTATATTCTTTAAGCAATGTTGATTTGGTGGTGATGCGATTTACTTTGTTGGGTAGGTTCATTCTTTGTTATCTCTTCACTTTGAATTATTTTTCATGCCGACTATTGTGTTTATAAATTCGCAGGCTTTTGGTAAGGGTTCATGTAGAGCCTAGTTTTTGCATATAAGGCGGACGTAGGTCCTTTCCAATTGTGAAGGCAACCCGTTTTTCTCCCTTACTACCTTTAATCGTATATTTATTTCATTCATTTGAACCCGCACTCAACCTGCTATAAGAACAACAAAATTGGTTGCAATACATGCCCCCTAAGTCTGTCCTGATGTATATCAAGGTAGACTTGTCACTTCACACCCAACTTTCAAAAAGTTATTATTTATTGTTTATTATCATTATATATATGAATAGTAAATAGTCTTATCGGTTTTCTTTATCATCTAATGTTCCTTGCAGGTGGCATTAAGGGATTGGTTATTTTTACGACTACTGTAGATGAATTGCTTCATGATTTAGAAAATATGCCTCATTTGGTGAGCCGTTTTTGTAATTATTAATATCTGACGGTTACTATTTTTTTGTGCCGTTTGGATTCTATGGTCAGGATTTTCTTTAGTAACATATTTATCCTTAGTTATTCTCTTTTTTATCGGACCTAAAACTTCTTTTACATTGTATCATGTTCTTTAAGATTTGTCTTCGTTTGTTTGTTTTAATAACTTATCGCCTTTTGGAGGAAAAAATTAAAACTTCACCTCTTGTAAGTAGATCTCCTATCTCTCTCTTTCTTTTATTTATTATATATTTTTTATACGAAATTTCCTCTTCTTCTTCCTTGTTACTTTTTATGTAGATGCATGCCATTAAGTTGTTCGACTAAATACCTGTGTTGATTGCACAATTCTTCTATTTTCATCGATTTAACTAATTTTTCAATGTATTCACACTCGCTCTGTCTTTATATTTTTTATTTAGGCTTGATATACACATTTTTTTCTTTAGTTAATTATGGATGTCGATGACCTACCTTATTCCTTCGCCAAGGATCTTCTTCTTTCTACAACTTGATGTCTACTATTTGCGACAATAGTCAAGCTAAGTTATTCTCAATCAATTTTGGATTACGGACCGCGATTTTAGCATTACAACTCCCTTTGGTGAATACATATGTCCCCAAAGGGTTATGTTTCTTTAACCTCGGAGCATATTATGTGCAATTTATATTTTTCTCTCTATCCTCTTATCAAGGAGTGGTTGGACACTGTGAGGATGTCTCCCATACAGCTTGCCCATATCTCGTATTTTCTTCTGACATGCACCTATATACTTTATGTTGACTATCTTGATTATCCACCTTCCTATTGTGAGCTTGTTTTCCTTTATCCTATTCGCAAGAGTGGCTCCTTAAGCTATGATGGTTTTATTATATCCTAGCTACAAAATCTCTTTTTTCTATTTCACCCTACAAGACCCAAATGTGGGATGATCATTTTTTCCCTACATTCCCAACTTGGATGGTTTCATTTCTTCTTTTCAAATCTTAGTACTTCACTATCATTTCTATTCTTTAAATTAGATGATTTTTCTTAACTTAACATCATCCTTCTCCTTTACTTGGTCGTCTTAATTTTTCACAAAATGAAAAGGAATTATTCATTTCTTGTAGAGGGCTTAAACTAACATTTGGCGTGGAAGTTCGTAAGGGCTCCTACCTTTTGTTTGAACTCTTATTGCACAAACACAACTTTCTATGCGCTCAACATTGCTTTTTGCATTCCGTCTTTATTTACGTTTTTGATCCTACCGCACTAAAGATACATGTTCTAATTGTTAAATTTACTTTTCTTAGCCGATAATTGATTATTTGCTTGTGTTCTTAGTACCTTTTACTTTAATCCATTTGATTGATTTTGATTTTTAAAATGCACATGCATAATATCAGAAGTACTTAGCGCTTCAGCTAGGAAAGGTCCTATTAAGAAAAATAAAGACAAAAGGAGGCTTGGAACCGATCTCACTGCTTCAGAGAACCTCTCCAAAAAGACTAGGCATGATGACCCCTCACATCGTTTTGTTGTCTCTCCTACCATGTCTATTCAGGTGCAGCCTATCTCGTTTTCTCTCCCCTCTCATTTTATAGCATTTCCATATGAAGGTGCTATTTCGGAGTTAGCAAAGCATATGGAACATCTCATTACAAATGATCTTATCACCCTTTCGGTAACCTTATTGCCCTCCTCCACCATGCCACTAGGAAGGCTTTTGCGAGTTTACATCATTGTAGCTTTCAAATAAGTATATTCAAATTTCTTGTGTCATACTTGAATTAATTCTTATACATTCCGGCGTTTATATCCTCATTGTTGACTTGTTATTTTTTAAGGGTTTGCCAAAGCCATAGAGATTAACAAGAGCAGTATGACTTTTGAACCCGTGCTAAAAATGATTGAGGTAGAAGTTTCTCACTTGAAAGTTAAGCTTGGCCAAACTATGCTTGACCCTCATGCATAAAAAAAGAGAGGTTGTTAACAAGAAGAAAGTAGAGGAGGCTGAGGGTAAATGTAACGATTTGTCTTTCTTACACCTAAAGACGATACTTAATACATCCTCAGTATTTTAGTGTCAGTCATTTAAGTGTTCAAAAGGCAGATCATTTGGGGTGAAGAAAGTAAAAGACAGAACATAATCTTATATCGTAATGAATAACATATAATATACACAATGATCTTTACAAAAGAAAACTGTAGTATACATACATCAACCAGAGTAAACCAATCCTATCATCACTTTGGACAGTTATAACAACCTATTCTTATAATTGTTGATAAATACAAAAAAGAAAATGCAGTGAAAATAAAAATATACGTGAATACATCTTGGAGGCATCCGGTTCGTCTCCTGAAACTTCAAATCATTCAAACTAAATATGTAAATATGCTTGATCTGACCCGAGTGTTATAAAAAAATAATGCCCGAATCATTCTGGTAAACCAGCATGATAAAACACACCTTAAATGGATTTTAATGTTATAAAATCTTTCAACATAAAGGTATCTAGTAAGACCACGCCAAACACAGAAAAGTATTTACCTTGCGATAACCAAAACATTTCGTAGGTAATCTTCTAGTAATATAATAATGTCTAGGGTTTAATATAAATATTGAGTCATAGCCGAAATTGTAACATTAATTAAATTCTAGTAGTATATAACTAAGCCCGAAAGGCACGTATTGGAGAATGGATTCCATACAAGGATAAGGCATTGGGGTGCCACCTATCATAGTACACCTCTAGAAAATGTACTAAGAACAATACATGGACTCCCTATCAACACAAGACCGGCCTACCCTTTACTGGATAGTACCGAATATTTCATCACCCCAACTGCTTTTGCAACCTTTTCAAGAGCTCTCATGCATAACCAAATCCATAATGAATATATCTAGAAAGGTGATGATAAAATCCTAATCGGCGTGACCCACTTAGCCCTGCCGCATCTCCTTTGATTATAGTCATTTTCGATTGTGAGGCTTGATGCAATGATTTACCTTCTTTAGCAATTCCCACTTGGAATGCTAATACTACCCTCCAGATAGAAATGGAATGCCAACATCCGTCCATACAAGTTTGTTCTAGGTCTGAATGAAACCAAAGGCATTACCTCTACTGCATCCATTTTGGAATCACCTTCAGGATTAGTAGCAAGTAGCCCTTGCACTTCAAATAACTCCATCTTCAAACACCTTCAAGATGTCTTCCATTTGAATGCATATGTTGGTTCAAAGTGGTTTTTGGATAATATATTCGATCCCGGTCTCTTTGAACCAACAAACGATAATTTTTGATTGACTCGTTCCCCGTCTTTCAGAACTAAGAGGACTATACCAGAGTCCCAAAGGCTCTCTAATATATCCCTTAAAGCTAGAGACATTTCACCAAAATGAGATCTCCTGAGGGAACTCAAACCGTATGAAAACATAAAGTTCTTATTTACTTCCCAAGTCAAAATTGGCCAAGATATGATAGTCGGTTATTTAGCAATCAAATACACAATCAAATAATAATCCAGAAATTTAGTTAACCATATCAACCACTAAGCCTCAAAATAAATCTTTTATTTATTAAATCTCTTTTCAAAATATTTATCAAAATATTCATACACTTATCTCACTGATATAAGTATATCCATAAAACATTATGAAAGATTTCTTATTTTGAAATCACATCAAAAGGATCAAAACAAATGTTATTTAAATTAAGGATAACCTCAAATATATTTCCTTCAATGTTAAGCAAGGAACGAAAGTTCCATATTACCAAAATTAAGAAGGTCAGTTAAAGAAAATCAATCTCAAATTCTTTTATAAATTTCTTCAATAAATCTTTTTAATAAATCTCTTTCATTTATGAAATCTCCTTTATTTAAATTCCAAATCCATTCATAAACACTTTATAAATCTTTAAGTTTATTTATAAAACTCTTTTTTAAATATTCAAAATCATTTATATAACTCTTTATAAATCTCAAAAATCATTTATAAATCTTCTTTTCTAAATCTTCAAAACTAGTTATAAAACTTCTTTGATAAACATCCAAAACCATTTATAAGATTTCTTTTATAAATATTCAAAATTATTTATAAAACTCCTTCCTAAATTTCTAGATCTCTTTTCAATTTACAAAACTCCTTATTTTAAAAAAATTCTTATTTAAAATAAAACTTCTTTAATAAACTTTCGTCAAAAAAGTTCCTTTGATAAATAAACCAATTATTTAAACACCTTTTAAATAAACAAGTGATTATTTGAACATCCTTTGTTTAATCATCTTTAAACCAAATTCATAAAATAATGATTTTAAACAATCATTTAGAAAGTATTAACTTAACTTCAAACATTTTTAATAAAATAATTGTTTAGTTATTCTTTGAATATCGTGTTAAAAATGATAAAAATTTAAACTATTATCAAAAGCACAAAATGAAATATTTGATTTCACAAGTTTTGGAAAAAGGCTTAGTGACCACAATGCTTCTTATTTTAATTGAGTTTATATTTCCAAGTAATGAGATATGTATTTACATAACTAGCAGATATGTAAAAGGGATCAACAAATAATAACCAATCGATATATAAGTAAATGTCCAAGTAATCAAAATAACATGACTGGGTTTTTTATTCTTCTTAAATAGATGTCAACATAATCTATTTGGTGAATTATAGCAGAGCGGTGATTTATTCTGTTAAACAAATGTCCAATAAAATTTTATTTGCAGAATGGTGATTTATTCTACTAAACGGATGTCATTAGGTTTCA
Organism: Allium cepa; assembly: GCA_030765085.1. Classification (NCBI taxonomy): domain Eukaryota; kingdom Viridiplantae; phylum Streptophyta; class Magnoliopsida; order Asparagales; family Amaryllidaceae; genus Allium; species Allium cepa. The sequence continues at coordinate 626,922,120 of CM060940.1, read as the reverse complement.
TATTCAATTGGAGTTACCTTAAAGGTAAGTGACAAAGAAATCCCTTGGATTTAAAATGCCCTTTAAAAGAGAGTGCTTTAAAACAAAACTGATCTTTAAAAATAAAGTGGTTTAAACTGTAGAACTTTTATTTAATAATTGGATAACCTTTAACTCTTTATTAATAATGTTAAATATTTAATTAATAATTAAACATTGATTAATTATTAAATAAATAATTGAATAATAATTATCCTGTAAATAAATATTTAAAATAAAAGTTAAACTTATTAAATAAATAATTAGTCTTTAATTACTAATTAATTAATAAATTAAACCTTCATTTAATAATAATTAAATCTTAATTAACTTAAGTAATAATTATTTAATAATTAAACCTTTTTATAATAAATAAATAATCAAAATTTTATCCTTAGTAAATAATTAAATAATAACTAATCCTTAATAATTAATTAAAAATATAATTAGCCTTTTACTAATTAATTAATTAAAATTAACTAACTTAATTAATCTTAAGTACTTATTACCTTACTCAATTAATTAATTTAAATAACCATTAAATAAATAAATAATTAATGAATAATTAATTTATTTTTACTTATAGTATGTTTAAAAAACATTCTTCAAAAACAAAATTAAGTGAAAAAGATTTTAGATTCAATAAGAGTTTGTTTTCACGAACTGCACCCATTGCAACTATCGCTATATGACCCGTAATTTTCTAAGTTTTTATAACAAATAGCTTTTAAAAATCATTATCCTTTTACTTAAACCCACTTTCTAACTTTGAAAAAACCTTTGAACTTAAAAAATAAAGTTTTTGAAACTTATAAAACTTTTTGAAACCACTTAAGTAAAACATGCTTTTAAATGCAAGGGATCTCTTTGTCGCAACATACAACAAATCAATTGCAAATTTGCTTTAACATACAACATCTTAAGCAAGAGCATAAACATATATACATGCCATACAAGGAAGATTCTAACTTGAAATTTCTACTTCGCTTTCAACTTCATTTTTCAAGTTATATGATTATTACACATAAGAATATATATGTACAACCAACCATTATTAGTTCCTAACCAAAAAACTAACAACTTAGCAACTAAGTAACTAACACAATAAATTTCAAACCTTTATTAAAAGGTGAGCTTATCTCACCTTAAAGCTAACCAAACTCTTACTAACTTTTCCAACTACTTTAGAATCTTTCTTGCCTTAGGGAAAATGAAGTTTTGATGGGCCTAAGAGGTAAAAAGGAGTTTAGCCTACGGCTTTTTGGCTCGTCCATGGTGTGTATGGCTCGACCATGGAAGGAAGAGATGGAGTTTAGGCATCTCTAGGGAGGATGAGGGTTTAAGAAGAGAATAAAGTGGTTTTAAAGAGTTTTTGAATGAAAAAATAAATAAAATTTTAAACTTTGAAAATTATGGAAGCCATTAAAGAGGCTTAGAGAAGGAGATGGAAGCTTTGAAATATAGAAAAATGAAAACGAGAACGGGAAAATAATTAGAAATTTTGATTCTATGTAAAACCACTTAAACAAATTACTAAAATTGCCTTGTACCATGCCTCCATTCTCATTTTTCCACCTTATCTTCTCCCCTCCTTTTTTATGTCCTACACGTCCACAACATGCTCCCCCTCCTTTACCTAAGCCAACATGCATTAATGCATAAGTGTACTTGTGCTTTATTATGTTTCCGACGATGTGACATTCACATTTTCACACCTCTTCAATGTTTCATTTTTATTTTAAACCTTTTACATTAAGTTAAGTATTTACGTATATATAAAAATATTCCCTAAATTATAGTTAAATATATGTGTATATATACTATAGTGTTCACAATGTTTCTGACAACCTTTATTCGAAGAAAAGTCGAAAATTCGAAAAAACAAATTCTGATCATATTTTCAATTTTTCTTCAAACTAAATATTTTTGTAAACAAATTTTGAAAACTACTTCACCATCAATATTTATTATTTAAAAGAGTTTCATTTTAAATATAAAATCTAAGATACCAATTGAGGCGACCTAACTTTTTCTCCACAAAAAGTCGTATCATCCTTAAGAAAGAAAGGGATAGAAAAGAGAAAAGAAAGAAGAGAAAGAAGAAAACAACACTAGAATTTCAACAGCGGAACGAATAAATTATATTAATAACATAAGTACTACATAGTATACAACAAATATCTGAGTATCTTCTGTGTGTATTGAGTTGTAATAACTAGACAGATGTTTATAACTGTCTAGTATGTGTTGTATTGTTTATGTAACTCTGATATTTGATTTGATTATTTAAAATTAATTAAATATTCGCAAATCGAAGTGGTAAAATTTCAGGTTATTACTGTAAAATCAAAGTCATTGTAAAAACAACTGAACAAAGGGTATTCGCTTTGGAAAGGAATTGTCTAATACGAAAATAACAACTAAGAAGACCGCCTACAATGTTCTTACTCAATTTATCCGCAAGTGAATATGTAGCTTTTTGTTGAGTGTCTTGAGGATGTTGATGCACATGTGAGTTTGGATTTTCTTGAGGATGCTGCCCTTATCGGCAGATTTTTAACCTATTGTCATGCTGAATAGGTCAAGAAATACTATGCAGAGCTTGCTCCCTCATCAGTTTCCATGCAGGATGCTGTAACTGATTCCTCTATGGAGTAGGTTGTGACTTCTACACTTTAATCGAGCTTTGTGTTGCTTCCAATGCTGCAATTGATGGCTCCACCCTCAACGAAGTAGATCCTTAATTTTTGGGATGGTCTTTTCTTTTTTGGGTTCTATTTGATACATGTATTACACTTAAACAACTTTGGCATTTTCACTTGTTATTTTGGATGGGGGGGCTTAGAACTTTGTAAATAGAATTAGGGTCTACATACTAAAGAAGAATTTCATTTTTTAAGCTTATGTTTTGCTCTCTACATTTCTTGTTGTATATGACAATATTCTTGCATACTTATACATATGTATTATTTTTTTGATAAAGAATATACTTCTTAATATAAAACCCTCCTCATTTTTGCATAAGGAAACATTTTTATTGAACACTTAAGGAAAGCTATTAATTGAGCGAAGCCCATACTACATAGAGATTTATAATAAATACTGCTATGATTTGTAAGTGAGAAAAATAGCTGGATGAGACATTTGCATAGTCAAAGGATAAAACACAAGAGCTTTTGGCTAAGATTGCACAAGTGATTCAAGTGAAAGAAGCATTGAGTGATCTTTTACCGCCTCTCTGGGCTTCTTCTCTTAGAAATGGATCACTTCCTATAGACAATCCCTATTTGTAGTGGTTTAAAGATAAACTTAGTCATAGACAATAATTATGCACATAATGTGCTTTGTATGATGTTATATATTTAGTAAATTTATTTTGTTTGCTCATGGATCTTAACTTTGCATAGCATTTCCCTATTTATATTCGTTTGATCATTTATTTCTTTAGGTGACATGTAGATTAATGCTTTATCATTTCATGAATTGTGTGAAACCTTTAATGCTTCTCAGCTTTCTTCTAGCCCGAGGGTTGTTCACCAAGTTTTGGCTAGCATTATTGAAGTGTGTAAGGTTATGGATGGTGAGTTAGAACTTGCTGATGATGATTAAAGAGTTAAGAACATTTCATGCTAGCTTTAAGTAGCCAAATAGGCTTTACATCAATACACTTGTATAGCTGCTTAATGGTTTGGAAATGACAAAGAAGCGGATGCATAAATTAGAAAAGGAATTATGAACTACCTAGATCCGTATAATCGATTTAGAAAAACATTTGAAAGAGGCAGAGGGAATTTATACTGCTTCCTATAAAGGTCAGATTAAGAAACTTAATAACACTATTGAAGAATTGTCTAAGCAAATAGTTATGCAACTTGACAAAGAAGAATGTTCTCCTACGGTATCCATTCCTAGCCCGGTTCCTACATCTCCCAATAGCTCAGATACTGAGGTAGCTTTCAAATCGAAAAAGGTGATGGTAAAATTACCAATCTAAGTTTAATGAGTTAAAAGATACTTATGATAAAGGGTTAGAAAACTCCAGGGAGAAGTAAAAGCGCAAGGGCATTCAACTACATATAAGTTGTATCGCGCTTTTTCAAAGAAAACCAAGAAGACAAAGCCAGAAGTCTTGGATAATCTAGATCAAGTGTGACATTTCGCTATTGAATTTATAAATGAACTTCAAAATAATATTTATAATTTGACTTCATCAGCACAGTCTTCTGCCATTTGCTACTTCACATCCTCATTCCTTTTTGCATGTTGCTTCCGATTTTACACAACCTGCCTTAGCCAAAAAGCTTCATCAAGAGTGGGTTAGGCTTATCATGGCAGAAATAGGCGTGTTACACGCAATCGACATTTTTAATAGAGTTAGAAGTATCCTTAGGGGCGATTTTATAATTTATTGTAAACTATTGACTTTGTAATCAAATCTCATAAAAGGTGTTTTCTTTTTTTTTATATACTTGTTATAATGTGTTACAATCAACTAATTATTTAATTTAAGTATATTTAACAAAGAATCCATAAGAGTGTGTTTGAGTACTAATTATAATTTGTTGTAACCATGAATAATTTGTCACAACATAATATTAAACACATCATTTTAAATATTCCTAGTCAAGATGTTTCGAGATTGACTATCGATGCATCTGTTGAGACTAGAGTACTTAACGCTATTCAAATGTTGGGAAATTTATTACGCATGACTGTTGGGGCACCTAGAGGTTACATGCTAATGGTTATTGGATATCTATGAAATGACTCAATCAAAAGTTTTTCTATTGGTTAATCTAACAAAGGTCAAACAAAAAATATCGATGTGACAATATTACACAATTCTATTGACTTGAGAATACCATTTAATGTGGAAGGTCTGCTTCAGTTATAGTTAAATCATGGCATGGTGTTCATCGAACGACTATAATTGGGTCGACTGGAAGCATTGATAGTGAAACACAATTCAACAAAGGATTTGTCTCTTTAGTTATATGTTAGTATCAAGGCCAACGGAAGTCAACTTAAAGTCAAAATCTCTAACTAGAGTAGTTCAGTCAGTATAATTGTTATTATTAAACCAAGGACTTTGTGTGTGGATTATAACGTTAAATAGGAATGATATTGAAATTTTAACCATTACGAAATTTCATAAGTCCTAATGTGATATATGTTTGATTCAGCGAATAGGTGCAATTAATTATCACACCAGGTAACACTTAAATAAAGTAAAATTAGATTTTACCAAAGTTATATCAATGATAAATTTGGCCATTGTTATATCGTCCTTTGAGCAGGCAGTATATCATAAAGTTGGCTAAATGGCTTCGGTGATCATCAAGGCAGGAAGCCTGAAGAGATGGTTATCAGGCTAGGTAATCGATTATATTTGGAACTATGGACAATAGTTGGACGGATTCAGGCTGGGTCCCAATCAAGATGCAATAAAGATGAAGTGACAAGGAAGGACTCGTGAGGCCACATTTCAAATTTCAAGTCAATCAAAGTTCGTATGCTCGAGTTATGCAAAAATGAAGAATTTATATGGATCAATCGGGAACGATCCATAGAACAACGTAAATCGACGAAGATCAATCTATATCTCAAAATCTACAAAGTCAATGCACTTGAAACTTTCAAAGCATCACTATTTTGAAGAGTGAAACCCATAAAAATGATCGCATAACAAAACCCCCTGATCTTGGAAAATAGGCCGATCATTATTGGAACGATTGTACAAATCACTATAACGATCCATAGTTTTATGAAAAACGCGATGTCTCACAAATGGTTCGTCAAAATTGCAAAAATTCAGAGAGAAAATATCTTACATCATGGAGCACCACCATGATCGATCGCATCTCAAAAGGTTGAAATCTTGGAAAATAGGTCGATCATTATTGGATCGATCATACAAATCAGCATAATGATCCGTAGTTTTACGGGAAAACACGATATCTCACAAAAAGTACGTCAAAATTGGACAAAATTTAGAGAGAAAATATTTTATATCATTAAGCAGCCCCATGATCGATCATAGCTAAAAAGGATGAAATCTTGAAAAATAGGCCGATCGTTAGTGGAACGATCGTACAAATCAGGATAACGATCCATAGTTCTACGGAAAATGCGATATCTCATAAGCGGTAGGTTAGAATTGCACGAAATTTGGAGAGCACGTATATTACATCATAAAGCGCCTCCATGATCAATCGCAGCTCAAAAGGATGAAATCTTGGAAAATAGGCCGATCGTTATTGGAACAATTGTACAAATCAGCATAACGGTCCATAGTTTTATGGAAAACACGATATCCCACAAATGGTATGTCAAAATTGCACGAAATTTGGAGAGCAAGTAGCTAACATCATGGGGGGACCACGTGATCAATTGCATATCAAAAGTTTAAAGCATGGAATGATCTCCTATGATCTATTTCTAGTCAAAATAGTGAAGGTCGATCAATATCTCACAAACGGTATGTTGGAATTGCATGAGTCTTTGGAGGCATGGACTAGGGGCATGGAGGACCACATAAAAATGATCGCAGCCAGATTGTAGTTAGTATGGAATGATCGGATAAATTTTTTTTGGTGTCTGATTGATCCTAAATTTTATGGGTCGTATTGGCATGGAGATTCTTCTATTGAAATTTCATCCCGATCCATGCACGTCTTCACCTATAAATATAGCGGACTTGGCTCCCTGAAATGGACTTTTCGATTGGCTCTCCTTCATTACTTTTGATCTCTTCCTCCATTAATTTTCTAAGGCAAAAAAAATGTAGTTGTAATTTTATAGTATAAATAAAAGATTATTGGAGTGGACGTAGATCAGAGTTTATCGAACAACTATAAAACTCGTGTGTTCCTTTGCTTTTTCTGCTATTTATAATGTGATCTACGTGCTTATCTTTTTATTTGGATATTGTTTTTGAAAATTGGTGCTTTTACATACAACTGGGTGTTTGTGACCATTTTTGGCACAAATATTTTGGTGCTTTCATCGAGAGGGACTTGCACCCATGGATTTGGAAGCTAGGATCTTGGATTTGGAAGCTTGGATACTTGGATCTAGGAAGCAATGGCTAGGAAATCAATAAGGAGACCAATAAAGGATAGGAGCCATCATAGAGGGAGTCAGAAGGCTTCTTTTGGAGCTAGAGAAAATCAGACATCTATCTACATCACCAGAGATGAAATGAGAACAATGATGGATGCTATGAAGGATAGGATGCTAAAGAGGCAGAAGGAGATGATGTAGAATCTACTTCGGAAGATTGGACAAGATGGAGAGGAAAGCAAGGAAATGGAGTAACAAAAAATGATGTAAATACGAATCACGGAGTTGGAGCAGCAGGAGCTAAGGAAAACTAGAATCATGACCAAGGAAATGAGCTAACTGGATGTAGGATGGAGTGAAACAGCCAGGAGTGGCCCTTGACCAACTAAGAACGATCGAGGCCGATCGTTCCAAAACAATCGGTGCCGACCGATCCATACTTGGGGGCATGCCTCCTGATCATATTGGATCGATCTCAGGCAGGATACCTATAGCGACCCACCATTACGTTTCCCTTGAGTTGATAACAATTCTTCCTCGTTCAACCCAAAGTGTAAGAAAGAGTGAATAACTAGGGTAAAAGAAGAAAGAGGTAGAAGAAGAAAATTGAAACAACATCAGAATCTCACAGTCGTAGCGGAATAAAATAAAATACATAACAACAGCTTTATATACAAAGCAATCTATAATGCCATATATACATACTATTATCAAAGTACAACAATAAACATATCAAATCTGGATGGCTTAATACTTGTCCTTACACAACGGAAATAATAATCAAGTACGAAGATATGTCTCGTCATCTAGCTCGTCCCCTGAGCTCCATATCATCCTATCATGTATCTGTAATACTCGGTCTGACCCGAGCATCATAATAAAACAACACCTGAGTTGGTCTGGAAAACCAGCGTGAGAAAACCACACTCTGTTGAATCACATATTTTGATTCATGACAAAGCAATGAATTATACTATGTGGATAAGCGACAAAAAGAAAAGGAATTATGTTGTTCAAACTACAAAGAGACAAGGCTACAAAACTACGTATAGTATGTTGATTTATTGAAGTTTTTTAGTCTTAGTAATGTTAAAATCTATCCTCATGTAGTTAGTTGTTTTAAAACTTTAAACTTTTTCAAAAATGTGCAAATAATGCTTTGACTGTCAAGTCAGTCGACTGACTGTATATGGCCAGTCGACTGAACCTGTATAGGTGCACAGAAACGCTCTGTTTTTAAACAACTTTGAATATTCAGTTGACTGATCATTTTGGGTCAGTCGACTGAATTCTTTCAACTGCTATTTTTTCTGAATGGACACTTCCTTTTGCCAAGAGTCACGTTCTAATATGAAGAGGTATGGATGCTTCTGTTGATCAGAACTATTCATGAACGGTTGCATCTCTTTAACTATTATATAAACACACAAAATCCACTTCACAAATCAAAAATTTACTGGTTACTTTCTGATTTTACTTTCTACTATCTCTGTATTCTAAAAAGCAATCACAACTTTCATATATTGCTTGAATCTCTGAATCAATTAACTTATTCTTTGATTCAAAAGCAATATTTTCCTTTCTAAATATTTATACACACATATATACTTGAGGAAAGATTATAGGAAGGTTATACTATCAAAGACAAATCAGTGTTATTAAGAACACAATGTGTCAAAGCTATTCTATTGAAACAGTCGAAGTCCTGTTCAGCTGTTCAAGCGGGTAAAGTCCTCTTTCGGTTGTTAGAGGCGGAAAAATCTTATTCGGTTGTTTAGGTGTTGTATACCTATTCCTCCGGGTTAAGAGAGGGTTATTGTGAGAAATTCCAAAGGGAAGTCTGGGACTGGATGTAGAACAAAAGTTCGAATCAGTATAAAAATTCCTGGTGTGCTCATTTTTATTTACTTTGTTATTATCATCTATTTCCACATTTAGATTTAATTACATTCCATATTACACGATCCTAAGTGATAGCTACCTACACAGTAGTCACTTTCATTTGGTATCAGAGCAAGGCATCTTATAACCGTTACAAAATTATCCGATATCTTGCTAATATGGAAAACAACACCAACAATACCACTAACATTGTCACTAACACTAGTTTATTGAAGGTCAATCCACTGCACGACCTTCATTCTTTAATGGTTGAACTATAATTATTGGTCTACTCGTATGAGAATCTATATGCAATCTAATGGTTTTGAATCATGGAATATCACACAGAATGAATACACTCTTCCTACTGGAGAATATTCCACTTGGTCAAACACACAAAAACTAGATGTTACTGCTACTGCTAGGGCTATGAACATGTTATTTTGTGCACTAGATAGAAATGAATTTAATCGTGTTAGCATGTGTCAAACTGCTTATGAAATATGAAGAACGCTTGAAATTACTCATGAAGGAACTAACAAAGTCAAAAAAAGCAAAATCTCCATGCTCAAAAATCAGTTTCAAAACTTTAGAATGAAACAAGATGAATCCATCAATGATATGTATTCTAGATTTCAAGATATCTATCATTCACTATTAGGATTAGGAGAATTTTTTTTCTGATTTTGATATAGTATCAAAAATCCTAAACTCTTTAACGGATGAATGGGAAAGAAAGGTCCTAGCTATTGAAGAAGCAAACGAATTCAAGAAGAATTGTCCAGAGAAATAGAAAAACAAATTCAAGAAGAAAGAATTTTCTGTTACACGGGATGATTCAGATTCTTCATCATCGGAAAGCGACAGTGATAGTGACATAGAGCAAGCAAATGTATGCTTCATGGCTACAAATGATGATGTAAGTGAACTAAGTTTTGAAGATTTAGTTGAACTTAATTCTGAACTAGTACATTTTGTAAAACAGACTAAGAAACATAATAAAGAGTTACAAGGAAAACTAAATAGATCTGAATTAGAAATTAGTATGCTTAGAGATGAGAAGAAAATTCTCGAAGAAGAACTTGAAAAATCTCAAGAATCTAATTCTATTTTAGTCTCTCAACTTTCCATGATAACTCAGGAATTAGAAATTCAGAAGAATAAAAATGATATTTTATCAGTTGAAGTAAATGATTTAAAATCTAGCACTAAAGTTTTAGAATTAGAAAAATCTAGTCTTAAAACTATGCTAGAAGATATTAATAAAAATATTTCCAATTTTAATAAAGGATGAGAAAATCTTTCTAAAATAATAGAAATTTCTCAATCGACTTCAAATAAAGTGCGATTAGGATATAAGAAAATTGAAAAACCAAAGAAATCTAAAAATAAGTTTAAAAACAAAATTAAGCAAGATTTAAAGAAAACAGTTTCTAAAAATATTAAAACTATTAAAATATGGATTCCTAAAACAAATAATAACTTGATTAGGAATAAACATATCAAAATATTTATAGAAACTGTTCATAGAAATAAGAATTATATTTTTAAAAGGAATTCTGAACCTTCTTGGGTTTGGTTTCCTAAGACCTAACTCTTAGGACCCTAAAAAGAAAAGTTGGTACCATCTTAATTTTTATTTTTTTGCAGGTACCACTTAAAAAGAGAGAAAAATGGATTCTAGACAGTGGTTGCTCGAAACACATGACTGGTAATAAAGGCATGTTAACAAACATAGTCTACTCAAATGGAGGATCAGTCACCTTTGGAGATAATTCAAACGGTTATGTCATCGGCTAAGGCGATGTGAGCAATAACGGTATTTCTAACTCACCTCTCATTACTGATGTTTTATTAGTTAAAAACTTAAAACATAATTTATTAAGTATAAGTCAGTTATGTGATAAAGGTTTTAACATATCTTTTTCAGAAAATAAATGTAATATTTCTGATAAAAATCAAAATTTAATTTTTGAAGGTATAAGAGATAAAAATATCTATATGTTAGATATGATTATAAATCATAACACAACTATGTGTTTAGTAGCTACATAAAATGATTCTTGGCTATGGCTCAAAAGATTTTGTCACATAAACACTAACACTATTAATAAATTAGCCAAAAACAACCTTGTTAATGGACTACCTGATATGAAATTCAAAATTGATAATATCTGTGATGCATGCCAGTTAGGAAAATTAACAAAATCATCTTTCAAATCTAAGAAAATCATATCTACAACACAACCACTTGAACTATTACATATGGACCTTTTCAGATGTACTCAAGTTCAATGTATTAATCACAATAGATATGTGTTTATTATGTTGACGATTTTTCTAGATATACATGGACTATTTTATGAAACATAAAAGTGATGCTTTTGAAAATTTTAAAACTTTTGTAAAAAGAATTCAAAATATAAAGAATTTTAAAGTTAAAAACATTAGAAGTGATCATGGAAGTGAATTTGAAAATGAAGCTTTCGAACATTTATGTAACAAAAAAGGAATTAATCATAATTTCTCCTTTTGTAGAACACCACATCAAAATGGAGTGGTAGAAAGGAAAAACAGAACATTACAAGAATGTGTACAAACTTTATTAAATAGAAGCACTCTACCTAAGCATTTCTGGGCAGAAGCTGTTGCAACTTCTTGCTATGTTTTAAATCGTGTTTCTATTTGACCATTTCTATTTGACCATTAACAAAACATATTCCTTATGAACTTTTAAATGATAGAAAACCAAATATTTCATATTTTATAGTTTTTGGTTCAAAATGTTTCATACTTAACACTAAAGATCAGCTTGGAAAATTTGATCCAAAATCCGATGAAGGTATATTCATGGGATATTCGAAAAGAAGCAAAGCTTATCGAGTTTTTAATACAAGAACTAAAATAATCGAAGAAACACTTCATGTTTCATTCGATGAAAATGTCAAAACTTCTTCCAATCTTACAAATTTGAAAAATAATACAAATAAAATTCTGACAAATAATCCAGAAGATGATGATATTATTATTCAAAATAATAATTCAGAAGTTTTTTTAGAAAATGTAAATACTATTAATAATGATAATATAGTAAGATCTTCTCCAAGAATTCTTAGAAATTACCCTATTCAAAATATAATTAGAGAAGTGAATTCAAATGTAAGAACAAGATATCAATTAAATCAAATGGGCCATGTAGCTTTTCTCTCTAATATAGAACCTAAAAATATTAAGGTAGCCTCAACTGATGATTATTGGATTATAGCTATGCAAGAAGTGCTAAATCAATTTGAAAGAAACGGAGTTTGGGAATTAGTTCCTATACCAAGTGATCAATTAGTCATCGGTACAAAATGGGTTTTCAAAAACAAAGCTGATGAGCAAGGTAACATTATAAGAAATAAAGCTAGATTAGTAGCACAAGGTTATAATCAAGAAGAGGGAATATACGATGAAGAAACGTTTGCTCCAGTTGCAAGATTAGAAGCTATACATATTCTACTGGCTTTTGCATGTTTTCATAACTTTAAATTATTTCAAATGGATGTTAAAAGTGCTTTTTAAAATGGTTTTATAAAAGAAAATGTTTATATTGAACAACCTCCACTATTTACTCATGAAAAATTTCCAGATCACGTTTATAAACTTAAGAAAGCTTTGTATGGTTTAAAACAAGCACCTCGTGCTTGGTATGACCGACTTAAAAGCTATTTATTGGAATCTGGTTTTGAGATTGGGAAAGTTGATCAAACATTATTTATTAAGAAAACTAAACAAGATATTTTAATTATTCAAATATATGTTGATGATATTATTTTTGGTTCAACAAATGAAAAATTATGTCAGGAATTTTCGACTATCATAACAAATGAATTTGAAATGTCACATATCGGAGAACTATCATATTTTCTCGGATTACAAATCAAACAAATGCAAAGTGGCATTTTTCTTAATCAAGATAAGTATTGTAATAATCTAATTAAACGATTCGGTATGGAAAACACGTTTGCCAAAAAAACTCCTATGAGAACAACTATACGTCTTGAAAAAGATGAAAATGGCAAGAGTGTTGACCAAAAACTATATCGTAGTATGATTGGATCACTACTTTACTTAACTGCTAGTCGACCTGACATTATGATGAGTGTTTGTCTATGTGCTCGGTTTCAAGCAAATCTTAAAGAATCACATATGCGAGCAGTTAAATGTATAATTTGTTATCTTAATAAAACCAAAGATTTAGGAATATTTTATCCAAAAGAATGTCCTTTTGAATTAGTATCATACAGTGATGCTAATTTTGGAGGAAGTTGGACAGATAGAAAAAGTACAAGTGGAATTTCATTGGACGATCCTTAGTATCTTGGTTTAGTAAGAAACAAAATTGCGTTTCACTATCAACATGTGAAGCAGAATATATATCTGCAGCTTTAGCATATGCTCAAATAATCTACATGCAACAAACATTACGAGATTTTGATATAAAATTAGATAAATCTATAATATATTGTGATAACACCAGTGCAATAAATTTATCTAAAAATCCTGTCAATCACTTACGAACTAAACATACTGATATTCGTCATCATTTTCTTTATGATAATATTGAAAAGGATATAGTAAATTTAGAATTTGTAAATTCTGAAAATCAATTAGCTGACATTTTCACTAAACCTCTAAATGAAAATTATTTTATAGGATTAAGAAGAGAACCAGGTATAATTTCTTTAATAGAATTATAAAAATTTCTAATTAGAAAAAAAAATTGGTACTCGAACTCTGCACCTCGGGTTTGATAAGTCTAGGTCTTTACCACCTGGCTATTCATTGCTTCACATCCACACCTTATACATCTGTTTCTTTATATTTTTTTAAAAGATAATTTTCAGCCACAAGTTCTTTTTGGTTCATTCTCTTCCTCTCCTTTTTCAAACTGCACGTTCAACCATCATTTTTTAACTATTTTTGACTCCTATATATTCCAGTTCTCAGCTCTCATATCTCCATCAAAAAGAAATTTATATTTCAAACATATTTGTTTCTTTCTCCACTACATAAACTTCTAAAATCAAAATGTCTTCATCACATAATTCATCAGATGGATCATCCTACTCTTCTATCAACTTTGAGACTCCATCATCTGCATCATCAAACCTACCTACACCTACTCCCACCCATGAATCTGCAAGACCATCAAGTTATCAAACGGGTTATACACCCGAGAAAAAGAAAGCTAGACGGTTCCTATTCTTTAGTTCTCCTCAAACTAAGCAAAAAATTAATGATCTTCATCATTACCAGAGGGAATCGATAACACTTCAACGCGAAATGTATTATGAACAAAAAATGAATTCTAGACGTTTGAGTTTTCTTGAACAAATTGGATGAAAGTTCTGCGGTTCATCTTCCTCTTCGACTCATCAACCTACACCATTGTCAACTCAAAATCCATGGGATAGGTCGCCTCAACCACCACCTGTCTCTCCAAACTCATAGGAACGTGGAAACCGTTGGTCACCACTACAACCATATGTAGAGAAGACAAAGGATGAACCGACGAACTCCAAGTCTCCGTCATCTTCTTCTTCCAAATAACTTCGTTTTTTGCCTACTTTTAAAATTGTTACTTTTTTTACATTGTATACATTTTTGTTTACATATAAAATATATTACTCTTTTGTGTTCAAATGTGACAAATTATGCTGAATAACACATTCAGTCGACTGATTAATTCGATCAGTCGACTGAAACTGCATATTGTATGTTGTCATACACTATTCAGTCGATTGATCGAATGCAACTAGTCGATTGAATAAGCAAACAGAGAGAAAACTTGTTACTTTAGTCGACTAGACCGGTCAACTGAATCTACAACATAACTCTCGGGAAAGTGGTTCATACACTATTCAGTCGACTGATCAAATACAACCAGTCGACTGAATGACCAAACAGAGAGCATATTAGTTATTTTAGTCGACTAGACCAGTTGACTAAAACTGCTGCAGATCTCTCGAGAAAGTGGTTCAGTCGACTGACCACGAATATTCAGTCGAATGAATTCACAGCTGAAACGTACTTTCCACCTTTTTACCTACTTTTTACCCCTAAAACCCTCACTTCCTCTTTTACTTTTTACTTTTACCTCCAATCTCCAGAATTCCAAAACCCTAGTTTCTAAAATTTTCAAAAATTTCTTCAATTCGCTTGATAAATTCAAATGGCCCCTCGACAAACAAAGAGATCTAGGCATGCTTCTTCTTCCTCCGAGCCAATTGATTCACAAATCGTTCAATGGCTATACGATGCAACTGCAGTTCAACGATGGAATAAGATGAAAGAAGCTCGATTCTTTGAAGGTTATTTTGTTGTCTTTCCTGATTTTATGTCGTATAGGATTCAAGAATTAGCAAGAAGAAGCCATTTAGAATCACTTTTATATCATAATCAAAACAATATCAAGATAAATCATATCTTGGTGAAACTCTTCTATGCGAACGTAAACTTAGACCATCAAAACCTACGCAATCGTGACAACTGCATTTGGAGTTTGGTATGTGGGCAGCAGGTGTTTCTCTCTTTAGATAGAAGCAGTCATATTCTTCGTACTCCGACGAGAGGTGTTGAGTTACATGAATTGAATGCTATCGTAGGCGAGAGAGATGAAGTAAGTCATTGATTTCTAGAAGATGACATGACCGAGCTTAAGTCTATTGCATTATGACCCACTGCCAGAATAATGCATAGAGCTTTAATGCACACAATTTTACCCCGCACTGGCTCGTACGAGCTTGTCTATCCAAACAACTATAAAGCATTATATGCTATTTGGGGAGAAGTTGAAGTAAATTGGCCAAAACTCATTCTACATGAATTTCTGACATTCAACCAATGTCGTATGAATATTATTTATTTTGGTGAATATATTGTGCAGTTGCTTATGAATCTCCAGGTTCCTATTCCGGAATCTGATACCTCTATTCCAAAAACCTTGAATAGCCGCACCATTAGCCTTATGAAACTACCACCATGACCTCTCACTATTATGAGCTTTCAAGAATGTAAATCTCGACCTCGCCGAGAAACCTCTACTCAACAACAACATCAATCACGAGATGACATCCGTATGCCAACTCCATCCCGAAGTATTCGGGAATCTATTGATTTAATCGTCAAAAATCAAGTTATCTTAGATTCCCGTATTAAAAATCTTGATAAAAAAATTGACAAAAAGTTTGATAAAATCAAGAGTTTCTTCGTCATTTTATGGGATGCGATATCATGCTCCTCTTCCACCACTACGGAGGTTTCTCAACGTGATCCTGGCAAACGCCCGACCCCTCACTTTACTTGGTCAACATCGGAAGAACATACTAGTTCCGACATACGCGGAAATGGAGATGGTAGACAATCTGCAGGAAGTTCCTCCAAAGGAAAAGGACCAATGTAAGTTGAAGAAGAGGAGACAGAATCTGATTCTGAATGAAGGTGTTATCTTTTTTAGTGGTAGTAAGTTAGTTATTTCTTTGTTTCGTACATTCTATAAGTTTGTATTCGTAACATTTGAAATATGTTATTTCTGTGATTGCATCTAGTATTTTATTTTAATTCTATCGTGTTAGTTTTATACATACATTATCTTTTCCTTTTTGTCGATGACAAATGGGGAGAAATTTGTAAACTAACCATTTTATGCAGGGATCAAAAGTATCACCATATATTCAAGGGGAGATATATAACGCCCGTTATATATTTCTCAATAATAGTATCATATATAACAGGTGTTGTCATTAATCAAAAAGGGGGAGAATGTTGAATCACATATTTTGATTCATGACAAAGCAATGAATTATACTATATGGATAAGCAACAAAAAAAAGGAATTATGCTGTTCAAACTACAAAGGAGACAAGGCTACAAAACTATGTATAATATGTTGATTTATTGAAGTTTTTTAGTTCTTAATAATGTTAAAATCTATCCTCAAGTAGTTAATTTGTTTTAAAACTTTAAACTTTTTAAAAAATGTGCAAATAATGCTTTGACTGTCAGGTCAGTCAACTGACTGTGTATGGCCAGTCGACTGAACCTATACAGGTGCACAGAAATGCTCTGTTTTTAAACAACTTTGAATATTCAATTGACTGAACATTTTGGGTCAGTCGACTGAATTCTTTCAACAGCTGTTTTTTCTGAATGGACACTTCCTTTTGCCAAGAGTCACGTTCTAATATGAAGAGGTATGGATGCTTCTGTTGATCAGAACTATTCATGAACGGTTGCATCTCTTTAACTATTATATAAACACACAAAATCCACTTCACAAATCAAAAATTTACTGGTTACTTTCTGATTTTACTTTCTACTATCTCTGTATTCTAAAAAGCAATCACAACTTTCATATATTGCTTGAATCTCTGAATCAATTAACTTATTCTTTGATTCAAAAGCAATATTTTCCTTTCTAAATATTTATACACACATATATACTTGAGGAAAGATTATAGGAAGGTTATACTATCAAAGACAAATCAGTGTTATTAAGAACACAATGTGTCAAAGCTATTCTATTGAAACAGTCGAAGTCCTGTTCAGCTGTTCAAGCGGGTAAAGTCCTCTTTCGGTTGTTAGAGGCGGAAAAATCTTATTCGGTTGTTTAGGTGTTGTATACCTATTCCTCCGGGTTAAGAGAGGGTTATTGTGAGAAATTCCAGAGGGAAGTCTGGGACTGGACGTAGAACGGGACGTTTGAACCAGTATTAAAATTACGGGTGTGCTCATTTTTATTTACTTTGTTATTATCATCTATTTCCACGTTTAGATTTAATTACATTCCATATTACACGATCCTAAGTGATAGCTACCCACACAGTAGTTACTTTCACATTCAATTGAATTATTAATATTTTCTGAAAATCCTTTGAAAACAAAGGTATCTCGTAAGACCACGCCACGAATAAGTATGCCGAGTTTTTACCTTACGATAACCAAAACATTTTTATCAAATTCATCTGATATTATAATAGTGTCTATAGAAAGTAAAATAGAATCTAGCTGGAATGCTTACATCTCACGTTCCAACTTAGTTGGGCACAATAAAAACCGTACATGCGCTTATTGGAGATTGGATTCCATACAATGACAGGATTACTGGGGTACCGCCCATAACAGTACCTGGTCTAGATCAGAGTACCGAGGATCACTCCCGACCCCCAGAACACAGGACCGGAGCTACCCCTTACTGGATAGTCCGAATAAGATCACCCCACGGTGGGATCAGCAACCGCCCACTAAGCCGAATAAAAGGGACATCTAGATAGGGAAAATCTTACCCTAATTGGTTGCTAGCCACGTAGCCTTGCTGCACCATCCCTGTTTTAGCCATTCCGGTTGATGAGGCTTGAGGCTATGCGTTACCTTTATAGAACTCATTCGCTTAGAATGCTCATCGTCCCCATGATGATGTTGTGATAGCATTCATCCATACCAGTTGCCTTGGGTCTGGACAAATCGAATCACCGTCTTCATCATCTTCACGGTCTTCATTCGCAAACGTTCAAACCGGATCGAAGTGGTTTTCAGATAATTAAATCTGATCCCGGTCTCTTCGAAACGATTCGAGCATTGGCAAATATTGATAGTCGGTTATTTAACTATCAATTACATTCACAAGCAACCATCAGGCCTTAAATAATTCTCCCAATTATTTATCACCAAAATATCTACCCATGATATTATATTCACTTTTATTTCCTACTCCTTTCATAAAATCATTTACAATTTCGTTTGTAAATTCCTAACCCGTTTCACTTGAATTCTATAAACTCTAGAATTTCTTAGTTTATTTCCTTAATATTTCCAGAGCCATTTATTTATTTAAATTTCCAATTTCACTTCTAATCCCTTTTGGATTTTATTCACCTTCCAAAGTTCACTTCTCTTATGCTTTAGAGTTTTATTTAAGTTTTACATAATACCACTATAAGATTTTCCTCTAAATCTTATCCGTTTTAATAAACATCGCTTCCCATCTCAAGAGGATTTAATATGAATTTTTAAACATTTGAAAGTATATTCTTATATAAAATAAGAACAATGGTTTATTTTAAAATGTAATAATATTCAGTTATTAATAAATTTACAAAGTTAGTTATGAAATTTGAATTCATTTTAATAAAAAATTAGGTATATAATAACTAACTTCAAAATATTTTAGATACAAATAATAGTTTTAAAAAATTAAGTAGTATGGTAACTTAAACAATTTTAAATTCACTTGACAAAATCTATTTCTTTTAAGAAATTCTAATATCCACCTGTTTCCTTTATAAACCCCTCTTAACCCGTATCACCTCGATCTTTAATCGCTATTTCTCACATTCGAAAATATATTCTACTATCACTGTCCAAAACAATTTCCATAACCCGGTATAAGTTCACACCATCCCTTATATTCTCCACATGTCCATTGATATTAACCCATCTTATTTATAAACCTCGTTTATAAATTTATAAACCCCTTTGAATTTCTTACTTATTTATAAAACAAATTTTATTTATAGTTCCATTTTTATAATTTATCCCTTAATGAATCCCCTTTTTACTGTCTATTTTTAATTATTAATTCTAATTCCCTTCCAAATTTCAAATATCTTCAAGTCTTTTATATATATAGTTTTAGTTAAAATCTCTTTCTAGCCCAAACTAACCAATAGTTAAATATAACCAAGCTACATTGTATATTTTCTCATTCCACTTAATTTTCTTTACAAATAACCTAAAATTTTAGTTTAAACATTTTCGTTCAAAATCTTCTTTTTATTTGGTTCAAATTTTTTGGTTATGGTATTTAAAAATATCAAATTCAATTTCCAGGCTATTTAGCATTTTACAATTCAATTTACACAATTCATATCAATTTATCCAACCTATCATATATCAATATATATAAAACAATAAATGTTTTTGAGGAATCCAGCTGGATCCCTCCAACCTGTTTTTCCCTACGTTCACAGATACTAGTCAACAATTAAAATACCAATCCCACTTCGAGGGGAATATCGCGGTATAAAGGGTCATTCACTATTATATGGGGCGCATAGGGTCTCATCCGCTATATAATGCGGAAATATCAATCACTCCAATATATATATATATACACTGCAATATATATAATATCATCCAACAGATAAATCAATCAACATCCAATGAGTTAAATTTAACATTTAATTTTAAACTAAGCAATCTAAATGAGTGAGAAAATCTCACCTTTATTTTTGTTTGCAATACACTTCAATCTCGACTTGGTTTCACGGTTTAGGACCTTGTATAACATTATATAATTTATTAATATTTGAAATAAATCGGACAATAAATTACCATTTTAAAATTTAAATAACTTATGATCTAGTTTAAAACTGATTTTCCAATAATAAATATTTTTAGTAACTAAATAAATGAAATAAGTTTATTACATACATTAATTACCCTAAACACATATTTTTAAAATAACTAGTAGTTTTAAAATATGAATATGTATATTTATTTTCCTTTGAAATTATATATATATACATATACTTATAAAAATATTCTATACAGATTTTCATAAAATCTAATTTATATAAATACCTTCAACATTTAAAAATTCCTATTTTCTTTTATTCAAAGCCTTATCCATAAATATATTTACTATTTTTCTATATATATATATATATTAAATTATGTATGTATTTATATTAAAAATTCCCTTTTCTTTTCTATAAAAATATACAGTAACCAATCTTCACTTTAAAATCCTTAAAAGGATTTCCCCGTTAAAATCTTACTGCTAAAATCAAATAATATGTTATATACTTTTTTCCTTTGTTTATATACATATTCATTACATTTAAATTAAAATATAAATTATACCTTCACTGCCTCAACTTCACGTGCTCGAGTTTAAGCCTTCGACCTCGAATTCCTCCCCGAGCATGCACGCGCACCTGCTACTGACCTCAACATCCCATCGCAGCTTCGAAATCAACCCACAAGATCGCCCGCGCCTCCCTCCCAGACTTAACAGCGCCATCGCCTCAAACTACCGAGTGCATCAGGATACGACCCGAAATCAAACGAATTCGATTTCTCGAATTGTTACGAGATTTGAATGCGAGATGAAGCCAAAGGTTTGTCTGCGTTTGATTTTTGTTTTCGATTGAGAAAATTTATGGATTGAACGAAAGAGAGAGAGAGAGAGAGGGGCGTGAGTTTTTTATTTGCGGCCATTGTTTTTTCTTCGTTTCTTATAGATTGGGACGAAATGAATTGAAAACAAGAAAAAGGGGTTTCGAATTTGGGGATGAATGCGCGATTTCTTTTTTTTGAAACGAATTTGAATTTGATTTGTTGGGAATTGGAGGAGGAGGGAAAGGGTAATGTCGAGTGCCGCCATTTCATCTTCTTTTTCAAAGAATTTCGTTTTACTGAATGAAGAGGGGAAGAGGTTCGTGCTTTGAAAAAGGAGGAAGAGGGATCGCGTGTTGGATACGGTTGCATGAGATGAGGTTTCCATTAATACTTTAGATTTTTAAATAATTTAAATCACTTTATCCAAAAATATATACTTTAAAACACTTAAAAATAAAACCATTTAAAAGACTTTATTCAAAATAAAAGTTATGAAATTCTATACTCATTTCCCAAATAAAAACTTTAGCCAAACTACTTTTTAAAATAAAGCTACTTTATAAAATATAAATATAAATATTATCTTTTAAATCGTAATACCAATTTAACCTTAAAAATAATTACTACTATAACTAACTTATAAACATTTACCTTTAAAATTTTAAACAACTTAAATAATAATTTCTCAAAACATTCTTTTTAAACAACTTTAAAACTCTTAACTTATACTTAAAAATATGCTTTGAAAACATACTTGGCTTTTTAGGAAAATACACTTTCCATTCCAAAATAGTCCATTTAATCAGTTGATAAATCCTTCTCGATTTATCCCCATTTTAATTTACGTCTCAAACCTATAAATTTCCTTTTCCACACCTTTAAAAATGAAACTACTATTTATTTTTAAAACAAATTACCCATTCCTTTATAAATTCCACCGTGAATTTATACTTCAAATTTATCCACTGATAAATATTTTACTTTATAAACCAAGTTTATAAATCCATATCTCATCCTCCTTTTAAACCACAGTTTTCAAACACGTAATCAATTTTCAAATCGATTTCCAAAGTTTACTCCATTTTAAAATAAATTCCTTTACTTACTTAATTTTATTTCAAAACCCATTAATTTCAGATTTTCCTCCTTTATTATGATTTAAAATCTTAATTGAACTAAAAATACCAATTTCATACTTTTTCCAAAATTCTTCTTTATCTCTCCCAAACTATTTTAAATCTTGAATTTAAAAGTAATCCTTATTCCTTTAAAAAATATCACATAAGTTTAAAAATTCATTTATTCCAATTTATCCAAAAATCTCCTTTTCCGTACTCGTAATTTATTTGTTAGAATTCAAAAATCAACTTTTATCCTTTTCCAGTTCATTCTTTAATTTATCCAAATTCTCTATAATTATTTTACTTAGAATTTCCTCTTTTATTTTCCTTTAAAATCCAATCTTTATATTTTTGATATCTCAATATACCCAAAATATATTCTGTCAAACTATAGCATTCAATATTTTCAATTTCCAATATAATCAATATAATCTATCATATATTATTAAATAAAACATATCACCGAATATGAAAATAAATTCAAATATTTTGCGGAATCCAGTTGGATCCCTCCTACCTGTTTTTCCCTGCTTCCACAGATGTTAGCACAATATAAAAATACCAATCCCACTTCGAGGGGGATATCGCGATATATAGGGTCATCCGTTATTATGCGGGGTGCATAGGGTCTCATCCGCTATATAATGCGGGAAATCAATCACTCCAATATATATATATATATATATATATATATATATGCACACTATATAATATCACATCTAAACTGATAATAATCATCAAATTCAATTTTTTGTCGGGCAATTCAAATTTATCTTCTGAAATCAAAACACCAATTTCCTTTTTGCTTTTAAATACTTGTATACTACTTAACAATAATATCAAATCATAGCTTTCAAAATCATTTGTAAAAACAGTAATTTATTTAAACTGGCATATGAAATTTGTTGGTTTTCTGGTCTAGCCACTTGGATTTTGTTTTCTTTTGAAATTTGGAGGCCCTAGAGGCAATTTTGTAGTCATACCGAGCTAGCCGCGCAAAGGAGATGCTGGTGAAATTTTTCGAAAATTTAGAGAGCTAGAAATTTTTTGAGAAATTTTTTGATAATTTAAATTTGGTTTTAAATTATAATTTGAATGGTTGAGAAGGGCGGATCCCACTGTGACGACCCGCCCTTCTCGACCTCCTATCGATGCATGCCGCTAGGCGTTTATAATGTTATACACCTATTCCAAACACAATGGAAAAGGTTTTGAGTCCTAGTTCGATCGTATGAGAAGATAGCCTTTTTGGATCTAGTAATTATATTCAATTTACGATATAGATTTTCAGTGCGTTTACCTACCGTATGATCACACGATAACTCAAAAAATTATGAAATTTGAAATCCGATAATAAAATAATATTATGGATCCAATGGAACTGGTTCATCAAAATCCGAGGCGGTGCCTAGGAAGGCTATTTTTAAATATTGATTTAAACAATATATTTTCAAAACTTAACAAAACACTTTCAAATTCAATTCTAAAACTTTCATTGTCTTCAGTATTATCAATATAAATTTTATAGGTCTTTGAAATATTTTCAACTTGAATTTCAAATATTCGGTATTTATTGAATAACTAAATTTTTGGATTTAATTATTAGAAGTTGGGTAAAATATTGAATCTTCATTTAGATTAACTTTTTAATTTAAATAGTTAAATTTAATTTTTTTGGTTGTTTGCTTGAACTGATAATTTATTATCAGTCTGGATGTGGTATACTATATATAGTAGTGTGTATATATATATATATATATTTTGGAGTGATTAGTTTTCCGCATTATGTAGTGGATGAGACCGTATGCGCCCCGCATAATAGCGGATGACCCTTTATACCGCGATATCCCCTCAAAGTGGGATTGGTATTTTATATTGTGCTAACATATATTAATGCAGGGAAACAGGTTGGAGGGATCCAACTGGATTGCTCAGAACATTGAATTTATTTTATATCCAGCGATGTGATTTATATGATGATCTGTGCTAGATTATATTGATTATATTGGGGATTGAAATTATTGAATGTTATGGCTTGGCTGAATATATATAGGTATTTTGAGAAATGGAAATATATATATAAAGTTTGGATTTTTAAAGGAAATGAAAATAAAATTCTTAAGTAAATAATTATTGGGAATTGGATAAATCGAGTAATAAAATTTGAAGGGAAATTAAACCAGGAAATCGGTTTAAAATCGATTTAGTATTTGGGAACTGTGATTTAAAGGAAAATAAGAGAAATTTGTAAACGGGGTTTATAAATGAAGTGGAATATTTATCAGTGGATAAATTTGGAAGTATAGATTCCGGTGGAATTATAAGAAACGGGTGCAAATCGTTTTAAAAATAAAAAGGTGATTTTATTTTAAAAAAAAGTTGGAAAGTATATTTTTCCTAGAAAACTAAGTATAATTTCAAAGAAAAGATTTCAAAGTATAAACTAGAAGTTTAATTTTTTTTTTTTTAGAATGATTTAGAAATTTATCTTTTTAATTATTTTCAAGTGAAAAGTATATTTATTTAAGTTACATTTGGTATCACTATTATTCCTCCAAAGGCCTTTGAAAATCATTTTCAAACCCAAAGGGAATTAAATTTTCTCAAAATTTCAAAATTTCAAATCCTTTCAATCTATATTCAAACATTACTCTGGAATTATATTCTATTTCTATTATAAATTATATTTATAATTCACATTTACAAATCTCTTTTTCTCTTGCGGAATAAATTTCCCCCAACTGTTTTCTTTCCACCGAAAATCACCAAGTCTTAATACTTTAGATTTTTGAATAAATGGTATATTTTGTTTTATCTTTTTTATTTTATTTTATTTCATTTTATTTTATATTTATATTATATTTATTTATTTATTTTTCTCTTTTTTTCATATTTTTTTTATATTTTTCTTCATCCAGGTTAAATTTCAATTCTATTTGAATCCAATTATCTTTAAGTTCTGAATACTTCATTTTATTTAACATGATACAAGTCAAATCTCATTCCATTATTAGACTCCACTTCGTTTGCGTACCCATTTAAGTTAATTAGTTTACTTACTAATTTTATTTTCAATCCTTTGTTTTGTTTAGTCCACTTGACTAATTTTCCATTTACTTACAAATTTTAAATTAACTTGTTCATTTACAAATTTATTTCCAACATAAAATTTTTTATTTCAATAACCATTCCATTTTGTCTACTTAGACTTTTTCCTCAAATTTACTTTTACTTGACTAGATTCAATTACCTTCCAATTGAATTCAAATTTTAAACTTATATAAGTTTCCCAACGTATTTACATTTCATCCACTTACCTCTTTAATTTACTTTTCTTAATTAGTTTGCCTACCACTTTATTTACTTAACCCAATCCAAAATGAGTTCTAACATTCAGCTTAAATTCCATTTTAAATTCAATTTACTTTCCAAATATTTTTATATAAACTTCCAGAGTTTAAACCATTACTTAAACATTCAAAATAAAATTTTACAACATATATATCCAAATCAAACTATTCTTTTGCATTTTCAAAGTCAAACCCAATTTCGCAAACAAACACCAATCTAAAACATCCAGGTAGCAATCCCTCTCTTGGAAACTCGAAAATGAACATCGATGATGCTGCAGCCACCACCGAAGTGTATTTTCCTAAAATGCCAAGTATGTTTTCAAAGTAGATTTTTAAGTATAAGTTAGAGGTTTTAAAGTGGTTTTAAAAGAATGTTTTAGAAAGAGATTATTATTTAGTGGTTTTAAATTTTTTTAAAAGTAAATATTTATTAGGTTAATTATATAAGTAAATTATTTTAAAGGTTTAACTAGTATTATGATTTAAAAGATCATTATTTAATATTTATACTTTACAGAATAACTTTAATTTTAAAATTAGTTTTGGCTTAAGTTTTACATGACAAATTATTATGAATTTCATAACTAGTATTTTAAATAAAGTACTTTGAATAGTTTTTATTTTTAGTGTTTTAAGTATATATTTTTGGATAAAGTGATTTAAATTATTTAAAAATCTAAAGTATTATGACTTGTGATTTTCGGTGGAAAGAAAATAATTGGAGGAAATTTATTCCGCAAGGGAAAAAGAGATTTGTAAATGTGAATTATAAATATGATTTATAATAGAAATAGAATAAAATTCCAGAGTAATGTTTGAATATAGATTGAAAGAATTTGAAATTTGAAAATTTTAGAAAATTTAATTCTCTTTGGGTTTGAAAATGATTTTCAAAGGCCTTTGGAGGAATAATAGTGATATTATTGGGAAATATTTTTGAATTGGATTTGAAATCTAGTGAGATTTGGAATTAAAAATATTTACAGAGTAAAAGCACTAAACTCACTTTAATAGCTGGAAAATAACTTCGTTGAGGGGCAGCATCATCGGTGTTCATTTTCGAGTTTCCAAGAGAGGGATTGCTACCTGGATGTTTTATATTGGTGTTTGTTTGCGACATTGGGTTTGATTTTTAAAATGCAAAAGAATAGTTTCATTTGGATATATATGTTTTCAAAATTGAATTTGAATGTTTAAGTAATGGTTTAAACTCTGGAAGTTTATTTAAGATGTTTGGAAAGTAAATTGAATTCAAAATGAAATTTAAGCTGAATATTAGAACTCAATTTGGATTGGGTTAAGTAAATAAAGTGGTAGGCAAACCAATTAAGAGAAGTAAATTAAAGAGTTTAGTGGATGAAATGTAAATAAGTTGGGAAACTTATATAAGTTTAAAATGTGAATTTAATTGGAAAGTAACTGAATCTAGTTAAGTAAAAGTGAATTTGAGGAAAAAGTCTAAGTAGACTAAATGGAATGGTTATTGAAATAAAATTTATTAAGTTGGAAATAAATTTGTGAATGAACAAGTTAATTTAAAATCTGTAAGTAAATGGAAAATTAGGCAAGTGGACTAAACAAAACATAGGATTGAAAATAAAATTAGTAAGTAGACTAATTTATGGTTTGTGTGTTTTTACTAAGAGATTGTTTTGGAAAGTTACTAAAAACTGATGTTTGTCCTTTTGTTTTATTTAACCAATATATGCAGATTTGAAAAAAAAATACAGATAGATATAATTTTTAATTTACAGTAAGTTAGAAATTTTTTCTTAAAAAGATTTATATATATGAATATGTACACAGTGAAGAGAAGTATAATATGAATATAAATATATTCGCAGGCCTATCCTAATTTATTTATATAACAGGAAAGTTTTTACAGGAGGATTTTGAAGTTTATATATAATAGGAATTTTGAAATATTGTAGAGTTATAAATTTGATTTTTAAAATGTAAATAAGCTACTTTATGTATGTGTAGTTTCAAAGGAGAAATTAATATACATGCATACATTTTAAATTTACTAACTTATTTTAAAGCAAAGTATTAAGGTAATTTATTTTTTTAACTGGTTCATTTAATTATTTTAGTCAAAAACTAATAATAATTTAAAGGAAATTAGTTTAAAATTTAATTAATAGTTAAAATTAAATACATAAATGGTAATTTATTTTTCGATTAGTTCAAATGTTAATAAACTGTGTAATGTTCATACAAGGTCCAAAATCGTGAAGGAAATAGCCGGTTTGGGTTGGATTGCAAAATAAAGTCAAAGGTGAGTTAATCTCACTCATTTGGATTACCATTTAAATTTAAATATTTGAATTTAAATTATTGGTTGATGATTGAATTGACTGGATGTGATATTATATATAATAGTATATATGTATATATAGATATATATTAGAGTGATTGATTCCTGCATTATATAGCGGATGAGACCCTATGCGTCCTGCACAATAGCGGATGACCTTTATACCACGATATCCCCCTCGAAATAGGATTGGTATTTTATATTGTGCTAACATCTATGGATGCAGGGAAACAGATTGGAGGGATCCAACTGGATTCCTCAAAATGTTGAATTTATTTTATATTCAGCGATGTGATTTATTTGATGATCTGTGATAGATTATATTGATTATATTGGAGATTGAAATTATTGAATGTTATGCTTGGATGAATATATATATATATGGGTATTTTAAGAAATGGAAAAATGTATATATTAAATTTTGATTTTTAAAGGAAATGAAAAGAAAATTCTCGAGTAAATAATTATCGGGAATTGGATAAATCGATTAATAAATTTTAAAGGGAATTTAAACCAGGAAATCGGTTTGAAATCGGTTTAGTGTTTTGGAAATTATGATTAAAAGAAAATGAGAAATGGAATTTGTAAACTGGTTTATAAATGAAGTTGAATATTTATCAGTGGATAAATTTGAAAGTATAGATTGTAGTGGAATTTATAAGAAAAAGTGCAATTCAATTTAAAAATAAAAGGTGATTTTATTTTTAAAGGTTGAAAAGATTTCAAAGTATAAACTAGAAGTGTAAAAATGTTTTTTAGAATGTTTTAGAAAATTTATTATTTAATTATTTTTAAGTGAAAAGTTAATATTTATTTAAGTTAATTATGGTAATTAATTATTATTAAAGGTAAATTAGTATTATGACTATTAAAAATGATTTTAACATAAATATTTGATACAATAACTTTGTTTTCAAAGGAAATTTTGGTTTAAGTTTTACTTAGAAACTCTTATAGAATTTCTTAAGTATTATTTTTATTTTTAGTAGCCTTAATGTAAATAATTTAAGTATATATTTTTGAAAGGGATTATAAGGAGATCGGAAATGTGTTTTAAAAATAAAAGGTGGTTTTATTTTTAAAGTGTTAAAAGAAATTTACGGGTTTGAGACGTAAATTAAACTAGGATAAATCAAGAAGGATTTATTAACTGATAAATCAAGAGGGATTTTTAAAGTGTATTTTCCTGAAAAGCCAGGTATGTTTTCAAAGTAGATTTTGAAGTATAAAGTTAGAGGTTTAAAGTGATTATGAAAAGAATGTTTTAGAAAGAAATCATTATTTAGTGGTTTTAAATTTTTTAAAGTAAATATTTATTAACTTAATTATATAAGTAAATTATTTTTAAAGTTTAACTAGTATTATGATTTAGAAGATATTATTTAATATTTATACCTTATAGAATAACTTTTACTTCAAATTTAGTTTTGGCATGAGTTTTACATGAGAAATTATTATAAAATTTCATAACCAGTATTTTAAATAAAGTGTTTCAGGTAGTTTTTATTTAAATGTTTTAAAGTATATAATTTTGATAGAATGATTTAAATTATTTAAAAATCTAAAGTATTAAGAGACTTGGTGATTTTCAATGGAAATAAAACAATTGGGTGGAAATTTATTCCGCGAGAGAAAAAGTGATTTGAAAACTATTTTCAAAAGATTGAAGTGTAGTAAAATATCTTGTGAAGATATTTTGAAATAAATAATTATTATTAAGGCCTGATGGTTGTTTATGGATGTTATATGATAGTTAATAACCGACTATCAATATTGGCCAATGCACTGATCGTTTCGAAGAGACCGAGATCGAGATTAATTTCCCGGAAACCACTTCGATCTGGTTTGAACGTTTTCGTGAGGAAGACAAGAGCTTGGAGTCGAAGATGGAGCAGTGAAGTGCTAGGGCTAATCGCTACTAATCTTGAGGGTGATTCCAAAATGGATGTAGTAGGCGTAGTGCCTTTGGTTCTGTTCGAACCGGGAATGGACTTGTAGGGACGAATGCTATCAGAACATCGTTAGGGGGACGATAAGCATTCTAAGTGAATGTGTGCTAAAAATGTAACTCATAGCCTCAAGCCTCATCAACCGGGAATAGCTAAAACAGGGGAGGTGCGGTAAGGCTAAGTGGCTAGCAACCAATTAGGATAAGGTCATCCCTGTCTAGATATCACTTTTATTCGGCTGTGTGGGCGGTTGCTGATCCCAACCGCGAGGTGATCTTATTCGGACTATCCAGTAAGGGGTAGCTCCGGTCTTGTGTTGTAGGGGATCAGGGTGGATCCTCCGTACGCTGATCTAGACCAGGTACTGTGATGGGCGGTGCCCTAGTAGCCCTGCCATTGATGGAAACCCAATCTCCAATAAGTGCCTTCAGACTTGTTTGTATACCTATTATGCTGAAATTTAATGAATGTAACAATTTCGACTATTTGAATAAGTATTTATATATAGACACTACTATAATATCAAAGGATTTGATAAGAAATGTTTTGTTTATCGTAAGGTAAAAAACCGTCATGTTTATTTTTGGCATGGTCTAACCTTTGATTTCAAAAGGATTTTGAAACTTTAATAATCCAATTGAGGATGTTTTCTCACGTTGCTTTTCCAGACTGACTCGGTGTTATTTTACTATAATTCTCGGGTCAGACCGAGTATTATAGGATATAGGATAGGATGATGTGGAGCTCAGGAGACGAGCTGGATGGCGAGACGTATCGCACGTGCTTGATATATATTTCGATGTGCAGTATAAGCTGTATAGTATGCTTCTGGGTGAGGACAAGTTGTTACAACTATCAAATATTTTGCTATTGATTATGTTGTACTCTGATGATGTAATGTATTAAATAGATACGGTTCATTTTGTATAAAGATCAATCATTTATCTATAATATATTGTTCCACTGCGTTTGTAAGATTCTGATGTTGTTTTCTACCTCTTCTTCTACCTCCTTCTTCTTTCCCTTACGGTTTGGTTTTCCGACATTCGATTGTACGACATTTAATACAGTGGACGTATTGATGTCGATTTTCGGACGTCGAAAAATCGGATCGTAACAGTTACCAACTATAGCGATCCGTAGTTCCGTAACCCTTGAGTCGATACTAATTCTTCCATGTTCAACCCAAAGTGTACGAAATAGCAAATAACTAAGGTAAAGAAGAAAGAGGAAGAAGAAGAAATAGAAAACAACAACAAAATATTACAATCGCAGCGGAACAATATAAAATAGATAATTGACTGATCTTCATACAAAAAGAACTATATCTGTTTTATACGTTACATCATCAGAGTACAACACAATCAATAGCAAACTACTGGACAGTTATATTTACTTGTTCCTACAAACTGACTACGTAGTTTACCAAACACCGCAGAAATGAGACAGATACATGTGATACGTCTTGCCATTCAGCACATCCCCTGAGCTCCATAG
Organism: Allium cepa; assembly: GCA_030765085.1. Lineage (NCBI taxonomy): Eukaryota > Viridiplantae > Streptophyta > Magnoliopsida > Asparagales > Amaryllidaceae > Allium > Allium cepa. The sequence goes on along the minus strand of CM060940.1, from coordinate 626,890,757 downwards.
CAGTCCATCCAGAATCTGTACTCTATAATACTCGGTCTGATTCGAGCATTATAGTAAAATAACACATGAGTCAGTCTGGAAAAACAGCGTAAGAAAACATACTAAATTGAAGAGTTTATAAAAGTTAGAATTTTTGAAATCTATAATTTATTTTTATAAATATATAGACACACACACACACACACACACACACACATATGGTTTCAAAAGAAAAAGAAAGAATAAGTATACATATATTTCTTCACTTACTGTTAAATTTAAACATAATAATATTAAGGTGGTTAACTTATTTACTTAGTTTATTAGATTATTTTAGTCATTAAAAATAATTTATTAAAGGAAAATTAGTTTAAGTAAAATGAAGAAAAAAAATCAGTCAAGTTGGACTAAACAAAACAAAGAATTGAAAATAAAATTAGTAAGTAAACTAATTGATTTAAGTAGGTAAGTTTGAACTCATAGAATTTTGAAATAAAGTATGAAATTGGTATTTCCGATTTAAATAAGAATCTAAATCATAAATAAAGGTGTGAATATGAGATAAATGGTTTTGAAATAAATTTGGATAAGTAAAGGAATTTATTTTAAAATGGAGTTGGTTTTGGAAATCGATTTGAAAACCGACAGTGTTGAAACTATGAATAAAGGAGAATGAGATTGTGAAATTTATAAATAGGGTTTATAAATAAAGTGAAATATTTATCAGAGGATAATTTGGAAATATAAATTCGGGATGGGAATTAATAAGGAAAGGGTGATTTGTTTAAAAACAAATAGTGGTTTGTTTTCAAAGGTGTGGAAAAGAAAGTGTATTTCCCTGAAAAGCCAAGTATATTTTCAAAGAAAGATTTTCAAGTATAAGTTAGAGGTTTTAAAGTGATTTTAAAAGAATGTATTAGAAAAAAATTATTATTTAGTGGTTTAAATTTTTTAAAAGTAAATATTTATTAAGTTAATTATATAAGTAAATTATTTTAAAGGTTTAACTAGTATTATGTTTTAAAAGATAATTATTTAATATTTATACCTTATAGAATAATTTTTATTTTAAATTTTATTTTGGCTTAAGTTTTACATGAAAAATTATTATAAAATTATAATAACTAGTATTTTAAATAAAGTATTTTTAAACAATTGTATTATAAGTGTTTTAAAGTATATATTTTGGATTAAGTGATTTAAATTTATTTTAAACTCTAAAGTATTAAAACTTGGTGATTTTCAGTGGAAATAAACAATTGGGTGGAAATTTATTCCGCGAGAGAAAAAGCAATTTGAAAACTACTTTCAAAGGGTTGAAGTGTAGAAAATATCTTGCGAGGATACTTTGAATTTGAAAAATTATTACGGCCTGATGATTGTTTGTGGATGTTATACGATAGTTAAATAATCGACTATCAATAGTGACTAATGCGCTGATTGTTTCGAAGAGACCAGGATCGAGATTAATTTTATGAAAACCACTTCGATCCGGTTTGAACGTTTTCGTGAGGAAGACAAGAGCTTGGAGTCGAAGTTGGAGCAGTGAAGTGCAAGGGCTAATCACTAATAATCCTGAGGGTGATTCCAAAATGGATGTAGTAGGAGTAGTGCCTTCGGTTTCGTTCGAACCTGGAATGAAATAAATTCAACGTTTTGAGGAATCCAGTTGGATCCTTCCAACCTATTTTATTTGATAATCTGTGATGATTATATTGATTATATTGGGAGTTGAAATTATTGAATGCTATGGCTTGGTAGAATATATATTGGTACTTGAGAGAATGAAAAATAAATAAAGTTTGAATTTTTATAGGAAATAAAAAGGGAAATTTTTAAGTAAAATAATTATAGTGAATTTGGGTAAATTAAAGATTGAATTTTGAAAAATATAATAGTTTGATTTTTAAATTCTATTAAGTAAATTATGGGTATGGAAATAAAGATAGAGATTTTAAATAAATGAAAATAAAAGAGTTTTGGAGTCTTAAGAGATATTTTCAAAAAATTTAATAGATTTTATTTTCAAAATTTAAGATTTAAAATGTTTGGGAAGAAATAAAAGGGTAAGATTTTGAATGAAGTATGAAGTGGATATTTCAGTTTAAAATAAGATTTTAAATCGTAATTATAGAAGTAAATATGGAATTAACGGGTTTTAAAATAAATTTGGGTAAGTAAAGGAATTTGTTTTAAAATGGATTAGTTTTGAAAATCGATTTGAAAACTGGTTGAAACTGGGATTGAAGGAGAATGAGATTATGGAATTTATAAACGGGGTTTATAAATCAAGTGGAATATTTTTCCGAGGATAATTTGAAAATATAAATTCAGGATGAGAATTTATAAAGGAATGGGAAATTTGTTTTAAAAATAAACAGTGGTTTTATTTTTAAAGATTTGGGAAAGAAATTTATGGATTTGCGGGCCGTTACACTTAACTGTAACGACACGATTTTTTCGACGCTCGAAAATCGGCATCGATGCGTCCACTGTATTAAATGCCGAACAATCGAATACCGGAAAACTAGACCGTAAGGTAATGAAGGAGGTAGAAGAAGAAATATAAAACAATATCAAAATCTCACAGTCGCAGCGGAACAATATATAATAGATAAATGACTGATCTTTAAACAAAAGAACTATACTGATTTATACATTACATCATCAGAGTTCAGCAAAATTCATAGCACACAACTGGACAGTTATCATAACCTGTCTTAAATCTATTTTTCCTAGCTATTTACTATTGTTTTCATACCTCTATATAATAAATAGAAAGTATATATTATTTGAATTTGCAAACTTATCTTTTCAAATAAATAAAATATATTTTCTATTTACAACCTACTGATTTTGAAAGGCTTTTGATTTTTGGGAAAAATCAATTTTGGGAATTTGGAAAGCCAAGTTTGGAAACTATCGATTTTGAGATATCGATTTTATGTAAACGAGATTTATATGTGATACATATAAGAGTATGATTTGAAAGATACTATATGTGTATAGTATGAAATGTTTTGAGAATGCTGTGGGGGAAAAAGGTGCTCCAATTTAGAGTTGAAACTTGGCGTAGGAGATCCAAGGGGTGGTTTTGCCTTGAGCCCTAAAGGGGTTCTAAATTTTAATTCCAGAGAATGTCCAGACTAAACTGTAGTTCCCAAGGATTGTGGTTGGAGTAGCGAAAGTCGAGGGCGCTGATGCCTATAGAGACATTGGGGTTATGCTGTGACGACAGTGTAACTCGGTGTAACTGTGATCTACTACGTTCCATAGCGTATGTCGAGGGGCAGTGATTGCCTAAAGCCTGCATTTAATTTCGCTGGGAGAGCGATGTAACATCGGTAGACTGCGATTTATGAGGACATAGCGAAAGTCGTGTGACAGTGAGTGCCTACAGGCTACATTAGGACTCGACTGATGTAGTCTACTATCTACGTGGTCTGTGTGGTGAAGTTTCATTTGGCAGTGAAATTCGAGGACGTTGATGCCTACGGTTACATGGTTCTTTCCGTGATGGCAACGTAACCTTGGGTATAGCTGCGATCTGTGGCGTTCCATGGTGTAACCATGGGGCGCCAATGCCTACAATTTTCTATGATTTCGTCGGGATGGCGATGTAATCATCGAGCTAACTGCGACCATGGAGAGGGTGATGATTTCCAGAGCATTCTCACAAAAAAATTTCTACATTTTCACAAATTTTTTTCTAAGTATTTTCACTAGATGTTGAAAACGGGTCTGCTAAGTACTTATAGATTTTCAGTTCTTTGCTTGATCAACGTATGACCGAATTTCTGTGAGAACAAGCATGGACTTGTTGAAACATCGAGTTACAAAAGTATTTTTATAAAACTATTTTGATAATATTATGTAGATTTTTAAAGTGTTTTAAAAATTTAAATAAAAAGAGTTAAGAGTTAAAAATGTCTAAAGAATAATTTAACTGATAATAAACACTGTAATTAACATTTACATCTTTCTTTGTGTAAATCCTGTTATTTGTATATTATCTTTTGATCCGCTGCGATTATGAGATTTTGATCCGTTGTCTTCTGTTTCTTCTTCTACGTCTTTTTCTTCTTAACCCTAACAGTCTGTGATTTCTGGCACTCGGTTGCTCGGCACTCCATACAATGAACGTATTAGTGTCGATTTCGAGGTTGAAAATGTTGGGTCGTTACATGCTTTGTTTTGGAAATTTATACAAAAGAATCTGTATTATGATTTACTCCCAATTTTAAATACACAACATCCCATCTTGTGTTTATAATACTCAGTCTGACCCGAGCATTATAATAAAATAACACCCAAGTCAGTCTGGAAAATCAACATGAGAAAATACACTCAACTTAATTATTAAAGTTTCCAAAATCCTTTGAAAATCAAAGGTATCTCGTAAGACCATGCTTCCGCTGCGAATGTGAGATTCTGACGTCCTTCTTTCTTTTCCCTCAGTAATCTGTCTTTTTCGGCACTCGATCATCGGCATATTATACAGTGGCGTATTTGTGCCGATTTTCTATGGTCGAGAAGGGCAGGCTGTTACATTTTGAGAAAATTTTGATAGTTTTAAATTTGGTTTTAAATTTAAATTTGAATTGTTGAGTAAATAATGTTGTTTGGAAACTATGGAAGATTTTAGAAAGTTAGTAAGGGTGATAGGATGTCTTTAATAAAAAGATTGTTTTGGGTGTTGTTAAAACTGTTTGGTTTGGGAAGTTGTTAAAAACTATTTGGATTGGGAAAATAGTTAACGGGTTCTAGATCATTCTTCCTAACTAGTAATTTCGAGAACGAAATTCTTTTAAAGGGGGAGGAATGTGAATACCTAAAATTTTTGGATATTTGAAATTGGAATATTTAATTGATTTTAAATTTTTAAAAGTTAATTTCTAACTCGAATTTCAAACACCACTATTATTTGGTAATTTAATTTTTTAATTAAATAATTGGAAGTTGGGTAAAATGGTGAATCTTGGTTTTTAAGCGTGTTAAAAATAGTTTAAAGGCTTATAAAATTTGTATGAACAATACTGAAGATAATAGAATTTTTTTAAATTGACTTTGAAGTTGGTTTGTTCAGTTTTGAAATTATATCGTTCAAATTGATATTTAAAAATAGCCTTCCGAGGCACAGTCTCGGAATTCGACGAAAACCATCTAAAACAGTACACGTACATCCTATGTATTTATCTCAATTGACAATTTGCTATATCAATTTTCTTTTTTATTCACATAATGATTTGTCCAGATTCGAGCACAAAATTTCGAGATAGTTATATCGATCCGAGTTGGGATTTTTCACTTGATTTTCGATGGCGAACCTTGGATATGGATTTTTGATTGGGTCTGGAAATTATCTATAATAGTTTATGGCTATGCACGGAGAATGACGATTTCCGATCAAAAAACCAGATCTGAATCTGCACTAGAGAGTCGGGTGGACGATACTAGTTGGGAAGTGAAATTGTGTGATGGAGTGAGCGATCAGATTTGGTATTGCATATGAATGATATGTGTACATCGTACGGATTAAGTAATGCTATATTGAAATGCGGTAAAGAAATGAATAAAATGATTTTAGATTCTGTGATCGGATATTATTGCTAAGTAGGATATACAGGTGTTTTAAAAGCAAAGGATTTATTTAAGTTTGGAGAGACAAAGAAGAATTTTGGGAAAAAGCATGAAATTGGTATTTTCAGTTTAAATAAGATTTTAAATCATAATAAAGAAGAAATTAGAAATTAATGGGTTTTGAAATAAAATTTAGTAAATAAAGGAATTTATTTTTAAATGGAGTAAATTTTTGGAAATTGATTTAGTGTTCGGAACTGTGTTTTTTAAAGGAGGATGAAACTATGGAATTTATAAACTGGGTTTATAAAGTGAAATAAGATATCAGTGGATATATGGAAGTATAAATTCACGGTGGGAATTTATAAAGGAATGGGTAATGTTTTTTAAAAATAAATAGTGGTTTATTTTTAAAGGTGTGGAAAGGAAAATTTACGGGTTGAGACGTAAATTAAATTGGGATAAATCAAGAAGGATTTATAAATGATTAGACGATTATATTGGAATGGAAAGTGAAATTTCATGAAAAGCCAAGCATGTTTTCAAAGCAGATTTTTAAGTATAAGTTAAAAGTTTTAAAAGTGTTTATAAGAATGTTCTAGAGGAATTAATTATTTAAATTTTTTTAAGATTTTAAAGTAAATATTTATTAATTTAGTTATAGAAGTAATTATTTTAAAAGTTAAATTAGTATTATGATTTTAAAGATAGTTACTAAATATTTATACTTTATATAAATAACTTTTATTTTAAAGGTAGTTTTGGTTAAGTTTTACTTAAAAATTATTATGGAATTCCATAACTATTATTTTGAATAAAGTCTTTTAAGTATTTTTTATTTTTAAATGCTTTAAAGTATATATGTCTTTGGATAAAGTGGTTTAAATTATTTAAAATCTAAGTAATTGGGACTTGGTGCTTTTGAGTAGGAATAAAACAATTGTTTGGTTGATTGTGTGATTCGATAGTTAAATAATCGACTATCAATATTGGCCAATGCGCGGATCGTTTCGAAGACACCAGGATCGGGATTAATTTCTCGAAAACCACTTCGATCCGGTTTGAACGTTTTCGTGAGGAAGGTAAGAGCTTGGATTCGAAGATAACGCATTATAGTGAAATAACACCCGAGTCATTCTGGAAAACCAACGTGAGAAAATACACTCAATTGGATTATTAAAGTTTTCAAAATCCTTTGAAATCAAAGGTATCTCGTAAGACCACACCACAAGTAAACATGTCGGTTTTTTACCTTACGATAACCAAAACATTTTTATCAAATCCGTCTGATGTTATAATAATGTCTATAGAAGGTAAAATAGAATCTAGCTGAAATGCTTGCATCTCACGTTTCTGCGATTGTTGGGCACAATCAAAACCATACAAACGCTTATTGGAGATTGGATTCCATACAATGGCAGGGATACTGGGGTACAGCCTGTCATAGTACTTGGTCTAGATCAGAGTACCGAGTATCCACCCTGATCCCCTGAAACACAAGAACTGAGCTACCTCTTACTGGATAGTCCGAATAAGATTACCCCGCGGTTGGATTCAGCAACCACCCATATAGCCGAGTAAAATAGGACATCTGGACAGGGATGACCTTACCCTAATTGGTTGCTAACCACTTAGCCTTGCTGCAACTCCCCTGTTTTAGCCATTCCCGGTTGATGAGGCTCGAGGCTATGCATTATCTTTTTAGCATATATACACTTAGAATGCTCATCATCCCCCTGACGATGATCTGATAGCATTCGTCCATACAAGTCCGTTCCTGGTCCGAATGGAACCGAAGGCACTACTCCTACTACATCCATTTTGGAATCACCCTCAGGATTAGTAGCGATTAGCCCTTTCACTTCGCTGCTCCATCTTTGACTCCAAGCTATTGTCTTCTTCACGAAAACGTTCAAACCGAATCGAAGTGGTTTTCGAGAAATTAATCCCAATTCCGGTCTCTTCGAAATGATCAATGCATTGGCCAATATTGATAGTCGATTATTTAACTATCAAATCACACAATCATCCAAACAATTTTTTTATTTCTACTAAAAGCACCAAGTCCTAATAACTTAGATTTTAAATAATTTAAATCACTTTATCCAAATAGATATATATACTTTAAAACATTTAAAATAAAACTACTTAAAAGACTTTATTCAAAATAATTTAGCTAATTTGGATAAATTGAGAATGAAATTGGGAAGGAATAAAAGTTTATTTTTAAATGCTAATAAATAAATCCCGAGTATGGGGAAAAGAGATTTTTGAATAAATGAAAAGAAAATTCTTAAGTAAATGATTATTAGGAATTGGATAAATCGAGTAATAAATTTTAAAAGGAATTTAAACCAGGAAATCAGTTTGAAATCGATTTAGTGTTTTGGAAACTGTGATTTAAAGGAAAATGAGAAACGGAAATTTGTAAACTGGTTTACAAATGAAGTGGAATATTTACCAGTGGATAAATGGAATAACCATTGAAATAAAATTTATTAGGTTGGAAAAAAATAAATGTGTGAATGAACAAACTTATTTAATTGGTAAATAAATGAAATTGAAATTGAATATTGGAATCAATTTAAATTGTGTAAGTAAAGTGAAATCAGAAAATTTATTCGAATGAGCTAAGTAAAATAATAAAGTATTTTAAGTAGTCTTTATTTTAAGTGTTTTAAAGTATATATATTTGGATAAAGCGATTTGGAAACTATTTTCAAAGGGTTGAAATGTAGAAAAATATCTTGCGAAGATATTTTGAAATAAATAATCTGGGAAATTATTAAGGCCTAATGGTTGTTTGTGGATGTTATTTGATAGTTAAATAACCGACTATCAATATTGGCCAATGCGCTGATTGTTTCGAAGAGACCGGGATTATGATTAATTTTCCGAAAACCACTTCGATCCGGTTTGAACATTTTCGTGAGGTAGACAAGAGCTTGGAGTCGAAGATGGAGCAGTGAAGTGCAAGGGTTAATCACTACTAATCTTGAGGGTGATTCCAAATGGATGTAGTAGGAGTCGTGCATTCGGTTCCGTTTGGATCGGGAACAGACTTGTATGGATGAATGCTATCAGAACATCGTCAAGGGGATGATGAGCATTCTAAGTGAATGTGTGCTAAAAAGGTAACGCATAGCCTCGAGCCTCGTCAACCGGAATGGCTAAAACAGGGGAGGTGCGACAAAGGCTAAGTGGCTAGCAACCAATTAGGGTAAGGTCATCCCCGTATAGATGTCCCTTTTTATTCGGCTGTGTGGGCAGTTGCTAATCCCAACCGCGGGGTGATCTTATTCGGACTATCCAGTAAGGGGTAGCTCCGGTCTTGTTTTGGAGAGGATCAAGGGGGATCCTTAGTACGCTGATCTAGACCAGGTACTATGACGGGCGGTACCCCAGTAGCCCCGCCATTGTATGGAATCCAATCTCCAATAAGCGCATGTACGGTTTTGATTGTGCCCAACTATTGCTGGAACATCTCATATTTATCAATGTTTTAATTCAGGCATTTCATATCATAGAACATCACAAATTATCAGGCTAGAGATATTAAAGTATTCAGTACAATTTAATCATCCATAGCCTAGATTAACTGGCCACACAATTTCTAATTTAATTTAATTAAATTAATTTAAACACTTATAAATAAATGTTGATTTGGTATAAATAAAGTTATATATGTATTTGTTATATATGATAAACTCCCCTTGTTGAATCTATAACTAGAAGAAAAGATCTTTGAAACATTCAAATTCAAGATTCAACTTAATCATAGTAGACTAAGATTAAGTTACAGTTGCCAGATTTCAAAAGCTTCCTCTGTTCAAAACTTTACAGTGAGTAAAACACTTTCAAGGACCTACTTTTATTATACATATGGGCTGTTAGTCAGAATTTCGGGACTAGTGGTTATAATTGTCCAAATCATTTTGTGTATGTTGTACTCTGATATTTGAATGTATTCTTTTCTTTATATAAATACTATTATTTGTAAATTATATTTTGTTCCGCTGCGATTGTGAGATTCTATACTGTTGTTTTCTGTTTCTTCTTCTACCTCCTTTTCTTCTTTACCCTAACAGTCTAGTGTTTTCGACACTCGATTGCTTAGCACTCTATGCAACGAACGTATTAGTGTCGATTTTTGGGGTTGAAAATTTCGAGTCGTCACTTTTAATGAATATTTAGTTTAAAATCTTAGAGCAATTTAAATAATAAACTTCTTAAAAGAAAAAATTCTTCTTTAAAACATTTTAAAACTTGTAATATATACTTAAAAATCTTCCTTTGAAAATACACTTAGCTTTTCAAGAAATTTCGCTTTCCATTCCAATATAACCGTCTAATCATTTATAAATCCTTCTTAATTTATTTCCAGTTTAACTTACGTCTCAATCCCATAAATTTTCCTTTCCACCTTTAAAAATAAAACCACTATTTATTTTTAAAGAAAATTACCCATTGTTTTATAAATTCCCACCGTGAATTTATACTTCCAAATATCCATTGATATCTTATTTCACTTTATAAACCCAGTTTATAAATTCCATAGTCTCATTCTCCTTTTAAAACACAATTTAAAACGCTAAATCAATTTCTAAATCGATTTCCAAAATTTACTCCATTTTAAAAATAAATTCCTTTACTTACTCAGTTTATTTCAAAACCCATTAATTTCAGATTTACTCCTATATTTATGATTTAAAATCTTATTTGAAGATGAAATATCCACTTCAATACTTCACTCTTTCTTCCCAAACATTTTAAATCTTAAATTTTGAAAATAAAATCCTTTAAATTTTTAGACAATATCACTTAAGTCTCCAAAACTGTTTTATTTTCATTTATTTGAAATCTCTATCTTCATTTCCATACTCAGAATTTATTTAATAGAATTTAAAAATCAAACTTTTATACTTTTGCAAAATCAATATTTAATTTATCCAAATTCTCTATAATAATTTTACTTAAAAATTTCCCTTTTTATTTCCATTAAAAATCCAAACTTTATATATTTTTCATTTTCTCAAAATACCAATATATATTCAACCAAGCCATAACATTCAATAATTTCAATTCCCGATATAATCAATATAATCATCACAGATTATCACATATATCACATTACTGAATATAAAATTAATTCAACATTTTGAGGAATCCAGTTGGATCCCTCCAACCTGTTTTCCTACATCCACAGATGTTAGCACAATATAAAATACCAATCCCTCTTCGAGAGGGATATCGCAGTATAAGGGTCTTCCGCTATTATGCGGGGGAGCATAGGTCTCGTCCGCTATATAATGCGGGAAAATCAATCACTCAATATATATACACACTATTATATATAATATTACATCCAGTCAATTCAATCATTCAACCAATAATTTAAATTTAACTATTTAAATTTAAATGGTAATCCAAATGAGTGAGATTAACTCACCTCTGATTTTCAAAGTATTTTCAAAACTTTAATAATCCAATTGAGTGTGTTTTCTCACGCTGGTTTTCCAGACTAGCTCGGGTATTGTTTTATTATAATGCTTGGGTGAGACTGCGCATTATAGAGTACAGATTCTGGATTGACTACAATGGAGCTTAGGGGATGTGTTGGATGGCGAGAAGTATCATACGTATATGACTTATTTCTGCTGTGTATGGTGTGCTGTATATTCAGCTTTGTGTGCACAGGTTGTCATAATAGTCCAATGATGTGTTTTTGTTGATGTTGTACTCTGATGATGTAATATATTTAAGACAGTTACAGTTCTATCGTATAAAATCTGTTGTTAGCTATTATATGTTTTCCGCTGCGATTGTGAGATTCTAATATTGTTTTGTTTCCTCTTCTTCTACCTCCTTCTTTCCTTTACGGTTTTTACTTCTGGCATTCGATTGTTCGACACTTAATAAAGTGGACATATTGATGTCGATTTTCGGGCATCAAAAAATCGGGTTGTGACAGTTCAATTTCATACTTTATTTCAAAATTCTTCTTTTATTTCTTCCCAAAACATTTAAATCCTGAATTTAAAAATAAATTCTTTAAATTTTAAACAATACCACTTAAATTCTAAAAATTCATTTATTTCCATTTATTTAAAAATCTCTTTTCCCATATTCGGAATTTGTTAGGATTTAAAAATCAACTTTTATTCCATTGCTTACTCAATTTATTTCAAACAAGACAAAGTTCCTATTTTAATTTTATATGTATTTTTCAATCTATATATATAATTATTTAGCCAAGTGGCTAGATCAGAAAATCATCACATTTTATTTAGAAATTTAAATACATAATTAAGAAGTAGATCTAGAATTAAAGGATTTTGAATAAACTTGAATAAATCGAGAAATAATTCAATCGGGAATTAAATTTAGAAAATCGATTTTAAATCGATTAAGTGATTTGAAACAATAATTAAAAGAGAATGAGGTATGGAAATTATAAACTGGTTTACAAATAAGGTAAAATATTTATCAGTGGATAAATTTGAAAGTATAAATTCACGGTGGGAATTTATAAAGGAATGGGTAATTTGTTTTAAAAATAAATAGTGGTTTTATTTTTAAAGGCGTGGGAAAGAAATTTACAGGTTGAGATGTAAATTAAATTGGAATAAATCAAGAAGGATTTAAATGATTAGACGGTTATATTGGAATGGACAGTTTCATGAAAAGCCAAGTATGTTTTCAAAGCAGATTTTTTAAGTATAAGTTAAGGTTTTAAAGTTGTTTAAAAGAATGTTCTAGAGGAATTTATTATTTAAATTATTTTAAGATTTTAAAGTAAATATTTATTAGTTTAGTTATAGTAGTAATTATTTTAAAGGTTAAACTAGTATTATGGTTTAAAAGATAGTTACTAAATATTTATACTTTATATAAATAACTTTTATTTTAAAGGTAGTTTTGGCTAAGTTTTGCTTGAAAATTATTATGGAATTTCATAACTATTATTTCGAATAAATCTTTTAAGTAGTTTTTAGTTTATATGTTTTAAAGTATATATATCTTTGGATAAAGTGATTTAAATTATTTAAAATCTAAGTTATTAGGACTTGGTACTTTTCAGTAGAATAAAGTAATTGTTTGGATGATTGTGCGATTTGATAATTAAATAACTGACTATCAATATTGGCCAATGCACTGATCGTTTCGAAGAGACTGGGATCGGGATTAATTTCCCAAAAACCACTTCGATCCAGTTTGAACGTTTTCTTGAGGAAGACAAGAGCTTGGAGTCGAAGATGGAGCAGTGAAGTGCAAGGGCTAATCATTACCAATCCTGAGGGTGATTCCAAAATAGATGTAGTAGGAGTAGTGCCTTCGGTTCCGTTCGGACCGGGAATGGACTTGTATGATTGAATGTTGTCAGAACATCGTCAGGAGGACAATGAGCATTCTAAGTGTATGTGTGCTAAAAAAGGTAACGCATAGCCTCGAGCCTCATCAACCGGGAATCGCTAAAACAGGGGAGTTGCAGCAAGGCTAAGTGGCTAGCAACCAATTAGGTTAAGGTCATCCCTATCTAGATGTCCCTTTTTATTCGGCTGTGTGGGCTGTTGCTGATTCCAACCACGGGATGATCTTATTCGGACTACCCAGCAAGGGGTAGCTCCGGTCTTGTGTTGCAGAGCATCAGGGGATCCTCGGTATGCTGATCTAGACCAGGTACTGTGACGGGCGGTATCCCAGTAGCCTTGCCATTGTATGAAATTCAATCTCCAATAAACGCCTGTACGGTTTTGATTGTGCCCCACTATTGCTGGAACGTGAGATGCAAGTATTTCAGCTAGATTCTATTTTACTTTATATAGACACTATTATAATATCAGATGAATTTGGTAAAAATGTTTTGATTATCGTAAGGTAAAAACCCGACATGTTTATTCGTGGTATGTCTTACGAGATACCTTTGATTTCAAAGAATTTTGAAAACTTTAACAATCCAATTGAGTGTGTTTTCTCATGCTGGTATTCCAAACTGACTCGGGTGTTATTTCACTATAATGCTCGGGTCAAAGTGTTGTAGAATATAGATTCTAGATGGACTGCTATTGAGCTAAAGGGATACGCTGGATGGCGAGACGCATCACATGTATTTAATGTATTATCCGCTGTGAATGATTTGCTGCATAATTAGTTTCGGTGAGGATGAGTTATGATAGCTGTCCATTTATGTGCCATGGATTGTGTATACTCTGATGGTTGCAAGTATTATACCATTACAGATTCTTTTGTATAAAGTCTGTTGTTATATATTATATGTTGTTCCACTGCTTTTGTGAGATTCTGATGTTGTTTTCTATATTTATTCTTCTACCTCCTTCTTTAACCCTAATGGTTCGTATTTTCGTCCACTTTGAGTTGATCTGATGGAGAATATTGCCGACTTAAAGAGGTTTAGATTTGCGGGTCGTTACATTTAAAAATATCAAAGCTGGTGCAATTTTATCTTCAGTTCTTAATTTATTCCTAAATAAAATCTAATATTGAATTCTATTCACCTTATTTCAAACCCATTCTTAATTATCCATTCTTTAAATTAGTTCCATTAACTAATCGTTTCCAATCAAATTTGATTTCAAATCTGAATAAAAGTTTTATTTCCAAACTTTTTACTTCTTTTAGTTCCTTCGAACAAATTCTACAACTTTACTTTACTTACTCAATTCAAACTAAACATCATCCAAATCTTTAATTTCCAATTTAATCTATTCACTAATCAAATTAATTTGTCCATTTACAAATTCCTTTTCAGCTTAATACATTCTATAGACTGGAATCGAAAAAGAAATAGAAGCTTGTGAATTAAGTTGAAGGGCGAGGAGCATATGCGATCTTCTCTGCCATTTCTTTTTTTAGAGTAATTGGAACTGTTCTCTCTTTTTTTCTCAATGAGGAAGAAAAGGAATAACATGTTTTAAAAGGAAAAATTTTGTAAAAGAAAAGAGGACATGTTTGATTTTGAACTGAAAGAAAAGAAATCATGAAAAGCTCGGTTGAAATAAGAAAAGAACAGGTAGGTCGACTGATTGAAGGATTCTGATTTGATTTATATGTATATATAAATAATAATATTATTTGATTTCAAAATATCTTGAATAACATAACTCGAAATCCAGAGCCCCTATCGAGGCATGCCACCCGGCGTTTATAATGTTATACCCCTATTCCGAACACATTGGAAAAGATTTCGTGTCCTAATTCGACCGTACGGGGAATATAGCTTTTTGGACCCAGTTATTATATTAAATTTCGATATAGATTTCAGTGTGTTTACATATCGTATCGCCACACGATAACTCCAAATGCTATGAATATTGAAATCCAATAATAATATGCTATTACGAGGATTCAATGGAACCGGTTTCATCGAAATCCGAGACTGTGTCTCGGAAGGCTATTTTAAATATCGATTTAAACGATATAATTTCAAAACTTAACAAAACACTTCCAAATTCAATTTTAAAGCTTTCATTATCTTCAGTATTATCATTATAAATTTTATAAGCCTTTAAATTATTTTTAAACAAACTTGAAACTCTAGATTCCCTATTTTACCCAATTTTCAATTAGTAAATTCAATATTTAAATTATCCAATAACCCATGGTATTTGAAATTCAAGTTAGAATTTAACAATTAAATATTTAAAATCAATTAAATATTCCAATTACAAATGTCCAAAATTCCGGGTCGTCACATTCTTCCCCCTTCAAAAGAATTTCGTCCTCGAAATTACCAATTAAGAGGAATGTTCAACAACCCATTAACTTTTTCCCAAAATCAAAAAGTTTTCCAACGACTCCCCATAACAATCTTTATATTAAAGTCACATTATCACCCTTACTAACTTTCCAAACTCTTCCATAGTTTCCAAAAAACATTACTTACTCAACCATTCAAATTTAAATTTAAAACAAAATTTTAAATTATCAAAATTTCTTCAATTTTTTTTCTAACTCCCTAAATTTTGAATTTTTTTGCCAGTGTCTCATTTACACGGCTAGATCGGTACGACTACAAAACGCCCCTACGGGCCCCTAAATTTCAAAAGAAAACAAAAAGCCAAGTGGCTGGACCAAAAAATCATCAAATATCATTCAGAAATTTATGCACATACTTTTTTCAGGCCATACAATTTTATCTTCTGAAATCAAAATCATCAATTTCCTTTTTGCTTTTAAATACCCGTATACTACTTAGCAATAATACCCAATCACAGAATTCAAAACATTTTATTCACTCTCTTTTACATAATTTTAACATTTGTTTTCCATAAGCCCGTACGATGTACACATATCATCTGTATGCAATACCAAATCCGATCGCTCACTCGATCACAGAATTTCGCTTCCGAACTTGTATCGTCCACCCAACTTCCTAGTGCGGACTCAGATCTGATTTCTTAACTAGAAAATGTCATTCTCCTTGCATAGCCACAAACTATGATAAAGAATTTCAAAATCTTTCAAAAATCAATATCCAGGGTTCGCTGTCGAAAATCGAGTGAAAAATCCCAACTCGGATCGATATAACTATCTCGAAATTCTGTGCTTGAATCTGGATCAAATCGCTATGCGAATAACATAATATACGTACATCCTACATATTTATCTTAATTGATTTTTAGCTATATCAATTCTCTTTTTTTATTGACTTCTATTCACTTATCAACACTTATTATTTCACACATTTTTATTAAATCTCCATTCAAATACTTACTTAATATCCCTTCCCATACCAAATTTACTTAAGAATTTCATTATCCATTTAGTCTACTTAGATTCATTTCCTCAAATTCAATTTTATTTAACTAGATTCAATTTACATTCCAATCCAATTCAAAATTTTAAAATTCTATAAGTTTCCCAACTTATTTAAATTGCATTTATCAACTTCTTTTAATCTACTTCATTTAATTGACTAACTTTTCCAACTTATAAATTTTATTTCAACAGATTTCAAATTTTATAAGTCATCAAACCCATTTATATTCCATAAACACTTTAAATAAGATTCCAAAGTCTTTTAAATAATTACTCAACACTCAAAATCATTTTTGAAATTTATTATATACATAATTCAAGGTTGAAATTAGCCACAAGGGCCAATTTAGCAAGTGCAATTAGTTTCTAGGACACACAACTGAAATAATTACTTTTAAGGACAAAATGCAAAATAATTAGTTTTTAAGGCCTAAAAACCTATGAAATTATGTGCTTGAAAGTAATTGGACTGCTAACTTTGTCATTAAAAGTAATTATTTTGCTGATTTTGGCTTTGAAATTAATTTTTGTGGATGTGTGTCCTAGAAACTAATTGGACTGCAAAGTTTGTCCTTCTAGTGAAATGCCCCTAATTCAATTGCATATCAAATTATCCTTTAAAATTTTAAAACTAAACCCAATTTCGCAAACAACTCAATTTAAATATTTTTGGCAGCAATTCCTCTCTTAGAGACTCGAAAATGAACATCGATGATGCTGTAGTCATCACCGAAGTTTTTTCCAACGACCTAAGTGAGTTCAGTGCTATTATTCATTCTAAAATATTTTCAAATATTTTTAATTCCAAATCTCACAAGGTTTCATATTCAATTCAAAATATTTCCAAAATAATATCACTTTTATTTCTCCAATACCTTTGAAAAATCATTTTCAAATCGAAGGAATTAAATTTCTAAAATTTCAAATTCCAAATCCTTTCAATCCCTATTCAAAAATTACTCTGACATATTATTTCGGTTTGTAAACCACATTTATAATTTATATTTCAAATTCCATTCTATTAAGGAATTTATTTCCTTATCCTTTGGTTATTACCTTAATTCCTTATTCAATTTCCATACAACATTGATAATAGTTTAATATTATCATTTCCTAACAACCAAGCAACCATATATGCTATAATAATTCTCCAAAAATTATTCCTTTTATATATAAAAATAATTTGGGTAAAATTATTTCATTTACCCCATTTTAAAATAATACTATGTCGAATTGTTCTATTCAAGTGTTTAGAGATCCCTATCAATAGCGTTAATTACTCGTATTAACTAGAATTCATAAATTACTCAACAAAAAAATCAATACAATATAAAGTGATTTTATATTCACTAACAAATACACGCTCATATCTATTTATACACTCAAACTCTTTCTTAGAGTATTACTGACTCTATTTTTAATGGGTAATGTCCACCGGAGCCAAGGTTCTCGCTAAACCTTCAGCTCTGATACCAACTGTAACGACCTAATTTTTCGACGCCCGTAAATCGACATCAATACGTCCATTGTATTAAATGCCAGACAATCGAATGCCGGAAAACTAGACCGCAAGGAAAAGAAGAAGGAGGTAGAAGAAGAAATAGAAAACAATATCAGAATGCGGAACAATATACAATCGATAAATGAACGATCTTTAAACAAAAAGAACTATATTTATTTATACATTACATCATCCGAGTACAAAAAATTCATAGAACACAACTGGACAGTTATTATAACTCGTCCTCACAAAAACTGACATTGTAGTTAATCATACACAGCGGAATATACATCAAATACGTGTGATACGTCTCACCATCCAGCTCATCTCTTTAGCTCCATAGTAGTCCATCCAGAATCTGTACTCTGTAATACTCGGTCTGACCCGAGCATTATAGTGAAATAACACCCGAGTCAGTCTAGAAAACTAGCGTGAGAAAACACACTCAATTGGATTATTAAAGTTTTCAAAATCCTTTGAAATCAAAGGTATCTCATAAGACCATGCCATAAATAAACATGCCGGGTTTCTACTTTACGATAACCAAAACATTACTTATCAAATCCTCTGATATTATAGTAATGTCTATATACAAATACTTATTTAAATAGCAGAAATTGTTACATTCATTAAATTCTAGCATAATAGGTATACAAACAAGTCCGAAGACACTTATTGGAGATTGGGTTTCCATCAATGGCAGGGCTACTAGGGTACCGCCCGTCATAGTACTTGGTCAAGATCAGAGTACCGAGGATCCACCTTGATCCTCTGCAACACAAGACCGGAGCTACCCCTTACTGGATAGTCCGAATAAGATCACCCCGCGGTTGAGATCAGCAACCGCCCACACAGAAGAATAAAAAGGGACATCTAGACAGGGATGACCTTACCCTAATTAGTTGCTAGCCAATTAGCCTTATTGCACCTCCCTTTTTTTAGCCATTCCCGATTGATGATGCTCGAGGCTATGCGTTACCTTTATAGAACGCATCACACTTAGAATTCTCATCGTCCTCCTGATGATGTTCTGATAGCATTCATCTATATAAGTCCGTTCTCGGTCCGAACGGAACCGAATGCACCACTCCTACTACATCCATTTTGGAATCACCCTCAGGATTAGTAGCGATTAGCCCTTGCACTTCACTGCTCCACCTTCGACTCCAAGCTCTTGTCTTCCTCACAAAAACTTTCAAACCGGATCGAAGTGGTTTTCGGGAAATTAATCTCGATCCCGGTCTCTTCGAAACGATCAGCCCATTGGCCAATATTGATAGTCGGTTATTTAACTATCAAATAACATCCACAAACAACCATCAAGCCCTAAATAATTTTCCAAATTATTTATTTCAAAATATCTTTGCAAGATATTTTTCTACATTTCAACCCTTTGAAAATAGATTTCAAATCACTTTTTCTCTCACGGAATAAATTTCCACCCAATTGTTTATTTCTACTGAAAATCACCAAGTCTTAATACTTTAGATTTTTAAATAATTTGAATTACTTTATCCAAAAATATATACTTTAAAACACTTAAAAATAAAACTATTCAAAAGGGTTTATTTAAAATAGAAGTTATGAAATTCTATACTAATTTCCCAAATAAAAACTTTAGCCAGACTACTTTTTAAAATAAAGCTACTTTATAAAATATAAATATTAATAATTATCTTTTAAATCATTATACCAATTTAACCTTAAAAATAATTACTACAATAACTAACTTAAAAACATTTACCTTCAAAATTTAAAACAACTTAAATAATAATTTATCAAAACATTCTTTTTAAACAACTTTAAAACTCTTAACTTAAACTTAAAAATCTGCTTTGAAAACATACTTGGCTTTTCAGGAAAATACACTTTCCATGCTAAAATAGTCCATTTAATTAGTTAATAATTCATTCTCAATTTATCCCGATTTTAATTTACGTCTCAAACCCGTAAATTTCCTTTCCCACACCTTTAAAAATAAAACCACTATTTATTTTTAAAACAAATTACCCATTCCTTTATAAATTCCACTGTGAATTTATACTTCAAATTTATCCACTGATAAATATTTTACTTTATAAACCCAGTTTATAAATTCCATAGTCTCATCCTCCTTTTAAATCACAGTTTTCAAACACTTAATCAATTTTCAAATCGATTTCCAAAATTTACACCATTTTAAAATAAATTCCTTTACTTGTTCAATTTTATTTCAAAACCCATTAATTTCAGATTTTACTCCTTTACTATATCTAAAATCATAATTAAACTGAAAATACCGATTTCATACTTTTTTCAAAATTCTTCTTTATCTCTCCCAAACTATTTTAAATCTTGAATTTAAAAGTAATCCTTATTCCTTTAAATAATATCACTTAAGTTTAAAAATTCATTTATTCCCATTTATTCAAAAATCTCCTTTTCCATACTCGTAATTTATTATTAGAATTTAAAAATCAATTTTTATCCTTTTTCAGTTCATTCTTTAATTTATCCAAATTCTCTCTATAATTGTTTTGCTTAGAATTTCCTCTTTTATTTTCCTTTAAAATCGATTCTTTATATTTTTGATATCTCAATATACCCAAAATATATTCAATCAAACCATAACATTCAATATTTTCAATTCCCATTATAATCAATATAATATATCATAGATGATAAAATAAAACATATCACCGAATATGAAAATAAATTCCAATATTTTGAGGAATCCAATTGGATCCCTCCAACCTGTTTTCCCTGTATCCAAAGTGTTAGCACAATATAAAAATACCAATCCCACTTCGAGGGGGATATCGCGGTATATAGGGTCATCCGCTGCGGGGCACATAAGGTCTCATCCGCTATATAATGCAGGAAATCAATCACTCCAACATATATATATATACACACACACACACATAAGCACACACACACACACACTATATAAATCACATCCAAACTGATAATAATCATCAAATTCAATCCATCAACAAATAATTAATTTTTTTACTACTTAAAATTAATTGCAGAAATTCCAAGTTGAGTGAGATAAACTCACCTTTGTTTTGTTTGCAATTCCAATTCCATCTCGACTTATTTTCTTCACGATTTTAACCTTATATAAACAATTCATGATTTTATTACTATTTGAATTAATCAAACAATTAATCACCATTTACTTAATTAATTTTAACTAATCTCCTTTGAAAAAAATTTAGCAACTTAAAATAACCAAATTTATCTTAGTGTAAATTTCTGACAATTCAATAAAAAACACAAATCAAATTAAAGTTTTCACTAACATTAAATCCAAATATTAAATTAAATCGGAACTGTAAATCCTTTACTGCTAATCCCTTTTGTCCTCTGTTATTGATTTTAACTAAAAATAAGTTTAAACAAATTTCCTAACTTATAATTAAGTCGACATATAATCTTAATCACCTTACTGTAATTATATATATATATATATATATATTCTTTCCAGTTTCAAACAGATTATTATTAAATTCAAACCTCAGTATCGTTCTCTGACAATCCTTGAATTCCAGTATTCAATGCCGATGCCACGCATTCAGCATCCCAAGTCGCTTCCTGTGACATTCCAATGTCGACATTGTGAATCTCGGCATGAGTCACTTCTAGCACCAGCCTGGCGCCAATAATACCTTTGACGAATGATATTATGAGTCACAAGATGATGTGCTTAGCCATGCGACGATTTTCGTGAACCACGAGATGGGAGTCAAAGTGGTCTTGAGATGATTTACGTTGCTGTAGTCTATTCCTCTTCGATACTCACAGCCTCGTCCATTGATGGATCTCGATGTTGCTCACTTCTTTATTGAATCTAGATCCAACAACTTTGATAATCATCAATCACTATGAGAATCATTGAACAACTCCGAGAAACGCTTCAAGAGTCACTTAGTGTAGAAAACTTCGAAAATCACTGAACATAATTGGCTTCGAGATTACCCAAATTGACTTTGAATTCTTTCAATTCTAGATTCTTTTTTTTATTTGACTTTGTTATCGGTTTTAGACTGGAACCGAAGAAGAAAACAAAGAGAAGCTTGTGAATTAAGTTGAAGGGCGAGGAACATATGCGATCTTCTCTTCCATTTCTTTTTTTAGAGGAATTGGAACTGTTTTCTCTTTTTTTCTCAATGAGGAAGAAAAGGAATAACACGTTTTAAAAGGAGAAATTTTGTAAAAGAAAAGAGGATACATTTTGATTTCGAACTGAAAGAAAAGAAAGCATGAAAAGCTCGTTGAAATAAGAAAAGAACGGGTAGGTCGGCTGATTGAAGGATTCTGATTTGATATATATACATATATATATATATATATATATATATTATTTGATTTCAAAATATCTCGAATAACGTGACTCGAAATCCAAAACCCCTACCGAGGCATGCCGCCCGGCGTTTATAATGTTATCCTCTATTCCGCACACAATGGAAAAGGTTTTGTGTCCTAATTCGATCGTATGGGGAAGATAGCTTTTTGGACCCAGTTATTATATTGAATTTCGATATATATTTCAATGCGTTTGTATATCGTATGACCACATGATAACTCCAAACACTATGAAAATTTAAATTCGAAAATAATATGCTATTACGGATTCAATGGAACAGGTTTCGTCGAAATCCGAGACTGTGCCTCGGAAGGCTATTTTTAAATATCGATTTAAATGATATAATTTCAAAACTTAACAAAACACTTCCAATTTCAATTCTAAAGCTTTCATTATCTTCATTATTATCATTATAAATTTTATAAGCCTTTAAATTATTTTTAAACAAGCTTGAAACTCTAGATTCCCTATTTTAACCAATTTTCAATTATTAAATTCAATATTTAAATTATCCAATAACCCGTGATATTTGAAGTTCAAGTTAGAATTTAGCTATTAACTATTTAAAATTAATTAAATATTCCAATTTCAAATGTCCAAAATTCTGGGTCGTCACAACTTCAACCAAAACAATTTGTTCTCCTCTTCTAGTTCAAAGCCCACGTTTTTATTATGATTTGAAAATCAACTTTTCGTTAACAAAAGTTTTCCAAGAATTTTCAAAAAAATTTCTCACTCCTAAAATTTTCGAAATTTTTTTGGCAGAGTCTCTCTTGTACGGAGAAGCTTTTGCAATTTGACAAGAGATATAAATATATATACATCGACCCCCACGGTCGGAAAACTAAAAACAACAATATTCATATTTCCTATCTTTTATTGTGTAGGCGTACATCTATTTAGTATTTTAAGAAAGTAGCTTATTTTATTTAGCAATTAGCATGTCCAAAATCCATCCAAACGGCCTCTAGATACCTGTACTTAATTTGAACATGTAAGTGCTAAATATAAGAAGTTTATCAACATTGTACTTATTTAAATGGCTAAACACATAGATTCTATGAGCAATGCACACTAAACAATATTCATAAGAAATTTTAAGACTCCGACATTAATTTTAATTGCCTTCAAACAAATCCAAATCCTGTTTCATTCAACAAAAATGGTTTACAACTCTACAGCTAACATCCAATTCAATTGATTTCAAAATCGATTTACTCCGCTTCTATCAATTCTTAGAATTTTATTTACTTCCGTTTACGCCGAACGTCAATTTATTCCCAAGCAAATTCGACGACACTTATTAAATAGAATATTCATTTAGTTCATAACCATTTTAAATTGATTCCAACTCAACTTACAATCAATTTCATTCCATTTAAATTTTATTCACAACCATACATTGCACTTTATTCCATATTTGCATATGTTTCATTCGAAACCATTTTGATTTAGCTCGACACATTTCATGCTTATATATTAAATAACCATTTCACACTTTACTTAAGTTATTTCAACTCCATAGTAATTCCATTTCTTCTTGCACCACTTCTATTTCCATTTCAAATTGGTATTCATCTTATCAAATTCTATCCCATTTTACTTTTTTTCCAAACTCAATTCATTTCCTGAGCTTATTTAATTAATAACAAGGCCATTTCCAATTCATTTCTAACAGCTTGGATTTTATTGGCAATTCAAACCATTTCTAATTTAATCCAAATTCATCTCATTCGACGCATTTCCAATTATATTTAATCCACTAACGCTTCCTAGTTTGATTTTTATTTATAACTCAAGTTTAACTTCAAAAATCCATTTTTAACTCACAATTCAAGTTTTATTTGATTTTTACCTTCAAAGATCTCTTCATTATTTTTACTTCAGTTAAATTTTATTTTATAATTCAAGTATGGTTTTTATTTCATTTACCAAAATATCAACCGTTTTGTTTTGGCTTTTATCTCACTTTTCCATTTTTATAAGTCACAACTTATTATCTTTCACATTTTCATCCACTCATATTCAACCACATTCACATTTTTTCTACTCAAGACCATACCTTTATTAAGCCAAGAGTATTTTTACTCAATGGATTTTCAATTCTCTTATAAGCTATCAAAATTTATTTATTCCTATTCAATTTCTTAGCTAAATTCAATTTTATACCTTTTTTTTTAATTCTTTAGGTAAGGATTTTATTTCATTCAATATTATCTATAACTCACTAAATCCAATTTCATTTCAACTTAATTCAAATACAACTAGATTATATTTTCAGTTTAATTCAAATCCAACTCAATTCTAAACATAGCTTAAGTCCATTTAATTCAACCCACTTCTGTTTACTTGGCTTAAGTTAATTTCAATCCAATTTAAGTTTTTATTTCTCAATCCAAATTTAATTTCTATTTTTCCAATTCAACCACATCCAAAAATTTACTAATTTATTTCTTTCAATCATCATTAATCAAATTTTAAAAATTTAATTTTTCAACTTAATCCAAGTTAAATTCTCATTTTTAACTTTTCACTTTATATTTTAATTCCAAAATTTAAATTTCCTACTTTCCTTTCTTACTTAAAAATCACTTTACTTTATAAGCTTATAACTTATTCCCTGCTGATTTTTTAATTTTTTAATTATTTAGATAAGGTTTCCAGAAATTCCTTTCTAATCCCTCTAGAATTTTAAACTTCCAGTTTTCGGTTTAAATCCAATTTTAATCAAGTTGTACATTTTACACTTATACAATTTCTCATATTAGTTATACAAACTATTTTAAATTTTATACTCATATTATCATCCAAACACTCCAATCGTATATAAATTTTTAGAAAATATTTATTTTATATCAAAATATGTTTTGGGTAAAATTATTTCAGCTACCCTCTTTTAAAACAATACTGTGTCAGCTTATCGTGTTCCAGTGTTTATAAACTCTTATCGAATTAGCTACGCTACTATTAGATCGGAATTCATATACCACCCAACCAATAAGTCAACAAAATATTAAAATAATTTATATCCACTAATAAATACACGCTCATATCTATTAATATGCTCAACCTCATTGTAGAGTACTACTGACTCTATCTCTAATGAGTAATCCCCACCAGAGCCAAGGTTCTCGCTTAACCTTTCAGCTCTGATACCAAGTGTAGCGACCCGGCGTTCCGTATCCCTGGAGTTGATAACAATTCTTCCTCGTTCAACCAAAAATGTACGAAAGAGCGAATAACTAGGGTAAAAGAAGAAGGAGGTAGAAGAAGAAAATTGAAACAACATTAGAATCTCACAGTCGCAGCGGAATAAATATAATATATAACAACAGCTTTAAATACAAAGCAATATGTACTGTCATATATACATGCATTATCACAGTACATCAATCACCACATCAAATCTGGACAACTTAATACTTGTCCTTACACAGTAGAAATAATAATCAAGTACGAAGATACGTCTCGTCATCCAGCTCGTCTTCTGAGCTCCATAGCATCCTATCATGTATCTGTAATACTCGGTCTGACCCGAGCATCATAATAAAATAACACCCGAGTCAGTCTGAAAAACCAGCGTGAGAAAACCACACTCAATTGAATTATTAATATTTTCTGAAAATCCTTTGAAAACAAAGGTATCTCGTAAGACCACGCCATAAATAAATATCTTGGGTTTTTACCTTAAGATAACAAAACATTTTTATCAAATTCATCTGATATTATAATAGTGTCTATAGAAAGTAAAATAGAATCTAGCTGGAATGCTTACATCTCACGTTCCAACATAGTTGGGCACAATCAAAACCGTACAGGCGCTTATTGGAGATTGGATTCCATACAATGGCAGGGCTACTGGGGTACCACCTGTTACAGTACCTGGTCTAGATCAGAGTACCGAGAATCACTCCCGACCCCCTGCAACACAAGACCGGAGCCACCCCTTACTGGATAGTCCGAATAAGAAAACCCCACGGTTGGGATCAACAACCGCCCCCTAAGACGAATAAAAGGGACATCTAGACAGGGAAATCTTATCCTAATTGGTTGCTAGTCACTTAGCCTTGCTGCACCTCCACTATTTTAGCCATCCCCGGTTGATGAGGCTTGAGGCTACGCGTTACTTTTATAGAACTCATTCACTTAGAATGCTCATCGTCCCCCTGACGATGTTCTGATAGCATTCGTCCATACAAGTTGCCCTAGGTCTGGACAAACCGATTCACCGTCTTCATCATCTTCACGGTCTTCATTCGCAAACATTCAAACCGGATCGAAGTGGTTTTCGGATAATTAAATCTGATCCCGGTCTCTTCGAAACGATTCATGCATTGGCCAATGTTGATAGTCGGTTATTTAACTATCGATTACATTCACAAGCAACCATCAGGCCTTATATAATTATCCAAATTATTTATCACAAAAATATCTACCTATGATATTATTTTCACATTTCAACAGTTTGAAAATGGTTTCAAATCTCTTTTTATTCTTACGAAACAAATTTCACATTTTGCCCAATACCTAGCATATTTTCCCCCACTTCATTAGTTACTTAAGACTTGGAAAATATTCACTTTTATTTCCTATTCCTTTCATAAATCATCTACAATTTCATTCGAAAATTCCCAACCCGTTTCACTTGAGTTCTATAAACTGCAGAATTTCTTAATTTATTTCCTTGAATATTTCCAAAGCCAATTATGTATTTAAAATTTCAATTTCACTTCTACTCCCTTGTGAATTTTATTCACCTTCCAAAGTTCACTTCGCTTATGCTTTTGAATTTTATTTAGGTTTTCCATAATACCACTATAAGATTTTCCCTCTAAATCTTATCCGTTTTAATAAACTTCGCTTCCCATCTCAAGAGGATTTAATATGAATTTTTAAACATTTAAAAGTATATACTTATATAAAATAAGAACAATGGTTTATTTTAAAAATATAGTTTAAGGTAATAATATTTAGTTATTAATAAATTTCCAAAGCTGGTTATGAATTTTGAACTCATTTTGATAAAATATTAGGTATATAATAACTAATTTCAAAATATTTTAGATCCAAATAATAGTTTTTAAAAAATTAAGTAGAATGGTAACTTAAACAATTTTAGTTTCACTTGACAAAATCTATTTCTTTTAGGAAATTCCAATATTCACCAATTCCCTTTGTAAATCCCTCTTGACCCGTATCACCTCGTTCTTTAATCGCCATTTCTCACATTCGAAAATATATTCTACTATTACTTTCCAAAACAATTTCCATAACCCGATATAAGTTCACACCATCCCTTATATTCTCTACGTGTCCACTGATATTAACCCATCTCATTTATAAACCCCGTTTATAAATTTGTAAACCCCTTTGAATTTCTCACTTATTTATAAAACAAATTTTATTTATAGTTCCATTTTATAATTTATCCCTTAATGAATCCTCCTTTTACTTCAATCTATTTTTAATTATCATTTCCAATTCACTTCCAAATTTCAAATATCTTCAAGTCTTATATATATATAATTTTAATTAAAATCTCTTTCTAGCCCAAACTAACCAATAGTTAAATATAACCAAGCTACATTATATATTTTCTCATTCCAGTTAATTTTCTTTACAAATAACCCAAATTTTCAGTTTAAACATTTTCATCCAAAAACTTCTTTTTATTTGCTTCAAATTTATTATTTATGGTATTTAAAAATACCAAATTCAATTTCCAAGCTATTTAGCATTTTACAATTCAATTTACACAATTCATATCAATTTATCCAACCTGTCGTATATCAATATATATAAAACAATAAATGCTTTTGAGGAATCCAGTTGGATCCCTCCAACCTGTTTTTCTCTACATTCACAGATGTTAGTTAACAATTAAAATACCAATCCTGCTTCGAGGGGATATCACAGTATAAAGGGTCATCCGCTATTATGCGGGATGCATAGGGTCTCATCCGCTATATAATGCGAAAATATCAAACACTCCAATACACACACACACACAATACAATATATATAATATCATCCAACAGATAAATTAATCAACATCCATTGATTTAAATTTAACATTTAATTTTAAACTGGCAATCCAAATGAGTGAGAAAATCTCACCTTTATTTTTGTTTGCAATCCACTTCAACTTCGACTTGGTTTCACGGTTTAGGACCTTGTATGCCATTATGTAATTTATTAATATTTGAAATAAATCAGACAATTAATTACCATTTTAAAATTTAAATAACTAATGATTTAGTTTAAAACTGATTTTACTATAATAAATATTTTTGGTAACTAAAATAAATGAAATAAGTTTATTAAATACATTAATTACCCTAAACACATATTTTTAAAATAATAGTAGTTTTAAAATGTGAATATGCATATTTATTTTCCTTTGATATATATATATATACTTATAAAAATATTATATATAGATTTTCATAAAATCTAACTTACATAAATACCCTTCAACATTTAAAAATTCCTATTTTTTTTAAAGCATTATCCATAAATATATTTACTGTTTTTCTGCATATATTAAATTATGTATGTATTTATATTAAAAATTCCCTTTTCTTTTCTGTAAAAATAAATAGTAACTAATCTTCACTTTATAATCCTTAAAAGGATTTCCCTGTTAAAACCTTACTGCTAAAATCAAATAATATGTTATATATATATATATATATATATATATATTCCTCTGTTTATTTAGATATTCATTACAACTAATTAAAACTGAATTTATACCTTTACTGCCTCAACTTCACATGCTCGAGCTTTAAGCCTTTGACCTTAAATTCCTCCCCGAGCACGCACACGCCCCTGCTCCTGACCTCGACATCCCATCGTGGCTTCAAAATCAACCCGCAACATCGCCAACGCGTCCTCTCAGACTTGACAGCGCCATCGCCTTGAATTGCTGGTGCATTAGGATGCGACTCGATCGTGAGGCGGTTATTCCTCTTTTCTTGAAATCGAACGAATTCGATTCCTTGAATTGTTACGAGATTTGAATGCGAGATGAAGCCAAAGGTTTGTCTACGTTCAATTTTTGTTTTCGATTGAGAAAATTTGTGGACCGAACGAAAGAGAGGGAGGTGCAATTTTTTATTTGTGGCCATTGTTTTTTCTTTTTCTTATAGATTGGAACGAAACGAATTGAAAATAAGAAAAAGGGTTTCGAATGTAGGGATGAATGCACGATTTCATTTTTTTTGAAACGAATTTGAATTCGATTTACTGAAATAGGAATTGGAGGAGGAGGGAAAGGATAATGTCGAGTGCCGCCGTTTTACCTTCTTTTTCAAAGAATTTTGTTTTACTGAATGAAGAGGGAAAGAGGTTCGTGCTTTCAAAAGGAGGAAGAGGGATCGCGTGTTGGATACGGTTGTGTGAGATGAAGGATAAAAAGGATGTGAAAGCCTACGTGTTGAATGCCTACTATGGAGAGGGCAAAAAGTGCCGATGGTGAAAGAAAGCAGGCTGATGGGAGGGAATTTCGGCTGTTGACTAGGGTATTTAAATTTATATATTAATTTAAAATCAAATTTTCTCGATTTACGTAGCTTAAAATCGCAAACTCCTATCGAGGCGTGCTGCTTATTGTTTATAATGTTATACGCCTATTCCATACACAATGGAAAAGATATCGAGTCCTAACTCGATCGTATGGAGAAGATAGCTTTTTGAACTCAGTTATTATATTGAATTCGATATAAATTTCAGCGCGTTTATATACCGTGCGATCACATGACAATTCCAAACTTTACGGAAATTGAAATTCGATAATAATACACTATTACGGATCCAATAGAACTGGTTTCGTCAAATTCCGAGATTGTGCCACAGAAGGCTATTTTTAAAATATCAATTTAAACGATATAATTTTAAAACTGAATAGACCACTTCCAAATTTGATTTTAAAACTTTTTATCTTTATTATCATCAATATAAATTTTACAAACCTTTAAATATTTTTAACAAGCTTAAAACTCCATATTCCCCATTTTAACCCAATCTCCATTTATTAAATTCAATAATTTAATTACCCAATAAATAGTTATTCAAGTTAAAAATTAACACCAGAATATTTAAAATCAATCAAATATTCCAATTTCAATTTTTAAAAATCTGGGTCGCCATAATACTGGGCGGTACCATACAGTTTGGCTTTGATCGGAATGCATATGCTCATCCAAAAGAGAAGATTTCAGGATTCCCACGTGGACTCAAGGGGCGGGTTGGAGATAATGATCGAAGACTACCACTGGATGACAATGACAGGTTGGTAGTAATGATTAGACGAGCTCTGAGAGGAGGCTTGGTAAATAGGGATCTGGAAGATGTAAATAGGAGTCCCTTCGCTCCTAATATCAGGCAAGCTAGGAATCCACTAGAGTTTAAACTACTAGTGCTTGAGACATATGATGAAAACGGATCCCGCTGTCCATTTGAAGAGATACATGAGACACATCGAAGTACTGGGGGCATTGGAGGAAGTCATGGCATGGTGCTTCTTCTTGTACCTAATGGATATAGTTGCACAATGGTTTACATAGTTGGAAAGCGGCTCTATTAGCACATGGACAGAATTGATCGAAAGGTTTTAAGGCAATTTCGGGTCCGCATAACGAGACCCATGCGTGTGATGACTTTAGAATCAACGAAGCAGTGGTAAGGAGAATCACAAGTGGATTTCTTAATCAGGTTCAAAGCGATGGTAGCTTCGGTGGATCGACCAGATCCATCAATGGTTTTGATGGCAGTAGTGTTAGGGATTACGGATAACTTGGATTTCAGGATATCATTGGAATGGGATCCACCCATGGATCTTGGGGAATATACCATGAAGTAGAAAGGTTTCTACGATAGGAAGATGCAAAAGCTGATAGAGAGCGAAGAGAGGAGGTGGAAGTTTATGCGGTTAAAGGTAGAGCCACTCAGGGAAGGTTCAAACAAGGATGAAGGAAAATTGAAAGCAAAGGATGGCTCTGATGGATCGAAGCTACTACGGAGGGAACTGAGATTAGCCTCTTACATGGAATTGACTAAGACATTGGAACAAATATATCTACATACTTGGGGGTAGATCCACTATCGAAGGCCAATGAGGAGAGAGCTTACAAACAATGAAAAGGAATAAGAAAAATACTGTCTGTTCCGTTAGCTGGACGGGCATAGTACAAACAACTACAGGCACTTAAATGATGAGTTGAGGAACATGTCTGAAACGACATGCTGTTACAATATGTAAGAACGGGCAGCGGCAACAGCTACCATCCGTATTGAACGAGAACTGCTTTGGATCGAGGCGTCAACTTGTCATTAATCGATCAGAATTGCAAGGAATAAGTAATAAACTCCACAATAAAATGGCTAAGTCACTTACACATGTACGAATTGCGATCCTGAGGCATGCTATGAGATGACGATGAACTGTCACACCTAGATAGGCATGCATTATAGTGTTGAGTTTTTGTTTTTGTTTTTCTTTTAGTACTTGGACTTAATTTTATTAGTTGAATATTTATATTACAAAACTCACTCGAACGTGAAATCTAACATTAATAACTTTGAGTCCCATCTGAACAATCACATTTCATCTCAAACGGAACTCAATCTCGAACGATCACATTTCGCCTCGAATGGCACTCGATCTTAAATGATCACATTACGCCTCGAATAGGTACTTGATCTCAAACGATCACATATCGGCTCGAACAGGCACTCGATCTCAAACAATCGCATTACGCCTCGAACAGGCACTTGATTTTTAACAATCACATTTTGCCTCAAATAGGCACTCGATCTTGAACGATCACATTTTGCCTTGAACGACACTCAATCTCGAACAATCAAATTACACCTTGAATAGGCACTCGATCTCGAACGACCACATTTCCCCTCGAGCAGGCACTCGATTTCAAGTGATCACATTACACCTCAAATAAGCACTCGATCTTGAATGATCATCATCAGCCTGGAACGACCAAGAATTTGATTAACAGTCCTGAACAACCATTACTGACAATCAAGAAAGATCACAAATTTGTTCACAAGTCATCAATCGGTTTCGAACATTGGACTTAAAGCAATTCAAGACACGTTTCCTACCGCACGACATGTTTTGGGGGGTAAATATTATACCACCTTTTAACTAGGCGGTATATCATAAAAGTTGGCTAAATGACTTCTGTGATCATCAAGACAGGGAGCTCAGAGAAACGGTTATCAGACTCAGAAATCGATTATATTTGAAACTATGGACAATAGTTAGGCAGATCCAGACTATGTCCCAATTAAGGTGCAATCAATATGAAGTGACAAGAAAGGCCCCATGAGACCACATTTAAAATTTGATGTCAATCGGAGTTCGTATGCTCGAGTTATAGGCAAAGGAAGAATTTATATCGATCGATTGGGAACGTTCCATAAAACAGCGTAAATCGACGAAGATCGATCAATATCTCAAAGTCTACAAAGCCAATGCACTTGAAACTTTCAGAGCATCACTATATTAAAGAGTGTAGTGCACAAAAATGATCACATAACAAAACCCCCAAATCTTGGAAAATAGGCCGATCGTTATTGGAACAATCGCACAAATCAGTATAACGATCCAGAGTTTTATGGAAAACATGACATCTCACAAATGGTATGTTGGAATTGCATGAAATTTGGAGAGTTAGTATCGTTCATCATGGAGCAGCCCCTTGATCAATCATAGCTCAAAAAGATGAAATCTTGGAAAATAGGAAGATCGTTATTGGAACGACCATACAAATCAACATAACGATCCATAGTTTTACGGAAAACGCTATATCTCAAAAATGGTACGTCAAAATTGGATGAAATTTGGAGAGAGAGCAGCTAACATCATGCGGAACCTACTTGACCGATTGTAGCTTAGAAGGACGAAGCATGGAATGATCTCCTACGATCCAATTTCTAGTCAAAACAGCGAAGATCGGTCGATATCTCACAAATGGTATGTCGGAATTGCATGAAACTTTGGAAGCATGGACAAGAGGCATGGGGACCCAATAAAAACGTTCACAGCCCCATTGGAGCTAGTATAGAATGATTAGCTAAATTATTTTTTGGTGTCCCATCGATCCCAAATTTTGTGGATCGAGTCGTATGGGCCTGGAGGTTCTTCTGCCAAAATTTCAACCTGATTCATGCGCGTTTTCACTTATAAATACAACGTACTTAGCTCATTGGAAGGAAATTTTCAACTAGCTCTACTTCATCACTTTTGATCTTCCTCCATCGTTTTCTAAGGTGAAAACAACTGTACTTTAATCTTAAAGTATAAATAAAAGATTATTGGAGTGGACGTAGGCCGAAGTTTGCCGAACCACTATAAAACTCGTGTGTTCCTTTACTTTTTCTGCTATTTATTCTACGATCTACATGCTTATCTTTCTATTTGGATATTGTTTTGGGAAATTGGCGCTTTCACATACAAATGGATGTTTTTGACTATTTTTAGCGCAAACAGCCATAATATCATACCACTTTCTAAGTGATGTGTGAACCTTAATATTCAAATTGTTCGATATTAATCGCTGATCATATTTACACCTAAGAGTCATATTACCGAAATGTTGAATACTCCTATTACTACATTATTTAATCAATTATAAATATAATAAATTAATTAATATTTATGAAATATTAATTTTAAAATTTTATTTAATTTGTGACGATCAATAATAAATAGTGTGTGTATATATAATAGTTTTAGATACACATATCGATATATGATATCATTGTGCGTTTGAAAAGGATATGAATGCATATTTATTCGATCAGGCTTGAAGCAATTTGGAGGCCCATATAAAGGCCTACTTGGCCTGCCGTAGTAGGGTAAAAAAAGAAGGATTGGATCATTTGAAGTGAGTTTGAAATAATTAGAGAGATAAGTGGATCTTGATCCACTTTTAGATCCCATCCACTTTTGTTATTTCAATACCCATAACCCCTTCATTTTGGCATATGATTTTTGCCTCCTTTCATTTCATTTCTGGCCAAGACCCTTTTTTACTCTATATAATATTCAAGCTTCTAAAACACAAATTAAATACAAATTAGTACATTGATGGTTGTTGCTTTCAATTTGGTAGCTCTCTCTGAACATTTGAATAAGTATTCATGAAGTTAACTAATTCAATGTTCCAAGGTGTTACTTCTAAGACATAAATAAGTAATGGTTTAATCCATATATATAAGTGTGTATCATGTCATCTAACTGCTTCTGTTTATTTATACAGTATCATGAATCCATGTATGTTTGTGCTACCAATATAGGATTTATATGTCTATTTGTGTATGCGAGTGTGTTTCTGTGTGAGTGCATGTTAATTTTTTTAAATTATTACATATATATATTATTTGACTATAAAAAAACTTATTTTATTATCTATAATCGATTAATATTTAAAATAATTAAAACAAACCGATTTTAAATATGTTATGTATATTACTGTATAAAATGTGTGCGTGTATATATAATTTTGTTAAATTATATATAATATATTTTTGAAAAATAATTAATGTTTTATAAATATATTTAAACTAAAACCGTGTATATATATATTTATTTTAAATATAAAATATAACTTTTACATAGTATGTGTATATGTATATGTGTGTGTATGTAATATACATATAAATAACTAAATTATGTATAATGCTTTCTGTTTGTTTTCGAAAAATAATTGATTTTTTATGATTTCCATACAGAAACATTTTATCTACTTAAAAAACAAAAAATAATATAAAACCACATGAATTTTCATTAAAATAATTATTTTTTCAAATACAATTTGGCCGAATATATACATATACATACATGCACACACATATATTAATATGTATGTGTATATATTTGATTATTTTTAACATTAAATTTAAATGCAAATATATGTTTATTTCATATTAAATTTTAAGATTAATGCAATATGTGTAAAGACTATATATATATGTAATTTTAAAAATGATCAGAAAATTTTAATTTCTAATTTTGAAATATATAATGTATATTTATTCATTTAGAAAATCAATAAAAACATTTTGAGCTTAAAATTAGTAGATATTTTACGTAAATCTAGATTTAAAATTTAAAATTTGAATCTAAATTCAATATTATTTATATTGATATTTAAAATTAATTTATAACATATATATATATTTACACACACACATACATACATACATACATACACATATACATACATACATATATATATATATATATATATATATATATATAATCCCACCTTTTGGCAAGGCCGTGACACCAAGGAATCGATTGGAAACCAAAGATAGTTCTCCTCGATTGCGTGTTATGAACAGGTCAGCTATGGATGTCGATGAATTTTGATCGAGTCTGAATCATGCTGTAATTGATATAACAAGACAAGCAAAGCTATGAAAGCCAACATTCCAAGTTTCAAGTCTATCCGAGTTTGTATGCTCAAGATATGATTGATGCAATTCAAGCAATCACCTTGTTCGTATCCATCAAGCAACCAGAGAAACCCAAATTCGTATTGATTTGGTTCGAATCGATCAGATGCGCACGGTTTCATATCATTCAGGAGAGCATTATTCTTTGTATCCACCAATTATCTGTTGTTCGTATCCATCAAGCCTCAGCTGTTCATATCCATCAACAAATATTATTACGTATCCATTGAGTGCACCACTTCGTATCCATCGGGCAACCACTCTCTTCGTATCCATCAACCAGTAACATCATTCCTAATCCACCTAGTCAACTGTTGCCATCTTCATATCGATCCTTTTCTACCCATTTCGTGTTGATCAGCTAAGGGGAACGATACGAACTCAAGGCTTTCCATCGATACAAAGTGGTCCACAGTGATCGATGGGAATACACAAATGCCATCGATACGAAGTTTATCCAGAGGGTCGATACAAAGAGCTTACATAAGAATGGATACAAAGCAGTCTCCAGTCTTCGAAACGAATTGGCCTATGAGCATCGATACGAACAAAAGCAGTAATGATCGATACGAACAGAGCAGTGGATCGATGAGAAAAAAGCTAGCCCGGGTCGATACAAACAAGGCGCATCCATAGGAAAAACTCAATCATTCAACATGAAATGTGGATAGATCCTAAAAGCAAGCGCCACGTCAACTGGCATCATGTGCAGAATCATCGATGTGAAATTATCGATACGAAAAACATCGACATGAAGGAGACAACCTTCGAAAAGTACAAAC
Source organism: Allium cepa (assembly GCA_030765085.1). Classification (NCBI taxonomy): domain Eukaryota; kingdom Viridiplantae; phylum Streptophyta; class Magnoliopsida; order Asparagales; family Amaryllidaceae; genus Allium; species Allium cepa. The sequence continues at coordinate 626,854,303 of CM060940.1, read as the reverse complement.
TTGCATCGATATAACTCACAATCAACAAATCCAAATGCCACCAAATTTTCACATGAGCTTGCATACAACCTAAAGAATGTTCATGCTCAATCTCGACTCGATTTGGCCAAATCTTGATCGATACGAAATTCGTCCGTATCGATCACGGACCTAGTGCAAATGTCATGTAATCGATCATGTGGGCCCGACCACGTGAGAGAGGAGGTCTTCCGAGATCTAAGTGAGATATTTACAGCCTATGCCTATAAATAGCAGCCTAGGACCTACAAAAAAGGGACCTTCGGCTTTTCTACGTCCAGAATCTGCCGAAATCATTGTTGTATTCGATTTCTACCGTTGTAATCCATTATAACTCATTGTAATCAGTAAGAAAACATCAATAAAATCATCAATTTCATAGTGGACGCAGGCCATATGCCGAACCACTCTAAATCTCTGTGTTTCTATGCATTTTCTTATTTATTTTTAAAGTGTTTGTTAGATAATCCTCTTTTTCCATTTATCTTCTTCTTTTATCTCTCCAAATACTTCCGAACAGTGTTGTGCCCAATTTTAGTACAAACATTTTGGTGATTTCACTGAGAAAAAATCAGTTTTTATCCTGCTCATTGGATCTACTATCGATATCGGATTGCATAAATCTAAGAAGGAGATCCAGATTTCAAATCAAAAGTTCTTCCATCCTATTTAGATTTGCATCAAGTCTAGGAAAGAACTTCACTATATATCATGGTTAACACAAGGACCACTTCTACTGCTGCAAATCCAAAAGGACGGGACCTGCAGAATCCCGTACAACTACCTCCGACTGATTAGAATGTTGCTGGACCATCTGATCCACAAGGCCCTGTCACCAGGGAAGAATTTCAAATGCTAATGCAAGAGCTGATATAGAGCCGACAGCAGCTTACTCAATAACTCCGTGCCAATGCAGAATTGACCAATCAGTTGAATCGCCAAAGGCGTAGGAGATCCAGAAGGGATCAAACTTCCTATTCATCTACTGAGAGTTCAGCCTCTTCAGATTACCATCATAGATCCACGTGCCCATGGCTAGATGGAAGTTATGCTCAAGCTACTGGACACCAGCATGTACTGAACCTTAGGCAACCGAGAGTTGACCCGTCAACCAGCCATCAAACTGGATCCTCCTCCCGAGGAGGTCCTATTCCATATCATATTATAAACAACCGCACCACCACCACCACCACTAAACCGAGAGTCGATGCCCAAAACCGGATAGATCTGATCCACCATCAACATGAACACGCTCCAGAACCTTATGTTCTAGAATATTTAGAACCAAGGAGGTGAGATACGGACCGTCGACCTTGACCGGCCCCTCCTCGCATTCTGGAACCCGACCATACATTGGCCTAGCATGTTTAAAATGTCCAAACGCCGGACATCCCGACGATGATCCGTCAGATGATCCGAGAGAGTCAAGGCCTCACTAATGACGACTGCGGAATCTCCCAGAGTCATACTCTTTTTACTGACGACATACTTTATGCCGAACCACCTCGGCGTTTCAAAACGTCACCTCTGCCTACGTGTGAAGGGAGCTCTGATCCCAACCAACATATTTTGAAGTACGAATGGTCAATAAATGTTGTATGAGCCGATGATGAAGTCAAGTGCCGAAGTTTCCCAATCTCTTTGGGGGTATAGAGACTATGTGGTTTACTCGTTTACCACCCCGTTCTATCTCATGTTTTGGCCAGTTAGAAATGAAGTTTGTTGCGCAGTTCCCCATGCATGTCACGAAGCCAAAAGATGTTAATACTTTATCTAGTGTCTAGTGTCACTCAAGCTCTTGAAGAGACACTTAGACGTTATTTGGAGTAATTTCATGCTTCCTATGCTGAGATTAGCAATCCCAATGATAAATCAATTCTGATGGCACTAACTAAGGGGATTGATCCCGATTCATAATTCAGCAACTGCTGGCCGGAAAACCCCCTGCGTCATTGGACCATTTCTATTTCAAGGCAGCCCAATTCTTGAGAAGGGAGGATGCGTAATAGTTTAGGAAAAAGGATGGCGTAGGGTCCAGTGTGGAAGGAATCTAGAGTAATGTAGCTGTTAAACAAACTGGGGAGAGTTTCAAAAAAGTGCAATTGAATATATAAAATAAACATAATCAACATAAATGCAGTGGAAATCCAAATAAGAAACGAGATCAAAATCGTGGTCTACGACGTAGGGTTCCTATGTTTGATAATTATACTACTTTGAATACGTTGTTGGGGAATGTGTACTTACAGACTTGCAATACCATTCAATATAAGAAACCTGCAACGAAACCATCATCAGAGAAATAAATCCAGATGGGAAAGTTTTGTGGATTCCATGCTAGCTACAGCCAAAACACAAATGAGTGCCATCATTTACAAGGTATCATTGAGAAGTCGATACATGAGAGGAAAATTGAGCAGTTTGTGCAGGCACCGCAGTCTGGTGGTGTGGGCCCATCAAATCAAAACCGTGTACCTAATTAGGCAAGACAGGAGGAACTCGCTCGTACCGGCGGGAGGTTGGTGATAAATACCATTAGTGGTGGTTCTCATCCAGAAGACCGAAGCTGGAAGGAAATGGAGTCGTATGACAGTTCTATTAGGCGTGCGAGTTTCGAGTGTTGTAGTAGTTTGAAAGATGGAGCTCCGGCCAAGCAACAGAAAATGATGACTGATGACGTCATGTTTCGAGATAGAGATGCTGACAGGGTCGAAGCCTTAACCATTGATCCGCTTGTCATATCAGCTCAAGTAGCTCCTGCTTGGATGAATAGAATCTTAATCGATAGTGGAAGTTCTGTGAATATATTGTTTAAGCGAGCCTATGACCAGATAAAGATGGAGGCTAAAGATTTGAAGCCTCATCAATCCTGTATTCATGGCTTCAACGGGAGTGCAACTATACCCACTGGGGTGGTAGAATTGCAAGTGGAGTTGGGAATTGGAGAACGCCGGAGAGTCCGGATATTACAATTTGTTGTATTGGACATAGACTCACCATACAACGCTTTCTTGGACCGACCGACCCTTGCTGAATATAGGGCTACCAATGCCCCTTGGTGTTTAACTTTAAAATTCCCTATCGACAATGGAGTTGGAGTTGTTCAAGAAGACCAGGCTGCTGGGCAAACTTGTTATGTTGCTGAGCTGCGAAAGGCACAACGAAAGGAAAAAGGAAAGGGCATAGAGAAATCTCTCTGCGTCCGGTTTAAAGAGAATTAATAGCTAACTCCTGGGCCTAGGCCCGGGCACTCCTACCAATCCCAGGGGATCTTGACCCGAGAGATACCAAAAGTGAAGATGAAAGTAAAGACAGTCAAGCTTCTCCGGTCGAACTGATGATCGATGTCCCGATCGATGATAACGACGATTCTAAATTAATAAAGATTGGACCTCAGCTAAGCTAACAAATGCAAGAGGAATTGGTTGAATTTCTCCGAGAAAACCTTGATGTGTTTGCTTGGACACATTTTGACATGTGTGGATCTCCCCGGACATCGTGAGCCACACACTGAATATTGACGCGCGGCACATCGCGATCAAACAAAAAAGGCGTGGTATGGATCCAGAGAGATCTGTCGTCCTTAAGGAAGAGGTAGATAAGATGAAATCGAATAGATTTATTCAATATGCATTATATTTAGAGTGGGATCCAATCCTGTACTTGTCCAAAAACCAAACGGAAAATGGTGAACATGTGTTGACTACTCAGACTTGAATAAAGCATGCCCTAAAGTCAGTTTTCCACTTCCCTGAATCGATCAGCTCGTAGACTCAACGGAAGGACATGAACTATTATCCTTTATGGATGCATATTCTGGCGACAACCAAATACCTATGCACTTACCTGACCAGGACCATACCAGCTTCGTAACTGATCTAGGACTTTACTGCTACAAAGTCATGTCTTTTGAACTCAAGAATGCTGGAGCAACTTACCAACGATTAGTCAATTGAATGTTCGCTAATCAAATCAGAAAAACCATGGAAGTATACGTTGATGATATGCTAGTGAAGTCCCGATTCTCCACTGATCATATCAAAGACCTGGAATCAATGTTTAATATCCTCCGAGAATATAGAATGAAGTTCAACCCATTGAAATGTCATTTTGGGGTCGCATCCGGAAAATTCCTTGGGTTTATTGTTAACGCCCGAGTAATTGAAGCCAATCCCGTAAAGATCTGGGCGATTAGAAATCTTGAGACTCCGAGAACTATAAAGCAAGTCTAGAGCCTCAACGGGAAAGTAGCAGCACTAAACAGGTATATTTTAAAATCCACTGACAAATGCATTCCCTTCTTCGATCTGATTAGAAAAGGGAAACAGAACTTTGAGTGGACAATAGAATGTGAGGGTGCATTCCGAGCACTTGTTCAACATCCCTCCACACCAACTATTCTGTCAAAGCTTATTCATCATGAGAGATTGTACATCTATTTGGTGGTTTCAGAAAATGCAATTAGTTCTACCCTAATTCGGGAGGAAGATCGGATACAACAGCCAATATATTACATTAGCAAACGACTGACTGGGGCCGAGAGAAACTATCCAAAGCTAGAAAAGTTGGCTTATTGTAATGTTATTGCCTCAAGGAAGCTTTTTTCGTATTTCCAGGCTCATCCCATCCCGTTTACACCGAACAACCATTACGACAGGTCCTCACGCGACCTTAGACGTCTGGTAGGTTGCTCAAGTGGAATATCGAACTAAGTCAGTTTGACATTACTTACACTCCAAGGCGAGCTATTCAAGGACAAGTCCTAGCAGATTTCACAGCTAAGTTTACTATACCGGAGGACTTGCTCGAAACTAGTGAATCTCCCAAGCATATCTGGAAGCTACATACCAATGGTGCATCATACGACCGTTGCTCAAGTGCCGGGGTTGTACTTGAAACTCCCGAAGGTCGATCTATATACTATGCTTTAAATTTTGATTTTCGTGCGACCAATAACGAAGCTGAGTATGAAGCGCTGCTTGTCGGACTAAGACTTGCCAGAGATTTAAAGATCATTACCGTGGAGATTTATTGTGATTCACAATTGGTTGTGTGCTAAGTTCTGGGGGAATTCCAGGCCAAAGACCGAAGATTAGCTGCTTACCTAGCTCGGGTCCGAGAGATACTGAATCAATTTCATTATTATGCTACTTACTGCATCCCCCGAGAGAGCAATCAGAAAGTAGATTCATTAGCAAAGTTAGCTAGTGTACTCGTTCCTGTGAAAACGTTATCTTCCCCGAGCATCGACCAGATGGAGACAGATTGGGTATTTGAGGTCAATCCCAATAAGAAGTCATGGATGACTCCACAGAAATTATCTCGAGCATGGAACACTGCCAGAGCGCAGGAGTGAAAAAAGACAGGTTCTTCGAAAAGCTTCATGGTTTACTATTTAGAATGGAGTCATGTATAGAAGAGGCTACTCTGTTCCTCTACTCTTATGTATCACTCACGATGAAATTAAACGATTATTGCACGACGTACACGAAGGAGAATGTGGCTATCACACCAGAGGGGAAAGCTTTAGCTAGGAAAATACTCCAATATGGATACGATTGGCCAATCGTGAATCGGTGATGCAGCTCAGAACAGAGAAGAAACGCAACTTAAAACTCTACCAGAGATGAGTCGTACACGACTCATGGAAAGGTTAAGTTGTTCACGACTTAAGGAGGAAACTATAGGTTGTCTACGACCTATGGGGTCTCGTAAAGGGGAGCTACGAATTTATAAAGAGGAGTTAAGTCGTCTACGACCTAACAATTCAAATGAAGAGGAAATACGATTCGATGGGAGTCTAAATCATTCTAGAATGATGAGTCGTACACGACCTAACTGCATGGCTATGAGTCGTCCACGACTCATCAAGAAACAAAGAGAAGTTCCAGAAATTGAAGGCCATAAGTCGAAGACGGGTTACGACTTAGATAAGTCGTTCGGAGATAAGCCGCAGGGAGATGAGTCGTTGGATTCATGAGTCGTTAAGACTTTATACTGATAAGTCATAGGTCGTGGACAAAGTTAGCCTGGTGAAGTTGAGTCGTTTGTGTTGAACGTGTTATACATAGGTTGTCTGAGTCGTGAATCGTTAGGTCGTATACGACCTAACTGTTGTATATATGAGTCGGTATGATGATGAGTCGTAGCCTGTTTGTTTGTCTTTAAACCGTATGTCTTAGGTCGTCAACGACCTAAGTTAAGTCGTGTAAAAGCGCATATGTGCTGTAAATATGTGTTGAGTCGTATGTCGCGTACTTCCTTGAGTCGTGTGTCGTGATGGACTTGTGTTGTATGATTGAGTCGTAAGTGTTGTGTTTGAGTCGCGTTTGCTGAGTCGCTGCCGAGTCAATATGAGTCGTAAGTCTTGTGTCATGAGTCGGTCAGGTCTTGAGTCGTATGCGACTTATGGAGCCGGGTGTAAAGGGGCTATAAATAGGGAGTGAGTTGTAACTTTTTGGAGGTTGATTTTTGGGAATAAAATTTCTTGTTGATTGCTGTGTGCTTTCTTCTTAAATTGGTAGTTGAGTGTAATCTCCTATCTCCTCTTTCGGTTAATCGAGTGCGCTCGATTCAATGATCGTAGAAGCCGATTCACGGTATCTAGTGCGCTAGATCAACGTACGAAGAATCGTAGATCTTTGAACATGGTATAGTGCGCTATCAACGTGTTTGAGATAGCTAGAATTCGGTATCTTTGGATCAACGAATTTGGGCATTTTTGGTATTCATCAATCCACCGACTGTTACTTTCACCGATTGAAGTTTATTTTGATTAATCCGCTGCGTCAATCAGGATGCATCGAACTACGCCAGAAAGTGTGATAGATGTCAAAAAATGCTCGGATTCTAAGAGCTCCTCCTACCGAAATAACTCAGATGGTTAGTCCATAGCTGTTTACAGTCTGGGGCATTGATATTATTCATTCTCTACCTCTGGCCAAAGGTGGTGCGAGGTACTCCATCGTCGCAGTTGATTACTTTACTAAGTGAGAGGAAGCTGAACCCCTTGTTAAAATTACAACGAAGAAAGTGATCAACTTTGTAGTACGCAACATTATCTATCGATTTGGTCTCCCACATGCTATAATCACCGACAACGGAACCCAGTTTGACAGTGTTGAATTCAAGGATTTCTGTCAATGGTTCTACATCCAAAAGAAATTATCTGCAGTTGCACACCCTCAAGCGAATGGATAGGTTGAAGCTGTCAATAAAGTTATAAAGCCTATTCTGAAGAAATGACTGGAAAAGGCCGAGGGCAATTGGGTCGATGAACTTCCTACGGCTTTACGAGCTTACGGAAAACCCACAAGCGGCTGCACTCCATTCTCTCTTTCTTATGGTTCAGAAGCCGTTATTTCAATCGAGATGGAAGTTCCTTCTCATCGTGTGACATATTATGATATAAAGACAAATGCTATATTACTTGCTGAATCCCTAGATTTATTGGATGAGAAGCAAGAAGAAACTGACTTGAGGGCAGCTGCATACCGAAGTCGAGTCACCCGGTTGTACAATGCCAAGATCCGACCCCAAACCTTTGAACTCGACGATCTCATCCTCAAAAGAATCTACCTGGTTCCTTCACACATGAAACCAACGTGGGAAGGGCTATATGTAATTGAACAATAGCTCGGAGATGGAGCGTTTAAGTGATCGACCATTGACGGTCTTACTCTACCAAGAGTCTGGAACAGCGAAAGTCTTCGTCGCATGACAGGGTTTATTTATTTAGTCTATTTTTCATTTGCATTTTGATTCTACATTTCGAAATTTGAATTTGTAATAAGGCAACTGACTTTGCCGTATTTTTTTACTTCAGTAATAAGGTGTAATCTCTTCGAGCCAAAGCTGTGATTTATTGAATGTGTCATACAACCATCATGATGCACGAAGAGCTAGGTTCCATCATACGATGGAATTTATTCAAATAGGGAGTGACTATGATATGACCGGTTACTCACTAACTGAAATCCAAGCTTGGGGGAAAGACATCACACTAAAGATTAAAAAGGATTGATACATGACAATCCACTAACTAACTCCAAGTTGCTAGAGTGCAAACTAGAGTATAAATTTACAAATGCGGTTTCAAGGAGGGTGGACCCATCCACCTGACGACCTTGCCTTCATCCGAACCAAGTTTAAGGAGGATGAATCTGTTCATCTAACGACTTCACATGTTAACTCAGGGTAGATGCGAATCGACTATCCGTGATCCTTATAAATTCATCGCTCCTGGAGTGCAAACGAAATCCTAACGCCTAAACAGGTATGATTAACCATTTTTCGACCAACTCCAAATTCCCAAAGGGCGAATTGGAGTATAAACATCTACTATTCCCAGAGCGCGAATTAGAGAATAAATATCAATTCCAGATTCCCAAAGTGCAAACTGGAGTATAAACATCTATTGACTCTAAGTCCCCAGAGTGTGGACTAGAATATAAACTTGGACTAACTCTAAATTCCCAGAAAGTGGATTAGAGTTTAAACAAAAATCGAATATGAACCGACTATCCGTAAGACAACTCTGAGTCCTCGGAGTGCGGTCAGAGTATAAACATAAATCGGGTGTGACCGACCACCCATGAATTAATTTAAAGTCCTAAAGTGTGGACGTAGTTACGAAAATTAAACAGGCGTGACAGACCACCCATGAAAATAACAAGTCCCCGGCGCGTGGACATATCACTAAAACTTAAGCGGACATAATCGACCATCGATGAACATGTGCAATCCTCAGAGTGTGGATGCAGTCACCAATTGATAAGCAAGTGTGGTTCGGCTACTCAAATTCATCATGTCCTAGCTTCGTTCCATAAAAATCGAAAGCAATATGTTAAAGGAAAACTACAACCGCTGACCGATCTTTCAAATGTATCCCCGAGCAAAACTTAAGTATCGACCATTGATTGAAACAGTGTGATACTAGAATTCAACTCAACACTTGATTGCGACCCAAAATCGTAACTCTGAGACTTAACGACTGAATCTGGGTCCGAATTGAAGAACTAAAGCTTCACAAGTGTTTCATATATAAGTTTGAGTACAGAGACGCTTAAGTAAATCAACACAAGTCGTACAAAAGACAAAATGAAATTTTATTTCTATCATTCTTTGGAAGAAAAAGACTAAGTACAAATTCATACCAAAAGTTTTACTAGCAGGGGTCGAACTCGCATCTATACATGGCCTATAGAAGAAAAATAAAAGTATATTCCTATCTATCTACCAAAAATGAGCCGAAGAAGCATATATACTCTTTCTTTTTTCTCGGTTTCTTCTTTGGCGTGGACCCGCTGGATCTGCCACTTGGTTTCCTCTTTGAGCCTTTGCCTTTCAACGGCTAATCTCCAGTGGGGGGAATTATACCGATTTCCTCCTTTGAACTCAAGTGTATGGGAATACTTCCTGCAGGCGGAGTCGAAGGGGTCGAGTCCACTGTAGGAGGCGGAATAGGCATGCTGGTGTCAACAACTGTAGCACCAGGAGCTATCATTCGTAACGGGGCTAGACCGGGGCCCGCCATTCCACCACCAAAGCTGGTGGCCTGGGTAGTTGCTTCCATTTCAGCGTTAATCTCGGCTATAATTTCTTCCTCGTGAAGTATTTGTGCATCGCCGGAGACGCCCATGATTGGGCCTGAGGATCTGGTTGTAGGTGCGCTTCTACTCCTAACAAACGACAAGTTAAAGAAAGGGTCACTATAATGACTGATAAGTTCCTCCATCATATGTTCATCGAATGAAAGTGTGATTCCTTATGCATCATCCGTAGGTGCAGTGGCCGATGTTGTAGTCGCTTCCGTAATAATCGCCTCTTGCTCGTGATGCAACTCTCGGGTTGCAGGAGGTATAACAGATGTGGCTCCAATCATTGGATAGAGACAAAAGAAGAACTGTTAACAATCATTTTAAGTAGCTCTTACGATTTTGAACAAGTATGAGAAATGTTCAGAGTACCTTCCTTAGTTTGGCTTACAGGCGCCGAAGCATCTTCGGAAAATTATTCACGGGCCAGAGATAACTACGGTTGATCAGGTTGTAAGCAGCAATGGGCTGAGGATCGACCGCAGAGGTGGACTCAGGCTGAGTTGGCATAAAAGTTTCAGAACTATTGTTATGATGCTCGACACCAGAGCCTTCTCCAACCTTCAAGCGTTGAGCGCCAAGTCTCTCCTTTTCATATAAGATCATCATATCATGGAGAACAATCCGTTCATCTTCACTCAACACTCGGTTCTCAAGCCCGAATTCGTCAACAGATTCACCCTAGTGCTCAGCCATTTCATACTCTACCAGTCGGCCCCAGGTGTGGTGCAGATGTGTCAAATAGTTATCGAGCCGGGATAGGTTTCTGTGTTTCAAGATGTTAGCGTTGTAAGTAATCAGCAGATCTTCAATATTCGCCTCTAGCATAGACTCAGCCATTTTAACCTCTTCTTCAACCCTGGCTTCCACCTCTTGGATTTTAGCCGATGTCGCATCCCGTTCGCCCCGAAGCACCACGGCCTGCTCACATCCTTCCTAGGCTACGTTGTTCGCATCATTTTCTTCTTCGCTGATTTCAGAAAATTTGGATTTGAGCTCGTTGAGCTCCTTCAGAGCAGCATCCCTTTCAGCTATGACTATGGTATTCTGATAGCCTATCTCTTCGACCAAGGCATAATGTGCTTGCTGCATCCTCTCCATTGCTAAATTTGCCTCATCAGTCGTTTGAGTGGCCTCTATTTCGGATTTTTGAGAAGACTCGGCTTCGTTGTTGAGCACTTCAACAATCCAATCTTTTTGAGCGAGTTCAGTTTCTAGTTTCTCAATTGTCTTTGCCCTCTCAAAGGCCATCGCCGATACTTTATCTGGGGCTTTCACCCGCTCCTTATACTGGGTATAGATGTCATGAACTTAATCATGCATTGTGTTTTCAGACTTTGATGGAATCTTCTTTAAATGAGGGGGGAAGATGAAGTCGTCAAAGAATATGTCTGGGAACTCTTTCCTCAACTGAGCATTTCTAATAGCCCCTTCCCCAGTGTGCTCAGTGATGGCTTGTTCAGCGACAGCAGGGATTTCAACCTCATGTCTGCAACATTGTGATTCAGGACTTGAAGTTTGAGAAGATGGTTTTTGGCGAGGAGGCTCTACGGGTTGTTTTTCATGGCTTAAAGGTTGTGTAGGGGCTCGAGGAGGTGGAGAATGCGATCGGGATTGATATCTGTAATCCCTATCTCTCTCCTTCTCATAATGTTCTTGGCTAGAGTAACCGCGATCGTGGTCTCTTTCAGCCTCTCTCCTACAAGACTCGTGGTACGAGCTTAACGATTGGCGCGCAAAGTGAAGTCATTCCAACATGAATTCTCTTCTGGTCATTGTATCTGTAAAGAAGAAAGAAAAGTAGAATTAGTAATTTTCTGAAATGAGCACCTCATGATCAGAAATCGTGTTGTGCCGTGAAGTGTATATGTATGTGCGACCCCCCGACCAATCGAAAATGTTGGCCACGCTTGTGGGAAGAGGCTCGCTTAAGTCTATAGCACTTTGAAGCTCCTCCAATATGGTGTCATGCTGAAGTGACACATAGTTTGAGATTGGAATATCTATAAGCCCTTCAAAAGGATTCTCTACTTGAGGGGGAGGAGTCTCTATAGTTCTAACATCGGAGACTGGCAAAGACACAAATATGAATTTCCATCTCGAAGATTTATGGCGTTTATAAGCGGCTGCCTTGCCTTTTCTCCTTCCCTCCAACTTTTGAAAACTATCAGAAGGCCCGACTTCAGGTTCATCATCGGTGGGTGTATCCTCCCTATCACCCTCCTCAGCGATTACGATCCCAGGTGCTCTATGTTTAGCCCGTCTCACCGGAGCCGCCCTAATTGATCCCTCCAGTATTATGCTTTCATTTCAATCGATTAGCCTGACAATCCTTAAATTTCTATCTGTAAGAACCGAGTTGGTTTCCCTTATTTAACTCAACACTTCTTGAAGGATTCGTATAATTTCTTTAAAGGAGGCACCTTCGGGTCATGGATTTGCGGCTGTAAAGGAAAGAAGATATTAGTTTTAACATTAACTGTGATTATCTCGCTAACTACTGGAAAATATTGCAGCACTTACATCTGACTAGCCACCGACTAGCAAACCTTGGAGGGCATCGGACATAGAACCACTCTGTTTTTGAAATAACTAAGTCTTGTCCAGGATCCGGCCATCACTTGGCAATTCCTGACTACCTCTAGGAATGTGAACGAAGGACTGTTTCCTCGACTCTTAACATTGAACCAATATCTGATTTCGATCGGGTTCGGGGTCGAAAAAGATGCTCCATGAATACAATGAACAAACTATTCAGTAGTGCGTATCCATTCGGATGTAGTTGCGACGCGGTGATGCCAATGAAAACCAACACTTCCCGAATATACTGGTTGAACGGAGGAAGTGTTCATGTTGTGCACAAATGACGATTAAAGGTCGTAAATCCTTCTAGGAGAGCGTGTGGCCTGTTATTTGGTCCAGGTAACAAAACATCGTCTAATGATAGATCGTGCCTTAAGCATATTCGTCCCAACATATCTTCAAAGACATTAGACGACGTAGAGTCTCGAGGATTCACAATAAAATTGCTCCTGGCAGCTCATCCGGAGCTGGACCTATTACTTCGGTGGCAATGGCCGGCACCTCTATTATTGGGGAAGTTGGACTCTGAGTTTCCTGTTGTTGAGAACTTATGGATTCCATAGGTAATCAACTTATCAAAAACCATCATTAAATGATAATAAGCCTGTGTGTTCCCCAGTGTGAAGTGTGTGAATGCGTTGTGCAGTGCAGTGCTACATTATACTTAAAAAGTTCTATAGAATTTAAGGAAATGATCAAATGACAAGACTTCCAAATTCAACTGGAGCGACCATTATCGCTAACCGTCACAACCGTGCCATCTAGACTTTAGAGACCGATCCGAGTTTGTTAAATTTTGTTAAGTCAACTCCATCGATGACCTTCCAAGGATAGTCAAATATGCAGTTTAATGGTCAAGTCTAGTTATGCAATGATAAAGCTCGTTGGAGTCAAGTGTTCGAATATGCAGAGGGTAGTTGACTTTATACCCATCAAGGTTTAAATGAGATTGTTCTCCCAAGCCTAAATTCATATCGATCAAAAACCTAGATCAATGACTTGTTCGCATCGATACATTCGCATCGATACTCCATTTTGTATTGGTCCGAAGCTTTCACTTCGTATCGATCAAAAACATGTTGGTTTCGTATCGATCAAGTCATAATGGTTTCGTATCGATCGAGTTGCAACAAAGTTTGTATTGGTCAGAAGTCACCGGTTTTGTATTGATCTCAAACCATGAAATTCGTACCGATTACCTGTTACGAGTTTCATATCCATTGAAGGCTATTCAATTTTGTATCGATCGACTTCGATCGATACGAACTATTATCATTCCTGATCGACACGAAGTTTGTTATTTCATCGATCGATTACTCGCCAACACAAATCTCGTGTCCAGACTCGATACGAAACCAAGCCCTCTCTTCTTTTTCATCGATAGGAAGTTAGAGCCGTGCATCCCTTCTCACTTCTTCTTGCACAAATGATCTAAACACCATTACCGCTCCACCAACCTTACTCTAACCCAATTCTGGCATCGACAACACTGGAATCGACCACCATCCTAGATGGGATGACGTCAAGTTTCAAGCCTAGTCACTTTTAGATGGGTTTAGTTATTTAATTACCTAGTTTGAATGGATTGGGTTAAAGGCTAAGTGCTGAATGTTTTGGAGGTGAAGGCTTGTGTAGTTCTTTTAAATCTCTCAAGTTTTCGATCGATACAAAGGTAAATGTGAAAGTGATGACGAGTGAAAATTTGGCTAAGTCCAAGATGTTTTTATACGGACACAAGAGGTAAAGAGAAACGATTTGCCTCCCAGTTGTTTTGACTGGTAAAAACAATTTTCTCCTCAGATCGATAAGAAGAGAGCTATCTGTATCCATGAAACATACATTTGAGGCAACATTTATTCATAACCATCAAACTATCGGTACGAAACATGAACGTTGCTATGAAGGCTGACTGAACTATTCGCGTCCATCAAACATCCATCGATGCGGAATGATAAGTTCGTGTCCATCACTTTGAAGACCATAGGGATTCGAATATATCGATATGGAGAAATTTCGTGAGATCAGATAATTTCGAATCAATAACCATTGATAAGAAATCACAACAAAATTACACCTGGACCATTCAACTCCATCGATACGAAATTGACATTCATTCATCCCGGATCGATCCAGGAGAGGATCGATACAAAGAGATGGATCAAAGCAACCATCATCGTTGCTACAACTTGAACTTCGCATTGATTCAGGAGAGGATCAATATGAAAATCAATTCAAAAAAACTAAAGAACTCGGGCAATGACTCATGAACGAACAAACGTTGACGAGTGCCAAGTTTATATATATCCTATATACCATAACTCAATGTTTAATTCTTAACATTTACAGGAATTGAATGCTCACCTGATGGCAATTACAACGATGAACGACATATTTTTATCGTACACACTCAGCTACAATAGTACACAGTACGACAATTGGCAATCAACAATTCATGTTACTGAAAGTCAGTGAAAGCTTATATCTTTCAACAAAAAGACAATAACTATTCAGCAAGTCAGATAGAATTATTCAGAATGAAGATTGCAGCTTTTCAAAGCACATCATGTTCATACAAGATGTACTTTGGGCAGCAAATGTTATTCCACCTTTTGGCAAGGCCGTGACACTAAGGAATCGACTGGAAATAAAAGATAGTTCTCCTCGATTGCCAATTATAAACAGGTCAACTATGAATGTGGGTGAATTTTGACCGAGTTCGGATCAAGCTACAATTGATATGACAAGACATGGAAAGCTATGAAAGCCAACGTTTCAAGTCCATCCGAGTTCGTATGGTCAAGATATGATCGATATAATTCAAGCAATCACCTTGTTCGTATCCATCAAGCAACTAGAGAAAACCCAACTTCATATGATTTGGTTCGAATCGATTAGATGCACACAGTTTCTTATCGATCAGGAGAGCAGTGTTCTTCGTATCCATCAATTATCTATTGTTCGTATCCATCAAGCCTCAGCTGTCCGTATCAATCAATAAATATTGTTTCGTATCCATCGAGTGCACCACTTCATATCGATCAGGAAACCACTCTCTTTGTATCCATCAACCAGTAACATCATTCCTAATCCACCTAGTCAACTGTTTCCATCTTTGTACCGAACCCTTTCTACCCCTTTCATATCGGTCAACTAAGGGGAACGATACGAACTCAAGGCTTTCCATCAATACGAAGTGGTCCATATTGATCGATGGAAATACATAAATTCCATCGGTACAAAGTTGTATCCAGAGGGTCAATACGAAGAGCTTACATAAGAATGGATACAAAGCAGCCTCCAGTCATCAATACAAAGTAACCTCTGATCATCGGTACGAACAGAAGCAGTAATGATCGGTACGAAAAAAGCAGTGGAATGATGCAAACAAGGCTAGCCCAGGTCAATACAAACAAGGAGCATCCATAGGAAAGACTTGATTGTTCGGCATGAAATGTGGATCGATCCTAAAAGCAAGCGCCAACTGGCATCACGTGTAGAATCATCGGTGCGAAATTATCGATATGTACAACATTGATACGAAGGAGACAGCCTTCAAAAGTACAAACTTGCATCAATCATAACTCATAATCTACAAGTCCAAATGCCATCAAATTTTCATAGGATCTTGCGTACAACCTAAAGAATGTTCATGCTCAATCTTGACTCGATTGGGCCGAATCTTGATCGATACGAAATTCGTTTACATCGATCACGGACCGGGTGCAAATGTCATGGGATCGATCATGTGGGCCCGCCCACGTGAGAGAGGAGACCTTCCGAGATCTAAGTGAGATATTTACAGCCTATGCCTATAAATAATAGTCTAGGACCTACAAAAAAGTGATTATTGGGCTCTTTTATGTCCAGACTCTGTCGAAATCATTGTTGTGCTCGAGTTCTACCGTTGTAATCTATTATAACTCGTTGTAATCAACAAGCATACATCAATAAAATCATTAGTTTCATAATGGAGATAGGACATACGCCAAACCACTCTAAATCTATGTATTTTTGTGCATTTTCTTATTTTTTTTGGAATTTTTTGTTAGATAATCCTCTTTTTCCATTTATCTTCTTCATTTTATCTCTTCAAATACTTCCGAAGAGTGTTGTGTCCAATTTTGGTACAAACAATATACATACATACATACATATATATATATAAATGTATATAATTATTTGTATTTCATAAGTATAATTTTATATTATATAAAACTATATATATACAGCACGTATGTATATAGGGGGTAAATACGTTTATTGTGGTGTAAATCCCAACACTTATACGTGGACATGTTAAGCCATGTACATTGTATGTGTTCTTCATGCATGTTCATATATATATATATATATATATATATATATATATATATGATACACATATATATTATATTACATAAATATAACATTAAATAAAACATTATTTACAAATCAATGATTTTCTTTAAAATTAATTTAGATCCGATCTAAATAAATTTGGACTTCATAGGTGAAATGGAATAAAATTATATGAAATTTACCCATTTACCCTATTGAGTGCTGACCCGGATCCAACAATGGTATTAGATTCCAATAGCTATATGGTCTAAATTAGTCATGTTATGGCCAACTAATTAAGCTTACCCATTTAGTAGGGTGTCTAGAGTAGTATCTAATGTTGGGTAATTAAGTACTCTGCCCTATCTGGCTACTACCTTGGCTCGTAAGGTAAAGTAAACCCAAAAGGTTCTCCCTAATAGAAATTGCCCAATTTGAATTGAGTCTTGGGATAATTTTCAAAATTGTTCTAAAAATAAAATAAAATTTTAAATTAGAAATTAATTTTAAAATAATAAACATATTATAAAATTTATAATATAATTTTCAAAAGTATTTTGAAAATATAATAAATAAAATTTGAAACTTTAATATTAATAAGATTAATAAAATAAATAAATAAATTAAATAGTTAATTAATTAAAAAGGCTTATATATATGTGTGTGTGTATATATGGTATATTATATTATATGTTTCATTGACTTTAGTTGTTTAAGGCAATGTAAGTGTATGTGTATGCATAATAATAATTTTCAAAATTAAAAATATTTAATTAAATTTTTTAATTAAATAAATAAATTAAAAGTTAATTAATAAATAATAAAATACATATATATAAAGATACATACATACATACATACATATATATATATATAATTATAAGTGTTATAGTATACATATTCAATAAAAAATGTTATTATTGAATAATAGAAATCAACTAAAAATTTAATTAATTAAATTAATTAAATAAGATTTAATTAATATAATATTATACATAAGACTATTATATAAGTTGATTAAATTATAAAAGTTATATAATAAAACTTACATAATATGAATGCATAAATTAAATTTGGAATATTAAGAAACCCTAAATAGACTTAAGGGATAAATACATACGTATAATATGTATATCGTGGTTTCTTATATGTCCAACACTTGAATTACAAGGGTAACTCATAAGAAATACATTATTCCATAAGTCAATATCACTCAATACAGTATATTAAAAATTATGAATCTTTAATATAAATATTGATGCCAAAAAGGGGCATCAACATCCGTAGAATCTCATGGAGATTAAATAACGAATGTAATTGAAAACAAAGCATAAAAGTAAATGAACACAAAGATTTTTTAGTGGCTCGGCAATCATGGCCTACATCTACTTCCCACTTTTATTAATCATTCACTGGATTACAGTTACCAGAATATTCAAATCAGCTAGGATCCATTAATGCAAGATTCGAGAATAAAAATTACAGATCCTCCGGAGCAAGAAAAAGAAGAAGAAGCCCCCTTTCTATGGCTATGCTCGCTTTATTTACAGCTGAAGATGCGCATGGATCAGGTAGAAACTTTGCAAGAAAGCTCCCTAGGTCCAGTAAAGCCCACCATATCGGTCAGCCACAATATTTCAATGAGCAATAACGATCGGCATACATGTAGTCGATCCTTTTCATTTGCTCCAACCAACTTGTGATCTTTTTTTGACGATCCCAATGGCCTCTTGATGCTGCTCCAAGAATATGGGATCATTCTAGGTTGCAGATTGTAAGTTATAGGTCATTCTTTGTCGAAGATAGAATATTCACTGAACTACACCAGTCGTTATATTGAACCTTCCAATAACGATCGATGTATATCGATTGGCATTACTCCCACCTCCATTTTGCGATGCGTGATCATTATGTTGTACTCCTCTTGCCACTCTATTGATGTCCTGAAAGTCTCACGTGGATTAGCTTCTTGGTTGTCAAGATATTGAATGTTCTCTGATGACTTAAAATGTTCCCTTGATCGTTCTCTGATCAATCCAAACAAATTGCCGTCTCATCCGTAGCTTGTGCATATGAACTTCAATCAGATCCAAACTCGAGATATAACCTCACGGGGCTAGGCTAGCTACTTCATGCTAGCCACACCTCGATATGGTCCTAGTTCGAATCTGTCCGATTATCATGTATAGTATCATTTATAACCGACTCTTCAAGCTATTTACCATCCGTTTCTAGTCGAATCAATGATATCACGGCTTCACCAAAAGGCATGATAACAATAAAGTTGTCCTCTAACATTATATATTAACTAATTACTTGCATACTCTCTAATTGTTGCACAAACTCAAGCTAGAGATGTTATGTGTAATATTATTAATATAGAATAGATGAGGTAAGATAACTATGCGTATTTGTTGAGCAAACTCGAGGTACATATACTATACTTAGGCCATCATGAAATTGTAGGTATGAATGAATAATATCTTTCGAGTTTTTGAATAAACTCAAGGTCGAAATGAGATTAGAACAATGAACCATGGGTTAGGAGTTGTATATGATACAACCGATAGGTTTTTTACTATCATCGTTAGGGCTATGACTCGTTATGCGAACTCAAGGTCAGATCCCAAGACAGACAACTTTAACACCCATTAGTAAAGTCAAAAGACTTGTATGTTTTATTATGGGTTTGGAGCTGTATAGTTAAAGCCCTACTAAAGCCTTGCTAAATCCTCGTTGAAGTGCCTAACGCTCTTCTACCACTATACCTTTTCAATATAGCGCTATTAATAGATCCGCTTAAAGCCCCACTATTTTCTACCACATCCACTATATCAATGGTTTTTAGCACTCGCTTTAGCAACATTAATACAAAAAAGTTAATTTGACTAGTTCACTTTTAAATCAAATGAATAAAATTAGGGAAAAGACCTAAGTTTAAGACCTAGGTGCTCAACATAAGTTTGAAACCAATTTTAGTAACCAAGTCGGAGCTACATAAATAATGATGTTATTCATTTAGTTATATATAATTAAAAATATGTTTCTTTTTCATACGCAAAGGATGTTAGAATGAGAATAAATTAACTTTGGAGATTTAATTTTATTTCCAATAAAGATTTATACACTTTCTCTATTTTTCGATATATCCTCGATGTATCCCACTGTAAGCTTTTGCACCTTACTGCTACAGAATTGCTAAACGCTTTAACTGTATAGGTTTTAAGAAACAAAAAAGATTAGTGGAAGCTTATTAAAACATAAGGATTAATTACTAATACTATAATAACATTTACTATGAAATTATCCTAATATACTAATTTTGAAACTTACGGAAAATGTCTACACCCAATTTTTTTTAAAAGAGGTAAACTTGCCGGACCCAACTATGTCAATTGGCTAAATTGATTAAGGTAGCATTGAATTATGAATGTCTTTGGTCATCATAAATACACCTCCAAAAGAATAACCAACTAATGATATAGACTCCAAACTAAGACATGCTTATGATAAATGAGTTTTGAACCTAAAGACTGCCTTGGTTTTCATGCTGTCTACATTAGACGAGTTGTTGCAGAGGCAACACAAAAATATCTCCGTCCATGATATTTTTGAAAATCTTAAAGCTCTATTTAGTGAATAATCCTATTACATAAGGTATGAACTTTCGAAGAAACTATTCAATACCAAAATGACCAATGGACAAAAAGTGACAATTACTTTCTAATAATGAAAGGCTCTATTGATAGACTTGCATAGTTAGACATAGCGATAAACAATGATATGCAAGTAGACTTGATTCTTAGGTCTCTTACTTTCCAGTATGAGCCATTCATATTAAACTATAATATGAATCAGTTGAACCTAAGCCTCATGGAGCTCCTCAATATATTGAGGCCAGTCGAGTCTTCTTCCAAGGATCAAGGGGTCGTACTTGCTTTTAAGAGGAATATGTCATCTTTGAAAAGTTCAAAGAAGCAGAAAAGGGTTAAAAAGAAAATTAAGAAGATTGCTGCTATAGACAAAGGTGTATGTCATCATTGTCATAAAAAGGCTCATTG
Organism: Allium cepa; assembly: GCA_030765085.1. Classification (NCBI taxonomy): domain Eukaryota; kingdom Viridiplantae; phylum Streptophyta; class Magnoliopsida; order Asparagales; family Amaryllidaceae; genus Allium; species Allium cepa. Next base: position 626,833,728 of record CM060940.1, on the reverse strand, counting down.
GAAACAAAATTGTCCGGAGTACTTGAAGATCATCAAAGAGAAAAAGCAAAATGGTTCTACTGCTCCATAAGGTATATTTATGATTAAGACTTGCTTTCCAATCAACAAATTATTTTGGATTTTAGATATTAGATCTAGAACACACATCTTAGTTTGTTACAGAGGCCTAAAAACTAGCTTCGAGTTGCAAAGGGTGAAATGAGGGTTCAAGTTGCCGATGGGTTTACTGTAGATACAATAACAATTGGAGATTTTCATTTGAGTTTGCCGAGTTGATTTGTTTTGATACTAAATAATTTCTATTATGTAAAAGACTTTATTTGTGGAATTATTTCTATGCCTAGATTGTCCAAGTCTTTTTATATTTTTCATTGCACTAATAATGTTATGAACGCTGTTTTAGATGGTAATAAAGTCTATGATGGTATTTTAGATGATGGAATTTGTGTGTTATACAACTTATGTCTGTTTTTTGAATAGTTCTTTGAATAACGAGATATAAAAAAATTACCTTTGTCATTGTGGGCTAGGTCATATTAGTAAGAAATGAGCACACAAATTGAAAACCAATGGTTTTCTCCCTTCATTTGGCACGCGTGAATCGTGTCTCAATGGTCACATGACCAAGCACCCCTTCTATGGAAGTAGTGGAAGAGTTAATTAACTCTTAGGGCTTATACATGCTGATGTATGTAGCCCAATGCATGTAATTACTAAAGATATTTGTTCTTATTTTTGTAACCTTTACCGACAATTTCTTAAGACTAAGATATATGTATTTTATGAAGAACAAATCTGATGTTTATGAGAATACTGAATATAAGAAAGAGGTTAAAAATTAGACGAATTAAGATTAAAATACCTCGATCCGTTCAAGGAGCTGAATACATTGGACAAGAACTCCAATAATGCATAAAAGATAATAAGATTATCTTTCAGGTTGCTCCACCTTATATTTCGCAACACATTGGTGTTTCGGACTGAAGGAATCGAACCTTATTAGCTATAGTTTGTTCCAAGATGAGTACATCTATGTTATCTTTATCCTATTGGGGATATACTTTAGAAACCGCAACGAAAATGTTGAATTTTATGCCCAGTAAATATATGCTTAAGACACCATGTGAGATGTGTGGGAAGAAACCCGAACTCAAGTACTTGAAGGTATTGGTTGTCTGGCTTATGTTATTAACGTTGGTCCAAATAACTCAAGGCAAGGTCGGAGCTATGTAAATTTATTAAATATCCCAAAAACTCGATGGGATATATTTTCTAGAATACCAAGGAGCAAAAAGTTACTATTTCTTAGCGTGCTGTCTTTTTAGAAAAGGAATTTTTATCAAAGAAATTAATAGCGAGGTTGTAGACTTGGATCAGATCCAAGAAATTAACACTGAAGCTGAACTACTGGGAGAACCAAGTTCACCCGCATATGAAAACACGCACCTATTAGAATGCCTAATAGGGAACCTTATGCACTAGAGAGATAATATGGTTTTCTCAGGGATGGCGAGAAGAGGGATCGGGTCTTAGATGAGGACACTCCTCTATTATTCTAAAAGGCACTGCAGAGTGAAGACTCTGCACTCTGGCTTAGAGCAATAAAATCTGAAATGAATTCCATGTATGAAAATAAAGTATGGACTTTATTTGACATGCCTGAAGGGAAAAAATCTACAATAACATGTATTTTACTTACCGAAGGACTGTAAAATATTAATGTTATTTTATTTAGGTTAGTATGATTCTATAACTTTGGAAAATGACTACTAGAGACGTTTTCCATCCTTAGAATTTGTATTGGATGATTCTGACCCTAAAAACTTGTATGACTTATAACTTTTGATAGGAGCCAAATTATGGTTAGAAACCACTTCCATTAGTTCAGTTGATGGTTTCTCTTTCCATTAAGTTGTCATAATAGAAAAATGGACTTATCGTTAGGGAGTTTTGATTGTTTGAAATTTCACTTTACTTTTGTTTGCGCGAAAAATGGACAAACACCTCCAAGTCGTGAGATTTAATGGGTTTTATGTGATTCTTAATGATGTAGATGAGTTATGTAAATATGAAAAAAGCAGGGACTGAAATGTAAAAGACACATAGATTTATAGTGGTTCGGCCAGAACGTGCCTACGTCCACTTTATATGTTATTATCTTCTTTCTTTCGGATTACAAGTACAATGCTTTGTGTACAAGTATGTGAAAGTAGTTTGAAAGTTCCTTCCGTGCTTGAGCTCTCAAACTTGTCTGCCATTGTTGTACCCCTGCCCCTCTATTTATAGAGTGAGGTAGGGGGCAGGGGTCTTGGATGTATATAGCTGCTGGTGGGCCCGGGCTGGAGCAATCTGGACTGGCAATCATCTGGTTCGGCGAGGCTTCATTCGGCTGTGCTTAGAGAAGTTGGAGTTTGGTTCGGTCATGGTGGTCCGGTGATAGGCGTGGTCCGGTGGTGGTCTGGTCCGGTCGTGTAGGGGAGGAGTGTTGGCTCGGTGATGGCCTTGGTCCGGTTGTAGGTTGGTCCGGTAGGGTGTTGGAGAGGTGGTTCGGTGGTGCCCTTGGTCCGGTATGCCGAATGGGGATGACCGAATGTCCTTATGCCGAATGAGCTTGTGCATGGAGAATGCCGGATGGACTTCGAGCCTTGTGTTTGCTGAACGAAGTGGAGGTTGCGAGCCCGGGTAAAACTTGTGACTTCTTGGTCTCGAGATTTTCTGTGTGAGAATTCGTCCAACATTTGCCCCCCAAAGTGGGGCACGTGCTTGCATGCATCGCGCTTTGTTTTCCTGTGGTAGGAAGGCTTGTTTCGTAGTGTCATAGGTTAGATGCCCATATCCTGTCGGTGTCCTGCAAAGGAATTTACAGTTTTAGTGTGATTTCAGGTAACGATCGTTCGGAATTGACATATTCGAGATGAAGTAAATTGTGTCATTCGGGACGAGAGAGTGTGCCCCGAGGGGGCTTAGCATTATCGATGCCAGGTTCACGTTAGAGTGGGCCCCTGGATCGTTTGCCAAGGTGGTTTATCGCCAGCTCAGAGCATGCCTAAGGATCGTTCGCGACCCTGTACATGTGTAAGTGGCTTAGCCATTTCCTAATTATCAGAACCAAATATCCATTTAACTGATGAGCTTAAAAAGGAATGTCAAAGTGTAAATTCTCACGATTACAGGGTTAATAGCCATTCAGAGCGTGCCTATGGACCGTTCGTGGTTGCGTACACATGTAAATGATTAACCCATGTTAGTGAGAGATTTACGACTCATTCATTGTTATCATATTCTTTATTTTATTAGTAAGCTCTGGAGTTCGGTACTTATCTGAGTGAGGCGCCCTGCGTGCCCCCTGCTTCTGGTTTCTGCTGGTAGAGACAGTTTCATTCGGCTTCGAGTAGGTATAGGTTTTCATTCGGTTGGAGGTTGGTCCGGTATGCCGAACCATCTGGTCCGGTGGTGTTCCTCCAGTCTATATATAGGGGCTGCACCCCCTTAGGTTTTCTTCACCGAATCACCAAGCGCCGAACCAATACTATACCGAATCAACAATCTTGTCGAATCAAACGAAAGCCGAACCATTTCGTGCCGAACCAACTTGCTTGCCGAATCAGGTATACACTTATTTCCGAATGGACTTACTACCGAATGTGCCTAATTTGCCGAATACATACGAAGGTCCTCGTTTTACCGAATGGGCCTTAGGCCTTAGTGTCGAATGGATGTATACCGAATGAACTCTTAGTGCCGAATGACACGTATACCGAATGAACTCTTGTATTTGGACTTTGAGTGGAACTCTGGACTTATGCATTCTTTTTCGCTTACATCTCTGTACTCCTTGTTCTAACAACTTGTCTTTTCGCTTTTGTGTATGCAGATAAATGTCTCGCAAGGCGGAAACACGATCAGACAGACGGAAATCCAAAGATAGAGGCGAGTCTTCCTCCGTGCCCCCAGCCCAACCAGGATCTGGGCAGCATCGACCTGTTCCGAGGTCGTTAGTGGACGGATATGGTCCACAGGAACTTCTGGTCCCCCCTCCCGATTGCTTTCCTAGCTCCCTAAAGGAGGAGCAACTTGATGTCATCTTTCGTTCATTTGGTATAGACAGGGCTCTTATGCTGCTGCCGGGAGATGGAGTGATGCCGTATAATCCCCCCGAAGGTTACTTCGCTTACAGCAGGTACCATTGCATGTGTGGTGCTATCCCTCCTATCAATGCCTGGATAGTCAGCTTTACCACATATTTGAAAGTGGCTCCATTCCAGCTTCAGCCGAACTCTTATGCCATTCTGGTAAGCCTTTTCGTCATCTTCCAGAGGAGATACGGGCGCCCTCCTTCTAACCGGGAAATTCGGTATTTGTATAACCCGAGGGGCTACAAGAAGGGGTCTCCGTATATTAGTCTGGAAGCGGTCGTGCCCTTCAAACCGGTCTTGGACTTATATTCAAAGTTCACCATGTTCAAGAAGGAATGGTTCTTTATCAAGGACGATTCTGTTTCTTTCCGCCTTTTCACTTCCGGCTGTAAGATGAATTTCATTTATATTTTCCATGTTCTAACTGTTGTGCTTCTTCTGACACGCTTCTGTTTCTTGCTAGCGACAGGTGGTATTGCAGCCGTGGAAGATGATTCTTTGACGCGGATGGCTGCTGAAATAAAGGCCACTCCGGCACGGGACAGGTCGGCTTCTTTCCTGATCAGGAACGCTACCCTCCTGGAATACAACTTGATCCTGCCGCACCAGTCCGTGGTTAAGCAGAGGGACACGGTTGAGGAGAAGGCCGCTAAAGCTAAGGAGGGGGCCATGGTGAAGAGTGGCAAGAGGAAGCCCTTTGCACAACACCCAGTCGTGGGGGGTAAGAAGCTCAAGGAGTCTGATGGCCCCTCTCCTAGTACTCGCCCGATCATCCCGGAGGGGGAAGGTGTGGAAGAAGGCGAAGGAGGCGATGTGGGAGGAGAGTCAGGAGGCGGAGGAGATGGCGATGGAGATGGTGATGGTGATGCTGGTGCCTTAACCTCTGGGAAAGATCCTGAACTGGATGAGGCCCTCCGTCAGGCCTTTGGGGAATCGGAGGAAGAATCGGAAGCGGAAAAGGCAAAGGAGGCGGGCAAGGCTGTGGCTGGTGCCGATCCATCCCCTAAAGGCTCCTCAGCTAGGGTAACTTCGGCGGTGCAAGGTGAACTTTTGTCCTCTGTCGATTCCCTTTTCGATAAGGACTTAGAAATATTTTATGGTTCACTTCCGTCCTGGAATGAGATTCAGGACTTATTGCAGTACCCCACTCCTCCGCAAGGTTTGTATAATAGACGTGCCTTCACACTTTTCTTTCTTTTTACTTAACATGTTTCCTGAATTGGGGACCATTGTATGTTCGTAACACCTGTTCTTTATTCCAGGGGCAGGCCAGGTGGTTAAAACGTCAGACGTTCGACACCGCCTCGAACAGTTCAAGTTGATGAGAGCTTCTGCGAAGCCTCCCACTGGTCGTACTGGGGACGTGGTCAAATACCGTCCTCTTCTTGGGGTCATCGAAGAGAGCATTCAGAAAAAGAAGAGGAGTCGTTCTTTATTTGAGCCTTCCCCTGGTCCGCAGCTCCCTGTTCAGCCTCCTCGTGATGCCACGGAGGAGAGCACGGAGTTTATCCCCCCTCCTCCTCCTTCCAAGAATCCCACGGTTATCCGTATAAGGCGTCCTGACGTGCCTCGTGACCCCTTTGCAGGTCATCCTGATTTAGATCCAAGCTCTCGGGATATTTCATTTGATGAGGCCACGGGTGAACACCTCCTTCCCCGCAACCCTATGGTACGAGTGTTAGACGAGGCTAAGTCCCTAGATCTTGATCTGCTTACCACTCGGGTAGTTACCATGGGAGACGAGGCCAAGGCTAATATCGATCGGGTGGCTGAAGAGACCAAGAAGTTAATGAAGTATCATGCTCAATTGGTCAAGGCCGGGGAGGAGATTGGGAGCGCTAATATTCGGTTGCGGCTGAAGGTTGCTGATCAGGCCGAACAGCTTGCCGGTCAAGCCGTTCAGATTTCTCGGCACGAGGAAGCCTCCAGGCGTCTGAAAGAGACCATGGAAAAGGCTAGTAGGGCGGAATTACGGAAGATGGAGGCCGCCTGTAAGGAGCGGATCGACATGGCCATTGCGACAGTGGATGAGGTTCGGAATGCGGACCTCGAGCAGGTAGAGGAGTTGTCTGGAAGGTTTGAGGCCGCGGAGATGGCTCAAGTCAAGTTAAAGGAGGAGATGGAGGAGATGAGGAGGTCTCTCCAGGCTGACTGCTCGAGATACCGATCAGAGAGGGATGTTGCTGTCGCCAAGTTGCAGGCTTCCGAGGCCCGGGTGAGGGAGTTCGAGGAGAATGAGGGGATGATGGACGAGATGCTGCAGGACATGTACTTCCGCACTTGGAAGGAGGGCAGCTTGTCTTGGATGGATGACTATCCCCGGGTCATGGCCAAGATATATCTTCGGGCTTTAGAGGAGGCCAGGGTTGATGCGGGTAAGGAAGGTGGAGCGGCTTTTAGTCTGGACGTGGTCACTGCTCAGTTCTCGAAAGAGGAGCAAGCGGCGGTGAAGGAAGGGATGCGGTTGCTTGCTGCGGAGGAAGCGGGTGTGCAACTGGAGGATGAGGATCAAGCGGCGGACGCTGGTGAGTTATTCTTCTCTTTTCCTTTTCTTTTCGGGTTTCCATAACTTGATCGTTTATCGTTTGTTTAATGGATTCCTCTTCTGAATTGGACAGGTGGAACTTCCGATCAACATGCTGGGGGTTCCGGCCCTACGGCCAAATAGGCTTGGGAAGTTGGTGATGGAGTGCGGACGCAGCGGGTTACTTGTCCGGATTCGGCCGCTTTTTATTTCTTTTTACTGTTGTTTACGTTAGTCCAAAACATTGACGTGACTGTAATAATATTATTTGCAGAGAATAACCTTGTGTGATTTTATAATATAAGCTGATTTTGTTATGTTTAAATGTTGTCGTCATTTTGATGTGCTGCGTGAGAAGTATAACCATGTATATGCCTGTGATTTTAGTTGTGTTTGATGTTAAGCCTTTGCCTGAAATATAATTTCATGTTTTGCAATGTTGGTGTGACGTATGAATAAGCTATAGTTATGTATTTATGTACAAGAGAAGAGAGTACCGCCCTTCATGTTTTATTTGCAGGCGGTAGCTTCGAGCTTCTTGTGTAACTAATCATGGATATCTTTGAGTACCTTGCCACCTAGTACGCAGGCTTAGATTCTCATGACTGAATGCTCCCTATTTGGTTTCCTGTACTTTAGAGTTTGTTATACAGGATAGGAGAAAAGTATTTAAATGAAATGGAAATATAGAAAAAGTAAAACTTCCAGTCACGGAAGGCCGTCGATGTGCTTAAGTTCGTGGCAAACGGGTTTTGTAGTCACTTTCCCTATCTGTGGGTCTTGGAGACATTTGTCACCCATCTTACGCCTCCGCGGGGAGTTTTCTTTTTTTACCACAGCCGCACTTAAGACACATCGGAGCCGAGATCGCGCACGGTAACTACCCGAACCATTATGGTCCGTAATCGTGGGTATTATTCGATTTACCGTGGCCGGCTAGCGTGGGTGCCGTTGGCCGTGAACTACCCCTGGCTGGCCACACCTTATGTTGGGGCTTAAAGTAGGTTCACGGTTGCCGGCGAGCCGAACGCCGTAATGAGCTGCCATCGGCTATAGTCGGCCTTTATGATGACTTATAATCGGCTCATTACAGTTGGCTTTGAGGGCAGGAGCGAGCAATGAGTTAACCCGCAGCAGAGGGATGCTGGAGCAAAAGAGTCTCATTGGCGAGTGTATAGAATCATAGCGTACCTGTTAGGCCTTGTCCAGATGAGGCCGTGGTGCGTCTTGAGTGGAGATGCCATAAGATTTTGTTCAACAGAAAAGGATAAAGCTTAACAAGCAGCCAAGATATAAAGGAACAAGTTAAAAAGAGACAAGATTTTTTAAAGTGGTTCAGCATGAAAATGCCTACGTCCACTGATTCTCTTTGTTAATTCACTTCATATGGGCAGTACAAGTTAAGAAAAGTATCGAGGGAGGTGTCGGATGTTCCATGCCCTTTGGAACACCTCTCCGTCCACTGTTGACAAAATATAAGCTCCGTTGTGGAGATCTTTATGAATTACATATGGTCCGTCCCAGATGGGGTCCAGTGCCCCGGGGCGCGGAAAGATTCGCCTGAGAACAAGATCTCCTTCTTGTAAGACGCGATGCTTGACTTTGGAGTTTTATAGTGCTGCCACTTTTTGTTTGTGAGCTGCTGCTTTGAGTGCTGCATCGTTTCTCCTTTCCTTAATCAGATCCAAAGACATGAGGGGTAGTTCTTCGTTTTCTTCTGGATTGTAGTGGATCCTACGGTGGGAAGGAACAATAGTTTCAACAGGGAGCATTGCCTCCGATCCGTATGCCAAAGAGAAAGGAGTATGTCCCGTTGATGTTCTGAAAGAGGTGCGGTAGGCCCAAAGTGCCGTAGGAAGTTCGTCCACCCAAGCGCCTTTTGACTTTTCAAGTTTCTTCTTGATTAGGGTTTTGAGAATTTTGTTGACAGCTTCGACTTGTCCGTTTGCCTGAGGATAAGCTACCGATGAGAAGCTTTTATGAATTCCATGCTCTTGGCACCAGTCGGTGAATTCTTCGCTGTCAAATTGGAGTCCGTTGTCTGATATGATCTTGAGTGGTACTCCGTACCTGCACAGAATATTTTTGATCAAGAAGTTGATAACTTTTGCTGAAGATATTTTATTTAGGGGTTCCGCTTCCACCCATTTGGTGAAATAATCGACTGCCACTATAGCATATTTGGCCCCGCCCCTGCCCGTTGGCAGTTGGCCAATTAAATCAATTCCCCATACAGCAAAGGGCCAAGGGCTGGTCATTTGAGTAAGCTCATTTGTGGGTAGTCGAGGAATCTTGGCAAATTTCTGACATCTGTCGCATCTCTTGACGAAGTCTAAGGCGTCTTTGTTTAGTGTGGGCCAGTAATATCCATATCGGAGTATCTTTTTCGCCAGAGTCTGCCCTCCAGTGTGATCTCCGCAACTTCCTTGATGGATGTTGAATAAGATTTCCTTGGCTTCCCTTCCAGCGACGCATCTGAATAAGGGGCTAGAGAAGCCACGCCGATAGAGGATGCCTTCTTGTATTGTGTAGTGGGGAGCTCTCCTCAAAATTCTCCTGACTTCATCACGTTTGTCTGGTAGTGTGCCGTCCTGCAAATATTTTCGGATAGGAGTCATCCAAGTTGCTTCTTCAATTGCAGTTATCAGATTCACTTGTTCAAAACTTGGGGCTAGCTGCCTTGAGATGGCTAGTGCTCCGAAAATGGTGCTATTCTTCATACTAGCTTGCTTTGCTAGTTCATCGGCCTCTTGGTTATCTTCTCGAGGAACGTGTTTGATTAGATAATGGTCCAATTGGTCGAGCAGCAGTTTGGTTTTCTTTAGATATGCTGTGAGTCGTTCTCCTCGTGTCTGGAATTCTCCTAGTACTTGGTTTACGATAAGTTGAGAATCACTATGAAGACATAAAGAATTGACTCCAATTTCTAAGGCAAGCTCCAATCCCGCTATTACTGCCTCATACTCCGCATCGTTGTTAGTGGCCGCGAATTCCAACCTTAATGCATGGTACAGCTTTCTTCCCCTGGGGGTGATTATCACAATAACTGCCCCCGAGCCTTGTTCGTTTGATGCTCCATCTACAAAGAGGTTCCACTTGATGTTTTTTGCTATTTCAAACTGATCCTTGCCTTCGTTGGTAGTGAATTCGGCAATGAAATTGGCCAGGGCTTGCCCCTTGATAGCGGTGCGAGGATGGTGGGTGACGTCATACTGACTTAGTTCAATGCACCATTTGAGGAGTCGTCCAGAAGTGTCGGGACGATGGAGCACCTGTCTTAGTGGCTGATCGGTTAGAACTCTGATGGAGTGAGATTGGAAGTAGTGTCGTAGTTTTCGTGACGCGATCAATAAACAATATGCCAATTTCTCAAGTTTAGGATATCTGGCTTCTGCCCCCGTAAATCTCTTACTTATAAAGTACACCGGGCGTTGTGTGCGGTCTTCTTCTCTTACTAGGGCAGCGCTTAAAGCATGAGATGATACAGCGAGGTATAGGTATAGCTCTTCGCCTTCGTTCGGAGTTGAGAGTACTGGTGGTTTCTTAAGGTGTTCGATCAGGTTAAGGAAGGCTTTTAAGCATTCATCGGTCCACTCGAACCTTCCTTTGTCTTTCTTGAGAGCTTCGAAGAAAGGGACGCACTTGTCAGTTGCTTTGGAAATGAATCTGCTTAGGGCGGCCACCTTTCCGTTTAAGCTCTGCATTTCTTTTCGGGTGGAAGGTATCCTTATTTCTTTTAGAGCCCGGATTTGTTCACAGTTTGCTTCAATTCCTCTGGAATGGACAATGAATCCTAAGAATTTTCCCGATGACACTCCGAAGGAGCACTTTAGAGGATTCAGCTTCATTCCATATCGGCGAAGTACCTGAAACATCTCGCTCAGGTGGCTTACATGATCGTCGGCTTTCCTGGACTTTACCAACATGTCATCCACATATACTTCCATAGTTCGTCCTATTAATTCCGCGAACATCTTGTTGACGAGGCGTTGATAGGTAGCTCCGGCATTTTTGAGTCCAAAAGGCATGACTTTGTAACAATATAATCCCCGGTCAGTGATGAAGCTAGTGTGGTCTTGATCGGGAGCGTGCATGGGAATCTGGTTGTATCCGTAGTATGCGTCCATAAAAGATAAAAGTTCGTGCCCGGCAGTGTTGTCCACAAGTTGATCGATTCGGGGGAGCGGGAAGCAGTCTTTCGAGCAAGCGTCATTTAAGTTGGAGAAATCAATGAATGTTCGCCACTTCCCATTAGCTTTCTTTACTAGTACCTGGTTAGCTATCCATTCGGGGTAGATGGCTTCTCGTATGAAGTCATTAGCAAGTAGGTTCTTTACTTCCTCATCGAGGGCTGCTGATCGTTCTGCTCCCATGCTTCTCTTTTTCTGCTTTTTCGGTACCTTGGTGGGATCGATGTTCAGCATGTGGCATGCTATGTCTGGGGAGATTCCTGTCATATCGGCATGTGTCCACGCAAATACATCTAAGTTGTGGCGGAGAAAGTCAATGAGTTGATCCTTCAATTCTGTTTTTAGCTGAGATCCTATTTTTAATAGTCTGCTTGAATCATGTTTGTCTACAGATACGAATTTCATGGCCTCTGCAGGCTCAGCGGTAGCCTCCTCCTCCTTATCCCTGGGGTCTAGTTCATTGAAAGGATCGCTGGTGTATCGAAGAGGAGGGGCTTTCTTTAGTTGCTATGCTTCCAAGCTTTTCATGCAGAGAGTGGTCTCTGCATCTTTCCCTTTATTCTTTCTATGGTTATTGCGAAGTTCAGTTACATAGCAATCTCGAGCGGCGTCTTGATCTCCTTCAACTTCTCCTATTCCGTTATCTGTTGGGAATTTCATCTTTAGGCACCATGGGGCTAGGACAATTTGGAAGTCAGATAAGGCTGGTCTTCCCAAAAAGGCGTTGTAGGCCGAGTGGTTTTCTATTAGTACGAACGTTTGTTTTCGCACAACGGAGCGGGGATGACTTCCTATTTCGACGAAGAGGTCAAGTTGCCCGAGGGGCATTTTCGCATCTCCAGTGAAACCGTGCAGGGGTTTGTTGCAGGGAGACACATCCTTCATTGACAGTTTCATTTTGTCGAAAGCATGCTTGAACAGGATATTTACGGAGCTTCCTGTGTCTATTAGAATTCGGAAAACTTTAGCTGGACCGAACCAGGCAGAGATGACCATGGGATCCATATGCGGATATTGTCTTCCTTCTAAATCACGCCTACTGAATATGATGTCGTCACTCTCTTTCCGTTTCGGGTGGTGTTCTTCCATAATGGAGTTAACATAGCCTTCAACATTTCTAAGTGACTTGCCGTATCTTTCCATCTCTGCCCAGCTTCTGTCGGCGATGTGTGGTCCTCCCGAAATGGTATGGACCACTATCTTCTCTTGACTAGAGCCACTGGTGTTGCGATTCCCTCCGCCTACTTCTGGGAGGGGTCGCTTTGAGTTCTCATTGGCAGGGGTTGGAGTCCTGTTCTGACCTTTCACATAGCGTTCCAGCCTTCTTCTTCTGATGTGTTCTTCGATCAGGTCCCGGAGATGGTGGCATTCATTGGTGTCATGTCCGTGGGATTCATGGAAGCGGCAGAACTTTCTAGACTTGAGTGCGTTATCAGATTCTTTCTTGTGCGGGGGGCGCTTGTATCCGAGTTCGCCCTGAGTGGCTAGAAAGATGTTTTCGATTGTTTCATTCAAAGGAGTGTAGGAGTCAAATCTTGGTCCTGGTCTATATTGGCGTTTTTCAACCTTCCTGCCCCCAGCATTATCTCTAGATTCATTTCTTCGAGTGTCCTTAGCTGCAGCGGGAATCTTGTCCGAAGTCGTCTTACCTTGTTGCCCTGACTGCCTCTCAGTGGCCGCGTCTTCAAGTCTCATATGCTTTCCAGCTTCATGGAAGAAATCAGGTAAAGTAGCTGGTTTTTCCTTAGTTAGTCTTCTAGCGAACTTGGTATCTGGGTGTACACCACTACAGAGGGCCATTAGGGTGAGCTTCTCATCGGCATCTTGGACTGCAGCCGCTGCGGCGTTGAACCGGGTTAGATATTGTTGCAGTGTCTCTCCGGATTTCTGTTTGACATTGGATAGAGAATAAGCATCCTTGGGTTGCTCTACATGGATGCGGAACTGGCTAATGAACCTTTCTTTCAACATCTCCCATGAGCTGATAGATCCTTGGGGTAGATGGCAGAACCAGGGGGTAGCTAGATCTGCTAGGAATAGCGAAAAACATTTACACAGCACCCCTTCTGTTGCTCCGCTCATGAGCATATGCTGGGTGTACCTCTGTAAGTGTACGATGGGGTCGGAAGTTCCCTTGTAAGGTTCCATGGTTGGCATTTTCCACTCCCGGGGGGTGATGGCAGTTTCGATATTGCGGGTGAAGGGGCTGGTGACCCTAGCGCCTATTCCTCGGTCCCTTTGCTCCCGTTGGACGCATTCTCTGAATAATCGTGCCATTCTTTCATCAGAATTTGGAGCGGATAGAAATGAACTTGGTTCTTCCCTACGGGATCGATCTCATCCAGATGACCTGTAGGGATGGTATAGTCTATCACTTCTGACGTTATCCAGTGGTTGCCTCTGGCTGCTCGGATGCATGCTAGGACCAGCTACAGTTGCCCCCGCCTTGATCTTCCCCTGTGGGGTTCTGTTTCGGGCATTTCCATGGGGTCAACTTCGGGCTGGGTTCTAGCTCGGCTCCGTTCAGCGGGGTTTCTATGATTAGGTGGCATGACTGGCTCAGCTACATCCGACCCTCGCCTGGCGCCTCCCCCACTAGGTTCGGTTCCAAGCGTTTCCTCGAGTCGGAGTTCGGGCTGAGTCCAGGCGCGGCCCCTATCATTGTTGTTCCTGTTGATGGCTTCCTCGAAGAGGGAAGACCTTTGCTGTCTCCGAGATCCTCCAGATTGAGATTCATCCCATGATTCAGTGTTGCGGTTGGATTCTTCGACATCCCTTAAGCGTGACATGAGTTGGTTCACCAAAGCTTCTTGTTGGGATGCGAAGCGGTTAGTCACTTCCACCACAACTCTGTCTAGGTCCGCTCTAGGGATTACTGCCGGTTGTTCCGCGGCAGGGGCTGTTGGAATTGCCTGATCTACATGTGGCACTGCTGCCGTAGTGGGATGGTTCTCTTGATCTGGATCCACTGGATTTGAAGCGCTGCTAGTTGCAGCGTTCTTTCCCTTGTTGGCTTCTTTTATTGGTCTGGAAGTCATGTTTCCTAGGCAACGAAGAATGCTATTGGGAAAGAAGGTTGGATGAGGGAAGCTGGAGCTTCAAGTACGAAGCTCTCAGTGAAAAGCACCAAAAATGTTTGCGCAAAAAATGGACAAACACCTCCAAGTCGTGAGATTTAATGGGTTTTATGTGATTCTTAATGATGTAGATGAGTTATGTAAATATGAAAAAAGCAGGGACTGAAATGTAAAAGACACACAGATTTATAGTGGTTCGGCCAGAACGTGCCTACATCCACTTTATATGTTATTATCTTCTTTCTTTCGGATTACAAGTACAATGCTTTGTGTACAAGTATGTGAAAGTAGTTTGAAAGTTCCTTCCGTGCTTGAGCTCTCAAACTTGTCTGCCATTGTTGTACCCCTGCCCCTCTATTTATAGAGTGAGGTAGGGGGCAGGGGTCTTGGATGTATATAGCTGCTGGTGGGCCCGGGCTGGAGCAATCTGGACTGGCAATCATCTGGTTCGGCGAGGCTTCATTCGGCTGTGCTTAGAGAAGTTGGAGTTTGGTTCGGTCATGGTGGTCCGGTGATAGGCGTGGTCCGGTGGTGGTCTGGTCCGATCGTGTAGGGGAGGAGTGTTGGCTCGGTGATGGCCTTGGTCCGGTTGTAGGTTGGTCCGGTAGGGTGTTGGAGAGGTGGTTCGGTGGTGCCCTTGGTCCGGTATGCCGAATGGGGATGACCGAATGTCCTTATGCCGAATGAGCTTGTGCATGGAGAATGCCGGATGGACTTCGAGCCTTGTGTTTGCTGAACGAAGTGGAGGTTGCGAGCCCGGGTAAAACTTGTGACTTCTTGGTCTCGAGATTTTCTGTGTGAGAATTCGCCCAACAACTTTGAATAAGTTAATGGGTAATGAGTGAGTTAATGGTTATTCCCAAAGCCTATTTTTAGATTAGCTTCATGATGGCGCAGATGGGACTTCTCTCCATCATTACACACTTAACAAAAATAGAGAGAAAAATGCCATTAACATTTTCCAACCTAAATATTTACCCTAAACCCTACCTTAATTAGCCAAAACTTGTTATTGAGGAAAGATTAGTGAGATTAGCACTTGGGATTGGAGATTTGCTATTGGAAATCAGTTCGAGATGCTATTGATTCTTGGATTTCATGCACTCTTGGATTGCTTGGATTATAGGTGAACGGTTAGGACATTTCACTTACTAATTATTCATTATACATCTTAAAAAGACATTTTAAAATGATTTTTAAACTTAAATATAGTTTAAACCCTCTTTAATCACATATGTAAATTTCTAAAGTTTTGGAAAATATTTTATGAAATTTGTGTTCATATGGATCTCCTTGTTCTTATATGTTCTCTTCTTTAGATTTAGGCTTCACTTTGATGTGTATGGATGTATGCTTATTTGAATATACTCTATGTAATGTATGCTTGAACGTATGATGGGCAAATGGTTGAAATCACCGATCGAATGACGATTTAGTTATTAGAATAAGCTATGGATCGGTGGTGACGTATATAGGTTAATTTGTCCAAATGACGTACGGTCGATAAGGTAGGTCAATAAGGAACCCCAAAGCTATGTTTCAAGTTTCAAGTCATTTAAAGTTTGTTTGCTCGAATTCTGGCCAATTAAAGGCGGATCGATGGTAATATAAAGAATATGGATCGGTGAAAGATTGCTCCGAGACGTGCTTGTGTCATGGGACGGATCGCTTTGAGTTATATGATGGAATGTTTTGGGTCACTAGCGTTCATTGATGGATTGCATGGGAAGATAAGAGAAAATCACAAGTATAGGATCGCTCGTGAGTTATGTGTAACCCCCTAGATTTTTGGTAACATTATTTAGGATATTTAATTAGCCAAACTAAATAAAATAATGTGTTGATTAGGGTATTTAGATTTGATTTTATTTAAGGGGCAGCCATGCCATTTAACAATGAACTAAGAAAAGAATTAAAATGAAATAGAGGAGGGATAAAATAGGAAAGAGGCCATTCCTATATCCCTTAAACTTGGCCATGTATTCTCCTATACACGTTCACTTTTCATTTTCAAAAATTTTAAACAAGAGCCCGGCCACCATTAATAAGAAAAAGGGAGAAGAAGATTAAGAAAAGCTAATTCAAATCAAATTCATTCACAACTCAATCTCTATAATCTCTAAAGCTAAGGCGAATAATGTTCACATCTCATATTTATGTGCTTTCCGTTTTAAGATGAAATCCAAAATATTTTGCATTGATTTGCCATGTTTTTGAATGGTGGAATGATTATATATACTTGTTGATGATTTATGGTTGCTCATATAGGTTTTATGACATGTTTTGATATGAAAAACCTATTAAATGACATCCAAATGCCTTGGTAATTTTTACATAGACTAGAAATATTATTTTGGCGACGGGTTTTAATTTTTTGAATTTTTTAAATTTATATGAATTTTATAGTAAAGAAAATGTTATTGAATTATAAATTATTTACGGTTAATGATAAAAGAATTGGGTCTGAAATTTTTATATGTTGGGAAACATATTAAAAGGGATTTTTTGGATTTTTTGTAGAATTTTCCTAAGTGTTTTAATGGTTACATAAAATTATTTAAGGTATGAGACTTAAATGTTTTATATAATTAAGGAAGGAGAAGGGGCTTTTTGTAAATAAATAAATATGCTAATTCTGAAAAGTCGGCAACACTTTTGAAAAAGTACAATGGCAACCAATCAGATTTAGACAAAAAGGCAGGTTAGGTACAACAGAAATAGTTTAAAAGGACTAATCAACATGTTTTTCACCGCTTCGATGCTTTTGGCACCAGGTTCCTCATACTTACCTTCACTTCTGACATAGTCGAAATAAATGCACATGGTATCAAGGAACTAGTACATAGTGAATTAGATGTAAGCGAAAGGAATAGAGTCGAAACTAAGGGCTCCAAAGGCGTTGGGGCTTTATTTTGGTTTTAAAAGAAAACGCGCCTACTTGCTTTTGACCAAGCAGCTTTCGACTTGGTTAGCTTTTGAAAAGGTCAAATGGATTTAAAGAAATGGTTTCGATTGGGTTGCGCTTTTGTTTTAAATGATTGCTTTCGACTGAGTCGAAGCCTTTAGCTGCCGCTTCCTACCTTTCGACCCAGATAGTTTCGAAAGGGTTGTTTTGTTTTCTAAAAACCTGGTTACTTCTCCAATGCTTTCGAAGGGATGGTTTCAACACCATCACTTTTTTTACTTAGGAAATGGTTTTGAAACAGATTCTTTCGACTAAAATGTTTTAAAGACCCTTTTTCTATGATTGAAGTAAACCTAAATGGTTTCGAAAGAGAAAGTTTTAACGGTTTCGAAACAGATGCTTTCGAATTTAATGGGTTTATTATCCTTTTTATCTACTCAAAGGTATAATCCAAAGGGTTTCGACCGAAATAGTTTTCGAAGGTTTCGAAGGGGTAAATTTCTGAATGGTTTCGAAAGGTTTCTACATGTTTTAAATTGAACCCAAAGGATTTCGAAAGGTTTAGTATTTTAATGCTTTCAAAAGGGTTTTAGTGGATGGTTTCGAAGGAGTGGTTCCCTAGGGTTTTGAAGGAGTTGAACAGAAAGGTTTTTCCTATATTTTCAAAAGGCAATATTTAAAGGTTTGAAATAGGGATGTCTAATGTTTTGAAGCTTTTGAAGGAAAGGCTTTTAATAGTTTCGAAAGGGTCGCTTTCAATGGTTTCAAAGAAGTTACCTTCAAGGGTTTCGAAAGAGTTGTTTAAAGGTTTTAAACAATAGTTTTGAATAAATTAAATAGGCAGTATTGCCTAAGTATTTTCAAGTTAAAAAGGGTTTAACTTGTTTTGGAAGGATAGCTAACCCTCATTGAAATTCATCAACATTATATTGAGTAAAGTATATATAACATAGCAAACTAGCTTAGAGTAAAGCTAAGAATATATTTTCCTTGTATAAGTATGATTTAAAAGGTTAAATCATTTTGAAATGGTTTCCAAGGAAAAGGATGAAGGGTAGTTAACCATAAGAAAATGATTTAGACAGATAGTCCATTTTGATTCGGAAAGTTAGTCCAGTTTGTAGACAGTTAGTCCATTTTGCGCACAGTCGGCCTAATTTTCGGACAGATGGTTTTCTACTTATGGACAAATAGTCCATTAATTACCTGATTATAGTTTAACAGGCCTAGCTATTTTTATCATTATTATATCAGCTTGATTAACCAGTTTGGTTGCAGAAATAGATTTGAAAAATATATGTTTTGAAGAGGATATTAGTGAGGGAAAACCCATTCCACCAAGCAGCCTGGTCTCACTTAATATTAGTAAACCGAGATGTAACATTATTGTTCAAACCAGGCTTTATGTCTAACTCGATTTTTTTGTTTCCCCTTAAACTCTCGGGTGCTCAAAAGTTGATTTGAGTAGGCTGAGGGTTAACATTTTTAGATTTAGAAATTTTGGCGAATAAAGCTTCTAAAGATGAGCAGGTGGCTGACGGATAGCTCATTAGGAGTTGCATATTATTTTGTTTATTTCCGCTGTGTATTAAAAAAGATATGACTATATTTCTTTGATCAAGCAAGTGTGCATCGTCATATGTCGCTCTTGGCATACTTTTGCAATGATGATATTTGATATTTACCTGGGAAACGGTTAAGGGATTATATAATTTGGATATGAAATTATTTTGGAACGTAGTCAGTGAAATACTATTTTCTAAATCTAGGACTTTGTTCATATTCAAGTGCTTATGATATTATGGATACATTAACATTACCGTATGTTGTCATTAGAAGTTAATACTATGGATGACAACAACATCTGTAGCGCTTAACTTTCGGCCTCTAGATACAAGATGTTACAATTTGGTATCAGAGTATAAGTTCATGGAAAACTTTAAACTAAGAATGATTTTTAAAACATAATCCTAAGGAATTCATAAGATTTGGGGTATGGAATAACACTATAGTAACGTACTTGTATATGGTATATATAATTATACGCTTTATCTCTAGTCTCCTATCTTTGTTAGATTATTTTTCTGTATCTCATGAGGTTTGAATACAGATATGAAAAGTAGAAGAGGAAGAGTTAACCTCAGAGGGGAAGGCACCGATGGGAATGTCAGGCCTAATAAGAGAAGAGGTCAAGGTCAGGCACAAGCAGAGAATGTGGGTGGCGAAGTCCCGCAAGTTGGAAAGGAAGCTATGTACTAGTCTTCGTGAACATGGTGCTAGCGGGTGTTGCTACTGGAGTAGTGGGAGGAGGAGTTCCGGGAGTTTCAGTTGTCAACGACTATGCTAAGTTGAATGTAGACTACACTAAGTTCGGAGGAAAGCCATTTATTAGAATAGAGGATGCCATTGAGGTGGAAAATTGGTAATTGCACTGTGAAAGGATTTTTGCAGATTTGGGGCTCAATGATGAGAAGAAGAGGAGGTTGGCATCCAGACAGCTTCATGGAGTAGCTTTGTTTTGGTGGAATAGTGTGACTGTGGTAGTGGATGAGGAGACTATGACCTGGGAAGATTTTAAGGGGAGGTTCTAGGAGAGGTTCATGTCTACAATGGCACAGTCAACTTTGATCAGAAAGTTTGCTGGATTAGTAATGAAGAGGAATGAGAAGTTTATCTGAGATTTGAAGCCTTAGTTAGCCGGGGCTACATTACCTCATATTAAAGATCCTTCTGATTTTGTAGTGGAGATGGTCTAAGGCACGAGGAGATGCTTGATTCTCAAGAGAAGAGTAAGGCTAAAGAAGTGTAGGTTGGGTAGAGTTAGAAGAGGAAGTTCTTTCCTAAGAAAGGTGCTAAGAAGAGTGGAGCAGCTAAGAAGAGAAAGTTTGAGATTGTCTATTTTAAGTGCAACAAGAAGGGGCATTTTGCTAATGAATGTCGTGTTGGAAAGGCAAAGGAGGTGGCAGGGAAGAAGATTGTTAGGTGCTTCAATTGTGATCAGATTGGCACTATAGGAACAGTGCAAGGAGCCCGCTAAGGATGGAAATGGCAAGGTGTATGCATTGGAGCCTGCAACTATGAAGCCAACAGCTTAGGAGAAAGGAAAGGCAGTTTTGGGAGGGATGCTTCAAATTCACGGTATGTCTATTAGCATTATAATTGATACTGGTGCATCACATTCTTTATATCTAGATGTTTGATAGATAAGCTTAACCTAGAATCCACATATTTAGTTACTTCCTTGTGGGTTGCGAATCCAATATGAGAGTATGCAACTCTAGGGTTGAGGTGTGACCAGTTAGAGTTTGACTTGTTAGGTCATGCTTTTATTTATAGTTTGCATGTGTTTGATTTTGTGGGGTTCGGAATCATTCTTGGTATGGATTGGTTAAGTGAGTACGATGCTGGGATAATTTGCCAGGATAGGAAAATATCACCTAGACACCCTGATTGTAGAGACATGATTATTTATATTGTAGAAGGTACTTGCGGTGAGATGTGTGCTTTGTTGGGTATTGTGGAATTGGATGATGAGTTGAGTCGAGTTTTCGTGGTTAGAGAATTCATAGATGTATTTGAGCCTGTAGTAGGATTGCCAACGAAACGAGCTATTGAGTTTCAGATAGATTTGGTTCCGAGAGCAGAACCAATGAGTAGGCCGTCGAACAGGATGACCCTTACAGAGATGAGGGAGTTGAAGGTGAAGTTTGTGGATTTAGAAGGCAAGAACTATACCAGGCCGAGTAGTTCACCTTGGGGGGCAGCCACAGTGTTTGCTAAGAAGCCGGACGGATCTATGAGGCTATGCATCGATTATCGTAAGTTGAATGAGAAGATGATAAAGAATCGATATCCATTGCCGAGGATTGACGATTTGTCCGACTAGTTGAGTGGAGCCAAGATACTCTTGCAGTTGGATTTGGCGATATGTTTCCATCATCTCAGAGTAGTAGAGGATAGTATAACTTTGACGACGTTTAGGATCAGATATGGGTCATATGAATGGTTAGTTATGCCGTTCGAACTGACTAAGGCATCAGCTTTCTTTATGGATTTGATGAACCGAGTTTTTCGAGAGCGTTTGGTTAGGTTCGTTTTGGTTTTTATAGATGATATCTTGATATACTCTAAGGATGAAAGAGGGCATGAAGTTCATCTTAGAGTAGCATTTGAGACGCTGAGGCAACATCAGCTAAATGTGAAGTTCTCAAAGTGTCATTTTTGGAAGAAAGAAGTGAAGTTTCTTGGTCATGTAGCTTTATAGAAAGGGTTGTCAGTAGATCCGACTAAGATTGAAGCGGTGAATAGTTGGAAGAGACTTGAGACAGTGACGGAGATAAAGAGTTTGGCTAGTTATTATCGAAGATTCATTAAGGATTTTTCATGAATAGCGACATCGATGACCAAGCTAATGAGAAAGGATGTAAAGTTAGTATAGATCGATAAGTCTGAAGAAGCATTTTGGAGTATGAAACACTTATTGACCCATGCACCTGTGTTGGTTGTTCTGAAGGGAATCAAGATTCGGTGATTTACACCAATGTGTGTGGAACAGAGTTAGGAGCTGTGCTAATGCAGAGAGCTAAAGTAATTGTCTATGCTTCTAGACATCTTAGACCGCATGAGGTTAAATATCCGACGCATGATTTGGATTTAGCTGCAATGATTTTTTCATTAAAGTGTATAGACATTACCTTTTGGGAGAAAGGTTTGAGTTATATACATATCATAAGTCACTGAAGTATTTGTTCCTCAGAAGGAGTTAAAAATAAGATATCAGCGGTGGTTAGAATTTATCGCTGCTTATGATTTTGGGATTAAGTACACTCCAAGGAAAGGTAACGAGGTTGCAGATGCACTTAGCAGGGAACATCGGAATGCATTATTGGCGATGATTGCTAAGTGGAAAGATTTGGAAGCAATAGCAGATTGTAGAGTGCAGTGTATATCCAAGGCTGGGTCTACCTGAGAAACCGTAGTGTTATCTTATTTGGAACTTCAACCAGTGATGATCGAAAAGATTGCTTATAAATTGAAAGAAGATTCGGTATTAGCTGAATGGATCAGGAAGTTAAGAGATGGAACCGAGAGCGATGACTTGAAATATTTCAGTCCTGACTAGAATGGGAGGTTGATAAAGAAAGGGAGATTATGTAGTGTAACATAAGGAAGGAAGTCTTGGAAGAATGCCATCATTAGAAGTTCTCTATTTATCCAAGAGGTATTAAGATGTATCAGGATATGAAGAGAAGTTTCTTTTGGGAAGGGATGAAGCAGGATTTTGGTTTATGGGTAAAGAAGTGCTTGAATTGCCAACAGGCAAAGGCCGAACACCAGAAGTGAAGTGTATTGCTTCATCCATTAGATATTCCGGTATGGAAGTGGGATTCTATTTCCATGGATTTTATTGACGGGTTTCCGAGGTCGAACAGAGGAAATGAAATTATATGGGTTATAGTGGACGGATTGACCAAGAGTGCCCATTTCGTTCCAGTTAAGTCAACCAGAACGACACCTGTATTAGCGAAGTTGTTTATGAAGAATGTGGTTAGGCTGCATGTAATTCCTTGTAGCATAGTAAGTGATAGAGATCCCTTATTCACTAGCGAGTTCTGGAAGAGTCTACAGGAAGTTTTGGGAACCCGGCTCAAGATGAGTACCGCTTACCATCTGTAGACAGACGAGCAAACGGATAGAGTTAACAAAATCTTGGAGTTTGTTAAGAGCTTGTGTTTTAGATTTCAAGGGATCATGGGAAGACCATCCGCATTTAGTTGAGGTTTCATATAACAACAGTTATCAGACTAGTATTGGGATGACACCATTTAAAGCTTTGTATGGAATGCCATGCAAATCTCCCATTTGTTTGTTAAAGATCACAGATAGGTTGGTTCTTGGTCCAATTTGGTCAGAGAAGATGCAGAAAAGATTGAGGTCATTCGGGCTAGAATGAAGGAGGCTCGGTCTAGGCAGAAGAATTATGAAGATAAGAGATGGGAAAGATTTAGAATTCACAGTTGTAGATCAGGTTTTCTTCAAAGTGTTATTGATGAAGAGTGTGATTAGATTTGGGAAATTTGGAAATTTAGCACCGAGATTCATTGAACTTTTTCCTATTGTTGAAAGGATCGAGAAACTCGCATATAGAGTTGAATTACCGAGTAGTTTAGTAGGAGTCCAAGATGTTTTCCATGTTTCTCATCTCAGAAAGTGTGTTGGAGGCCCGAAGACTACTATTACACCGATTGTGCTAGAGGACTTAGTAGTAGAACCGGACTTAACTATAGTTAGGAAGCCGATTCATATTGTTGCGAGAGATGGGAAGAGGCTTAAAACCAAGACAGTCAGAGTGGTCAAAGTCCAGTGGAGTGACAATGACAGGGACTGTACTTGTGAGGTTGAGAGCAGAGGATTAAAGATACTTATCCTGACTTGTTGATGGTATGTTTTACCCCTTTGTTTGATTTTTTGTGTGCCTTATTGTAATTTCGAGGATGAAATTCTTTGAGGGGAGTCAGTAACACCCCAGATTTTTAGTAACATTATTTAGGATATTTAATTAGCCAAATTAAATAAAATAATGTGTTGATTAGGGGATTGAGATTTGATTTTATTTAAGAGGTAGCCGTGCCATTTAACAATGAATTGGGAAAAGAATTAAAATGAAATAGAGAAGCGATAAAATAGGAAAGAGGCCATTCCTATATCCCTTGAACTTGGCTGTGTATTCTTCTATACACGTTCACTTTTCATTTTCATATTTTTAAACAAGAGGCCGGCCACCATTAATAAGAAAAGGGGGGAAGAAGATTGAGAAAAGCTAATTCAAATCAAATTCATTCACATCTCAATCTCTATAATCTCTAAAGCTAAGGTGAATAATGCTTATATCTCATATACATGTGTTTTCGGCTTTAAGATGAAATCGAAATATTTTGCATTGATTACCCATGTTTTTGAATGATGGAATGATTATATATACTTATTGATGATTAATGGTTGTTTATATAGATTTTGTGACATGTTTTGATATGAAAAACCTATTAATTGACATCCAAATGTCTTGTGAATTTTTATATAGACCAGAAATATTATTTTGGAGATGGATTTCAATTTTCAAAGTATTCTGAATTTATGTGGAATTTATATGAATTTTCTAATAAAGAAAATGTTAATTTGAATTATAAATTACTTACAGTTAACTAATAAAGAAGTGGCTATGAAATTTTTATATGGTGGAAAAAATATTAAAAGAGATTTTCTAGAATTTTTGTAGAATTTTCCTAAGTGTTTTAATGGTTATATAAAATTATTTAAGATATGAGACTTAAATGTTTTATATAATTAAGGAAGGAGAAGGGGCTTTTTGTAAATAAATAAATTTTTTAATTCTGAAAAGTTGGCAGCACTTTTGAAAAGTACAATGGAAACCAATAAGATTTATACAAACAAGGAAGGTTAGGTAGAAAAGAAATAGTTTAAAAGGACCAATCAACATGTTTTTCACTATTTCGATGCTTTCGACACCAGGTTTCGCCTCCTTACCTTCGCTTCCGACACAGTCGAAACCAATACACATGGTATCAAGGAACCGGAACATAGTGAATTGGATGTAGGCGGAATGAATTGAGCCAAAACCAGGGGTTTCGAAGGGGTTGGGGCTTTACTTTGGTTTTAAAAGAAAACGCGCTTGCTTGCTTTCGACTTGGTTAGCTTTCGACTAGGTCGTATGGATTTAAAGAAATGGTTTAGATTTGGTTGCGCTTTTGTTTTAAATGACTCCTTTCGAATGAGTCGAAGCCTTTAGCTGCCGCTTCTTACCTTTCGACTTAGATGGTTTCGAAAGGGTTGTTTTATTTTCTAAAAACCCAGCCACTTCTCCAATGCTTTTGAAGGGATGGTTTGGACACCATCACTTCTATACTTAGGAAATGGTTTCGAAACAGATGCTTTCAACTAAAATGTTTTAAAGACCCTTTTTCTACGATTGAAGTAAAACCTAAATGGTTTCAAAAGAGACAGTTTTAATGGTTACGAAACAGATGCTTTCGAATTCAATGGTTTATGATCCTTTTGCTCTACTTAAAGGTATAACCCAAAGGGTTTCGACTGAAACAGTTTTCAAAGGTTTCGTTGGGGTAAATTTTTGAATGGTTTCGCTCCACATGTTTTAAATTAAACCCAAAGGCTGTCGAAAGGTTTAGTATCTTAATGCTTTCGAAAGGGTTTTAGTGATTGGTTTTGAAGGGGTGGTTCCTTGGGATTTCGAAAGAGTTGAAAGGAAATGTTTTTCCTATGTTTTTGAAAGGAAATATTCAAAGGTTTTAAATAGGGTTGTCTAATGTTTTGAAGCTTTCGAAGGAAAGGCTTTTAATGGTTTCGAATGGTCACTTTCAATGGCTTCGAAGTGGTTACGTTCAAGGGTTCAAAAGGGTTGTTTAAAGGTTTTAAACAAAGGTTTCAAATGAATTAAATAGACAATATAGCCTAAGTATTTTCAAGTTAAAAAGGGTTTAACTTGTTTTGGAAGGATAGCTAATCCTCAATAAAATTCATCAACATTATTTATAGTAAAGTATATATAACATGGTAAAATAGCTTAGAGCAAAGCTAAAAATATATTTTTGTTATATAAGTATGATTTAAAAGGTTAAATAATTTTGAAAAGGTTTTCAAGAAAAAAGATGAAGGGTAGTTAACCATAAGAAAATGATTTGGACAGATAGTCCATTTTGATTCGGACAGTTTGTCCAGTTTGTAGACAGTTAGTCTAGTTTACGGACAATCAGTCCAGTTTGTAGGCAGTCAATCTGTTTTTCGATTAGATAGTCCATTTACTACTAATGGACAGATAGTCCATTAGTTACCTAATTATAGCTTAATGGCCCTGGCTATTATTGTCATTATTATATCAGTTTGATTAACCAGTTTGGTTACAGGAACGGATTTGCAAAATATATGTTTTAACGAGGATATTAGTTAGGGAAAACTCGTTCCGCCAAATGGCATGGTCTCACTTAATATCAGTAAACTGAGAGACAATAGTATTATTTACACCAGGCTTTATGTCTGACTTGAATTTTTTGTTTCCCCTTAAACTCTCGGGTGCTCAATAATTGATTTGAGTAAGTTGAGCATTAAGCTTTTTAGGTTTAGAAATTTTGGGAAATAAAGCTTCCAAAGACGAGCAGGTGGCTGATGAATAGCTAATTAGGAGTTGTAGATTATTTTGTTTATTTCCTCTGTGTATTAAGTCAGATATGACTATATTGCTTTGATCAACCAAGGGGGCATCGTCATATGTCGCTCTTGGTGTATTTTTGTATTGATGATATTTGATCTTTACCTGGGAAACGGTTAAGGGATTGTGTAATTTAGATATGAAATTGTTTTGAAATGTAATCATTGACATATTGTTTTTAAAATCTGAGACTTTGTTCATATTCAAGTGCTTTTGATATTATGGATACCATTAACATTACCGTATTTTGTCAGAAGTTAATACTATGGATGACTACAGCATCTGTAGCTTTTAGCTTTTGGCCTCTATATATGGGATGTTACATTATGTATCGATTTTTGGTTTTGTTGCTTCGATTCACAAGTGCTTGCTTGGGAGCATAGACCGATGGATAAAATGAAGAAAAAAATTAGCTAAGGCATTGATCGATGGCCATGGATCGGCACCAATCCATGCTATACCGATTGGTAATGGTGACGTTCGGTGAAGGAGTGCTTCATGTGGTGAAGCATGGTCTCGTTGCGTTGAGTGTGGCGTCGATGATGGGATGGATCAGTCATGATGGATCGAGCTTCATGGTTTGGCGAAGATGGATTGGTAAGGGAAATTTGTGAGGCAGCTTCAAATCGTTCATGAGCTCACTTCGAGCTTCCAAAGCACTTGCTTCGAGCCATGGAGATAGTTCCTTTAAGCCTTTATGGTTTCACTTGCTTCGAGTCGTGCCTTCCAATTTCGAGCTAGGGCTTCGGTCGGTACCGAACCATGGTGTTTGTTGACTATTTCTTACAATGGCGACATGTGATTCAACAATAATGATTCCGTAATGGGAAGTGATGGCTTCTATGATGGATAGCTATACTTTAAGACATAGAGTAGAGGACTATGAGTCAATTGAGGGGACTTTTGGAGGAAGGTTATGAGATGAATGATGATATTGTAAGGCCCATGACGATTATGGAGAATCATTCCAATTGCGGTGACTTTGTGATGGGAGTTGTACGATCAGTTCCAGAATGTGCTATGCTATAAATGACATGTCCAAAGGGATCGTTGAGACTCGAGGGTTCGGAAGGTACTTGTAAAGTAGGGTATATACTAGGGTCGTGATGGCTTATGGAGTATGATAACTCCTTTTCTTCAGATGATAGGTTTTTTTTACCTCAAACTAACGCAATGGTTAGTCTAGTTCCTGGCCTACTGAGTGGCATAAATTAGAGTACCTTGAAACCAGAACGTTGACTATCGTAATGGGTAGTCAAGATTACAAGCAAGATGGCTTAAGCGATTTATCATATTCCAACACACTAAGTGAGTGAATGTGGGGATGGATGATGGATCCATGTTTTCTTTGGTTACTTATCACCTTAGGGATGTCACGTGATGTAGATGTTATCGATGTAGATACTTAGACACCTCTTAGTATTTTGATGTATTGTACACCATGATGGTCATGATGTAGAGTAGCATATGTTTTATATTATGTGCTAACTCGGTGGATGCAGGGATATATCAAGTATGATTTTCCATACAATTTGTCCTAGTATATTGAATTTATAGTATTTGAGAGTTTCTACTTCTCACACTAGACTGTTGTCTTACTCAGAATTTTATACTTTGCTTTCGATTATTCCAAGTACTCTTAAATGAGTATATTAGGGATATTAGGTTTGGTGAGCATATGGGGCTGGACATAGGATGGATAGGTGGGCATACACTCGTATTACTACATTTACTGATTATGATTTGCTATTCTACTGTACAACACATTGGAGCTTGCTAGTGCCTTTATTATCTAGAGTAGTTTATTTATGAGTTATTATTTGATGTGTAACTCTATCACTTACGCTGTGTACTATAAGGTTCCAAGTACTCTGATTTCTATGATTCATCCAGTTATTACTATCTTGCTGGTTTTATATATAACAAGTTTATTATTATATTTGTAACAACCATGATTTTAGAGTTGCTTAAATAAAATAAATCATGATGTAAATTGGAGATTTGATTGAGAAATTTGAATTGGTGTTAGTTTCTAAAGGACAATGAATTCTTTTGGAATAAGAACTCTAAAATTTATATAAGATTAGAAAAAAAATATACGAGATGAATAATTTAGAGGTTTTAAATAAATTTGTGACTGTAGAATAATAGAAATATTATTTTGTAAACCGTTTTTACTTATTATATAAGAAGCAGCCAAGAGTGTTAAGTTGTGTGTAATCAACTTTAAAAGAAATCGAGAATTTGATTACTTGGATATTAAGGAAATTGTGTTTATGAAACTCATTTAATAAATTAATTATAAAAGAGAAATGAGTATAAAAAATGTGAAGGAAATAAGGATTTCTTTACTCATTGGGTGCATTAGCAACCCAAAGCCCATTTGAAAGTAAAAAAAAAGTGAAGTTTTATTCTCATCTCCTGAAATACCGAACATACTAAAAATTCAGAGAAGAAAATCAAGTTTCCTCTTCAACTCTAGGCAATGGAAACCTTAATTAATTCAAATAAATTCTCAGGAATAATAGGAAATTCAAGGTAATGAGGTTAGTCTCTATTCTATCCATTAAATTCTTTTATTTAAGTTTTTACAATAGTTGATTCCTGTATTCCTTGTGTATATTGAGTTCTAAAGTTCGCTAATTTCTAGTTTTAATTTGCTGTAGAAGTTATAACTGCATAATTGTACAGAGAAAATGTTAGTTAACCCTGTCACAATCTATCTTTGAATATCTAATTGCATTCTTATGAATTTTAAAACAAATAGTTAAGAAATTGGAATGTGATTTGTTGCCTCCGTGAATGCAAACTTGCTTAATCATCTTTCTGTTAAAACCCCTTATCCTAAGTTAGTTTTTGGACCTCTTATTAATGTTTTGATTGCTATGTGAATGTTTGTTGAATGCATGCTTATTTACTGACTCCCTATTACAATTTCATGTTGGCGGAAAGCATTGGAATCGCACCAGAATAATCGTCGATCATCAGTGGGGAGGGAACGAAACCTAGAGCTCATGCCCCAAGTCCCCACCGGTCGACCGTTGACTTATGACTGGTCACCAGTCATCACCTGGAGTGTGAGCTCTAAGTGCCTATTCCTCCTCCCCAATCTTCTGCTTTGCTCAGTTGTTGCCTTGTTTTGGTTTGTGATTCCTACTCCTATTTTAACTTCTGATTTTCAAAGTTTGATTCTTCGATTTGGTGATTCATTTTGACTCAAAGATTTGGAATTTCATAAACAAATGTATATTTTATATATATATGGTTTCAATGCTATTGATTTTCGAATAAAGAAAGTTTATTATAATTTACTGATTTCAAACTTGTTTCCAAATTAATGAAATTTATTTTGTAAATGGCTATAAAGTAGTAATTGTACACTAAATACAGTGAAGTAGCAATAGTTTATGGAAGTATGGTTTTGAAATATAAGCCTATACTTTCATAAATAAATGTTTATATATGTATGTGGCTTTTGGATTATATATTATAGATTAAATACCTTTTGATGGGATTTTGAAACAACTATATGTATAAAAATAAAGATAATTACATTTGGATATCAAATCGTATTTATTTCTTATTTTATCAAGTATAATACGTATGTGTGTGTATAGTTGAGTAACAAATGAGTTTATGGATGTTAAAGGTGAAGTTCGAAAGTATATACATATACGTATACATATACATATACATAGACACACACACACACACACACACACACACATATATATATTGTATTTCAGAAGTCAATTCGTATATAGTGGATTTGAAATGATTACTTTCAAAACTATAAACTCTTCTTAGCTTTTATTTTTCTTAGCCTATAGCTATATGTGCTATTTTTGTATCTCTTGTGTGACGTTGGAAATTATTGCTTTCTTGCAATTCTTCCTTCACTTGAATGAGAAATTTAGTTAAGCGATTTGGCAATACAAGTGGTATGAAATATTTGTATTGGTTTATCGGTTAATTCTTAGACTTGTTCGATTGAATATTTTAGTCATGTGGGATTTATAATCTTTTAGTAAATATTAAAGTATCGCAAAGTGGTAATGGAACATTGAGCAATGCTCATTTAATTACTAATTGAGAGTAGATTACACTTATCGATTAGAAATGATCACTTGGACATGCAAAGTGTTCATCTCTTGTGTCGAGTGGGATTTACAATCTTTTAGTAAATATTTAAGTATCACAAAGTGGTTATGGGACATTGGACGATACTCGTTTAATTACTAATTGGGAGTATATTATGCTTATCAATCAGAAATGATCTCTTTGGCATGCGAAGTGCTCGTCTCTTGTGTTTGCTTGTGAAGTGCTTGCATTTAGTTTTGACTAGCAAAGTGCTCGGCTCTTGTGTTGACTCACGATGTCTCTTATTATAGCTTGCAAAGTGCTTGCTCTCGTATTGACTTGCGAAGCGCTAGTCTTTTGTATTGACCCATGTCGTGTGTGTCTAGTCTTATAACTTGCGAAGTGCTCATCTTTTCTGTTGACTTGCAAAGTGCGTGTCTATTATTGTATGTTGCGAAGTGCTTACTTTTGTTTTGACTTGAGAAGTGCTTATCTTTATAGTTTTATGATTTGTGACTTGCTTTTATTCTAGTCTCTTGGTTTTGACTCACTTTCAAGCGATCTTCTATTTTTTGGAGTTTGACTTGCTTTTATGTAGTCTGTTTTATTCTTGTGATTTCGGAGCTGGTTATCTTATCACCATATTTGAGATGATTGCATTGATGGGTGGAGAAGACTGGATGACATGGTGATTTTGTATTGATGTCTTTTATTTGCATGTGGCATAGTACATAGTTATTATTATGCCTTGTATATTATGCAAATTTATTAGTTGATGATTTCATAGTGATGCCTTATGATGTTTAGTATAGTACACTATATGGATTTCTATATCTTAATGTTTATGCATGCTCATTATGTGATCTCATCTTTTTGATATTTAAAAAGAAAGAGATAGCCTGGCCCGTTTATTTTTTTTAATACTCAGATCAGATTGAGACCTGACAGGTACAGGGACTCAGTGACCTTGGATGTGGGCTATCTTAAGAAGTTATATACAATGTCATATTTAGTTTGATTACATATTCAAGTGTAGCCCATATAGTTGTTGTACGTTTATTTATGATGTTGACTCATGTAGTCATGTATATTTTTAGAAATGTCATAGTTTATGTATGTATATGGTTATATACGTGAGTTTAGTATTTTCCTTTTAGTAAACTCACACTATAGAGAGATATTTGGTGTGTTATATTTCCGTTGTGACATGTGGTTCATTATTGTATTGTTCTATTCTAATTATGCCAACATATTTATTTCTTTGTGTCGAGACTATTCACGTCTATATATATATATATATATATATATATATATATATATATATATATATATATAGAGAGTTATGAGCTAAAATGTGACACGATAGTGTTAGCCCAAGGAAATAGACATGGATGGTTGCTTCTGTCCATCCTTATTCTCTGTATTACTCGACAATATTTCTTGTAATATTCTATAGTAATTTGGGTATAAAGGTGGGGTGTTACAGTTTGGTATGAGAGTGGAGGTTCAAAACAATATAGACTGTAAGGAACACGAATCTTGGCCTAGACAGACTTAGAGTCCCATTTCCTGGGTGTGCATGGTAGGGTTTAGAATTTATTTCCTATTTGGGATATAACTATAAATGATTATTGGGAATAATAATCGGGTTGTATTTGTAAAAAAATTAATTTTTTTACAAATTATTGTTATAAAAATGATTTTAAAGTTTAGAACTCACTTTTTCAAAGAGTGAGATTTAATGAATAGGAATAGATCATGCCTTTGATAGCTCAGTGTTGAGTAGTGGTGTCCTGATTCGTTAATTGATCAGAATTTCACAGCAGAAGCAGATAGATTGCTTCCGCTAAGCACGATAATTAGTTTGTTTATATATGTTCTATTGATCGACGGATGCTGTAATAGCCCAAAAATCTGCACAATTCAAGCTGATAGTAAACCACACATGTCCAGCCTTACCTGAATGGAAAACTGGATCATTAGGGGAAAGAAAGTAAGAAAGAAGAAGAAGAAGAAGAAGAAAGAGAACTAAAACAAGCATAGAATCTCACAATCACAGCGGAACAACATATAATATAATATCAACGAGCTTTACAAAGAGAAACTTTAATCTTTAATATATATACATCCATCAGAGCACAAAAATCAAATCACAATCATCAGCCTGGACAGTTATAATAACCAGTCCCCACAAATGCTTATAATTTAAAACAACAATGCAGCGGAAAATAAATATACATGGATACGACCCGAAGACCTCCAACTCATTTGCTGAAGCTCCAAAGCATCCAAATTTGAATATGTAAATATGCTCGGTCTAACCCAATCATTAAAGGGAAGAACGCCCGGATATGTCTAGTAAACTAGCTTGAGAAAACGCATTTCAAATTTATTTTAAAGTTCTAAAACTTTTCTTTATCAAAACAAAGGTATCTCGTAAGACTATGCTGCACATAAACACGGATGAGTTTTTACCTTATGATAACAAAACATTTCATATCAAAACTTGTTATATTGTACTAATGTCTAGTATACAAATAATAATTCAAAAAGCCAAAATTGTTACCATTATTAAATTCTGGAATATGTAGGCTCTACAAACAAAATTCCAGTCACGTAGTGGAGAATGGATTTCCAAAATGATAGGTAACTAGTGGAAAGATCAAGCGGTGGTACGATAACAGTTTCCAACAGCTACTCATCCAAGGCTCAGAGGTTGCTATAGTTTTCACCTTCGACGAAACAAAATACTCAATGACTACACGTCCAAGACTCAGACATCGCAGTATTTACCCATAAGGTCCATATTCCACTGGTCACCTTCATAATATAACCCAAAATGTGTGCACCTGACCATATGGTATCCCATACCATTCCCGAGATGTGAGGCTAGCAAGGCTACACTCCACAAAGCCACGCCACGATCGTAAAAGGTTCCACTTTGAAGGCCATGCTACTATTTCTTCGATCACTATTGACTTTCATGAACATACAACCTCTAAGCTCGCACATCTCGGAGAAGCTAAGAGAATTTGCCTTCTCCGCTACCAAACAGTTGTACATTTGTAAAAGTCAACGTTGTGACCTTGGAAATGCAATGTCGGACATTCGTCCATACAAGTTTGTTATAAAACTGAACAAAACCGAAGGCACTCTCCTACCACATTCTATCGGGAGTTACCCTTAGGATTAGCGGCGAGTAGTCCTTGCAATCCAAAGATTTTTAGAATGAAGGGACCACTTCTAGTAAATATCTCTATATTGGAAGCGACTTAGAGAATGTCAACAAGCAGTCCTTTCGCTATACAGATCGTCGGTTTTCAATACAGCGAAGATTTTAGAATGTAGACACCACTGCCAAATAAATATAATATGGGGTAAACCCCTAGGACTCGTGACAACAATCCTATATTCTGAAGATCTCCAGCCTTCAAAATCATCATCACAAACATGCACTTTCAAACGCATACATTAGTCCGAAGTGTTTCTTGAATAAATCCGACCCCGGCCTCTCCAGACCAATAACAATAAAGAGACTCCTTAACCTCATACAGAAACCAAGTCTGGTAGACTTATCATATTTCCAACTCTCAACTTGCTATCCTTCGGCCAAGAAGGAAGCTTGGTAGATTCAAGTACCATAGACACTGCACAATACACGAATCAACATTCTTAATCCAAACAATAATCAAGCCTACTCGGTCAGCTTCCTGCTAAGTGCACGACCAATTAGTTCCCACTTCAAGTTAAGGAACCAAAAATGGAAAAAATTTCATAGTCATTGATATAAATATCAAAGAAACTCAATACCTAACACATAAGCAGTCACTAGGCCCATTCAATTAATCTTTTATTAATTAAATTAATTTCCAAATATTTACTTCAAATCACCTTTTAAAAAGATATATCTCAAAACCATTTCAAATCTTCGATATTGGAAAACATTTCCATATACTTATATCAATGGTATAAGTATATTTAATTACACTACCATTTGGAGGCATGCCAAATAGATTCATATAACCGTACCACTCTAGAGTTCGTACCCCTCCGGACGGGTGTTAAGTATAGTAAGCAATGCTCCTACACCACCAAGCCTTTAGTACGATCATAAGAAAAATTTATTGGGTCAAAACAAATGTTGTGTAAAATATCGTTATGACAACCCAAAACATTAGTATAGGTGTTTGATTTAATTATATATATATATTCGGTATACTATATAAAAAAAATCTTTCAGAAATCATTTTCTATAACAACAATGTTATAGTCTATGTCTTCCATACTTTCTCGAAAACATCTATTACAATAATAAATATTGAAATCTATGTTTCAATACATACCACATTTTAAAACATTTTTCAAAACCATTTAAACTACATTTGAAATTACTACTTTCAAACATTACTCCGAAAGATAAATTACTTTTTAAAGCCATTAACTTCATCAAAAAAATTACTTTCAAACTTTCCTTTATATAAAAATCCATATTTAAATCTCGAAATAAATCATTTCCATATTTATTTATAAGTCTCCTTTCAATTTTATAAAACTTCTAATTTTATAAAATCTCTTTATTTATGAACTTCTGTATATAAATCATTCTTCCATAAAAACTAATTTTATAATCAAAATCCATTTCTTTATAAATCTAATTTATTTCTAAAATCACTTACAAAATATTTATAAATTCCAGTTATAAATCTATTTCTTTATTTATAAAATATCACATTTATAAATCCTTTTATAAACTTATTCAAAAATCCCAAATCAAAATATTTCCTAAAAGTATACTTTTATAACATCCAAAATCATACTTTCTATTTCTTTAAAAATGAATTCATTCCTTTTAATAATTTAAAAATTATGTACTACATATACACTTCCAAAATCACTTTGAAAATTATTTCAAATTAGAATCTCTATTTAAGTATTTTTAAAATACTTGAAATATGGCCCAGTGCTACCCTAACACTAAATAAGCAAAAACAAATCCATGTCATCAAATATGGCATCCATCACATCATATATCAAAATATACGAAAAATAAACCAATAATGTGAGGAATCTTATTTGATCCCTCCAACCTGTCCTCATGCATCACAGACGGCGTATAATCGAATAATATAAAAATCAACCGCTTCGAGGCGAGATTCACATAAAAAGGGTCATCCCATCCGCTCTTACACGGAAACGTAATATGGTCTCATCTTCTCCAATAGGCGAGAATATATCCAAACTAACCAATAAATGTAGTATATCATCCAAATAAGCAACAAACATCATAAATAAAATTATTTCCACTTATATAAAATATAAATGGGTCAGAGAGGTGAGTTAACTAACAAAAATTCCAGAAATCGCCAAAGCGCTCCGGTTTGGATAAATATTGAACGGTTGTTCAATTTAACCCAAAATTTCTATTAGCTCCAAATCCATCCAATCAAACTCCATAGTGTAGTGCTCGCTGATACGAACGTAGCACAACTTGTCAGGCTTAAAACCGACTTCGTATGAATGAGTTATGAATTTATTAAAATACAAGATAGTTATATTTATAATAACTTAAATCAAATAAAATTTTGAATTATTAAACCTTTCTCCCTCCATTTATTCACGCGCGCTTACTCTTCCTAGGCTGAAGCTTTCATTTTTTTACTCGATCAAATCATGCCACTCGCAAACGACAGTTACTGGCCCACCCATACCGCTCCGCCTGACTTGCCACCCCACCACCATAGCCAAGCGCGCGCCCGAACGCATGACCCAAAATTCCACTCGACCTGCTCGCGAATGGAAAAACTTTGCCATCGCCTTGGTCGACGATTCGTCGATCCCACCATTAAACAAGCTCGTATCGTCATACTCTACATTTGGGTAGTTGAAGTTGAAGGCCAATTCGGCCTCTAGAGGCTCCGACTAACTAAGGTCATTGGATGCTTAATTTTTAATGGTGGCTGAGGATAATTTAGTGTTTGCAAATGAAAGGAAGTGGCTGACCTTATATAGAATAATTTTCACGGCACTATTCATCCGTGAAAATTTCAAACTCCAAAACGAAGTGTGGCGCATAACGTTCTATATATTCTACCCCTCTTCCGAACACAATAGAATATATATCGGGAGCCAATTCCATCATATTCAGAAGTTAGCTTTTCAAAATCATATTATATTAATTTAAATTCCTTTAATTAATTTCTACGCGTTTTGAACTCGCACGACCAAACGATACGCCTGATCGCCACGAAATTTGACGGCGTATAATAATTCACTAT
This sequence comes from Allium cepa, assembly GCA_030765085.1. Classification (NCBI taxonomy): domain Eukaryota; kingdom Viridiplantae; phylum Streptophyta; class Magnoliopsida; order Asparagales; family Amaryllidaceae; genus Allium; species Allium cepa. The sequence continues at coordinate 626,797,300 of CM060940.1, read as the reverse complement.
TATGGATCCAGTGAACTAGTTTCATCGAGACAGTGCCTCAGAAAGCTATTTTTACACGTTAATTAAAACAAGTAATTTTCAAAATCAGTTTAACTCACTTTTAAATCGAAATTAAAAGTTTATTATTTACCTTCTTATTCAAATAGCATTTTAAATCAACTTTCAAAATCATTTTCATTCACATTAAATTCAAGTTCAATTATTTAAACATTTCCATATATTAAATTAAGCAATTTAATTATCAAATAAATTTCTAAATTTTACATATAAGTTATTTAACTTATAAAATTAAACATTTTCGAGAAGTTTACAACTGAATTTTTTTATGGGGACCGTTCCTCTGTCTTCTATTCTTCCCTTACCTTCTACTGTTCCTTCGGACTTACCCATTCCTCCCTTTGTCTCAACACCTTTCCGTCCCTCTCTCAGCCACTTCACCCATACTTCCACCACCTACTCCGGACCTACCTCCTCAACCAGTAGCTGAGTTGTCCTCTCTTCCTCCTCCTCACTCTGTTCCTTCTGATCTCCTTTGCTCCTCTGCTCCTAGCAACCCTTCTTCCACTCTTAACTCTTTGCCTTGGATATCTCTACTCAAATCCAAGCCTTGTAATGTAGGCACATATGTTCCTCAGGAAATTCCTCTGCAGTTCTCAAGTGATGTTCTCATGCCAACAAGTGAAATTATAAAGGCTGGTATTGATGATTGGACGGACTGTCTTACGGGGTGTTTTCTAGACAAGCCACTACACTACTGTTGTGTATCATCTGAAGAAAGTATGGAAGCTAAAAGGTGATGTTAATGTTAAGTCTGATGGGTTTCTCTTTCTCTTCAGTTTTACTTCTGCTGATGACAAACATATGATTTCTGAGGCTGATCCTATCATAATGAGAAACAAACTGTTCATCTTGAAGCTGTGGGATATTACAGTAGGTAATAGTTGTGGAACAATTCGCTCTATTCCTATTTGGATTAAATTATATAATATTCCACTTTATGCCTGGTTGCATTATGGTATTAATTGGTGGCATCAATGGTTGGGAAGTTTTTGTGCGTGGATCAGTCAATAGAGAGGTTAGACAGGATAACATATGCTAAATGTCTTGTAGAAGTTTAACTTAAAAAAAAACTTGTGAATAATTTTCTAGTAAAATTGATGGATGGTAGTGATCAGCTAGTAACAGTAGATTATCTATGGAAGCCAGAAGTGTGTGTATTTTGTAGTGAGTTTGGTCATTCTGATCATAACCGCTTGTTTGCACCAAAAGATAATAAGGTTGCTAACCATGATGAAAAAGAATCTCCATGTTTTTATGAGTCAGAAAAAGATAAACAAGAGGCATTAAGCAAGACTAGAAACCAGAAGCAGGTTTGGAAAAAAAGTCACTTTTAACAAAAAGAAAAATAAAGGAATTGGTCTAAATGAAGTTAATGAAAACCAAAAGGAGGTAATTGGCTCTGGGACTGTTCAGTGTGCTAATGGTAATGATGGGGTGGGTACAAAGGACAAACCTAATAAAGTTAATCAACATTGTGTTTCCCATCATGTCTCGATTAATAGTATGGTGAACTATTTTCAAGTGCTAGCAAATGACCAAAATGAGGTTTTCGGGGTAGCAGATTTGGTGGATAAGGAAATATCAAAAGGAATTGAAATAAACGTTGATGAGGGAGAGTTTCTCGAAGAAGGCATGGTATATTCCATAGTTTGCCCCGAAGTTACTGGTAGTGGTGAAATTCATGACATAACAAAAATGCACAGTGAATCTGCTGTGCACGTGCACACCTCTTCTGCATGCAACAATCAAGAATCTTTTCCAGTTCAACCTGAGATTGAACAAAATCAAATGCTAGCAAATAATGACACAAATATGCATGGTTCTCATGCTTCAAAGACATTCATCATCATCTCTTATGCTAATCATATATTTGAACTTGCCTACTCCATGCAAAATGACACTTCAGCTTCTTCCTCCTATCCTACTCTTCAAACTTCCTCTACTCCTAATTCAGATCCCCCTATCTCTCTCATCCTCTCATCAACACTTCCTCCTTCAACTTCAGCGTAGTTTCCATATGTTAATAATAATATCATTCTAGGATGGATTGATAAAGGAAAACAGGAGCGTAAAGACTCAGCGTTGGTAAAAATGATAGTAATAAAGGAATAACATCAAAGAAAAATCCAAAATTCAAATCTGGTACTATGATCCACAATCTCCTGCAACTAGGAGCAGAAAAAAACACAATCCACCAATGTCTTTAGATTTATGATGATACAAAATATAGGATCTTGGAACATAAGAGGTGCTTACTGCCACTTGAAACTGGATCAGGTAAAAAAAATCTCATTCTCTCTCATAATGTTAGAATAATAGCTATTCTTGAAACAAACTCAACCTCACACTCTCTATTAGGGATGCTAATTACATTAAACCTAATTGGAAACTGCTACACAATCTTTCTGATGTCGAGTATGGTAGGATTTTAATCCTCTATGATCCTGCCACATTCTCCCTACCCACTATCCTTTCTTCTAGGTAATTCATTTACACAAAAGTCATCTGTTAGCAAACTCTAGCTTCGTTCTACATTACATTTATTTGTGCAGAAAACTCCTCTACTTCAAGACGAAATCTCTTTGACTTCTTACCTTATCTTAGACAAGAGTCACATTCATGGTTGGTCATGGGTGATTTTAATTGCTGTCTTCAGCTTGATGATAGTTATGGTGGTTATCCCTTATTCCCCAAGGCCTTCCTTCAAACATTGCCATCACTGATTCTAATCTCCTAAAAATTCAAACTTCTGGTGCAAGATTTTCCTGGAATAACAGAAGTAGGAGTGGAGTTAGAACTTTCACCACTGTTGATCATGCTTTCTAGAACTTAAAATCTCTCTCTTTTTGGCCTAATCTTTCTGTCAATCTTCCTCATCCAATCCTCTCTGACCACTCCTCATTGATTCTTTCATCTGGTCTCTCCATGAAAAATGAAAAAAGAAGTTTCAATTTTTTTAATGATTGGACTCACTCCTCTGAATTTAAACCAATTGTTAGTAATGCATGGTCATCACATTGTTATGTTAACCCTATGTTTATTCTTTGTAGGAAGTTCAAACTTGTTAAAAATCTTTTGAGAACTTGGGCAACTGAATTGCATGGGGATGGAGCAAAACAATTAACCCTTTTGGATACCAGGTATAAACGAGCTCAAGAATTTATGATGAGAAACCCACATGACCCCATAACTGTTGAGGAGGAAGGAAAGCTCTGCTCATTACTTAAAAAAGCCCTTGATATTGAAAGCGGGATGAAATAACAGCAGTTGCACTGTAAGTGGTTTTACTATGGTGATCGTAACACTGAGTTTTTTCATTCTTCAATCAAAATTAAGCTAGCTAAAGAAAATATACGTATGATACGAACACTTGATGGTACACTAGCCTCCTTTCCTGAGCAAATTGATGCAGCTTTTCTTAATTATTTTGAGGATTTATTTGGTAACTCCTCTGACTTTATTCCGGACCTAGGTTTGTTTGATGAAATCCCACTTCCATTTATTTCCACTGTGCAGTCTTCTTTGCTTGTTGAAAATCTTTCTGATGAAGAGATTAAACATACTCTATTTTCCATGAACAGAAAATCGGGTGGTGGTCCCGATGGTTTTTATGTTCTTTTCTTCATCACATGCTAGGACATAGTTCAACAGGATTTCTACAAGGCTGTGCATAACTTTTTTAATAAATGTTCTCTTCTAGCTGAACTTAATTCTACAAACATTGTCTTAATCCCAAAATCTCCTGATGCTTATACTCTATCTTCGTTCAGACCTATTTCTTGTTTTAATGTGGTGTACAAATGTATTTCCAAACTCATTGCCTCAAGATCAATGCGAGTCCTCCCTCAAATTATATCCCAGAATCAAGTTACTTTCCTACATAACATAAGCATTTTTGATAACATTCTTCTTGCCCAAGAGCTTCTATGTGGGTATGGGAGATCTAATGCAACTCCATCAGTAATGTTAAAGCTTGATCTTAGAAAGCTTATGACTCGATACACTGGTCCTTTATAGTACGTATTATGGCTTTAATGAAATTTCCTAAGCCTTTTGTAGGATAGGTATATGAATGTATATCAACTCCTAACTACTTCAATTTTCTGAATGGTCGGCCTGTTGGGTATTTCAAGAGCAGGAAAGTAATTAGGTAGGGTGACCCCATCTCATCTTATTTATTTCCTCCAGTTATGGAGATCCTCACCAGATATATGAAAATCAAGTACAATACTGGTCAGATTAGATACCACCCTAAGTGTAAACTTACAAAAGTTACTACTCTTATGTTCGCTGATGATATAATGATTCTCACTAAGCCACATCTTTCTTCGATTTAGTGTGTTACTAGTTCTTTGATCAATTTCTACAGTATGACCGGTTTGCTACTTAATTGTTCCAAATCCAATATTTCTTTTACTGGTATTTTGACACAACTTTCCTTTTCTTTGCAAATTTATGGGCTTTAGCTTATGGACTCTAATATGACATATCTTGGCATGCCTCTTTTAACTTCTAGATTAAAACTCTCTGATTATCAACCTCTGTACACCAAAATTGTTTCATTATTAGACAAGTGGGCAAATAGATTTTATCTCAGGCAGGAAAGCTAGTTCTTATCAATCGGTTTGCTTTTCTATGGTTGTTTATTTGTCCAAAGCTTTTCTTTTGCCTGCTAAACTTTTGAATCTGATTTGAGGTGCCATGTTAAGATTTTTTTGGACTGGTACCATACATAACAGGAAACCTCTGCCTTGCTCTTTCAGTCTTTTTGAAAAAGATAGAAATTCCGGAGGACTAGGGGTTATAAACATCATGAAATCGAATGTTGCTGCTTTTAGTACACATCTTAATTCAGTAATTGCTAGGAAGAACAGTGGATGGGTTGATTGGGTTTGGGCCCATAGATTAGGAAGGAAAATCTTGTGGAGTGTGCAAGTTTTACAAAGTTGTAGTTGGACATGGAGAAAGTTGCCTGGCTTGCGAAAGACCTTACTTCCCATGATAGTTCATAAGATGGAATCCACATCTGAAGTGAAGTTTTGGTTTGATTCGTGGGTAGCCTCTGGAGTGATATTGCATAACCTATTCAGCTATCAACAAGTAATTCAGTCTGGAGTTGCCATATCTGCTGAAGTAGTTGATTTTATCCGTCAAGGCAACTTACAGTTACCATACTCCTCGAATTAATATATTAGGCCTATTTGGAATGATTTACAAAATAATAATTACTTGCAGTTGAGGTTGATGTTGTACAATGGAGTGCCAAACCCCATTCAGTCTCTCATGTGTACAATCACCCGATTCTTTCTGGTAGTATGCAGGCATTTAAGTGGAACAAAATCATTTAGTCTACTGATTCTGTGCCCAAGGAAAATTTAATCCTTTGGAAGGTTGTTCAAACTGCCTTGTTAACTAAAAGTATGATGATGGATATGGGTCTTAATCTTGATGTTTCTTACCTATTCTATTCTAACTATCCTGAGATCACCCACTATTTGTTTTTTGAATGCAACTTTAATCTGATTCTACTTTAATCTGATTCTATTTAGACAAATGATGTAGCATGACGGTAGTGCTTTACTGTCAACTCTTAGCCCTATTGATATGGACATGATTTACAAAGCTACAAGGTGGAGAACCATGAAAGCTAGACTTCTTTCTATTTGCCTCAAGAAGTATTTGACCATTGTGTGGTTTGAACGAAGTATGATCTGTTTTGAAAAGAAGAGGAGGGATGGGGATGTATTATGGAAGGCTCTTAAGCATAAATTTATGAAGCATTAAAGAAACTGCCTATTTTTTCTACTGCCTCGAGTTATGCTTGGAGGTAGCTTGTGTTCTGCTTCGGGTTTTTTCTGTGTTCCTTTTTATTTTCCTGCTTTGTACTCTAAGTGTGCCCGTTTTTTAGTGTTTTTACCTTGTGTGTATTTGTAGCTTGTATTCGTTACAAGCTATTTTATTTTATTGTTTTCTTTGCAATAAAATCAGGTCGGGGCCCTTTTAACCCCGCTTGCCTTTGCTAAAAAAATAATTTTCCAATATTTGAAATCAATTAGATATTCCAAATTTGTATGACTGAAATTCTGGATCGTTACAGACTCCCCATTGAAAGAATTTCGTCCCCAAAATTACCAGTAAGAAAAATGACACAAACCCATTTACTCTTCAAAAACAATTAATTGGATCGGATTATAAAATTTCTAAGTCTTTCAAATCAATTTATAGTTAATAACTATTACCATTCAAGTTATAAAACCAAAATCCAAATTTTAGTTGTCAAAATTTTTACCAAGATTCTCAAAGAATTTCTAGTGCCATAAATTGACGGAAAATTTCACCAGCCTCTCCTTTGCGTGGTTCGATCGGAAAAATCACAATATATATATATATATATATATATATATATGTATATATATATATATAATCACAAATACACATCTCATCTTCAAGCATGAGGCATCCCATAGGGAAAAAGTGTAAAAGTACAATATGTAATCGGAGATATGTACATTTTATAATATTAACAAGCATATACAATCAATATAGCGCGAAAGCGAGCTCCAAATGTGAAACAGATGCCATCCGCACCTACTAAACACTCAACAATAAATGAGATCAAGTATAAAGAAAGTAATATCAATATATAACATAACTATTGCAACAACTTTATGCAAATGAAAATCACGTAAAATAAGAAATCATCGAAAAATGATATGCATTCAATTGATTCGTAACCATTTCGATTTGCATTTTCAATGTCAATTTTTAATTCATACTTTCATTTACGTCCAATACATTTACACTCATTTTTACTTACGTTCAATTGATTTGCATTCCATTAATTTACATTCCAATTAAATCAATTGTGTAACAACCCGGATATTTTAACGACTTTATTTAATTTAATTTAAGCGTTTTGTGTGAAAAAAGAAAAAAATGAATAATAATAACCGATAAAATTTTGAAAAATAAATTTGATATTTGGAAATAGTTAAATATAGCAACTGGTAAATTTCGTCCAAAATAGGAAAGTTTATTTCGTGCGTAAATTTACTTCAATTTAATCAGTTAAAAAGCAATGAAAATAAAATGTTTTCGAAACTAAAATATTTTTACATAGAAAAATTCTAAACCATCTTCTGAGCAAGATGTCAGTTTGTCGTTTTTCCGAATTCGGACATCTTTGGCTCCGTCGATCTTATTTTTCTACGTTTTTCATGCATTTTCCGCTATTACAAAATTCGAAATTTTATAATTAAATCGTACCACTGATATCTGTATACCGTTTTGTTCGTCTGATCGTGCTGGTCTCTACAGTATATTCAATTCTGTGTTTGAAGTCCGATAAACAACGGAATCCGCGGGAAAACGATTTCGTATCGGTACTCAATTTTAACATTTAGGCTTCTTGTCCGTTCATCTATCTCACTGTTGAATTTAAAGCAGCCGTTTGCTTTTCAAATTTCAAAAGAAAAAAAAAATTATTTCTGTTTACTACTATTCCCATTTTCATTTATTATATGCCGGTTCCTTTTTTATTCGTTTCTCTTCCTAAATTCCACTTGTTGTTGTGTCCGTGAAAACTTTATAATATTCTATCCTGCTCTCATTTCTGCTTCATGGCTGAAGCTATGGCCACTGTCTCCTAAACAAAATTGATGAGAATTTTTTTTTTTACATGTAGACCGAGCTCAAAAAATATCACCAAGCATGAACACGCGACAAGTCCAGCCTCCTAGCTCGCCCCTCTTTCCTGCCCTGGCCGAAGAGCAGCCGTCATCGCTTGCTTCCCCCTCCCTGCTCCCCTCCGCCGTCATCTCTTCACCCGTGTGTCAGCACATGAGCCTCCATTTCCTTCACCCACCACCTCAACAGCAACCGCCGCCTCATCCTCCTCATCTCCGGCCTTTCATCACCCAAAACCCCGCTTTTCCACTCACTTGTGCTTCCACCTCAGCGACCTTCCTCTGGCCATGACCCCATAAACCGAGCTCAGCCCCGTTACAGATGAACGACATCCCTCTACACGCCACAGTCAAACGATCAACCTTCTTCCACCGCGCACCGTTCCTCCCCTCTCTCCAAAGTGGCCTGTCCCATCGCCTACCCTTCCCTGACCGTGCAGCCAACTCGAGACCCACCGTTGCACTCACACAAGCTTCGTCTTGAAGCCGTGCACAACCCATGACCACCTCTGCTTTGCGTAACTTTCATGCACAGCGGGTTTCTCACTTCTCCTGCTCTCTTTTATAATTTAGGTATGCATCTATATTTTGCAAGTAGGTATATATACTGCATAAATTATCAAATTCATATTCGCGTATATAAGCTTTCAGACATTTTAGTTGTTCTTCTTTTCGGTCACTATATCTCATATTACAGTTTCATGTATTTTACTATTCTATATTGAAGGTGATAGATGTTATATATATAAATATAAGCTATAGTTATATATTTGTTTATATGTATTTCTATGCAAGTTGCTCCGCTCTTTGCATTTTATTTTACAGTTTTATATATAAAATATAGCACACAACCTGCTCGTTATAATGTATAGGTTATGTATCTGAAATTTCTATATTTTTAGTATATTATTATATATATTGGTTATAAGTTGCAGCATATATGTTGTAGGGTAGGAGTCTGTATAAAATTTTAATGTATGTATTAGCTATATAAAGGATATCATCTATTAGGTGTGTTTGCTAATTGTTGAAAGTATTTATAATTTTTTTTCCTTTATAACAGGACAGTATACATTAGTGTAGATAGTTATCAAGTTACTGTAATATCTATACTGTAACATTTTGTATGTAGAGAGAAATATGTTAGTTATATCAGTTATAATTTGGTTATTTAGTATGTGTATGATACAGTGTGTGTATATATAGTAGTTATTTTATGTTTTCATGATTTATGTTATTTAATGTAAATTTTAAAGAGTTATATATTATGTAATATATAGATTTTTTTTCAATTTCTCAATTATCCTTTAATGTTTTTTATATATGTATGTGTATGTAAATAATGATGGTATGAGTTCAACTATATGTTTGGTTTATATATTTTAATATAATATTGTTGTTATAGTATTGTGTGTTGTTGAAACAGTTTGAGATATGTTGATATATAGTGTTTTGTATATAATAATATATGTATACAGTTAGTAAGAGTCATATTTGTTGGTATATATATTTAATTCTTAATACTTGAAATTAAGAAAATGATTTTTGGAATTTTACACTGTTTCGATATTTTCCTAAATTTGAAATATTGGGAAAAATGTATATTTCAATAACGATCTACACATATATTTTCTGTTTATATTGAAACCGATTTGATTTGATTTCATTGATTCCTGTCTATCAGCTTGTTCGTCGATTCGTGCCAATCTAGCATTGCTTTGGATTCGTAGCTTGCTTTCTTGTCGAATCTATTTATCCTCGAAAGGTGAGCAATCACTCACGATTAATATTCTTTTATTTATTAAATTTGATTTCAATTGAAACGACAATTGAAATATACCGCTGTTATTTATTGCACTGTTATTTATGTATCAGTTCACCTTTGCCATCTAACACCGTTATCTGTTATGTATGCAATAATAAATCCAGTTTGGTTGATAATTGATTGTTGTTTATATTGGATGCTAAATTGTAATGAATAAGTGATAAATATTATGAAATTGAATTTGACGCAGGATAGTTAAAATTTTGAATTGACATATGTGTTGAATTTGCTTAGTTAAATTTGTGTAATACGACCTTTAAAGGTTAGATAAAAATTGACACGTAGAAGTGGTTAATTACACCTTGAACCATTGAATGTATGATTGTATAGGTTGATGTAATATGAAATTGAATAATTGATGTAAAGTGTAGAATAGCTTAGAATAATTAGTGTAATAATCTTTAATCTACATGTAATGATAGTGTAGATTCTAGAAATAATTATATTAATTTGCACAAACAACAATGTGAATTAATACGATTATTTCGGGATTATTTGAATTAATTATTGAATTGTTATTGATTGTTGTTATTGCTTGTTTATTTACTTTGACACCATCCCAGTTATCACACTGCAAGTTCCCTTTATTATGCTTGATCTTGAATTGAATTTGGAATCGGGTTGAAATGATAAATACCCAAATGAATTTGACCTAGGATAGAGAATTTAATAAAATCCGATTGGTAAATAAATTGATTTAAAAATAAAATAACGATTTTATTCGAGCAAAGAATAGGTTTTGAAATGAAGTTGGAATTTGAATTTTGAAAGGAAATTGTAAAGATTGAAATCTGAAACAAATATTAATGTAGTAATTGATGAAAGAACGTTGTTTGAAATTTAATTATTTATTAATTAAATTTGAAATTATTAATAAATAATTTGGAATTAGTAATAATTGAGTTTTGAAATTATTAAGTTTGAAATCATTTAATAATTAAATTTGAAATTATAATTAAGTTTGGAATTATAATTAAGTTTGAAATTATTAAGTTTAATTTACAATTAAGTTGAAATGATTGATAATTAAGTTTGAATTCATTAATAGGTGGAAATGATTTACTAATTAAGTTTGAATTTATAATTAAGTTTGGGATTATTAAGTGTGAAATTATTTAATAATTATGTTTGAAATTATTTAATAATTGAATAAGATTTAATTATTTGATAATTGAATAAAAATTGAATTCTTTGATAAGAGAAATTGAACTTTTGAATAAGTGAAATTTGAACTTCATTAATAAATGAAATTGGGTTTCTTTATTTGTTAAGTTTTGGGAAATTATTTAAGTAAGTTAATAAGTGAAATTGAAACTTCTCGATTATGTGAAATTTGGTTCTTTTTTAATTGAGTTTGAAATGTGTAACGAAGTCAATAAATAAGTGAAAATTGAATTTCTTTAACAAGAAGCAAAATGTGATTTATTGAAATGAACGGGATTTATTGAAATCAACGTAAGAATTGTAATTTAAAGAATAATTTGACGAATTTATTTTATTTCAATTTGAAGTTTTGATATAATGAAGTTGAACGTAAGTAATTGATTTAAATGAATTGGAATTTAAATAGAAGTTGTTTGAAGGATAAATTTACTTAGCGAATATTGAATGAAATCGATAAATGAATTTAAATTGATTTGAATGAAAATTTAACCATTTTAAATGATTTCGGAATGAAACTTATGTACGAACTTGAATAAATATTTGAATTGTTAAAATAAAAGATGAAATCGAATTATAAGATTTTGAAATGGTAATTTGGTAGTTTTGAACGTAAATTTTGGAAATTGATAGTGAAAGACAAATGAAATGTTGATTTATGAATTCTAATTGAAATTGAAATTGATTTGTTTTTGAAATATTTTAAGCGACCAATCGGTGTAATAATTACGAAAGTTATTAAAGAGACTGGAATCGGTTATGGACATACTCTCTGTCTAAACCGAAAACCATTTTGATAACTATGCGCGGAGTGATGATCCAGAATGAAGTGGTTGGAATGATGTACGTGATGACTGAAGAAAGAGAACGATAATGGATAGCCTTGACACTTGTGTCAAATTGGAAATGACTAAAATCAGGAGCCGTGCCGGGCCAAATGGGGTTAGCTAACTCGAGCGAACACACTTCTTCGTAACTAATACTCATTACTTGTGATTAATTGGTGCACCCTCGGAATTTCAGGAGTGTTGTTTCGCGGTGTTGCGATCGTTGCGGCGATGCGTTCTCACCAGTCCGGATCAGGCAAACGGTAGTTTCACTACCTTGGGTATTGCCTCATGTGCCTTGTCATACTTGTATCCCTATATACGCGACCACTACGAATTTGTTTTGTGTTATACCTATGGAGTACTCCCTGATATCCCACTAGTTTACGGTGGAGTTTACAGTGTTGTATAGACTATAACTCTTATAAAATATGTTAAGGGGGATAATGGTAACGCCTTAACACTATTTTGATACTTTATACTACTGATAGACAGTATCTATTTAGCGTACACTACCACATAGTAGATAGTTTAACGGATCCTTATAGAATGGTGATTCCAACGTCCTTTGAGTTACTTGTATTTCGATTGCTATTTCAATTAAGTTGGATTTATTGATATGAGAATATTAATCCTGACTCGAGTGTTTTGTATTTTGCTTTATGCTCGGGTCAGACTGTGAGTACCAGCTTTCGAGGCTCACCTTTGGAGTTGGTGCTTCGTTTGGAGATCCAATTATCTTCCCAGCTTTCAGATATTCAGTTGATTCCAGTGATGTATTCTGATTATTGTATTCGACTATTGTATTCGAGACTTCTGTTGTAACTTGTTTAACTCTGATGTATCTTATATATTTATATAGTAGCTTCATGAACTATTATCTCTTTTACTTCCGCTGCATGTTATTACTCTGTGTCTGTGATTCTGTGATTATTTATTTACTGTATATCTGAGTTTTGTCAAATTAAAATTAACAATTCGGTATTTTGAGTTATTCAAGTCCGACATGTGCGGATGCGAGTAGTCCAAAATAGCGGGTCGTTACAGTTGGTATCAGAGCTTTGGTAGCTCTAGGCAAAACTTAGTATATATGGTAAATGTATTTACAGAATCACTCTCATTCGAGTTTCAATCTCTTCCTTTTGACCTAATTCCTTTGAATTTTGGAACGTTCCCTGCGGTTCCAAAATTCATTCGTGTCCCTCACTATTCGTCTTCTTCCAATTCTGGAGCATACCATAACTCCACTTCGAATGACCCTTATAATGAATCGGCGATCTCACCAATCTTTGAATTATTGTAAATGGGTGAAATTCCTTTACAATAAGCATTGATTTACCGGATATTTCTATATCCTCGGTTTACGATGCTACCTATCTCCTGCTATGCCTGAATTCTATCTCTTGAGATCGAATGTTGATTTACCTCGGAATTCAGCATCGATCTTATTCTTGAAGTCTTGGTTGACCCGGTTAAGGTTGTCGCGATTTAATAAACTTATTCATTTTCCTATTTTGATTATTAAATCATCTTATCTTTATTTCGAACTTATTATCGAATCAAAATTCTCTTTAATTTGATTTCCATCAAATTTGAACATCTATACTTATTTTGAAATCCATTCTTGTATTGTCGAGCGAGGAAGTGTATTTGTAAAGTAATATTTAATTTTTTTATATATATCTATATATTGTGTTGTTTGAGTTGTTGATGTTGATTTGGATTTTCGATCGATTCGTCTGATCAACGCTATCGATAGGATTTCTAAACGCTTGAACAGAGCAAACTGACACAATAGTATTTTCGAATTTGGTGAATAAAATGGTTTTGTATGATTATATGATATATAAATATAAGTTTTCTGAAATTTAATTGCTAATGAATTTGTTGTCGGAATTGATAATATTTGATTTTCATTTATTTATTGTTTTGTAAACCATTGACTATTGCAATATAAATAAATGAATTTATAAAACTTGTTTATAATTTGATTTGGAATTCAAATGGATTTAAACTAGAATTTGAGAATCAATTTCCAGTGATTTCAAACTTGATTTGAAAGTTTTAAAGTATATAGTATTTAAAATATTTTCAAATAGAAATAATTTCAAAGAATTTTAAAGTTTAAATCTGTGCTTTCCTATTTTGTCACTGGAAAATAATTTCGGTGATGGCGGCCGCATAATCGATATTCATTTTCGGGTTTCGAAGTGGAGAGACTATTCGTAGCCTTGCTACACTTTGATTTGGGTATTTTTTTTAAATAGATTTGAATTTCAAGATTATGACTTGATTTATATATATTGGTATACGATTATTGATTTGATGTGATATATTGAATGTATGTATATATTGTTTGAAGTTAATCGGAAATTTAATTCTAAGAATTTGGGTAAAAGATGATTTCAATTATAAATGAAACCAAAATTTTGAAATAATATTTAAATTTGAGAGTATTAAATTTGAAATTTACTTGTATAATGCCCAATTGCATTCCAATATAACCTACCAAAATAATTCAGAGTTAACTATGTAATTGAATATTATACAATATAAATGATATCAAAGGAATTTTTAAACAAATTTGAGTAGTTATAATAAATGTAGATATACTTAATATATATGTGATAAGATATGTTAAGTAGAATAAATTTAATAATAATTTGGAATAAAGAAGAATTAAAATTTGTCGAATAAAGTATGATTATAATAAATGACTATTCAAATTTATGACCTTTGAAATTGTTAATTTAAGAAAATTGGATAATATACAATCTAAATTGTCTTTATAAATAAAATTTGAGTGCATATAAAAAGGTTATACACTTTAAGTTTAATAATAAATTGGTTAATAGAGATAAATAGAATACTAGGTTAGTTGAATAACAACTGGATTAATAAAATAAATTGTTGATTGAAATAAATTTTGTAATAAACAATGATAAATTGAAATAAACCAAGTTAAGGAAATTCCTTGAGTTTAAAGATAATTATTGAATATAAACAAAAATTTAAATTGAAATTTATATGGTTTAAATTAATTATTTATAAAGTAATTCAAGTCTATTTCCTTTTGGTTGTTCCTATTCTCCTACCTACTTCATTTTCGAGGACGAAAAGTTTTGAGTGGGGAGAGTGTAACAACCCGAATATTTTAACGACTTTATTTAATTTAATTTAAGCGTTTTGTGTGAAAAAAGAAAAAATTAATAATAATAAACGATAAAATTTGAAAATATAAATTTGATATTTGGAATGCGTCTAGTTAAATATAGCAACTGGTAAATTTTCGTCCGAAAATATGAAAGTTTATTTCGTGCGTAAATTTACTTCAATTTAATCAGTTAAAAGCCAATGAAAATAAAATGTTTTCGAAACCAAAATATTTTTGCATAGAAAAATTCTAAACCATCTTCTGAGCAAGATGTCAGTTTGTCGTTTTTCCAAATTCGGACATCTTTGGCTCCGTCGATCTTATTTTTCTACGTTTTTCATGCATTTTCCGCTATTACAAAATTCAAAATTTTATAATTAAACCGTACCACTGATATCTGTATACCGTTTTGTTCGTCTGATCGTGCTCGTCTCTACGGTATATTCAGTTCTGTGTTTGAAGTTTGATAAACAACGGAATCCGTGGGAAAACGATTTCGTATCGGTACTCAATTTTAACATTTAGGCTTCTTGTCCGTTCATCTATCTCACTCTTGAATTTAAAGCAGCCGTTTGCTTTTCAAATTTCAAAAGAAAAAAAAAATATTTCTGTCTACTACTATTCCCATTTTCATTTATTATATGCCGGTTCCTTTTCTATTCGTTTCTCTTCCTAAATTCCACTTGTTGTTGTGTCCGTGAAAACTTTATAATATTCTATCCTGCTCTCATTTCTGCTTCATGGCTGAAGCTATGGCACTGTCTCCTAAACAAAAATGATGAGAATTTTTTTTTTTACATGTAGACCGAGCTCAAAAAATATCACCAAGCATGAACACGCGACAAGTCCAGCCACCTAGCTCGCCCCTCTTTCCTGCCCTGGCCGAAGAGCAGCCGTCATCGCTTGCTTCCCCCTCCCTGCTCCCCTCCTCCGTCATCTCTTCACCCGTGTGTCAGCACGTGAGCCGCCATTTCCTTCACCCACCACCTCAACAGCAACCACCGCCTTATCCTCCTCATCTCCGGCCTTTCATCACCCAAAACCCCGCTTTCCCACTCACTTGTGCTTCCACCTCAGCGACCTTCCTCCGGCCATGACCCCATAAACTGAGCTCAGCCCCTTTATAGATGAACGACATCCCTCTACACGCCACAGTCAAACGATCAACCTCCTTCCACCGCGCACCGTTCCTCCCCTCTCTCCAAAGTGGCCTGTCCCATCGCCTACCCTTCCCTGACCGTGCAACTAACTCGAGACCCACCGTTGCACTCACACAAGCCTCGTCTTGAAGCCGTGCACAACCCACGACCACCTCTGCTTTGACTAACTTTCGTGCACAGCGCGTTTCTCACTTCTCCTGCTCTCCTTTATAATTTAGGTATGCATCTATATTTTGCAAGTAGGTGTATATACTGCATAAATTATCAAATTCATATTCGCGTATATAAGCTTTCAGACATTTTAGTTGTTCTTCTTTTCGGTCACTATATCTCATATTACAGTTTCATATATTTTACTATTCTATATTGAAGGTGGTAGATGTTATATATATATAACTATAAGCTATAGTTATATATTTGTATATATGTATTTCTATCCAAGCTGCTTCACTCATTGCATTTTATTTTATAGTTTTATATATAAAATATAGTACACAACCTGCTCGTTATAATGTATAGGTTATGTATCTGAAATTTCTATATTTTTAGTATACTATTATATATATTGGTTATAAGTTGCAGCATATATGTTGTAGGGTAGGAGTCTGTATAAAATTTTAATGTATGTATTAGCTATATAAAGGATATCATCTATTAGGTGTGTTTGCTAATTGTTGAAAGTATTTATAAATTTTTTTCCTTTATAATAGGACAGTATACATTAGTGTAGATAGTTATAAAGTACTGTAATATCTATACTGTAACATTTTGTATGTAGAGAGAAATATGTTAGTTATATTAGTTATAGTTTGGTTATTTAGTATGCGTATGATACAGTGTGTGTATATATATATATATAATAGTTATTTTATGTTTTCATGACTTATGTTATTTAATGTAAATTTTAAAGAGTTATATATTATGTAATATATAGATTTTTTTTCAATTTCTCAATTATCGCTTTAATGTTTTTTATATATGTATGTATATGTAAATAATGATGGTATAAGTTCAGCTATATGTTTGGTTTATATATTTTATATAATATTGTTATAGTATTGTGTATTGTTGAAACAGTTTGAGATATGTTGATATATAGTGTTTTGTATATAATAATATATGTATACAGTTAGTAAGAGTCATATTTGTTGGTATATATATTTAATTCTTAATACTTGAAATTAAGAAAATGACTTTTGGAATTTTACACTGTTTCAATATTTGCCTAAATTTGAAATATTGGGAAAAATGTATATTTCAATAACGATCTACACATATATTTTCTGTTTATATTAAAACCGATTTGATTTGATTTCATTGATTCCTGTCTATCAGCTTGTTCGTCGATTCGTGCCAATCTAGCATTGCTTTGGATTCGTAGCTTGCTTTCTTGTCGAATCTATTTATCCTCGAAAGGTGAGCAATCACTCACAATTAATATTCTTTTATTTATTAAATTTGATTTCAATTGAAACGACAATTGAAATATACCGCTGTTATTTATTGCACTGTTATTTATGTATCAGTTCACCTTTGCCATCTAACACCGTTATCTGTTATGTATGCAATAATAAATCCAGTTTGGTTGATAATTGATTGTTGTTTATATTGGATGCTAAATTGTAATGAATAAGTGACAAATATTATGAAATTGAATTTGACGCAGGATAGTTAAAATTTTGAATTGACATATGTGTTGAATTTGCTTAGTTTAATTTGTGTAATACGACCTTTAAAGGTTAGATAAAAATTGACACGTAGAAGTGGTTAATTACACCTTTAACCATTGAATGTATGATTGTATAGGTTGATGTAATATGAAATTGAATAATTGATGTAAAGTGTAGAATAGCTTAGAATAATTAGTGTAATAATCTTTAATCTACATGAAATGATAGTGTAGATTCTAGAAATAATTATATTAATTTGCACAAACAACAATGTGAATTAATACGATTATTTCGGGATTATTTGAATTAATTATTGAATTGTTATTGATTATTGTTATTGCTTGTTTATTTACTTTGACACCATCCCAGTTATCACACTGCAAGTTCCATTTATTATGCTTGATCTTGAATTGAATTTGGAATCGGGTTGAAATGATAAATACCCAAATGAATTTGACCTAGGATAGAGAATTCAATAAAATCCGATTGGTCAATAAATTGATTTAAAAATAAAATAATGATTTTATTCGAGCAAAGAATAGGTTTTGAAATGAAGTTGGAATTTGAATTTTGAAAGGAAATTGTAATGATTGAAATCTGAAACAAATATTAACGTAGTAATTGATGAAAGAACGTTGTTTGAAATTTAATTGTTTAATAATTAAATTTGAAATTATTAATAAATAATTTGGAATTAGTAATAATTGAGTTTTGAAATTATTAAGTTTGAAATCATTTAATAATTAAATTTGAAATTATAATTAAGTTTGGAATTATAATTAAGTTTGAAATTATTAAGTTTAATTTATAATTAAGTTGAATGATTGATAATTAAGTTTGAATTCATTATTAGGTGGAAATGATTTAATAATTAAGTTTGAATTTATAATTAAGTTTGGGATTATTAAGTGTGAAATTATTTAATAATTATGTTTGAAATTATTTAATAATTGAATAAGATTTAATTATTTTTATAATTGAATAAAAATTGAATTCTTTGGTAAGAGAAATTGAACTTTTGAATAAGTGAAATTTGAACTTCGTTAATAAATGAAATTGGGTTTCTTTATTTGTTAAGTTTTGGGAAATTATTTAAGGAAGTTAATAAGTGAAATTGAAACTTCTCGATTATGTGAAATTTAGTTCTTTATTAATTGAGTTTGAAATGTGTAACGAAGTCAATAAATAAGTGAAAATTGAATTTCTTTAACAAGAAGCAAAATGTGATTTATTGAAATGAACGGGATTTATTGAAATCAACGTAAGAATTGTAATTTAAAGAATGGATTTGACGAATTTATTTTATTTTAATTTGAAGTTTTGATATAATGAAGTTGAACGTAAGTAATTGATTTAAATGAATTGGAATTTATATAGAAGTTGTTTGAAGGATAAATTTACTTAGCGAATATTGAATGAAATCGATAAATGAATTTAAATTGATTTGAATGAAAATTTAACCATTTTAAATGATTTCGGAATGAAACTTATGTACGAACTTGAATAAATATTTGAATTGTTAAAATAAAAGATGAAATCGAATTATAGGATTTTGAAATGGTAATTTGGTAGTTTTGAAACGTAAATTTTGGAAATTGATAGTGAAAGGACAAATGAAATGTTGATTTACGAATTCTAATTGAAATTGATTTGTTTTTGAAATATTTTAAGCGACCAATCGGTGTAATAATTACGAAAGTTATTAAAGAGACCGAAATCAGTTATGGACATACTCTCTGTCTAAACTGACAACCACTTTAATAACTATACGCGGAGTGATGATCCAGAATGAAGTGGTTGGAACGATGTACGTGATGACTGAAAAAAGAGAACGATAATGGATAGCCTTGACACTTGTGTCAAATTGGAAACGACTAAAATCAAGAGCCGTGCCGGGCCAAATGGGGTTAGCTACCTCGAGCGAACACACTTCTTCGTAAGTAATACTCATTACTTGTGATTGATTGGTGCACCCTCGGAATTTCAGGAGTGTTGTTTCGCGGTGTTGCGATCGTTGCGGCGATGCGTTCTCACCAGTCCGGATCAGGCAAACGGTAGTTTCACTACCTTGGGTATTGCCTCACGTGCCTTGTCATACTTGTATCCCTATATACGCGACCACTATGAATTTGTTTTGTGTTATACCTATGGAGTACTCCCTGATATCCCACTAGTTTACGGTGGAGTTTACAGTGTTGTATAGACTATATCTCTTATAAAATGTGTTAAGGGGGATATTGGTAACGCCTTAACACTATTTTGATAATTTGTATTACTGATAGACAGTATCTATTTAGCATACACTACCACATAGTAGATAGTTTAACGGATCCTTTGAGAATGGTGATTCCAACATCCTTTGAGTTACTTGTATTTCGATTGCTATTTCACTTAAGTTGGATTTATTGATATGAGTATATCAATCCTGACTCGAGTGTTTTGTATTTTGCTTTACGCTCGGGTCAGACTGAGAGTACCAGCTTTCGAGGCTCACCTTTGGAGTTGGAGCTTCTCTTAGAGATCCAGCTATCTTCCCAGCTTTCAGATATTCGGTTGATTCCAGTGGTGTATTCTGATTATTTATTCGACTATTGTATTCGAGACTTATGTTGTAACTTCTTTAACTCTGATGTATCTTATATATTTATATATTAGCTTCATGAACTACCATCTCTTTTACTTCCGCTGCATATTATTACTCTGTGTCTGTGATTCTATGATTATTTATTTACTGTATATCCGAGTTTTACCAAATTAAAATTAACAATTCGGTATTTTGGGTTATTCAAGTCCGACATGTGCGGATGCGAATAGTCCAAAATAGCGGGTCGTTACAAATTGACTTAACTTCAATTGTTATCCTTCAATTCATTAACCTTCAATTTCATTTACATTTATATTCACCATTCACTTTATTTAATTAACGTTTTCATTCTTTAGTATACTTCTTTAATACTAATAACACTTAATAACTATTTCATAAAATTCTTTACTTAATTTTATTTTTAACATTGTATACAACACAACTTATTTTTTCATTATCACTTCACACTTTAAGTTCAAACTCAATTTTAACAAACAACATTCCAAAACATATTCCAATCACTAATTTATTTTTAGCTCAATTCAATTATATTCATTCCATTAATTTATTACAAATCAAATTCAATTTAATTTTCATTTAACCTTGCTTGAGTCAAATTTCATTTCAAAAATCATTTTGGTTAATTTAACTTAAATTTCATTTTATAGTTCACTTGTCAAATTTAATTTTCTTAACATTCATATTCAAAAAATTTAAAAATTTGTTTTTAACTCACTACTCAAAATTTATAAGTTTAATTTCTTATGTATTCAGCAAAACACCTAATTTTTATTATTTTCAAATCATCTTGAAATCATATTATAAATAATTTCTTTGTATTTTGAATCATAGTTTTGAAATTTAAAACATTTGTATATCACTAACAAATACGCGCTCATATATATACACCCAATTCATCCTAAGGTGCTACTGACCCTATCTATAACGAGTATCCATCAAAGCCTAGGTGTCCGCACAATCCTAAGCTCCGATACCAAATGTAATGACCCAGGCCTGAGATCGTCATCGGTAGTGGGTACAACCACTGTGGCTCACGCAGGTACCTCACGATTTTCTTTTACAGCTAGCCTCTCAACTACACCGACTCTTTCATATGTAAGGACATGCAGGGGCAAGAGTCATCCGCTCGCCACCAAACAAGAAGCAAGAATCTCCTATCATACTGCACAAAGCAAGAAAATACGATCCCTGTCTCTTCGGACCAACAATGATAAAGAGGCTCCTTAACCTAATATGGAAATCAAGTTTCGTAGGCTTATCACATTTCCAACTCTTCACTTGCTATCCTTCGGCCGAGAAGAAAGCCAGGCAGATTGGAGTACCATAGACACTCCGCACTACTCGAATCAACATTATTAATCCAAATGATAAACAAGCCTACCGAATGAGTTTCGTGCTAAGTGTACAACTAATCAGTTCTCACCTCAAGTCAAGGAATAAAAAAATAGCCAAATTTTGATTATTGGTTATTTAACTATCAAAGAAACAAACAATATCTAGCACATAAGCAGTCACTAGGCCCATAAAATTAATATTTTATTACTTAAATCAATTTCCAAATATTTACTTCAAATCATCTTTCAAAAAGATATATCTCAAATCTTTTCAAATCTTCTATATTGGAAAACATATCTATATATTAACCAACGATATAAGTATATTTAATAACACTACCATTCAGAGTCACGCCAAATAGATTTCTATAACCGTACCACTCTAGAGTTTGCACGCCTTCGGACGGGTGTTAAGTATAAGAAGCAATGCTCTTACACCAACAAGCCTTTAGTACGATCATAAGAACCTATTCATATATTTCATAATGGAAAGTCAAAGCAAAATTTATTAGGTAAAAATGAATGTTGCGTAAAACATCATTACGAAAACCCAAAAAAATTAGTATGGGGATTTGATTTAATTATATATATATATATATCCCGTATACTATATAAAACATTTCCTTTCAGAAATCATTTACTATAACAATAGTGTTGTAGTCCATGCCTTCCATACTTTCACGAAAATGTATATTACAACAATAAATGTTGAAATCTATGTTTTTAATACACACCACATTTTAAAACATTTTTCAAAACCATTTAAACTACATTTGAAATTATTATTTTAAACATTACTTTAAAAAATTAAATTACTTTATAAAGCCATTAACTTCATCGTAAAACATTACTTTCAAACTTTCCTTTATATAAAAATCCGTATTTAAATCTCGACATAAATCATTTCCATATTTATAAAATTATATTTGTAAATCTCCTTCCGATCTTATAAAACTTCTATTTTATAAAATCTCTTTATTTATAAAATTCTATTTATAAATCACTCTTTCATAAAAACGCATTTTACTATCAAAATACATTTATAAATTCATTTCCTTATAAATCTAATTTTTTTTATAAAATGCATTTACAAAATATCTATAAATTCCAATTATAAATCTTTGTCTTTATTTATAAAATATCACTCTTGTAAATTATTTGTATAAACTTATTCAAAAAACCCAAATAAAAGTATTTCTCAAAACTATACTTGTATAACGTCCAAAAATCATACTTTCTATTTCTTTAAAGATAAATTTCATTCCTTTAAATAATTTAAAAATTATTAACATATACACTTCCAAAATCACTTTGAAAATCGTTTCAAATCAAAATCTCTATTTTATAGTATTTTTAGAATATTTAAAATATGACCCAGTGCTACATAGCACTAAATAAGCAAAAACAATTCCACGTCATTGAATATAGCATCCATCACATCATATATCAAAATATATGAAAAGTAAACCAACAATGTGAGGAATCCTGTTGGATCCTTCCAACCCATCCTCCTACATCACAGACAACATATAATCAAATAATATAAAAATTAACCGCTTTGAGGCGGGATTAGTATATAATGGGTCATCCGTACTTACATGGGAACGTAATAAGGTCTTATCCGCTCCAATAAGCAGGAATATATCCAAACCAACTGATATATATAGTATATCATCCAAACAAGCAATATACCACATAAATAAAATTGTTTACCACTTATATAAAAATATAAATGGGCCAGAGAGGCGAGTTTACACACAAAAATTCCAAAAATCGCCAAAGCGCTCCCATTTGGATTAAAATTGAACGGTCATTTAATTTAACTCAAAATTCCTATTAGCTTCAAATCCATCCAATCTAACTTCATAGTGTAGTGCTCGCTGACACGAATGCAACGCAATATGTCGCACTCGAAACTGACCTCGTGTGAATGAGTTATGAATTTATCAACATACGAGATAATTAAATTTATAATTAACTTAAATTAAATAAAGTTTTAAATTATAAAACCTTTCTCCCTCCATCTCATCACATGTGTTTACTCTTCTTAGGCCAAAGCTTTCATTTTCTTTGCTCGATCGAATTGCGTCACTCACTAACGATCGCCACTCCCACACCTGCGCCGCTCCGCCTTGACTCGTTGCCCCACCACCGTAGCCACGCACGTGCTGCATGAACACGCGGCCCAAAATTCCACTCGACCTGCTCACAAATGGAAGAAATTTACCACTGCCTCGATCGATGATTCGTCGATCCCATCATTGAACAAGCTCATATTGTCGTGCTCTATGTTTGGTTAGTTGAAGTCGAAGGCCAATTCGGCCTCTAGAGGCTCCAATTAACCAAGGTTGCTGGATGTTTAAGTTTTAATGGTGGCTAAGAATAGTTCAGGGTTAGGGTTCGCAAATGAAAGGAAGTGGATGGCCTTATATAGAAATTTTTTTGCAGCATTATTCATCCATGAAAATTTCGAGCTCCAAAAGAAGTGTGCCGCCTGGCGTTTTATATGTTATACCCTTATTCCAAACACAATGGAATATATTTGGGAGCCAATTCTATCATATTCAGAAGTTAGCTTTTCAAAATCATATTTCATTAATTTAAATTCCTTAACTAATTTCTACGCGTTTTGAATTCGCAAGACCAAACGATAAGTCCGATCGCCACGAAATTCGACGGCATACACTACTACGCATATGATGAAACTGGTTTCATCGAAATTTGAGACAATGCCCCAAAATGCTATTTTTACACATTAATTAAAACAATTAATTCCCAAAATCAGTTTAATTCACTTTTAAATCCAAATTAAAAGTTTAACATCATCCTTCTTATTCAAATAACATTTTAAATCAACTTTCGTAATCATTTTCATTCACATTAAATTCAAGGTTCAATTATCTAAACATTCCATATATTAAATTAAACAATTCAATTATTAGTTAAATCACTAAATTTTAAATATGAGTTATTTAACTTATAAAATTAACCTTTCAATATTTAAAATCAATTAAATATTCCAAATTCGAATGACTGAAATTCTAGGTCGTCACAGATGTCGAATTGTTTGCAATTATATGTACTGTTTAAAACTAGTATTGAGTAGGAATCATAACTTAAAATTTATAAACTTACTCGATATTAACTATAAGACTTTGAAGTATCTTCAATAGTGTATCTACCACAAAGGATATTGAAAACATTACATCATATAAAATGAAGTATTAATTCATGAGTATAACTAATTAAAAAATAAGATAGATATGGTATTGGATAATTGCATGATGTATGCATGGGTAAATGGCAGTATTAGAATTTTTAATAGTATATAATCATTTGTATGAAAATATAGAGATTGATAAAGAAATTTTTAAGAAATTTGTTTTGTGTTAAATTGTCCATTTAGTGCTTTAAAATTTTTGATCGATGTATCTGATCAACGTTATCGATAGGGATTCCTAAACACTAGGACACGACAATTGGACATAGTATTTTGAGTTATATTACTTAAAGTATTATAAATGGTTAGGAATGTATTACAAATAATATTTAAAAAGGAAATAAAATTTAATTGAGTTAAATATTTCTTTCTAATGAATACACACACACATTAATACAAAATGATTTTAAAGGAAGGTATCTTAAAGACAATTTTTTTTTAAATATTATGGGCTACATGTTTATTTTGAAAATGGAGTTTAGAAAATAGTATTAAGTGATTGATTTGCATTTAATATATTATTTTAAAATATGGAATATTATATGAAAATATATTTTTGGTAAATAAATTAAGAAGAAAATTTTATCTACTATGAAAATAGTTATTATATGTATATTTGTGTTTTTAAATTTATTGACGCTTTACAAAATTTTGATGAAAACAGTAAAGATGCGTTATATGTATTAATTTTGGATGATGTGTGCAGCCACCAAGCATTAGCAATAGCAAAGGTCAGTGGCGAGGCAATGTGGATTTCATGGTCAACGACAAAACCATTTGACAAAGCAATTAGCTATAAACAGATGGCAACGCAACGTCGTTATATTGTTTGATATATGCAAAATTGTATATGTTCATTTATATAATACAAGCTATGATGAATTAAGGGTGATGCTTTTGAACTGTTGTGTATAACATATTATGATCTAAATGGATGTTGAAATTTTATACATTAGTTCTACTCTAAAGAAAGATGAAATAAAAAATGATTGTGCAAACAAGTTTTGGAAATTTCCATAAAAGTGAAGAGAATGGAATTTCGTACTTGGTAATTTGAAACCAATAGAATAAATTGTACAAATAAGTTTTGGTATAAATAATTACCATAAGGAGCTATTATATTCTTTGAAAAATGCAAAATTTAAAAAGAATTATTTGGAGTTTTGTTGTAAATATGATGATAAATAAGTCATGAGATGAGATAAAAGGGTAGAAATCCATTTCACCTTAAAATGATTATATTAAAAAGATTGAACTTTGTAGTTATGTTTGAAATAGGTGGTTGAATTTGTGAGTACTCTAATTTTTAATAAATAAGGAATATTTTAAATTTACAAAATAATAATATTAAGATATACAAGTTCTTTAGTAAAGTAAAGAAAAGAGATTTGAGAAATAAGGTTTGAGTTTGAGTATGGGGATATGATTTATACTAAACTAAAAAAATTTATAATTATGAATGGAAGTCTACAAATTGAAGTTTTGTAAGGTAAATATTTTAGTAAGGGAAAGGAAAATTCTTTTTCTTTGATTATATATACAACTTATTAGAATTTGGTTTTCCTAGTTTATGAATTTCGAAGACAGGAATTTGGATTGAAAAGAATTAAAAAGTTGAGTAATGATTGAACACTGTAATTTTTCTTGTTTTGGAAAAATAATCTTGGATAAATGACTCTTGTGAAAAAATAAATTAAACTACGAAGTTAAAATATTTGGAATAAGGAGAAATCTTTAAATTATTTTCCATTCTTATTCTATGGGAGTAATTGAGCAGATGTCATTAAAACACCGTAAGATAATTAGTGTTCTAAAACTATAAAGGGTGACATATTATTTTAAAGGATATGAAATATTTCTATAAACTAATTTTCAAACTAGAAAATAAGGAAGTATGGTATGCTAATTTTTGTAAATTAATATGTTAAGTTAACTTAATATTTTATATTAATGGAGTTTGGTTAAAACTTAAAGAATAAAGAAGGATATAGAAAATGATTTTTTTAAGTATAGATTTTTTTTCTAAATTGGAATTGCAAGGATGCAATTTATTTAAAAGGGGAAATCCATAACAACCTTGATTTTTGAGTTGCTTAAATAAAATAAACAATGATGTAAATTGGTGATTTAATTGAGAAATTTGAATTCGTGCTAGTTTATAGAGGAAATGAATTCTTTTGGAATAAGAATTCTAAAATTTATATAAGATTGGAAAAGCAATATATGGAATGAATAATTTAGAGTTTATAAATAAATTTGTGATTGTGGAATAATAGAAGTATTATTTTGTAAACCCTTTGTATTTATTATATAGGAAGCAGCTATGAGTGTTAAGTTGTGTATAATAAGTTTTAAAAGAAATTGAGATTTTGATTCTTTGGATATTAAGGAAATTATGTTTATGAAACTCATTTAATAAATCGAATTTAAAAGAGAAGGGAGTATTAAAAAAATAAAGGAAATAAGGAATTCTTTCTCATTGGGTACTTTAGC
This sequence comes from Allium cepa, assembly GCA_030765085.1. Classification (NCBI taxonomy): domain Eukaryota; kingdom Viridiplantae; phylum Streptophyta; class Magnoliopsida; order Asparagales; family Amaryllidaceae; genus Allium; species Allium cepa. The sequence goes on along the minus strand of CM060940.1, from coordinate 626,770,106 downwards.
AACCCAAAGCCCATTTAAAACCAACAAAAGAGAAGTTTTATTCTCATCTCCTGATACACTAAACATACTAAAAATTCAGAGAAAAAAATCAATTTGCCTCTTCAATCCTAGGCAATCGAAACCCCAAATTAACTCATTCTCAAGAATTGTACGAAATTCAAGGTAATGGGTTTAGACTCTATTCTATCATTTAGATTCTTTTATTTCAGCTTTTACGGTAGTTGAATCCTTTATTTGTTTCTTATGTGTATTGAGTTCTAGGGTTTGGTGATTTCTATTTTTAAGTTGTTGTAGAAGTTATAGCTGCTTAATTGGATGGAAAAGAGGTGAGTTAGTCCACACACAACCTATCTGTGAATATCTAATTGCATGCTTATGAATTTTAAACTAAATGGTTGAGAAATTGGAGTGTGATTTGTTGCTTTTGTGAATGCAGACCTGTTTAATCATTTTTCTATCAAAATTCCTTATTGTAAATCGGTTTTTCTAACTCTTTTCAATGTTTTCAATGCTAAATGAATCCTTGTTGAATGCATGCTTGTTTTTTAAGTCCATATAACAATTTCATTTACCAGAAAGCATTGGCATTGCACCGGAATAATTGTCGATCATTGGTGGAAAGGGAATAGAACCTGGAGCTCACGCCCCAGGTCCCCACCGGTCGATCGGTGGCTTAAGACTAGTCAGTCGGTCCTTACCTGAAGCATGATCTCTAGGTGATTGTCCTTCCTCCCTACTCTTGTCCTTTGTTCAGTTGCTGCCTTGCTTTGTTTTGTGATTCCTTCTCCTATTATAACTTCTGATTTTTTGAGTTTGATTATTTGATTTGGTGATTCATTTTGATTCAAAGATATGGACTTTCATAAACATATGTATATCTCTTATATATATGCTTTGAATGCAACTAATTTACAAATAAAGAGAGTTTATTATAATTTACTGATTTATACTTGGTTCCGAAGCAATTCAATTTATTTTTTAAATGGTTATAATGTTGTAAACATTGTTAATGAATTTCTTCGTTGACCCCAAAAGTGCAAGGATAAGAACCTTGGCTAAATATAGAAATTGGAAAGCCCATGTTTAGCCTAAATGAGTATTGGCACAAGGAGACCACTTGGTTGAGTTAAGGCTTAAGGGGAGTCAGAAGCAATTTAGATTCATAGGGGAATCTTATGTAAGGCCAAGTGAAATCTTATTTGCTTGAAATAAATCCACATTAGATATTCATTTATTCAAAAAGAGAAATCAAGAATATGAGTACTTTTGGACTTCGAAGCAATCTTTGGTTAGTAAATCATATATGCATTGGAATTTGAAAGTTAGTCATAATTCAAGATATCTTATCTTTACTCAATACAATGTCGAATGTACAAAAGTCCAATAGTTCAAGTGCTACAATCGACTATAAATAGCTAAATCAATTTAGGGTTACAAAGTTTGAAAATATAAGAATAAAGATAAGAATGATTTGCCCCTTCCATTGCGCCCCTAGTTCCATATTTATAGGGAAGGAAAATGCGGTATGGCGCATGGCATGTAGCTTCGGCATGCTTCGTCTCGACGGCTTCAATGCTGCACGATGCTGACTTCGCCTGACAACATCCTTTGTCATCCTTAGGTGTAGGGAAGGGCTTCAGCGTTGCCTCATAAGTAAAGGAGCACGACATCAATGACTTTCGGCATTGATATCCCCAGTCATGATGATCAATGTCCTTTATTAGTGGATTGTGGCATCGACTTGAATCAACGTAAGTATGAGAAAAATTCAATAATGTAATTGTTGGGCATATTCTCACCACCGAATCAAGGCCCTGCCGAACCACTCACCACCGGACCAATCCACCTACTCCCACTACCGAATCAAGGCCCTGCCGAACCACTCACCACCGGACCAATCCACCTACTCCAACTACCGAATCAAGGCCCTGCCGAACCACTCACCACCGGACCAAATCCACCTACTCCCACAACCGAATCAAGGCCCTACCAAACCACTCACCACCGGACCAATCCACGCTCCAACCATCACCGGACCAAGGCGTTACCGGACCAACATTGCCAGGCCAGATCATGACAGCCCAGGCCCACCAGCAGCTATATACATCCAAGACCCCTACCCCCATCCTCACTCTATAAATAGAGGGGTATAGGTACAACAATGGGGAACAAGTTTGAGAGCTCAAGCACGGACAGAACTTTCAAACAACTTTCATATACTTGTAATCAAAGCTTTGTACTTGTAATCTGAACAGTGAAAGAGAATAACATATGAAGTGGACGTAGGAACATTCTGGCCGAACCACTATAAATCCACGTGTCTTTTACAGTTTAGTTCCTGCTTTTTACATATTTGTATAAATCACCCAAATCACTAAGAACAACATAAAATTGACTAAATCATATGACTTGGAGGTGTTTGCCCATTTTTTGTGCAAACATTTTTGGTGCTTTCATTGAGAGCTCGAGCTAGAAGCTTCAGCTTCTCCCACTTAGCCTTCTTCCCGACAACATCGCTCATTGCTTGGAAGACATGCCTCCCAGGCAGAAGAAAGATGTTAGCAAAGGAAAGAACATTGCAACTAGCAGCGTTCCAGATCCAGTGATTACAGATCAAGAGAACCGTCCCATTCCAACAGGAGTACGAAATGGAAATCAGGAAAATCCGACAGCCCCTGCCACGGAACAGCCGGCAGCAATTACTAGGGCAGATCTAGACAGGGTTGTGGCTGAAGTGACTGATCGCTTCACATCCCAACAAGAAGCCTTGGTGAACCGACTCATGTCAGGCTTAAGGGATGCTGAAGAATCCAACCGCAACATTGAATCATGGGGTGAGTCCCAGTCTGGAGGATCTCGGAGGCGACAAAGATCTTTCTTCTTCGAAGAAGCTAACAACAGAAACAACAATGGTAGGAGCCGAGCCCGAACTCAGCCGGAACTCCGACCCGAGGAAACGCATGGAACCGAACCCGGCGGGGGAGGTACCAGACGAGGGTCGGCTGTAGCTGAGCCTGTCATGCTACCTAGCCATGGAAACACCAATGAACGGTGCCGAGCTAGAGTCCAACCCGAAGTTGGACCCGAGGAAGTGCTCGGAACAGAACCCAGCAAGGGAAGATCAAGGCAAGGGCCAACTGTAGCTGACCCTAGCATGCTCCCAGAAGACCAGAGACAGCCACTGGAAAATATTAGGAGTGATAGATGATACCACCCCTACAGATCTTCTGGACGGAATCAATCTAGCAGAGAAGAACCTAACTCATTTCTATCTGGTCCAAATTCTGATGAAAGGATGGCGCGATTGTTCAGAGAGTGCGTCCAATGGGATCAAAGAGATCGAGGAGTAGGTGCTAGGGTAACCATCCCTTTCACCCGCAATATCGAAATTGCCATCACCCCCCGAGAATGGAAAATGCCAACAATGGAACCTTACAAGGGAATTTCTGACCCCGTTGTACACTTGCAGAGATACACACAGCATATGCTCATGAGCGGAGCCACAGAGGGAGAATTGTGCAAATGCTTTCCACTATTCTTGGTAGATCTAGCTACCTCCTGGTTCTGCCATCTACCCTAAGGATCCATCAGCTCATGGGAAATGTTGAAGGAAAAGTTCATCAGCCAGTTCCGCATTCATGTGGAACAACCCAAGGACGCTTATTCCCTATCTAATATCAAACAGAAGCTCGAAGAGAAGGTGCAGCAATATCTAACCCGATTCAATGCTGCATCGACCGTAGTCCAAGATGCCGATGAGAAACTCATCTTAATGGCCATTTGTAGTGGTGTGCATCCGGATACTAAGTTTGCTAGAAGATTAACGAAAGAAAAACCAGCTACCTTACCCGATTTCTTCCATGAAGCAGGAAGATATATGAGACTTGAAGACGCTGCCACTGAAAGACAAACAGGGCAACAAACCAAGGCAGCTCATGGCGACACACCCGTTGTAGCAAAGGACGTTCGAAGTAGTGACTCTAGAGACAATGCTGGGGGCAAGAAGGGAGAAAAACGTCTATATCAGTCAAGAACGAGATTTGACACTTACACTCCTTTGAATGAAACAATCGAAAACATCTTCCTGGCCACCCAAGACGAAGTTAAATACAAAAGCCCCCCGTACAAGAAGGAATCTGATAACACAATTAAGTCTGGAAAGTTCTGCCACTTCCACGAATCTCATGGGCATGATACCAATGAATGCCATCATCTCCGGGGCTTAATTGAAGAACACATCAGAAGGAAGAGACTGGAACACTATGTAAAAGGTCAGAACAGGACCCCAACTCCTGCCAATGAGAACCCAAGGCTATCCCTCCCAGAAACAGGAGGGGGAAATCGCAACACCGGTGGCTCCAGTCAAGAGAAGATAGTGGTCCATACCATATCGGGAGGACCACACATCGCCGTCAGGAACTGGACAAAGATGGAAAAATACGAAAAGTCACTTAGAAACAATGAAGGCTGCGTTAATTCTATTATGGAAGAACGCTACCCGAAGCGAAAAGAGAATGATGACATTACATTCAATAGGTGTGACCTAGAGGGAAGGCAGTACCCTCACATGGATTCTATGGTCATCTCTGCTTGGTTCGGTCTGGCTGAAGTTTTTCGGATTCTAGTAGACACTGGAAGCTCAGTAAATATCCAATTCAAGCATGCTTTCGACAGAATGAAGCTGTCAATGAAGGATGTGTCTCCCTGCAACAAACCACTACACGGTTTCACTGGAGATGCGAAGATGCCCCTTGGGCAACTGGACCTCTTTGTTGAAATAGGAAGTCACCCCTGCTCCGTTTTACGGAAACAAACATTTGTGCTAATAGATAACCACTCTTCCTACAAAGCTTTTTAGGAAGACCAGCCTTGTCTGACTTTCAATTTGTCCTGGCCCCATGGTGCCTGAAGATGAAATTTCTAACAGACAATGGAATAGGGGAAGTAGAAGGAGATCAAGATGCCGCTCGAGATGGCTATGTAACTGAACTTCGCAATAACCGCAGGAAGGATAAAGGAAAAAATGCAGAGACTACTCTCTGCATGAAAAACTTGGAAGCATAGAAACTAAAGAAGGCCCCTCCTCTTCGATATACCAGTGATCCTTTCAATGAATTAGACCCCAGGGACAAAGAAGAGGAGGCCACCACCGAGCCTGCAGAGGATATGGAGTTTGTATCTGTAGACAAACACGACTCAAGTAGACTGTTGAAAATCGAATCTCAGCTAAGAGCAGAATTGAGGGATCAACTCATTGATTTTCTCCGCCACAACTTGGATGTATTTTCATGGACGCACGCTGACATGACTGGAATCTCCCTAGACGTGGCATGCCACGTACTAAACATCGATTCTACCAAGGTGCTAGTAAAGCATAAAAAGAGAAGTATGGGGGCAGAACGATCAGCAGCCCTCGATGAAGAAGTAAAGAACTTGCTTGCCAATAACTTCATACGAGAAGCCCAGAGTAGATCGCTAACCCGGTACTAGTAAAGAAGGCTAATGGGAAGTGGCGAACATGCATTGACTTCTCCAACTTAAATAACGCTTGCCCGAAGGATTGCTTCCCACTCCCCCGAATCGATCAGCTGGTGGACAGCACAGCCGGGCAAAAAATCTTATCTTTTATGGACGCGTACTCAGGATATAACCAAATTCCTATGCACGCCCCCGATCAAGACCACACTAGTTTCATCACTGACCGAGGATTGTACTGCTATAGAGTAATGCCTTTTGGACTTAAAAATGCCGGAGCTACCTATCAGTGCCTCGTCAACAAGATGTTTGCGGAACTGATAGAATGAACTATGGAGGTTTATGTGGATGACTTGCTAGTAAAACTGAGGAAAGCCAACGATCACGTAAGCCACCTGGGCGAGATGTTTCAAGTACTTCGCCAATATGGAATGAAGCTGAATCCTCTAAAGTGCTCATTCGAAGTATAGTCAGGAAAGTTCCTGGGATTCATCGTCCATGCCAGGGGGATTGAAGAAAACCCCGAACAAGTCTGAGCTCTAAGAGATATCAGGATACCTTCCACTCGAAAAAAAATGCAAAGCCTAAATGGGAAAGTGGCCGCCCTAAGCAGATTCATCTCTAAAGCAACTGACAAGTGCATCCCCTTCTTCAAAGCTCTAAAGAAAGACAAAGGAAAGTTCGAGTGGACTGACGAATGCCTAACAGCCTTCCTTAACCTAATTGAACACCTCCAGAGACCACCAGTACTCTCAACTCCAAACGAAGGCGAAGAGCTATACCTATACCTTGCTGTGTCATCTCATGCTCTAAACGCCGCTTTGGTGAGAGAAGACAACCGCGCACAGCGGCCAATATACTTTGTGAGCAAAAGGTTTACGGGGGCAGAAGCCAGATATCCTAAACTTGAGAAGCTAGCATACTGTTTACTAATCACATCACGGAAACTGCGACACTATTTCCAATCCTATTCCATCAGATTTCTGACCGGTCAACCGCTAAGGCAGGTACTCCATCGTCCCAACACTTCTGGGCGACTACTTAAATGGTGCATTGAACTGAGTCAATATGATATCACCTACCATCCTCGCACCGCCATCAAGGGACAAGCCATGTCCGATTTCATTGCCGAATTCACTACCAACGAAGGTAAAGAGCCATCTGAAATAGCAAAAGACATCAAGTGGAATCTCTTTGTGGATGGAGCATCAAACGAACAAGGCTCGGGGGCAGGGGTTGTAATAATCACTCCCAAGGGAAGGAAGCTACATTATTCTCTAAGGTTGGAATTCGCTGCCACCAACAACGATGCAGAGTATGAAGCAGTAATAGCTGGATTAGAACTGGCCCTAGAGAATGGAGTTAGTTCTCTATGTCTTCACAGTGATTCGTAGCTTATTGTAAATCAAATACTAGGAGAATTTTAGGCTCGAGGAGAACGACTCACAGCATATCTGATGAAGAACAAGCTGCTACTCAATCAATTGGATCACTATTTGATCAAACACATTACTCGAGAAGAGAACCAAGAGGCCGACGAACTAGCAAAGCAAGCTAGCATGAGAGGCGACACCATTTCCGAAACAATAGCCATCTCAAAGCAACTAACCCCGAGTTTCGAGCAAGTGAATCTGATAGCTGCAATCGAAGAGGAAACTTGGATGACTCCCATCCAAGAATTCTTACAAGATGGCACATTGCCCGATGGGCGTAACGAAGTCAAGAAAATCTTGAGGAGAGCTTCCCGCTACACAATACAGTGAGGCATCCTCTATCGGCGCGGCTTCTCTAACCCCTTACTAAGGTGTGTTGCTGGAAGGGAAGCCAAAGAAATCTTATCAAACATCCATCAAGGAAGCTGCGAAGATCACACTAAAGGGCAGACTCTGGCAAAGAAGATACTCCGATATGGGTATTTCTGGCCCACCTTAAACAAGGACGCCTTAGACTTCGTCAAAGAGTGTGACAGATGTCAGAAGTTCGCTAAGATTCCTCGACTACCAACAAATAAGATAACTCAAATGACCAGCCCTTGGCCCTTTGCAGTATTGGGAGTTGACATGATTGGCGAACTGCCGGTGGGCCGAGGCGGAGCCAAATATGCTATAGTGGTAGTCGACTATTTCACCAAATGGGTGGAAGCGGAACCTCTAAATAAAATATCCTCGGCAAAAGTTATTAACTTCTTGATCAAAAATGTTATATGCAGGTATGGGGTTCCACTCAAAATCATATCGGACAATGGACTTCAGTTTGACAGTGAAGAGTTTGCCGACTGGTGCTAAAAGCACGGAATTCACAAAAGCTTCTCATCTGTGGCTTACCCCCAGGCAAACGGACAAGTCGGAGCCGTCAACAAAATTCTCAAAACTCTAATAAAAAAGAAGCTTGAAAAATCGAAAGGCGCTTGGGTGGATGAACTTCCTACGGCACTTTGGGCCTACCGCACATCTTTCAGAACATCAACGGGGCATACTCCTTTCTCTTTGGCATACGGATCGGAGGCCATGCTCCCAGTCGAAACTGTAGTGCCTTCCCACCGCAGGATCCACTATAACCCAAAAGAGAACGAAGAACTCCTTCACATGTCTTTGGATCTAATTGAAGAGATAAGAAACAATGCATCGCTCAAACAGCATCTCACAAGCAAAAAGTGGCAGCGCAATACAACTCCAAAGTCAAGAATCGTAGCTTACAAGAAGGAGATCTTGTCCTCAAGCGAATGTTCCCACGCCCCGGTGCACTAGGTCCAATCTGGGACGAACCATATGTAATTCATAAAGACCTCCACAACGGAGCTTATATTTTGTCAACAGTGGACGGAGAGGTGTTCCAGAGGGCATGGAACATCCAACACCTTCGTCGATATTTTTCTCAACTTGTACTGCCCATATGAAGTGAATTAATAAAGAGAATCAGTGGACGTAGGCATTTTCGTGCCGAACCACTTTAAAAACTTGTCTCGTTGTTAACTTGTTCTTTTATATCTTGGCTGCTTGTTAACTTTATCCTTATTTGTTGAACAAAATCCTGTGTAATGGCATTTCCATTCAAGACACATCACAGCGCGACTTCACCTGGACAAGACCTAACAGGTACTATACGAATCTATGCCCTCGTCAATGAGACACTTTTGCTCCAGCATCCCTCTGCTGCGGGTTAACTCATTGCTCGCGATCGGCCCTTAAATCCAACTGTAATGAACCGATTATAAGCCACCGAGAAGGCCGACTATAGTCGAGGAAGCTCATTACGGCGTTTGACTCGCCGGCAACCATGAACCTACTTTAAGCCCCAACATAAGGTGTGGCCAGCCAGAGGTAGTTCACAGTTGACGATCGACACCCACGCTAACCGGCCACGGTAAATCGAATAATACCCACGATTACGGGCCATAATGGCCCAGGTAGTTACTGTGCGCGATCTCGGCTCCGAGTGTCTTAAGTACGGCTGTGGTAAAAAAGAGAAACTCCCCGCGGAGGCGTAAGATGGGTGACAAATGTCTCCAAGACCCACGGCTAGGGAAAGTTACTACAAAACGCGTTTGCCACGAACTTAAGCACATCACAGGCCTTCCGTGATTGGAAGTTTTACTATTTCTTATATTTCTATTTTGTTTAAAAACTTTCCTCCTATCCTCTATAACGATCCCTAAAGTACAGGACACAAAATAGGAGACGCTCGCTAATGGGAATAGGCACTCACAATTGGATGACAGGTCACTCAGCTGCATTCCACGCTCAGTCATACAAGACATTCAAACCAACCGTCTACGACTAAAATATAAAGGGCGGTACTTTCTTCTTTTGTATATGAATACGTAGCTGTAATTTATTCGCACATCACATTAACATTGCAAGATATGAAATTATATTTTAAGCAAGAACTTGATATCAAACACAATTGAATCACAGGAATGTGCACGGCTGTATTTCTTATGCAACACACCAAAATAACGATAGCATTCAAATATGACAGAATCGGCTTATGTTAAAAATTACATGCCAAGAATAAAGTCGTTCGTTACGAATAACATAATTACAGCCTAAAAGTTACATTAATGTTTTGGGGCTACCATAGACAGCAATGTCAAGTAAACCAAAAGATATCCAGATCATGTCAAGGAGTCGGCTGCATCGGAGCTTCACCTCTATCCTACTGGCCCTCCGAGATCTACTTAACCGTAGGATTGGAACTCTCAGCATGTTGACCAGAGGTAGTTGGTGCTTCAGAGGTCCCGCCTGTCCAATTCAGGAGAAGAATCCATTAAATAAACAATAAGCAATCAAGTTACGAAAAGCTAAAAGGGAAGACTTACCAGCATATGCTCCTTGATCATCATCCTCTAACTGCACACCTACCTCCTCAGCAGTAAGCAGCTGCATACCCTCCTTCACCGCCGCTTTCTCCTCCTTGGTGAATTGAGCCGTAACCACGTCCATTCTAAAGGCCACGCCACCCTCCTTGTTTGCATCGGCCTTAGCCTCCTCCAGGGCCCTGAGATAAATCCTGGCCATGACTCGGGGATAATCATCCATCCAAGATAAGTTGCCCTGTTTTCAAGTGCGAAAGTATATATCCTGAAGCATCTCATCCATTATCCCCTCATTCTCCTCGAACTCCCTTATTCGGTCCTCAGAAGCCAACAGCTTTGCAGTGACAGCATCCCTCTCCGATTAGTATCGCGAGCAGCCAGCCTGAAAGGATTTCTTCATCACCTCCATCTCCTCCTTCAGCTTGGTTTGAGCAAGCTATACGGCTTCAAGTTTCTCGGATAACTCCTGTACCCGCTCGAGATCCGCTTTTCGAACCTCATCCACCGTTGCAATAGCCATATCAATCCTTCCTTACAAGCAGCCTCCATTTTCCGTAACTCTGCCCTGCTGGCCTCTTCCATGGTTTTCTTTAATTGCCTAGAAGCGGCCTCATGTTGAGAGATCTGAATGGCCTGATCAGCGAGTTGTTTGGTCTGGTCGGAAACCATTAACCGCAGTCGAATGTTAGTACTCCTGATTTCTTCTCCAGCCTTGACCAGTCGGGCATGATGCCCCATCAGCTTCCTGGTTTCCTCAGCAACCCGGTCAATGTTTACCTTAGCTTCGTCCTCCAAAGTTACGACCCGAGTGGTAAGCAAATCAAGGTTCAGGGACTTAGCTTCATCCAATACTCTTACCATAGGATTACGGGGAAGAAGGTGCTCACTGGTAGCCTCATCAAACGTAATATCACAAGAACCCGGATCCAGATCTGGATGACCTGCAAACGGATTACGAGCCAAGCCGGGATGGCCTATCCGGGTAACGGTAGGATTTTCAGACGGGTGCAGAGGAGGTATAAATTCAGTATTCTTCTTCGTGGTAACCCGAAGAGGCTGAGTTGGGACTAAGGACCAGGTGAGGGTTCAAACAAGGAACGACTCCTCTTCTTTCTTTGGATATCCTCCTCGATAACTCCAAGAAGAGGGCGGTAGCTGACTACGTCTCCAGGGCGGTTAGTCGGAGGCTTTGATTTAGTAGAAGCCTTGAGAAGTTTGTATTGTTCAAGACGGTGCCGAACATCTGATGTCTTGGCCACCTTACCCGCTTCTGTGATAAAAACCAAGTGTTACAGGCATACATTGAGCTATAATTCAAGAAATATATCAAGTTAAGAAGAGTAAAGAGATGCTTTTGTTATACAAACCCTGGGGAGGAGTAGGATATTGCAATAAGTCCTGGATCTCATTCCAGGACGGGAGCTGACCGTAAAATATTCCTAAATCCTTATCATAAATGGAGTCGGCAGGAGTCAAAAATTCACCTTGAATCGTAGAAATTGCCTTAGCTGAAGTGCTCTTAGAAGATGAATCAGCGCCGGTCCCGGCCTTGTCAGATTTCTTAGGCTTCTCCACTAAAGCCGATCCTTCCTCCAACCCTTCAAAAGCTAGGCGGAAAGCGTCATCTGTCCACTCCTGGATCACACCTGCTTGCTCGGAAGACAAAGCCCCAGTGCCATCACCACTCTGTCCGTCGCCACCATCATCACTATGACCATCACTATCACCTTCTCCACCACTTCCGCTCTTCGCCGCACCTCCTTCATCCTCGCCTCTTTCCTCCTCCACATCTTCCTCCTCCGGGACATCTGGACATGTGCTGGGGGTGGGTCCATCGGACTTCTTAAGTTTCTTTCCCCCGGCAATTGGATGTTCCGAGAAGGCTTTCCTTTTGCTGCTCTTCGCCGTAGCCCCTCCTTTAGCTTTGGCGGCCTTCTCCTCAGCCGTGTCTCTTTGCTTGACCACAGACTGGCGTGGTAGAATCAAGTTGAGCCCCAAAAGAGTAGCGTTCCTGATCAAATAAGAAGCTGCCCTCACGTTTTTCGAAATAGCTTCTATTTCCGCAGCCATCTGAACAAGACGATCGTTCTCTACAACTGCAAAGCCACCTGTCGCTAGCAAGAAATAAAGCACATAAGGAGGAGCATTGCAGTCAGAATAGAAATTATAAATAAGATTCAACTTACAGCCAGAGGTGAAGCAGTGGAAAGGAACAGAGTCATCCTTGACGAAAAACCATTCCTTCTTGAACATGCTAAATTTTGAATATAAGTGCAGGACTGGCTTGAAAGACACGGCCGATTCTAAGCTAATATAAGGGGACCCCTTCTTGTAGCCTCTCAAGTTGTATAGGTATCGGATTTCTAGGTAGGAGGGGGGACGCCCATATTTTCTCTGGAAGATAATGAACAGACTCACCAAGATGGCGTAGGAGTTGGGCTGAAGCTGGAAAGGGGCCACCTTCAAGTATGTGATAAAGCTAACTATCCAAGCGTTGATCGAAAAGATGGCTCCGCACATACAGTGATACCTACTGTAAGCGAAATATCGTTCAAGGAGGTTATACGGCATCACTCTTTTCCCCGACAACATCATATGCGCTATGTCGATCCCAAAAGATCTAGATATAACGTCAAGCTGCTCATCTTTAAGGGAGCTGGGAAAGCAGTCAGGCGGTGAGTTCAAGAGCTCTTGAGGACCGTACCCGTCTACTAACGATCTCGGGGGTGGTCCATGTCGTTCTGGTTCTACCTGAACTGGGGGCATTATGGAGGACTCTTCTTTGTCCTTGGTTTTCTTCTTGCCAGAACGAGTTTCTACTTTATGAGACATTATCTGCAACACGAGAAAACATATTGTTAGAACAGGGAGTGTAGAGATATAAACAAGCAAGTACATACAGTCTGGAATCTCATTCATAATTCAAAACATAAAATTTCATTCGGTAGTATGAATCTGAGGATCCATTCGGTACTCATACTCCCTAATTTCATTCAGTAGTTCGAGCCAAAGGATCCATTCGGCACTCATTCTCCCTAATTTCATTCGGTAGTTCGAGCCAAAGGATCCATTCGGCACTCATACTCCCTAATTTCATTCGGTAGTTCGAGTCAAAGGATCCATTCGGCACTCATACTCCCTAATTCATTCGGTAGTTCGAGTCAAAGGATCCATTCGGCACCCATATTCCCCGATCTCATTCGGTAGTTCAAGCATAAAGTTTATTCGGTAGAAGAAAGCCTCACCTGGTCCGGCAGTCGAATCTGGTTCGGTGATATGATTGATTCGGCTATTTCAAACAGTAAAGAATGGCAGAGGCGTGAAGCCCATACTTATAGGCAAGCGTAGGAGGACCGGACCAACTGGTTCGGCACTTGGGCCGAATGAGAGTGTCCAAACGGGAGAAAACAAAGTGCAACATATGCAAGCATATGCCCCACTTTGGGGGGCAAATGTTGGGCATATTCTCACCACCGAATCAAGGCCCTGTCGAACCACTCACCACCGGACCAATCCACCTACTCCCACTACCGAAGCAAGGCCCTGCCGAACCACTCTCCAACGGACCAATCCACTACTCCCACTACCGAATCAAGGCCCTACCAAACCACTCACCACCGGAGCAATCCACACTTCAACCATCACCGGACCAAGGCGTTACCGGACCAACATTGCCAGGCCAGATCACGACAGCCCAGGCCCACCAGCAGCTATATACATCCAAGACCCCTACCCCCATTCTCACTCTATAAATAGAGGGGTAGGGGTACAACAATGGGGAACAAGTTTGAGAGCTCAAGCACGAACAGAACTTTCAAACAACTTTCATATACTTGTAATCAAAACTTTGTACTTGTAATCTGAACAGTGAAAGAGAATAACATATGAAGTGGACGTAGGCACATTCTGGCCGTACCACTATAAATCTGCATGTCTTTTACAGTTTAGTCCCTGCTATTTACATATTTGTATAAATCACCCAAATCACTAAGAACAACATAAAATCGACTAAATCATATGACTTGGAGGTGTTTGCCCATTTTTGTGCAAACAGTAATGACCCGCCAATCCCTAGATTTCAATTTGACAATAAATCACACATGTCCAAACCAAAGTGAACAAAAAGATGGATAATTATGGGAAAGAAGAAGAAGAAAGAAGAGAAGAGAAGAAGAAGAGAGAAGAAATTAAAAATAATCACAGAATCTCACAATCACAGTGGAACAATATATAATATAATATCAATGAGCTTTACAACAGGAAACAGATATATACATACATTCACCAGAGTACAACAACACTCACAATCATCAGCCTGGACAGTTATAACAACCTGTCATCACAATTGCTGATGATTTCAAAAACAAAACAGCGAAAATAAAATATATACATAAATACGATTTGAAGACCTCCAACTCGTTTTCTAAGCTCCAATGCATCCAACACAATCTGTAAATATGCTTAGTCTGACCCGAGCATTATAATCAAGTAACACCCGAGTCAGTCTGGAAAACTAGCGTGAGAAAACACACCCAACTGGATTTTAAAAGTATAGAAAACCTTCCAGAATCAAAAGTATTTCGTAAGACCATGCCGTACATAAACATGTATGGGTTTTTACTTTACGATAAGCAAAGCATTTCATATGAAATTCTCCGATATTATAATAGTCTCTAATATACAAATACTTTTTAATCTTAGCCGAAATGGTTACATTAATTAAATTCCAGTATAATAGGTATGTAATCAAAACCACGAAGGCACGTATTGGAGATTGAATTCCATACTATGACAAGGTAAGGAACTACCTACCAAAGGTACATCTTTAGATAAATGCACCAGGGTCTAAAAAGAACATATTGTACCCTTGCCACATAGGACTGGCCTACCAATTGACTAGTAGTACCGAATATGATCACGCTGCTTGGGCCCCGAAGCACATAAATAGAGATAATAACCGATTTAGATATTGGAATGGCCATACCCTACTTAGGAGCGACCAAATTGACCCTGTTGCATTCCCAATTTTTCTTATTTCTCGGCTAATGAGGGTTGAGTCTACGTTTTACATTTTTATAGCACTTTCCACTTGGAATGCTAACACTGCCCTCCAAGCAACAATGCAGTCAGTATTCATCCGTACAAGTTTGTGCTAGGACTGAACGAAACACTTAAGAGCTCCCTCTTCATATTCCATCATCTTCTAGATGTCTTCAATTTGAAAAAGCATTCATTGGGTCTAAGTGGTTTTTAGATAACATACCCGACCCCAATCTCTTCGAAACAACATTTGATAATTCTCGATAAACCTAGCCCCAGTTTCATAGGAAATAAACAGTCAAAGGAATGAACGGATTCACCTCATAACTGTTAGTGGACGGATTTCCTTATCATTGTCCTAAGAGAACGAAACGAGATTTATATGCATAGTACAACATCATCAGAGATGACTATGCCATAAAACTCACGTGTTTCTCCTAGATATTTCCAAAGTTATGTTTTGGGTCCATATTTAATAGTCGGTTATTTAACTATCTAACAACAAACATTTAATCAGGAATATAATTCCTGAGGGAAAACCAACATTAGTTAACCACTAAGCAACACCAAGCCTCTATTAATTAATCTTTTATAATTTAAATTCACTTTGTAATACTTGAATCAAAAATTCGTTTTACAAGAATTGATATAAAGCCAAATCCCTATTTCTCCATACTTGGAAAATATCTATATGCTTATCCCGACGGTATAAGTGTATTCACCAACAATTTTTAAAGATTCCCCTTTTTATTCAATTGAAAAACCATTTATAAACCTTATTATAATCCACAAAACCATCAACAAAATCCTTTTATAAATCTATAAACCCATTTATAAAATTCCGTTTATAAATATCTAAAACCATTTATTTGTAAAACTCCTTTTATTTTTTTTTAACTAATCATCCTTTACGATTTTTCCAAACATGTTATAAGATTCCTCTTATGATCCACATCTGCTTATAAAACCCTATTTATAAATCTCTTAAACATTTATAATATAAATTATAATCATTTACTTAAAACACTATTATAAAGTAGTAAACATTATAAAAAATATTTACTTTAAAAAAATTTAAAATAATAATCAATAAATTCCAAAACATCCTAAAAAATAATAATAATTTATCTTCACATTTTTATAAATACTAATAATTAATTTCTAAAACTTTACGGATAAAAATTAAAATCAATTTCTAGCCATATTAATATTTTAAGTAGTTAACTTTCTAAGATATTTAAAATATAGATAAACAATTTTTAGACAATATTAATTTTAATAAACAACCTTTAAAATATAAATATATTTTCTAGATAAAAATCAATACTTAATTCAACATAATCATTTCCATATTTATAAACCATGTTCATAAATCTCTTTCCATTTTATAAAAACTTCCTTTCATAAAAATTCCTTTATTTGTGAACCTCGTTTATGACTCCATTCCTTTATAAATTTCGCTTATTTATAGAACCCCATCCAAAACAAAATTTAACAATCCCAAATTTACCCTCATCTTAAATTTCCAAAATAGAATCAACTATTTTTTAAAGTATGATCCCTCGTCTTATAATAAATCCGCCACTTGATTTATTTCACTAATTTGTTAAATGATAATAATTCCTTTGATTTATAACACTGTTTATAAATCCATATTTTTAGTAATAAAATACGATTTTACAAACCTTTACTTCTTCTGAAAAATATCACTTTTATAAATTTAGCATTTATAAATTTCATCTTTATAAATAAAATACAATATATATACCTATATATATATGTATAATGGTTAATAATATTTATATAAAAATATTTCTATTTTCCTTTTAAGACCATATCCCTTTATTCTTCGAGATTTTAAAATCTTTACTCTCGGTTTTAAAATTCTATTTAAAATATTTTATAAAACTATTAAATTATAATATCCACAAAATTCATACTTCTATTTTAGAAATTTTTTTTAAACATGATTTTTTTTTCAAATCACTTGAAATTTCTTTTTAAATCAAATCATTATTTTATAGTATTTTAAAATACCAAAATTGAGGCCTAATGCTACCAATAGACTAAATAAAAAAAATCATGTCCATGCCATCAATTATAACATCCAACATATCATATATCAATTTATATAACAATAAATCAATTGTGTGAGGAATCCCGTTGGATCTCTCCAACCTGTCCCCCTACATCACATACAGTATATAATCATAAAAATGTAAATCAACTACTTTGAGGCGAGATTCGTATACAGATGGTCATCCGCTCTTATACAGGAATGTAATAGAGTCTCATCTGCTCCAATAGGAGAGAATATATCCAAACCAATAATATAAACAAGTAATCTATCCAAACAATCAATAAAATTCAATAATAAAATATCTACACATTCAATAAATAATTTTATTGACTAAAAATATTTATGGCCAACCAAAAAGGTAAGACTAACGCACATCGATTTTCAATCGTCAAAACATTTAGTTTTGAATTAAAATTGAACGAACGTCCAATTTTAATCCAAAATTCCAACTAGCTCTATATCCATCCAATCCAATTCTATAGCGTAGCCTTCATCGATACGATCACAACGGGATTCGTCACGTTCAATTTCACCTCATACGAGAAAGTTACGGATTTATTTACATTAGATATAATTCAATTGTAATTAGAAAAATTAATTAACTTAAAATTTCAGTTAACCTTTCTCTTACATTTCCTTGTTTACACGCTCTAGGAAAATGCGCCCTTTTTTTTCAAACATCGATTGTATACTCGCGTTCAAACTAGGCCGCCGCCATCGACCTACCACTGCCGCGCGCCTCGCATGCGCATTATCAGGCCCGATCCTTGTTTTTTTCGATCCTCGATCGAACGCCGCCCACAACAATGTGGGCCCATCACTAGCCGCCTCCAACTAGACATCACCTCGTACCTTGATCGCCTTCGAATTGCTTAGCCAGGAATCGTGCGCCTCAAGCTCGATTTTAATTTTCAATTTTCTTTTTAATTCATGATTTCTGAACGTGGAGAAGTATTTAAAAACGTGGGAAATGATATGGTGCGATAGTGGAAATATGGAAACCGTATGGAGAGTATGGGCTGATGATTTGGGTATGGGTTGGGATGGTGAATATATGTAAATATAATTTATATTCGAAAATTTCTAGTTTGACGCACTCAAAAATTTCATACCTCAAATGAGGTAAGCCGTCTGACATTCTATATGTTATACCCATATTCCAAACACAATGGAACTAGTCTCAACCCCTAATTCGATCATATATAGAAGATAGCTTTTCAACCCATTTTTATATAAATTTTCTTAAATTAATTTCTATGCATTTTGATCTTGCATGGCCAGCCGATACATTCAATCATCACAAAATTCGATGGCATATAATAATTCACTATTACGGATTCGATGAAACCGGTTTCGTCGAAATCCAAGATGGTGCTCCAAAAGGCTATTTTTACAAGTTAATTAAAATGAGTAATTTCCAAAATTAGCTTAATCACTTTTAAATCCAATTTAAAAGTTTACCATCTTCCTTCTTATTCAAATAGATTTAGGATCAACTTTTGAAATCAATTTCAATCATATTAAATTCAAGATTCAATTATTTTGAATTTTTAAATATCAAATTCAACAATTCATTATCAATTAAATGGCTATATTTTGAAATCCAAGTTCTTAAATTTTAAAATTAACCTTTTTAATATTTAAACTCAATTAAATATTTTAAATTCAAATGACAAAAAATATGGGTCGTTACAAATAAGGAGCAACTTTAGTAGCTTCTATGGATATTAATGATGTTCATCATCAACATCGCATGTATGAGTGGGCGGCTTTCCTCTAAGTGTTAATGAAATGTGCCACATTAAGGTTGAATCTATAGTGTAGAGGAGTTAATCATTGATGTGCAGCATTGATTAGGTTGGTACTACCTAAAAGGCAACATTAAAGAGCCGTGATATTAGAATAGAAGCCGTATTAAAGAGATGCGACATCATTGCTTTTTCTACTTTGATTGCAGGAAGTATTAGTGATGAGTTACGTTGATCAAAAGCGATATCACTTTGGAGGGTGACACTGATAAAATAAGGCATCAATGAAATGCGATGTAGGGCATATCCACATTCATTGATGGTTAACTGTATTAGTTGCAGTCGATATCATTACTTCCTTGAATTGATGCTATGTTGGTTCCATGTAGTATTAATAATACTTAGTATCATTGTTTCTTTAGTTGCACGTGACATTGTGTATGTCCTTTTATTGATGCAACTCAGCATTATATTCCTTCGATGATAATCCACATTCATGCTTTCGATCTTGATTATTGGTGTGGTGCTGATGAGTTGCGACGTTTATCTTATTTAGTGAAAAGCGGTATTGATAAGATGTAGCGTTGATGGAATGTAATATAAACGGGAGGTGGAATCAGGTAGAAGTGGAATCCGCAACATACGTTATTGATCGTATGCGGTATTAAATGATGTTGATAGAGCATGACATTACTTCCGTCTTGAAACATGACATCATGTTCTTGTCTTATTGTCATGACCCAAAATCCAACGTTCAAAAATTAACATCAAACACCTCACTTGTATTCGACTGCCGAAGATTCAAACGTTAAACTCCAGTTCGGATGGAGCTTATAACAATATTAGATGAATACAGAGCAGTGGAAACAAAAGATGATATCATTAATAAACATCACATATACAACATTGGGTACAACATTCATTACAACATCGATCACCAACATCAGAGTGCTATATATACGATACAACAACAAAATGGTAGCACCACAGCGGAAAAGACAATAGAGCTATAATAACTCTAACAGAGTCTTCAAAAGAAAGAGAGCGATGGCGAGATTCCAACATAAGCACCTTCAAAATCAAACTCCAAAGCTTCCAAAATCCGACAACTTCCAAAAGACTTCTAAATCCAAGCTAGCTCCAAAACACGGATAACTTGCTTCTAGGCTGCCCGTGTGGAAAATTATGGACACCCCGAGTTTAGGAAGGGAACAATAAACTCGGAGTCAGTCATGGGACTGGTATGAGTAAACAAAACAGTTGTTTGAACAAAAACAATTTTAAAAAGAAATCCATTCATGCTTTTGGAAAATGAAACTACCATAAGGCCTCCCGGCACATACACAATGCAATCGTGCACTTGGGGGGAGATTTCTCTTTATGATAGTCAAATATGCTTGATATGAGAAAACTCTTTTGATATTATTATTAGTCCATTGTGTGAAAACATTTCGAAAATATAATATTAATCTTAGCCAGCATACGTATCATTATATTATGCCTACTATAGCTACCATGTTAAATGGCAGGTTCTACAACTAAAACCGTACTGGGCGCGTATTGGTGATTGGATTTCCAACAAATGGTCAGGCTAAAGAACTTACAATGCCACATGGGTACGCCTCTGGAGGAATGGACCGAGAACCTAACCGGATCTCTGCCAACACAAGGCTGGGTTACCTCTGTAACTAGGTAACTAACTATTACGAGTATGCCATCCCTCGGTCGTAACTGACCTTTATTAGGGCCCCAACAACAACAACCACAAAGTAACATAAATGCAATATCCACATAAGTTAAGTATCTGGCCTCCATACCATGATACCACTTGTTATCCAGAAGGAAATGCACATACCCTAAGGGGCGCTACCCCCAATAACCTTGCTGCATCCTTCCTGTTTCGACCATTTTCGGGTTATGAGGTTCGACGCAGTCTCGTCCACAAAGCTAAGCTTTACACAAAATTCATGCTTCAATCAACAAATGATCAGTAGCACTCAGCATGTCACACTATCAAATTGGGAGTATATCACTAATAACCATCAACTACATAACTACTGAGCTCGTACGTCTCAGAGAAGGGTGTTAAGCTAAGAGAATAAATTCTCCGCCACCAAACAGAAATGTATTTGATAGAAATCAGCTTCATGTCTCAAAGTGTAATGTCAGACATACAACCATACAAGTCCATTCTAGGTTCGAAGGGAACCGAATGCACTTCCAAAGAAGCTCTTGCAATCCGGGTATCCACAATCCCGATCGGACTTCCCATCACATATGGTGATCTCTATACCGGAGCAACTCAATGCATGACTTCGACAGGTTATCCTATCGTTCTCGAAGGCACCCGGTCTTCACCACCATCTTCAAATGCTTTCCATTTCGTCATATCATTATTCGAAATGGGTTATATGACACAAAGTCCTCTCCCGGCTAAATCGAATATTGAGCGCTCAATTTAAAAACACATGGATATATCAATCACAAAGATTCACCATTAAGGTTCGATGTGGGTTTCGGATAACCAACCAGAATCCAACTCCCTGTCGCATCGAAATTCAAATGCCGTTTTACGGGCCAAAGAGTTTTCACATTCACATAGTAATATGTTCACAGATGTCACAGCTCGGCACAAAGTAATTCATATCACATAGTATCACAATCACATATCAGGGATATCAATCAATACAAAGAATTCAATAATAATTAATCATCTCAATTAAGGTGAACAAATAATGTGATTACAACTAATTAATCACATAATTATTTTTCACTAATTAACCTTAATTACTGATTAATTATCTTTAATTATTAATTAATCCTTAATTGTTAATTAATTAATCATATTAATAATTAATTAACCTGAATTATCATTCAATTAACCTTTAATTATTAATTAATTATTCTTAATTAATACCCAATTATAAATTAATTAATCTTAATTACTTGCATTAATTAATTAATCCTTAATTATAAATTAGTTAAATCTTAATCACCTTAATTAACTAATTATTTCTTAATTATTCACCTTAATTAATTAATTAATTAACCTTTTATTAAAAATTAATTAACCCGCAATTAATTACTCTTTAATTATTAATTAATTATAAATCATTAATTATTTAATTATTATTAACAATATAAATTAACTTAACTTTTAAGTTAATAATTTAAAAACATTTGGTTAATTCTTTAATTAGTTTGTTAAGTTTTTATTTAAAATAAACTTTAATAATTAAAAGTTTAAAACATTTTTAAACTTAAAAAAAAAACTAGTCCAAAAACTTTAACTACACATTCCAACTAAACAAACAATCGTCAATTTAAAAAGGATAAATTTATAAATTAAATTAACTTAAATTGTTAAAGTTTTAAAATTGGAAATTACAATAACCGAGTCGACCCGAGTGTTCCCTAAGACAAATGCCTGCTTACTTCGAGTCATTCCCGAATCAAACCCTAAATTTTATTTTAAAACTTATAATTTTTTAAAGTTTACATACCCGGTGCAACTCAACAATTACTCGAATCAAAACCCGAGCCTGTTGCCTGCTTCCCCAAAGACAACTTCGAGTCTAAAGCCTTCTTCCCCAAACCAAAATTTCTGATACAACCTTGACACCGTGCACATGCACAGGAATTCCAGCCATCTTCAATCGATGCTACGACCGTAAGTCGAGATGATCTCCTATAGCCACCAGACCACCCAGCAACACTAAAGATCGACGAACTTGGGATTTAGCTTCACGAATCAAACTGGAAGAAAAATGATCGCAAAAAACTGATTCACTTTAACATCTCAGGCCAGTAGAAGCGTCTAGACCTCGTCCCGAGCTTCGCCTACCTCCCTAGTTTCGATCGCCCCTGGCACGATCGACTTCGATGCGACGACGACACTACGGTAAACAAATATCTGACCTCGACCAAACTAGGGGTTTAAACCCTAAAACTTCACCGTTCCGACGCTACCGTAGGCTATCACCTAACCCGATATTTTTTGATGATCTCCGACTTCCCAGCAAGCTACAACTTCGACCCCAAGAACCAATGCCTCACTGATCGCCAGGATTTGGTGAACATGGCGATTCCGTTCATCCCCATTTTTCTCAGTGGATACTTTATTAAAAATTATGGCTTTTCTTTTAAAAATCATCAATTTCAAAAACATTTCGATTCATATACTTGAAATCAGAAATCATGATAATTAAATTTACAGCATACTTTAAGTTTGCCTGTAATTTCAAATTTCCAAAGGAAACTTTAATTTATTTTGCTTAAATTTATTTTTAAAACTTAAAACATGTTTAAAAAAACAATTTTTGTTTGAATGCTAAAGCCTAACAATGATCAAGGAACACTACAAGAAAATCATCTTTTGGTTGCAGAAATTTGTAGCGTTTTTATGTAAGTGCAACCAATATTATTTCATGTTGTATTATAAATGCAACCAAAAAAATTACTCATTCCCGCCTTTATTAAATGAAATTTCGTGTGACCTTTAAATGTAACCTGGAAATTTGCCGCCTATGAAATTTTCATTAGCTACTTTGATTTCTTTTTCTCACACTCATCCTTTTTATTATCCATTTCCTTCTAAAAGGAAGAAAACCCTAAACTAACATTTTTCCAAAGTCGACTTAGCAAATCTCCTGTTACCACAACACTTCAAATCTTCGATTTGCCTTGCTTAGAATAGCTGCTGCTGAAGAGCTTCGTTGAATCCAAACTCGAACTAGACCTTACAAAATCATTTCCTATTATTTGATCAGCAGCACGCAGTTTTGCCATCGATTGACAGATCTAGAAGCAGACACATACAATTACCACAGCCAAAAATCCACCGTCTTCAATTCGGAGCTCACACATCAAAAAAGAAAAGAAAAGTATTTCGATCTCTGTTGAAAGAAAGAGAAGCTTGAGCTTGTTGCCAATTTCTTCCATGCTTCTCATTTCATGATGTGAGACCGTGATGTAGACGAGGTGCTTGAAAGAGATGCCGATGTGCCTGGAGTTTGAGAGTTCAAATTTGGAAGTAAAAGTGTACGTCCCTAAATTTTGGTTCGCGTGTGTCGATCTCCATGCCGTAAGAAATTATTCAGAGCTCTAGAAACGATTGCAATTAGTTTGGCAGTAGCCACTTATTGAACTGCTGTGATGTCAGGTCATAATTCAAGATTTTACAAACTTTGGCAGTAGCCACTTCTTGCATTTTAAGTCGACTGCACAAACCCAAAATTGAAAGGTTGATAATACATATGCAGTGCATGCTAGTGTGTGTTTTGCTTTAGGGTTCAGGTTTTAAATTTTCATGTCTTCTTGTAGAGATACTGGTTCTTGTCTGTGGAAAAAACATTGAGCCTATAAGTCCAGAACTCAGGCGCTTCATCCGCTCTATGGGAATGAAACTGGAAGCAGTAGATTCGGTTATGATTGAATACTAATGATTCTATTATATTTTCCTCAACAATTGAAGTTTGCATTATACTCTTATGCTGCTGCATATGATCTATTTTTTTTTCTCTCTAACATATTGCAAAAAAAAATTTTCACAGAGAAATGCAGCTTCTACCTACAATATACTAAATGAAGAAGGAAGAGTTGTAGCTGCTGCCCTCATTCCCTTCAAAGTCTCCTCATAACCTAATATAAGCTAAGTAAGCATTTTTTTTCTTTTCTTAAATTTTACTAGTTGGATTAAACATTATCCTTTTTAATATTTTAATTGTACGAAATTCGTTTCAAATGCTTATTAAGAATTTTATTTAAGTATTGTCCTGTTGGGTATGCATTGGCTAATATCCTTATGTTGTCCTACACATGATAGGTTAATGGGGAGTTGATATATCTTATTCTCTCTTCCAAATGGTTTTATTTTGAAAATCAGGCAGTTTCTCCATATTTGTTAAAAGTGCCAGATTTCATTAATAATAAATGTACTGAATGAAGATAAGTATATTAAAAGCTGTGATGAACTACTCTGAGTTCAGATTTTTAGTATGTTTCCTACAGAATAAGAACGAGTTTACAGTAGTTCTGTCATATTTATCCTTTCGGATGTTGTGGTTATCGGATTCATCGTTCATCTGTTCACACTATGATATGCTGTTTACTTTGCAAAATAATTTGTTAACTAAATATGAAGCAATCGTGTTGTTGCAAGCTAGTTGAACATGTTTGGACAATGTTTTAGTACGATTAAGTACAAAACTAATTGTGGAATTTAGTTCATAGGTCACCTTCTTCTTACCTAATATTTCCTTTTCACATTTAGCTATGTTTATTCTCTTAAACCAGTGTGATTATTTTGTTCCTATTGCTGATACTACAAGATTATGATCAAAATATAGAAACTAGTTAGAGGAATCAACAATCAGGTACTTTCTTATTTCTTTAATTTTTTCTTTTTATTCCTACATCTGTTAAGGCCATTGTCAATATAATCAACCGTTAACATGTTTGTTTACGCTGACTGTAATTTTCATCTCTTTATTAGCTATTTGTTGTAGCTCTATCAAGAAACACACTCATTTTATTTTATCTGTCAAGATATGCACGTTCGTCCATTTTGAAGAAGTCCCTTGCAGTTTATTTGCGATTTTGATTTACTTAAATGCATTACATAATTACTGCTTAATAGTAGAAGATACTTGAAAGAAAGAAATAACCGATTGTAATCATCCATAAATCATTGCATTATAGTCTTTTTTGTGTATAATAATATGTTTTCTGTGCTATATTTGTTTACATAGGAAAACAGAGGATGGGGTGAAGGTAGTTACAGTGAAAAATTTAAGAAATCCATATGAAAATGAAGGGAATTTCAATTCTAGGTTCAAACTGACATTAAACAAGCTGTATGCCTGAAGTTTAATTGATTACGATCGGGTCATCATGTTGGATTCAGATAATCTCTTTGTTCAAAAAACGGATGAGCTCTTTCAGTGTGGTCAGTTTTGTGCTATATTCATCAATCCATGCATATTTCATACTGGCCTTTTCGTTCTTCAGGTGCAATTGCAAAACTTTTTTCCCGTTTTCATTGTTTCATTATTATATCAAATTTGTTATCATTTGAAAACATCTGTACTTTGTGTTGTAAACAAATCAAATACGTCGTGGCCTGTTGGGTATATTTTACTATTGACTAAGGGACTAAGCTTTATATTTCCTGAATCAGTTGTAATGATATGTTTGATTGTATGATAAAATCCTAGTAGTTGTTAATGGATTTCAAATATGATGCAATATATATCTGTAACTTCACAAATTGCAATACTTTGGGTATATGCAGCCTTCAATGGAGGTCTTCAATGACATGCTTCATGAACTAGATGTTGGTCGATCAAATCCAGATGGTGCTGATCAGGGTTTTCTTGCAAGTTACTTTCCAGATTTGCTTGATCAGCCTATGTTTCATCCTCCACCAAACGGTAATTCACTGCAAGTTATTTAAAGTAACAGCTTTACTCTATTTCATTCACATGGATTCTTTTCATAACATCCCATTGCTCACACATGCTTTCCTTCTGGGCTTTAGCTACTTCGCTTTAGCTGCAATTTCATGCTTTCCTTCCAATTACAACCACAACATCTATCGCAATGCAAGAAGTTTATGCACGACAGTTTACGCAAGCAGTTTATGCACACCTATCGTGATATAGTAAATTCTAGCCTACGAGGGTGGAATGCAAACACTTTGCAACTGCTTTTGCAAGGTGAGTTATTGAACTAGTTTAATTAAAAAAATTCTAACGCGATTGTGTGAATAAGGTCAGCTATTTGTAAAATGATCTTAGCTTCAGAAAAATAATAAAATGCAAGCTAGTGGCATATACATAGCCGATGGAGTATTGATATTAGCTTCAGGTTACTGGCTTGCTGTGTATAAAAGTATAAAGCAAGCTAGTGACATATACATAGCCGATGAAGTACAATTAGAATTTACACTCACTATACATTTTTGGGGATTTGAAGGGCATGGTATGACTAATTTAACAACATTTTATATATAATTGTAAGATTGGACTTTATTTATTTCATTTCCTTTGTAAATTTGATTATTTATATGACATTATTTATAATATGATATGCTCGTATAGTGTTGTAGATGTTTGATAATAATCGTTTGACAATATGTTGTGTTTTCCCTTGTGCAAGCATTAGATTTCCGAAGAGAGCAAGGTTGGACTTTTATGGTTCTAGCTTTCACTTGTGCATGCAACAAAGAATTATGGGTAATTGAGCATTTTGTTAGCACCAGTTTGGTATAACATTTTATTAGCACTTAGTGTGTAAATTTGTATACGAATGGTTATTGTTTGTGAGTTTGGTTATTTTATCAAAAAACTATTGTATTAGAATGGTTATGGATATCCTATTTGATTATATGATTAATATGTTTTTTTAATTGTTCGAATATGATGATTATGTGAGCGATTGTTGATTGATATAGTAGAAACAAAATAGACCATCAACAGGAAATAATAGCACGAAAAAATAGTGCAAAATGATCATCAACTTTTAGTAGCGTTTCAAAAATGCTACGAAAATACATATAGTGGCGTTGTGTAAACGCAACCGTAAAGTAGGGGTAAAGTTGGAATTTCTATTGGTAGCGTCAAAAAATCTTTTGGGGGCGTTTTATACACGCTGCAAAAAAAGAATTTAGTAACGTTTAAAAAACGCTGCTAAAAATTCATTTATAGCGGCGTTATAATAAATGCAACAAAAAATCATGGATTTTTAGTCGCATGTTTCCTAGCGGCGTTTATCAAAACGCCACCAAAACTTTTTGTAGCGTTTTTTGAGCGCCACTAAAAATCAAATTTCTTGTGGTGGAAGAAGAAATCGAATTTTTGAATAGATTTGCATTATTGTAACCTAGAACAGAACTTATGTCCTTATTTACAGACATGCACATATAATTTCATATATAGATATACATTCACACATCAATTTTCACTCCACACTTCAACATCATTCGCAACAATATATTTTTAATTCAAATCATAAGAAGGTTTACTCACCTTGATCAACAAGAAAGAGAGAACTTTAAATTCTGGAAGTTGGAAACAGAAAACTAGAATTTGCTCTTGTGTTTGGATTTGATTATGATACTCTGATCTTTGTTGTTTGGATGATGAAAACCTTGATTTGCTTAACAAGTTGAGATGAATTTTTCTTTGTTATTTGTTTACAGACTTTGTTGTTGATATTTGAGATGATTTCCAGGCTTTAAACTTTGAATTGAAAAAGGTGTTTGAGTTCCCAGATTTATGCTTTGATGATTTTCTGGTTTTAGAGTTTTTGATTTTTCTTCTCAGATTTTTTTTTTGAAAATTTTGTTTTCTGGTTTTAGAATTTGTACAGGATTTGGTGATAAAGATAAAAAAATAAGGAGAAGGAGATTAGAGATGTTATATAGCTTTATTTTCTTTTTATGAATTTTCTCAAAAATAGAAACAATAAAATGACACTTGTTCATTTTAATTACAAGATCATTACACTTGTAAATCTACTTACTTGAAATTTTAACACTTGTTAATTGATGTACTAAAAGCTTAACACTTATCTCTTTTTATTTATTTTATATTATATATTGATTTTAAAAATAGATTTCCTTTATTTTTATAAAGACATTTACTTTATATTATAATATACTATTTAAAAGAAAAAATGTTTTAAAACTAATTACATATTAAATAAATTACATATTTATTATTTTAAATCCAAGTTATTTTACTAAGACATTTATTTAAATTTTAAATCCAAATTCAAATTTAAGTTCAAAGTCAAATTCAAATCTACCCACACATATATATAATTTTAAAATATTTATTATTTTGAATTATTAAACTCAAATGTAAACCACCATTTTATTCAGATATACAAATCAATACTTATCTCATTTATTTTGAAATTTTGAAATTGATTTTAATTAAATTCCAAAATTTATATCAATTACTAATTTTAAATTGATAAAAATTAGAATATTACAGATTCCCCCTTTAAGAAAATTTCGTCCTCGAAATTTGAAAGAGAGAGAGAGAGAGACAAACAAAGAATATATGAATACATACAAAAAGATAGAGAAATGGCTTACCAGATTAAGCCGGAATATCTACTCTACAATTGGGATAGGACTTCTGCATGCTATCCTCTGTTTTTCAAGTACAGTCATTTGGATCACCACTCCATTGCACTTAAGTAGTTTGGCAACTTATTCCTCATTTGATTTTCATCACGATCAATGAACTTTAACGGTTCTCTTTTAACTGCCAGATTTGGTGTGATCTCCAACTTCTGCTGAACGGCCTCCTCAATAATACAGTCTGGATCGTTCACATATTTCCGAAGATGTGAAATGTGAAACACATCGTTTACGCCAAATAACCAGCTGGGTAGCTGCACTCGATATGCCAAAGGACCGCTCCTCTCCAATATAGGAAAAGGACCAATATATCATGGTGTCAGCTTATCAGTCTTTCCAAATCTCAACACTCTACGCATTGGAGACACTTCTAAGAAAACAGAATCTCCAACTTGAAACTCTAAAGCTCTTCTCCTGCAATCAGCATAACTTTTCTGACGACTTTGAGCCGTTTTCAACTTCTTTCAAATAAAATCAACTTTCTCAGTAGCTTCTTTTATCATATCTGGTCCAAGAACGAGTCTATCACCTGACTCAATCCAACATGCAGGTGATCGACACGGTCGACCATATAAAGCTTCGAAAGGAGCATTTCAATAGTGGTCTGATAGCTATTATTATACAAGAATTCAACCAGATGCAAATGGTCCTCTCATGAACTGCCAAAGTCGAGAATACAAGCGCACAAAAGGTCTTCTAAGATTCGACTAATCCTTTCAGTCTGCCCATCAGACTGTGGGTGATAAGCAGTGCTGAAGTTCAGTTTGGTTCCCAATGAGGCTTGAAAGCCTCCCAAAACCTACTAGTGAAAATCGGGTC
The DNA here is from genome assembly GCA_030765085.1 of Allium cepa. NCBI lineage: Eukaryota > Viridiplantae > Streptophyta > Magnoliopsida > Asparagales > Amaryllidaceae > Allium > Allium cepa. Next base: position 626,740,479 of record CM060940.1, on the reverse strand, counting down.
ACAATCACTCACTATACTGCAGGATATACCATGGAGACGAACAATCTCTTTCATATATAATTCAGCTAAACTTGCCGCTGTCCAGGTAGATTTTACTAGGATAAAGCGGGTGGTCTTTGTCAGACGGTCCACAATAACCCAAATCGCTTCATTCCCCTTTCGAGTGCGTGTCAAGCCGTCTATAAAATCCATTGATACTTGAACCCATTTCCACTTAGGCACTTCCAACGATTGAAGTGAACCCGCCATCTTCTTTTGATCACTTTTGATTTGTTGGCAAGTAGCACAACGACTCACATAAATAGATATGTCCCTTTTCATTGTTTTCCACCAGAAAGTTCTTTTGATATCTCGATACATTTTATTAACTCCTGGATGGATACTAAGTTTGGACTTGTGACACTCGTCCAAAACTTCATGTTTTAAATCCAGGATATCTAGAACACATATCCTGCCTTTCAATCTTATAACTCCATTATTATCGATTGCAAAACTGGAATCCTCACCATGACATATTCTTCTATATATTTCTCAAAGAAACTTGTCTTCGTCGGCTTACTAGCGATCTTTTCAAGGAGAGTAGGAGTGACAACTAGATATGCAAGAACAACATGCCTTCTACTTAAAGCATTGACAACCATGTTGGCCTTTCTAGGTGTATATTGAATATCCAAGTCACAAGACGCTAGAAATTCCAACCAACGTTGTTGCCTTAGATTTAAATCTTTCTGGGTGAAGAGATATTTCAGAGATTTATGGTTGGTGAATAATTCAAAAAAATTCACCTAAAACAAGAAGGATTTATTAAGTATATACCTTAAGTTAAGTTAAAATTTTAAGTTTTTTAAGAAAGCTGAAAGAGATTTATACCCAGAAGATAGTGACGCCATATTTTCAAAGCAAAAATAATAGCCAAGAGCTCCAAATCGTGGGTTGGATAGTTTTTCTCATGGGGATGTAATTCTACTTGCATAGGCATTTACTCTACCATTTTGCATTAACACGGCACCCGCCCATCTCCCAAGCATCTGTATAAACTGATAAGCCTTTATTCCCATTAATAATTGCGAGAACGGGAGCGGAGTCAATCTTCTCTTTAACTTTTGGAAAGTTTCATCACATTCAGAGTCCAATCAAATTTAGCATTTTTCATAGTTAGCTTAGTTAACAGACTAGCCAACTTGGAGAAATCTTGGACAAACTTTCTGTAGTATCCCGCTAACCTCAGAAAACTCTAACTTCTTTTGGAGTAGTGGGTTGCTTCCAGTCTAGAATAGAGGAAACCTTGCTAGGATCTATAGAAATTCCCTCTTCGTTAACAATATGATCGAGAAATCTAACTTCCTTGACCCAAAAAGGCACTTAGAAAATTTAGCAAACAAAATGTTCATCCTCAATATCTCCAAAACAACTCTCAAGTGCTCTTCTTCAGTGTTGGAGTAGATAAGAATATCATAAATAAACGCCAGAACAAATTTATTTAGCACTTTCCAAAATACACGGGTCATTAAATCTACAACGTATGCGAAAGCATTGGTTAGTCCAAAAGGCATGACTAACCATTCGTAGAATGTGTCTGGACCTCTGAAAGCTGTTAAATGAATACAGTCTTCAGCAATTCTCAGTTGATGGAATCCTTGAGCTAGATCCATCTTTGAAAAGAATCGAGCGCCATGCAGCTGATCGAATAGATCATCGATTCTAGGTAAAGGAAATTTATTTTTGAGAGTTAGTTTATTGACATCACGGTAGTCTACACGCAATCTCGAGGATCCGTCAGATTTGTCTATAAAGACAACAACTAAACCCCAATCGAAAACACTAGGATGTATTAATCCTTTTTTCTAGCAAATCTCGGGTTTGATTGACCAATTCTATCCTTTCCCTGGGTGCCATCCCGTGGCTTGCGTGAACGACGGGACGAGCACTGGGAACTAAGTCAATTCTGAATTCAATTTCTATGTGCGGGGGCAAAGATTTAACTTCTTTGAACACATTTGAAAATTCCTGGACAATAGGTATAGATTCCAGACTAGGTTCAGGATACCCCAAAGTATACATCAATTTATCTCTCTTAGGACTCGGATCCTCACAAGATATTTCAATAAAATTTCCAAGTTTTGTTTTGGTCTAAATCGTTCTATTGTTAAAATCTAATTTGGCTTCATATTTCGTTAACTAGTTCATTCTGAGTAAGATTTCAAATTCATTAAAGTCGAGAATGAAAAGGCCGATAGGAAATCAATGATAATAATACAAGATAGGAACCTCTTGATAACGTAGACAAAGGTTCGCAGGACCACTAACCGGATTCTTCACGCAAATGGGCTCGATGAAAAATTCAGGTTTAAGTTTTAATTCGTTTATGGTTTGTTGGGAGATAAAGTTATGTGTAGCGCCCGTGTCAAACAAAACTCTAACAACTCTATCATAAATAATAAGGTTACCTTCTAGAACTCCTTTTTATCCGTCTTTGAAGTTGAGTGGTTATCTTTGATCGTGTACGCCTTCGCTACCTGAGCTTGCTTCATTGCTGGGTAATCTTTTACTACGTGTCCAGGATTGTGACAGTCGTAGCATTCTCTAATTCCCGGCTAGTCTACATAGGTTGTTCTTTCTTTACTTATTTCTTTGGATTCTTGCAGCTATTTGAACAATGGCCCTTTTCCTGACAATTGTAACAAGTAATATTCCTCGTTGGGTTTTCCTGATTGCTCTTCTTCTCTTTTCCTTGATATGGTTTCTTCCCCCTGAATTCCTTATCTTCCAATTTGGATTGCTCGCATTTCCATTCTCCTCCGAAACTTCCTTCTTATCCAGAGTAGCATATCTATAACTCATATCGATCAATTCCAAAAAAGATTCTTTTACGTGTGAAGTCATTCTTTCATGGAATTTCTTATTCATTCCTCGAATAAATATTTCATTTTTCTTCAAAGGTGTGTTTACCAGCTCCGGACTAAATCGAGATAATTCGTTGAATTTGTTCAAATATTCCTCAAACGATAAACTTCCCTACTTCAAAACCGTGAACTCCTGGTACAATCTGGAGATACCAGTAGACGACATGTATCACCGCTCAAACACCTCTTTGAATCAACTCTAAGTGAACTCATCTTCCAGTTCATCCACTGTAACTTTCTCCCACCAGGCTAGAGCTTCCTCTTGGAGTTGCCAAGAAGCTATTAATCGCATTTGATTGTCTTCTAACTTCATCCCTATAAAAGTACTTTCACATGATCGGATCCAGGCTTGTGCTTCGACAATAGACTCCATGCCAGTGAACGGCTTACCACCAAGTCTGGAAAAACTTCTATATAGATCGTCCAGATTCGGCTAAGGTTGAGTGGAAATAGCTGCTTCCGCTGTTGCAGGGACTTGACCAGTTAAAGTGGTATTTCCCCGTCATCTACCTCGTCCTCTTCTAGTGCTCATTCTCACTATCTGTAAATAGTAAGAAAATTTGATTTAGGTATACGAACGAGATATCTTGGAGAATATCAACAGTTTAAATAAATAGACCTAGAAATTTTAGGGTTTTGGTCACTCGGTTTATACCCATTCTAGGGTATTCTTCACCCTATCTCTATGAGCCATGTAAAGTGTTATACTCCGTAGCTAAAGTTCTTACTCAACCTTTAGCTCTGATACCACTTGTCACGACCTGAAATCTAGTGTTCAAAAATCGACATCAAACACCTCACTTGTATTCGACTACCAGAGATTCAAACGTTGAACTCCAGTTCGGATGGAGCTTATAACAACATTAGATGAATACAGAGCAGCGGAAGCAAAAGATGACATCATTAATAAACATCACAGATACAACATTCATTACAACATTGATCACCAACATCAGAGTGCTATATATTTGATACAACAACAAAATGGTAGCAACACAGCGAAAAAGACAATAGAGCTATAATAACTCTAACAGAGTCTTCAAAAGAAAGAGAGCGATAGCGAGATTCTAGAATAAGCACCTTCAAAACCAAACTCCAAGGCTTTCGAGACTTCAAACCAAAGCTTCCGAAATCCGACAACTTCCAGAAGACTTCTAAATCCAAGCTAGCTCCAAAACACGAATAACCTGATTCTAGGCTGCCCGTGTGGAAAATTATGGGCACCAGAGTTTAGGAAGGAAACAATAAACTCCGGGTCAGTCATGGGACTGGTATGAGTAAACAAAATAGTTGTTTGAACAAAAACAATTTCAAAAAGAAATCCATTCATGCTTTTGGAAATGAAACTACCATAAGGCCTCCCGGCACACACACAATGCAATCACACACTTGGGGGAGATTTCTCCTTATGATAGTCAAATATGCTTGATACGAGAAAACTCTTTTGATATTATTATTAGTGCATAGTGTGAAAACATTTCCAAAATATAATATTAATCTTAGTCAGCATATGTACCATTATATTATGCCTACTATAGCTACCATGTTAAATGGAAGGTTCTACAACTAATACCGTACTGGGCGCATATTGGTGATTGGATTTCCAACAAATGGTCAGTCTAAGGAACTTCCTATGCCACATGTGTACGCCTGTGGAGGGACTCCCCAAGAACCTAACCGGATCTCTGCCAACAAAAGGCGGGGTTACCACTGTAACTAGGTAACTAATTTTCACGAGTATGCCATCCCCTGGTCGTAACCGACCTTTATCCGGGGCCCCAACAACAACAACCACAAAGCAACATAATTGCAATATCCACATAAGTTAAATATATGGGCTCCATACCATGATACCACATTTTATCCAAAATGAAATACATATACCCTAAGGGGTGATACCTCCAATTACCTTGCTGCATCCTTCCTGTTTCGACCATTTTCGGGTTGTTAGGTTTGACGAAGTCTCGTCCACAAAGCCGCGCTTTACACAAAAGCCATACTTCGATCAATAAATGATCAGTAGCACTCAGCATGACACACTACCAAATGGGAGTATACCACTAATAACCATTAACTACATAACCTTTGAGCTCGTACGTCTCAGAGAAGGGTGTTAAGCTAAGAGAATAAATTCTTCGCCTCCAAATAGAAATGTATTTGATAGAAATCAGCTTTATATCTCAATGTGTAATGTCAAACATACAACCATACAAGTCCGCGCCGGGTTCGAACGGACCCGAAGGCACCTCCAAAGAAGCCCTTGTAATCCAGGTATCCACAATCCCGATCCGACTCCCATCGCATATGGAGATCTCTATACCGGAGCAACTCAGTGCAGAGTCATTCGACAGGTTATCCTATCATTCTCGAAGACACCAGGTCTTCACCACTATCTTCAAACGCTTTCAATTTAGTTGTATCACTATTCGGAATGGGTTATATGATACAAAGTCCTCTCCCTGCTAAACCAATAGTGAGTGATCAACTTAAAAACACGTGGATATATCAATCACAAAGATTCACCATTAAGGTTCGATGTGGGTTTTGGATAGCCCACTGGAATCTGACTCCCTATCACATCGAAATTCAAATGTCGTTTTACGAGCCAAAGGGATTTCACATTCACATGGTAATATGTTCACAGATGTCACAGCTAAGCACAAAGCAATTCATATCACATAGTATCACAATCACATATCAGGGATATCAATCAATACAAAGCATTCAATAATAATCAATCATCTACAATTAAGATGAATAAATTGTGTGATTATAATTATTAATCTTAAAATTATTTTCCACTAATTAACCTTAATTACTGATTAATTATCTTTAATTATTAATTAATCCTTAATTGTTAATTAATTAATCTTAATTAATAATTAATTAACCTTAATTGTCATTTAATTAACCTTTAATTATTAATTAATTATTCTTAATTAATGCTTAATTATAAATTAATTAATATTAATTACTTGCATTAATTAATTAATCCTTAAATATAAATTAATTAAATCTTAATCACCTTAATTAACTAATTATTTCTTAATTATTCACCTTAATTAATTAACTAACCATTTATTAAAAATTAATTAACCCTTAATTAATTACTCTTTAATTATTAAATAATTATAAATCATTAATTATTTAATTATCATTAACAATATAATTAACTTAACTTTTAAGTTAATAATTTAAAAACATTTGGTTAATTCTTTAATTACTTTGTTAAGTTTTTATTTAAAATAAACTTTAAAAATTATAAGTTTAAAACATTTTTAAACTTAAAAAAAATTAATTCAAAACCTTTAATTACACATTCCAACTAACAAACTATCATCAATTTAAAAAGGATAATTTATAAATTAAATTAACTTAAATTGTTAAAGGTCTAAAATTGGAAATGATAATAACCGGGTCGACCCGAGTGTTTCCCGAGACAAATGCCTGCTTACTTCGAGTCGTACCCAAATCGAACCCTAAATTTTATTTTAACACTTATAATTTTGTTTAAGTTTACAATACCCGGTGCAACTCAACAATTACTCGAATCGAAACCCGAGCCTGTTGCCTGCTTCCCCGAAGACAACTTCGAGTCCAAAGCCTTCTTCCCCAAACCCAAATTTCTGATACAACCTCGATGCCGTGCACATGCACAGGCATTCCAGCCATCTTCGATTGATGCTACGACTATCGATAAGTCGACGATGATCTCCTCTATCCACTAGGCCACCCAACAACCCTAAACATCGAAGAACTTGGGATTTAGCTTCACGAACCAAACTGGAAAAAAAATGGTCGCCAAAAACTGATTCGCTTCGACATCTTAGGCAACCAGAAGCGTCGAGACTTCCGCCAGAGCTTCGCCTACCTCCCTAGTTTCGATCGCCATCTGCGCATTCAACTCCATTGCGACGACGACACCATGGTAAACAAATATCTGACCTCGACCAAACTAGGGGTTTAAACCCTAAACTTCACCGTGCCGATGCTACAGTAGGCTATCACTTAACCTAATATTTTTCTGATGATCTCCGACTTCCCGGCAAGCTACAACTCTGTCCCCGAGAACCAATGCCTCACCAATCGCCAGGATTTGGTAAACAGGGCCCCATTTAACTCAGTGGATACTTTATTAAAAATTATGTTTTCTTTTAAAAACCATCAATTTCAAAAATGTTTTGATTCATATACTTAAAATCAAAAATCACGATAATTAAATTTTCAACATACTTTAAGTTTGCCTGTAATTTCAAATTTCTAGAAGAAACTTTAATTTATCTTGCTTAAATTTATTTTTAAAACTTAAAACATGTTTAAACAAACAATTTTTGTTTGAATCCTAAAGCCTAACATTGATCAGGGAAGAAGCAATCGAATTTTTAAACAGGTTTGCATTCCTGTAACCTGGAACATAACTTATGTCCTTATTTATAGACATGCACATATCATTTTCATGTATAAATATACATGCATACATAAATTTTCACTCCATACTTCAACATCATTCACAACAAAATATTTTATTTCAGATCTTAAGAAGGTTTACTCACTTTGATCAAGAAGAAACAAAGAGCTTTAAATTCTAGAAGTTGAAAACAGAAAATTGGAATTTGCTCTTGTGTTTGGATTTGATTATGATACTCTGATCTTTGTTGTTTGGATGATGAAAATCTTGATTTGCTTAACAAGTTGAGATAAATTTTGCTTTGCTCCCAGTTTACAGACTTTTTTGTTGATATTTGAGATGATTTCTAGGCTTTAAACTTTGAATTGAAAAAGGTGTTTGAATTCCCAGATTTATGCTTTGATGATTTTCTAGTTTTAAAGTTTTTGATTTTTCTTCTCAGATTTTTTTTTTTGAAAATTTTGTTTTCTAGTTTTATAAATTGTACATGCTTTGGTAATAAAGATAAAAAAAATGAGAAGAAGGAGATTAGAGATGTTATATAGCTTTATTTTCTTTTTATAAATTTTCTCAAAAATAGAAACAATAAAATGGCACTTGTTCATTTTAATTACAAGATCATTACACTTGTAAATCTATTTGCTTAAAATTTTAACACTTGTTAATTAATGTGCTAAAAGCTTAACACTTGTCTCTTTTTATTTATTATATATTATATATTGATTTTAAAAATAGATTTCCTTTATTTTTAGAAAGACATTTACCTTATATTATTATATACTATTTAAAATAAAAATGTTTTAAAACTAATTACGCATTAAATAAATTACATATTTATTATTTTAAATCTAAGTTATTTTACTAAGACATTTATTTAAATTTTAAATCCAAATCCAAATTTAAGTTCAAAGTCAAATTCAAATCTACCCATATATATATAAATAATTTTAAAATATTTATTATTTTGAATTCTTAAACTCAAATGTAAATCACCATTTTATTCAGATATACAAATCAATACTTATCTCATTTATTTTGAAATTTTGAAATTGATCTTAATTAAATTCCAAAATTTATATCAATTACTAATTTTAAATTGATAAAAACTGGAACGTTACACTTATGTCGCATATCTTCGAGGTTAACAATGGTGATAACATTTTCCCCCAGTGTAGAGAGTCTTTAACATTTTAAATCAATAATGTCGACATCAAGTTTACCGCCTATTAGTATTCCATGTAAATCTTGCCATCCATTCAAGTTGAATCAATGGTGTCCATTTACTTTCTTTCTCTTATATAAATAGTCGAGCTTCTCTTTCATTCCTCTTTACCTATAATTGAGAACTCAACTGAGAAATAAAATTTTCAAACTAACCAAAAACTTCCAACTCTCTATTTTTCAATTCATCATTCAGGTATGTAACTGCGATTGTTCTATTTAATTCAAATTAAGGAATTTCCATGAACTCACTTTTAGGGCTTTATAGACTCTAAATTGACATTTGGGGTTTAATTGGATAGTTTTTGATGTTAATGTTTAGATTATCAACGTAGTAGACAGTCATTTTATTTTTATAGATTTAGATTGCGGCTGAATTTTTATGTTATTTGAACGAAATTTGGTGTCCTTGGCGACGAGAACCTGGGTGCTGCTTGCTTAATGATGAAAAGGATAGCCTTTGAGACCCGATACTTAGAAAAAGATTTATTATATGTCGACATGATATTTTACGGCATCATCATGATATTCAGCATCAATTTCTTACCCTATGTTACGTTGTAACCAACATTTCCTATGATGTTGCTATGATATTCGACATTAATGATATTCGATGTTAACAAAGCTTCTTATTGACCTATTTCCCGATAGCTAATATTTTGATACAAAACTTTTATGAAAGTGAGGCACGACGACCTATTTAGAGTTACAAAGGTCTATTATCAAAGTACCTACGTCTATTGGATGTGGTATTACTTAATTATAAACGACGTTATCGTCGATTTATATTTTAATACCGGCAGTGTTACTGTTCGTTGCTATTATTCTATAGCCTCTTTTGATATTATAAATTAAGCTTCATTCGATATTATTACTTATGATTCTGCCGGTTCAACATACTACAAGTTGTTTAACTCATTAGTACATTACCAACCCATGTCATCATTTCACTAATGTCAACAACCTCATCACTTCAACATTAATTATAGTTGCAGTGTGCTTTATAATATAAGCTAGCAACATTTAATATCACCATATTTATCGATATGGACTTATTAAAGTCGCATATTCACTCTTATTTAATCTTTATATAGTTTTTCCAGGAATTCCTTTATTAAAGTAAGAGTTCAAGTCTTTTAATAGTTTTGACATGTGTCATTTTAGGGTTATTAACTTATGACTATCAAATACTTTAAGAATCTTGGTACCCTCATTTTGACAGTAGATAAGTCATTTAAATAATAACTTTTAACTTTAACATGTTGTGATTCTTCTACATAATATGAACATTATCATTTCTTAAATTTTGTAATAATATCACCTGGCATATAAATGGAAAGCTCAAAGCCAAGCAAGACGTTTGTTAAGAAAACTAGTGAAGGCCCAAAGACCTCACTCTGCTTGGGTAAGAAGGGAGATAATCTTTTGAATCCATCATACACCATGACTCAAGCTGAGAGGATTCTACTCCAGAACAGTTTGGGATTATGGGAATTACATCCTTCCTTTTGGTCATATATACTATATCTTCAATGTATCAGAAGCGTATTTTGCCTTTACTTCAATACTATTTGGCACACAGGCTACCTTCCTTTTGCTGACTTGCTTCCGAGATACCTCGAGCATCTAGGTATTACACCAAATTGTTACACATATCTGACTTTCTTGGAAGTCTCGGCTTGGGTGGCAGGACTCCCTTCCCTTAATGCTGAAATGATTCTTTCAATAGTCTGTCCTACAAAGATTGGTGATCAACAAGATCATCAACTGTACGAGATATATCCTCGCCAAAAAAGTATGATCTTCGAGAGTGTTAACAAGAGAGAGGATGGGAGGTACAATTCTTTTTTGTTAAGTGCTTCTCTAACATTAGAGGAATATTCTCTACTCTCAGTAAGCTTCTTGTCTCTTACTACCCCTATATGACTGTAATTCTTTATTAATATATGTTTTGTTTTAGATTCTATTCCCAAAATGCTAAGTTCTTCTTATCAGAAGATTGTGCAATTATTGACCCGAGCATCAGATACTATGGGGAATAGGCTTATGTTGTCAACTCTAGCAAAACCTCTCCTGTATTCCATTATTCTTTCATAAAATGTTGGGAGAGCCCCTAATGGTCAAATATAATGCATGAGGAGAATGATCGCTAGTCATCGGCAAATCAAAATCCTTTACTTCTAATTCTCCGGTTCAGTCTAAGATGCTTGGTAAGATATTATTACATTTTATATGAAACCTCTTGCGATAAACTCTTATAAGCTTTTCTTTTTTATTCGGGCTCATCCACTCTAGCTATAGCTTCTAAAAAGGAGACAACAAGTGATGCTCCCCAAGAAAAGAAGGTTAAAGATAGCACTTCTGTCATAAATCAAGCTTCTGATCTCAATCTTTCAGGGATGTCATTATTAGCTCATTCAAATCCATAAAAAGAAAAATAACCGGCTCCCCTGTTGCCACAATTCCTAGTAAGAAGCCTAAGGTCAAGGGCATGCACACCCTTGTTATAATGGATGAAGAACCATTTGTGGATATTGGCTCAAGTCTTGGAGTCTTAAACCTTAACATTAGTGGGGAAAAGCCAAACAGCTGAATGAAGCAGAGCAGTCTCTGGATCCACTTTTTTGCATTACTTCTCCAGGTTCCCCTATGGTTCTAAATCGTCTTCGTGAGGAGCTTGGACTTTGTATTTCGTCAAAAGATCCACTTCCTTCCAAGTATCAATCTCCGACCCCCGTCTGTGGTTTTGATGATCTTCTCCAGTTGGTCATCCAGTCTCCTTCCTTTGATACTTTTAAGCCACTACAACCCTCATCTTATCTACATGATCATCGCTTTACCATCCTTAAGAAATTCTCATTGGTATGGTTGTTCCCTATTTTAACTGCTTCAGGCCGTTAACCTTCAATATAATATTCTGATTCATACCTGTTGTTAATTTCAGGTGGCTAAGTATATGTTTCTTCTGTGTGAGGATGTTGTAGGGACTTCTAATGAAGTGTCTGAACATAAGGAGTGAGTTTCTTTTCTCAAAGATTATATAATTGACATCCCAACTACGAGAGACAAAGCTGTAGTAGAAAAGAAAAACTAGCTACCTTGCTCAGTATAGCAGAAGCTTCACTTAATAATGAAATAAGCGCTAAATAGGTCTTAGATGATAAAGTAAAGACTCCAGAGATAGGGCTTGAGGAGGCCGGCATAAGAGAGGCCAAATTTATGGAGGAGAATGAATTTCTGAAGAAAAATTTGCAAAAGAAAAGAACTCTTTTCAACAATTAAACTGGTGCAATCAATGATGCAAAGATGATGGTTTCCAATCTCCTTAGCACGACTCTTAATTCAATTATTGAGAGTTCCTAAGAAAAAGCACTTTTTATAGCATATGCCGACAATATTCACAAATGTCCAGATTTGGATTTTCCATCTCTTTCTCCAGCTTGGAATAAGAAATTTATGAAGAAATTTGAAGTTATGCTAGATAAAATGCAGGCACCTAGAGAGAAGCCTTCCAAAAAGGTGGAAGATATTAATGTTAAGAAGCTATTGTCCTTTAATGACCCTCTAGCGGACAGAGAAACAGATTCTGATGGCAAGAAAGAGGATGACGACAAAGGCAACGACGATGGTTGTGATAATGATGGTCACGATAATGAAGATAATGATGACAATGATGATGGTGATGGAAAGGGTCCTACTGGGTCGCCAAATGAGAAAGATGGGTCGGGAAACACTGATCCAGATTTGGCAGCTCCTGGTGTGGATGTTACTAAAATTCCCGATTCTCCCATAAAAGGTTTCCCTCAGAAAGAGAATGCCCTTAAAATTCCCAAACCCAGAGGGAAGGAACAGACTCCTTCGTCTTCCATTCCATTTTCTCATGTACAGATTTCTCTGCTTGAATGCTTCAAATTACTAAATAGCTCTTAGTTAATAAGTTGATTTTTTTCAGTTAAGAAGAAAACCGAAATGTCAATATGATGTTATGCTTGAAAAGAAACAAATGGAACTAGATCGATTGGATAGAGAGTTGAATAAACAACTGAAAGAGTATAATAAGTTGTACGACAAATGCAAGAATCTCGCAGCCAACACACCAACATTAAAAAAATTTCAAAGAGACGCAAGTTGCTCTGTGAATGAAGATGGCATACCTTCATCAGGAGAAACTTTTGGCAGAGAATGCGGAGCTAATGACCCTCTTTGGATGCTGATTGATGATAGGAATGTTGTGGAAGAATTTCTCTACAAAGTTTACTCCAAGGACATTTTCATTAACTTCTACTATTTAGGTGACAACAACTGGGGTTACATAGGCACTTCCATCGCATGTATTTGAACGAACACGGATTTGATCGTTACTTTGGGATATGTTGGAATTTCTTGAAAGTTACCCTTATCCCTTTTTCTTCTTATTTTCTTTCCTCCGAAAAGTTCAAATACAATAGGAAGAGATTTATTTCTGAGTTTTATAAAGAATCAATATTGTAGGAACCCAAATGATTATGTGGTTGTAATGTATGACTTATGTAGTTTATAATTTTTACTATTTTTATTTCCTTGCTTTTTAGTTTATATAACATCCTCTATCTTTAGGCCCGAAGCTAAGCGCTATAGATGCTGAAGTCATCTATAGTATTAATTTTCCATGACAAAATACAGTAATATTAATAGTATTCATAATATCAGAAGCACATGAATATGAAATAAAATCCATACAGATTTCAAAACAACTTTCCTGATTACATTACAAACCAATATTTCATATTCAGACACATAATCCTAAAATGATTCCTAAGTTTTGATCAAATATAATCATTACAAATTACACCAAAAGCGACATATGAAGATGCCTCAATGGATGATCATAGTACTAGATAGACATGTCTGTCGTAAATAGATCATAGCAGAAATAAAACTAAATAGCTCCTACACAGCTAACTTTGCCTCCTACACGTCTTTGGAAGCTTATACGTCCAACCTATAAAACCTGAAAAACGTTAACACTCAACCTACTCAAATTAAATTTTTAGTACCCCATAGTTTAAGGGGAAAACATAAATTTCAAGTCAAACATAAAGCCGAGTTTGAATAATACCATCACATCTCAGTTTACTGATATTAAGTGAGACCATGCCGCTTACAGAACGGGTTTCCCCTCATTACTATCCTTTTAAAAGCATATCTTTTTCAAATCAAAACCATGCAATCAAACTGATTATAACAATTAAAGCAATTTCATATATGCATAAAGATCAGGAAATCAATGGACCATCTGTCCACATTATAGTTTTATCTAGATAACTATTAACCATTGGCTGACTCGGATCTACTAGACATAATCAATAATCCAACTTTTGTTAGACACAATATTTGGCTGACTGCCCTTATCTACCTTTTTCTAGGATCAACTGAACCAAATGATTTTACGGGCTCATCAATAACCTATCTTTACTCTATATATTCCCTTTTGTGTGTAACCTCATTTTAGTCCCACCTGTGACAAGCCCTATGCACTGGAATTTTGGACTTGTTTTAGCTAGGGGCTAATAGCTAAAGTATAAGGTGCGACCCTACACCAGTCCCATTTGGTCTTCTAATATTTGTGTCAAAACTTAGGGTTAGCTGCCCTATTCAAATTTCATTTCCTATCATATACTTAGGATTAACTACCATATTAAAATTTCATTTCTTTGTAAACAATCTTTGTAAATGATTTACCCCGAATCATATCTTTATAAAACAAGGAAACCGTACGTTTTTTCTCTACTCAAAATACTTATGCCATGATATATGCTTTACACAAAACAATGTTGATGAAACCTTATGAATGATATTTTCTGTCCCTTCAAAGTAAGTTAAAAACCCTTCCTATCTTAGGAGAATTAGGCTATGGAACCTAGGTAAAACCTTCGAAACCCTTGATTAAAAACTTTTAACAGTGTCTTTCAAAATCATCGAGAACAATCCTTTCAAATAATTTATTAAAATCTTAGACATCCTCTTTTAAAACCATCTTAAACTTGCCTTTTGAAAGCATTGGAAAACCTCCATTCAAATACTGAAAATAAACCTTTTGAAAATATTGGAGATCTCCCCTTCGAAACCCATATTATATACCTTTCAAAAGCATTGAAATTCTTCACTTAAAATGTACCTTTCGAAAGTATTGGGTTCAAGTAAAAGTATATGGAAACCTTGCTTTGATACAATTTAAAATCATTCATTTCGAAACCTTTGGGTTTAACTTTTAATATAACTAAAGGTCATAGAGAGTTGGGGCGAAAGCATTTCTTTTGAAAGAACTATTCCTAAGTAAAAGAAATAGGATGGTTTTAAAATCAGCCCTTTCAAAAGCATTGAGAAGGCAGCTTTAAAGCAAGAAGGTGAAAGCACCCTTTTGTGACCATTGTTTAAAGGAAATAAAGAAAACGGCCTCAACTAGTTCGAAAGGTAAGAATGTGGCAACATGGGTTTTATCCTTTCAAAAGCTTATTTTATAACATAAGGGTGACAACTCATTCGAAAGCTCATTTATGTAAACAAAGGCAAGTTGATTAAGTTGAAAGCTAATATAATTGGCTTCAATCCATTCGAAAGCTTGGTTTCGACATGGTTCCTTCCACTCTTCTCCAATCCATTATGTACCAAAAGGTTGATACCATGTGTATTGGTTTTAAATGGGTCATAAGCGGGAGTATGGTGTCGAAAGGTTGCTGAAGGAAGTGGCGAAGTAGTAAATTCAAGCAAAATTGATCTGTAACCTTTTAAAGTAATTTCTTTTCAACTAATTTTCCCTATTTGTCAAAATACAATTGGATATGCTTTCTTTATCAAAAATCCATTTCTCAAAGTGCCGTGGAATTTAGAAGCTATCAAAATTAAAATGTTTAACAAATAAGTTATTCCCCTTGATTTAACAAATAACATTTAAGTTCCATACCTTAAATAATTTTATAACTATAGTAAAATACTTAGGAAAATTTCATATAAATTACCATAATTCACTTCTAATATGTTTTCTACCATATTTAAATTTTAGACCCTAAAGCAATATATAATTGCTGTAATTAATTTATACACAATTTTAGCTATTTTCTTTCATAAAAAATTCATAATAAATCCACAATAACTTAGAAAATTATGAAACTTGAAACTCACTTCATAAATAATGTTTTCAACCACATATGAAAAAGGCATGTCATTTGAATGTCAATTAATAGGTTTTTCAAATCTAAACTTACTATAAAACTATATGAGGCAACACAAATCATCAACAAGCATACATATGTGTGTGTGTGTATATATCCATTTAAACAATCATATCATGGCATATTATTTTCAAAATCAAGTCGGATTTAATAAGAAACCAAAGTTAATAAAAAAGAGAGGTAAGATCATTATTTACCTTAGCTTGTTGTTAAGAAGGTTGAGATTTTCTATTTCATTGATTTGTTTAAGCTTTCTTATCGAATCATAACTTTTCTTCTTCTTGAACCTCTTAATGGTGGCCGACCAAGCTTTGTTTATGACTTTAGTTTTGTTTCCAAATATTGAAAATGAATAAAGAATGAAGATAAGAAGGGTTTAGGGTATAAGAATGTAACGACCCGTAAAATTTTATTTATTTTATTAACGTATTTAATTGAATTTTGGAAAAAATTTAAATAATGAAATTTGAACATGAAAAATTATATTTGGAATACGTATATTTAAATACAGCAGATGATAAATTTCAACTGATTTTATGAAAGTTTGTTTTATTGTGTAATTCTATTAAATTCAAGTTAGTTAATAAATTTTGATAATAAAATATTTTTCAAACCTGAATATTTTTACATATAAAAATTCTAAATCCTCTTCTGAGTGAGGCGTTATCTTTCGTTTTTCAAAATTTGGACTTCTATAGCTCCGTCATCTTATTTTTCTACGTTTTTACTGCATTTTCCGCTGCGAAAAAACTCAAATTTTTATAATTCAATAGTACCACTGATATATGTATACCATTTTGATCGTCCAGCTGTGCTGATCTCGGCGGTATATTTATTTCTATTTTTCGAACCCCGGTACACGACGGAAACCACGAAACAGGTAACCGCATCGGTACGACTTTTGTTCTTTGTGACCCTTCATTGTCCACTGTTTAAAACAAATGGTCACTCGCTTTTATTTTGTACGATGATCGACGGGACTCTTGACATCCTTTATATTTAATATATTTTATTTTGGTTCATTTGTTCATTTTTCTATGTCACATTTATACGTTCATTTATATGTTCATTTCCATTTACGTTCCAAGAGGAAAAATATCACACAAGATAAGAAACTGAATGGCCATTCAGTTTTTATTTTATTCTATGAATTCAACGTTCGAGCCTTTACATTTTTCTAATTGTTTCACATACTGTTTATGTTTCTATCCAATCCCTCTGGCTTCCATTTCAATATTATATATTCTGTCATTCCTCCTCTCTATTCTTCTTTTACTTGTTATCTCTTCATGTTTTTCGGGTGCTCTCTCTGCATTATCAAACCGACCGTAGGGAGGTTTGCCTACTTCTGCTAGCCAAAATCAATTTTCCCGAAGCCAAAAAAACGTGGATCTTGTCTCATCGCGGTTTCCCTAAACTTTCTCCTTTTATTTTGCGCATCAAAGATTTCAAATTTAAATCTATTATGATTTTAAAATTTTAAAATTTTCAATTTCAAATCGACAATTTTGAATGTTTTGATTAATATTTAAATTTGAAATTCATATTTTCATATTCAAATCTCAATTTATTCTTTTCCAACATATTATCACTTAAAGTTTAAGTAATATTAACAAATTTTTTAAATGTATATTTCTTATCAAAGTTATACAATCGAACGGTCGGTTTCTCCACCGTTGTACGGTTATACTAGTCTACAAAGAAGAATAAAGTAATATATATGTTGCTTTGGTTGCTTTGACAGCCTGTCATCTTCCAAAAGAAAAATTAAAAAAGGCTCACTTATATTTCGCCTGGAATCACATCAAATCACCACGTCTCAGTTTTTTCTCAACCATCCTCAACTCCACTTGAGCTCGCCGCAACATCAGCAGTACTCCGTCCTGCCGTGACCTTCCAGACCCAAACCCGAGAATAAAACAACTCAACCACCTTCCTTCAGACGTGCGCCACAGCCGACCTCCATGCGAATCTTCCTCCACTGCCCACGTCGCCCGGCCGCACCCCAACGTCGGTGTTCGTCTTCCCTGACCAGCCCAGTCTCGATGTTCCCCATAGCCGAGGCCGACCTTGTCTCAAGACCACAGCCAGCCCAACCTCCTATCCGCTCATCCTGTTCCCCTATAGCCTCGCTCATCGCACCTTGTCGGCTCTCCACCTCTGGTCCACGTCATCTACTTCCTCCATTCGGGCTTCAGCCACATCACCATCAATATCACCGAGCCCACTCTCCTCCAAAGTCTGACCGAGCCTCTCCACCGCTCTCCCCCACTCACGTCCTTCCCTTCTCTCTACCGAAGACCACCATCTCAAACCGACCAAACACCTCCGGCCTTGGTTCCAAGTGCCGAACATCATCAGCTCCACCTTCTCTTCGTTCAAAGCTGCAGCCTTCCTCCTCGTCTTCTTCATGTATTACGTGTAAGCAATATATATAAGGTTAGTTGTTTATATGTTGTACAGTTAAGAGTTTATTCTCAAGAATTGGGATCTGCTGTCACTCCCATTGCTCGTGTGTTGTTTCGTTTCTTACTTCTGGTAACCGTATATTGGTGTTTATATATATATTTTTTTATTTTTTTTTAGTAAGTATTATTTAAAGTCTGCATAGCTCATAAATATACATTGTTGCTTTAAGTACAGGTTCTGCATATATTTAATTCAGTCTAACTTATATATACACACACACACACACACACACACACACACACGGTTTGCACATGAAAATTGTTTACGACCTGCTAACTATATATACAAGTTATATATGTAGGTTTTATTGGTTATTTGTAAGTATATATGGGTTTTAATATATATAAGTGATGGTTTATATATATTGAAATAAAAAATATTGATTTCAACTTTTAAACGTAATATATGGTCTTAAGTGCATGTGCGTGTGCGTGTATGTATGATCTAAATATATGAATGGTTCAATACGTATAGGTGTTTTGAAAGAAGAGTGTGTAAATATATGTTATATATTTTAGTAAGTCTCCACGCATCAGCTTTTAGAAGTGTTTCCAGTTTGAACAATTATTACATTGCTAAACTATTGGTTGTAATTCAAAAGCCGTAATATATATATATATATTGTTATAGTATACATATTTTATTTTATAGAAAAAAAATGTTTTCAGCATCACATTTGTTTCATATGCATGTATGTAATTTTCATAGGTCGAGGTTTGTTGAAAGTGTTACTAGCTGTCCTACTTTTACTTCTGCATAGTACATGTGTATTTTACATGTTTCTATTTTGACAGTGGAAAAGTTAGTTATATGTTCCAACATTATATAAATATAGTTAGTTTATAGTATATCATTTTATGGATGTGTGTTAGTCTGTGTATGTACTTTTATAATATATGGGTGTGTTGATCTTTTTAGTTATTTAAAGTGAAGTATATATATGTTTGTAGGCTGCTGTTATATATGTTGGATAGATATATGTTTGGATTCAAGTGAATATACTTTATATATGTTGGTATTTATACATACATATATGTGTGTGTGTGTGTGTGTGTGTGTGTGTGTGTGTTTTTATTTCAAATTTTATTATGTGAATATATCTAGTTCTATATGTTTATTTAAACAAATGTTTTTTGAAATATATATATATATATATATATATATTAAATTTTAAAAGGTGGTTGAAAATTAGAATATGATTTATATATATATATATAGTTATATATTTATATAAGTCCACTTATGCCCATTTATCTTCATCGACCCAATTTCTGATTTGATTTCATATATTCAGATTTGATCATCAAATTCGTGCTTGGATTCGTAACTCAATTTCAGTGTCCGTATCAGTGTACGTATCCGTGTCATCTCCTATTCTCTCTAGCCTCGAAAGGTGAGCAATCACTCACGATTAATGTTCTTGTATTTATTAAATTTGATTTCAATTGAAACGACAATTGAAATATGTTGTTGTAGTTATTTAAATTGTTATATATGCTATTATCTGTAACTGTTCACCTGTGGGATATGACACCATATCCTATTGTTTATATTTTATTTAATCACTGATGATTCATGCTCGTTGTTATATGTTAAATTATACATGTTATCACTCTGCAAATTCCCTGTTAATATAGAATTCACTATGGGTTGAAATGATACATACCCAAACAGACTTTAGAATAGAAGATAATCGTTATGGGTTGAAATATAGACCCAAGCGATTTACATTTGAGTTGAATTTGGGATTACAGGTTGAAATGACATCCACTCATATATATATATATATATATATTAAATTACGGATAGAAATGATAATATCCGGATCACTTTGCCATAGAATAGAAAATTTTACACCGATGTCGTTGGTCTATATAAATATTTTAAAAATGAAATCTATGGTTTTGAAAAGAAATATATAGTTGTAATAAATATTGATTCTTATATATATTATATATAAAATGGTAATGATATATATATAGGTTGAATATAATATTAAATTTAATTAAGATTGATTTAATACACATAATATGTTTAAGCATTTTAAATTATATTTCAAATAGATTTTGGTAATAACTTGAATAAGTTAAGGCTGGGAAGGTAAATCTGAAATATATTTGAAATTGAAATCAATTAAGAATTTAATTTGATTAAATCGATTTGAAACTTCTTGAAATTGAGATTTAAAGATATGATTGTATAACGTGATTTTGATCTAAGTAAGTTAATGAATATTTCACGTTTAAATGAATTTAAGGAAATATTTAGTGAACTGTAATTTTAGATTAAAACTACATGAAACTATTAAATTGAACTCTGAAATATGGAATATTAAAGCTTTGAAATATATTGGAATATAAATGGTTCGTTTGTGATTCAGATCTGTATTTGAAATCATGATTCAGATCTGTATTTGAAATCAATATAATATGAATTTGTTATTTAGAAAATTGAATTGAATGAAATTTGACAAAGTGAGATTGAATTTGATTTGAATGGGAGGGTTGAGTTGATTTTGAAGCGATTTGTGAAATTGAGAAATACATACATACATACATACATATATATTTAATGAAAATGATATTTTGGTTTTGAAGTACAAATTAATTTGAAATGACTACGGTGTTATAATGTATATTTCTACATTGTAGATAGTTTCACGTATCCTTAGAGGATGGTGATCCCAAACATCCTTTAAGTTACTTGTATTTCAGTTGTTATTTCACTTGAGTTGGATTTATCGATATAAGAATGTTAATCCTGACTCGAGTGTTCTGTGTTTTGCTTTACGCTCGGGTCAGACTGAGTGATACAGCTTTTGAGACCCACCTTTGGAGTTTGAAGCTTCGTTTGGAGATCCAACTATCGATTCAGCTTTTAGCTTTCCAGTTGATTTGTTCAGAGAGGTCATCTGTTTGTACTGAAGACTTCACTATATTTGAGATACTCAATTGTACTTTATTTCTAACTCTGATGCTTATATAGTAGCTTCATGAACTACTATTTACCTATTCCGCTGCATTATTTTATATTACTCCATATCTGTGATTCTATGGTTGATTTATTTACTGTATATGCTGAGTTTTTCCAAATTTAAATTAACAATCAGATATATTGAACAATTCAAGTCCGACATGTGTGGATGTGAATGGTTGAAAATATCAGGTCGAATGGTTGAAAAAATCAGGTCGTTACAAAGAATATCATCTATTCCTATTTTACCCTTATCATATTCCTTCTATTTACTTGACTTTAATTCTCTTTGGCTTATAGATTCATCAAGGCATGACCACCTCCTTATTGGTTGACAAATCTTAATCCCTTAACCATCAACATTATTTCATTTAATTCATCTAAATAATGTCCTCAATATTGTTAGTCAAAATTAGAGCCATTACATACTCCCCTCCTTAAAAAATTTCATCCTTAAAACTATGATAAGGTGCCCATAACAATTAAAAAAAGGTAAAATATATCATGAAATAAGTCAGGATGAGTATCTCTAATTTTGTTCTCATTTTCCCAATTACAGCCTCTCTCATCGTCACTCCATATGACTTTGACTAATTTAACTATCTTATTCCGTAGTCTCTTCTCATCCGTCATGGCTATACAAACTGTTTTTGAACTATGGTCATATCCGGTTCCACTTCTAAATCATCTAACTCGGTCGGTGTTATAGTAGTTTTTGGATCTCAAATACACTTCCTTAGATGAGAAAGATGAAAAACATTATTGACTCCTACTAAACTGTTTGATAACTCTACTCTATACATGGGTTTCTAAATCCTTTCTATAATGAGAAATGGTCCAATGAATCTCAGTGCCAGTTTTCCTGATTTTCCAAATTGGATTACAACTTTCATCGGTGATATCTTGCTGAAAACATGATCTTCGACTGAGAATCCTAATTCTTTCCACCTTTTATCAGCATCACTCTTCTGCCTAGACTGAGCTTCCTTCATTCTAGCTCAAACTAACTTAATCTTTTCTATAGCTTTTCTAACCAAATCTGGACCAAGACATAACATATTCCTGGTCCCTAACAAACAAACGGAAGATTTGCATGGCCTTCCATACAAAGCTTCAAACGGTGTCATCCCTATACTAGTCTGCTAAATGTTGTCATAAGAAAAATCGACTAAGTGTAGGTGGTCTTCCCATGATCCTACAAAATCTAGCACATAAGCTCTTAGAAAATCTTCTAAGACTTTGTTAACTCTCTCCGTTTGCCCATCTGTTTGCAGATGGTAAGCAGTACTCATCTTGAGCTTGGTACCCAAAGTTTCCTGTAGACTCTTCCAGAACTCACTATTGAATAAGGAATCTCTATCACTTACTATACTACTAGGAATTCCTTGCAGTCTAGCTATATTTTTCATGAATAATTTAGCCAAAACAGGTGTCGTCCTAGTTGACCTCACTGGAATGAAACAGGCACCCTTGGTCAATCTGTCCACTATTACCCATATACTTTCATTTCCTCGATTTGACCTTTGCAACCCATCTATAAAATCCATTAAGATAGAATCCCATTTTCAAAACAGGACATCCAAAGGCTAAAGTAACCCACTTGGTTTCTGATGTTCAGCTTTTACTTGTCGACAGTTCAAGCACTGCTTCACCCATAAGCCTACATCTCTCTTCATGCCTTTCCAGAAGAAACTTCTTTCCATGTTCTGATACATCTTAGTTCCTCCCGGATGAATGTTTAACTTTGAACGCATTCTCCAAGAACGTCCTTCCTAATGTTTCTCACATTTGGAACACACAGCCTTCCTCTCTTCCTTAACCACGATTCTGGTCAAGACTGAAATCTTTCAAGTCATCGCTCCCTGTTTCATCCCTTAAATTTATGATCATTTCAACTAATATTGGATCCTCCCTTTTCTTAGAAGCAATCCTTTCGATCATTACTGGTTGAACTTCTAAACATGACAACATAGCAGTTTCCCTACTAGAACTATCTTTAGATCTCCACTGTATTATGCATGTAGTCAATTACTCAGCTATCATTGCCAGTATTACATTTTCATGTTTTTGCTATGTGCATCTGCAACCTTGTTCCCTTTTTCTGGTGTGTACTCAATACCAAGTTATAAACGGATAAAAACCCTAATCAACTCTAGTGTCCCATATTCAACTCCTTATGAGAGAATAAATACCTCAGTGACTTATGATCCGTATACAACTCAAATCTTTGTCCCAAAAGGTATTGTCTTCACACCTTCAATGTGATAATTACTACAGCTAATTCCAAATCATGAGCTGGATATCTAACTTCATGCAGTCTAAACTGTCGCAAAGTGTAGGCAATCACTTTAACCATTTATATTAATATAGCTCCTAACCCTGTTCCACATGCATTCATGTACATCAGTAAGGTTGATTCCCCTTTGGAACAAGTAATGCAGGTGCATTAGTCAATAAGTGTTTTAATTTCCGGAATGCCTCCTCACACTTATCAATCCAGACAAACGTCACATTCTTTCGAGTTAGCTTAGTCATCGGTGTCACTATCGGTGAAAAATCCTTAGTGAATCTCCGATAATAACCAGCTAATCCAAGAAAACTTTTATCTCAGTCACCATCTCGGGTCTCATTCAATTATTTACATCCTTAGTCTTAGCCAGATCTACATACAGTACTTTCTTTGAGACTATGTGACCAAGAAATTTTACTTTTTTTTTCTAGAACTGATACTTTGAAAATTTTGCTTTCAGCTGATGCTGCCTCAACGTCTCGAGCAACACTATAAGATGAACTTCATGCTCTCTTTCATCTTTACAGTATATCAAAATGTCGTCTACGAAAACAAACACGAATCTGTCCAAATGCTCCCGAAAGATTATGTTCATCAAGTCCATGAAAAATGTTATGCATTAGTTAGTCCAAACAGCAATACTAACCATTCATACGATCCATATCTTGTTCTAAATGCCGTCAAAGGAATACTATCTTCAGCCACATTAAGCTGATGGAATCATGTTGCCACATCCAGTTGGGAAAATACTTTGGCTCTGTCACATCCCCTATTTAGAGGCCAAAAGCTAAGTGCTACAAATATTGCGGTCATCCATAGTACAAACTTCCGGCGTCTAAATTCGGCTATGTTAACAGTATCCATAATATCAGAAGCACTTGAATATGAAACAAAATCAAAAATTTCAAAATAACATCGTTTTACTGATTACGTTTCAAGACACACGTTCCATATTCAAATTACAGAACAACATATAACGATGCCCCCTTGGTTGACTAGAGTGCTATATATACAATATATTAGAATCAATCCAAAAATATAACAACAACTCCTAATTAGTTATCCGTCAGCCACCTGCTCGTTACCGGTAGCTTTGTTTGCTAACCTAGTAAAACCTGCAAACCTCAACCCTCGGCCTACTCAAATCAATTTTGAGCACCCGAGAGTTTAAGAAAGAATAAACTTCGAGTTAGACATAAAGCCTGGTGTGAATAATGCTATACATCTCGGTTATCTGATATTAAGTGAGACCACGCCGCTTAGTGGAACGAGTTTCCCCTCTCTAATATCCTTTTAAAACATATGTTTTGCTAATTATAATCCTACAGCCAAAACTGGTTAAATCTGTAAAGCAGTATCATGTATACGCACATTTCAATTATCATATGGACTATCTGTCCATATACTGTGGTTTCGTTTGCCTAACTACTAACCCTTGGCTGACTCGGGCCTACCATAAAACATAAAAATCTAACATCTATTAGACACTCCTCTTCTGGCAGTCTGTCCTTACTTACTTTTTGAGGTCTAACTGATCTTAGTAGTTTGCGAGCTTATCAATAACCTGTCTTTCCTTTTTAGATTCCTTTATGTGTGTAACATAATTTTAGTCTTACTTGTGAGAAAGGTCGACACAATAAAATTTTGGACTAAATTAGCTAGGAGCTAAAAGCTAATGAGTATAGAATGCGACCCTACACCAGTCCCATCTGATCTTCTAATCTGAGTCACTTTCTTAGGGTTAACTGCCCTTTTAGATTTTTCCTTAAAAACCTTTTCAAAATGATTTAAGCGTTTAAATCATACGTATACAAGGAAATTATTTTTATATACTCTTTACTTTACTCAAATCACCTTGCCATGTTACATATTCTTTAGACAAAACCTTGTTGATCAAAACATTTAAACTTTCAAAAGTACCTCTTTCGAATCCTTTGAAAGTATCCCTTTCAACACGAGCAAAACATTAGGCCGAAGACCAAAACATACCTTTCGAAGCCATTTATATTTTTCCTTTCGAAAGCATTAAAAACATCCCCTTCGAAAGATTTAAAACCTTAAACATCCTCTTTAAAACACTTAACATTGCCTTTCGAAACTATTGGAAAACCTTTCCTTTTAGACCTTTCGAAACCATTTGGATTCTACCTTTTTTAGAGCAAAAGGGTCATTAAAACATTTAAGTTAAAAGCATCTCTTTCGAAAGCATTCCTAAGTAAAGAAGTGATGGTGTTGAAAACATCCCTTCAAAAGCATTGGAGAAGCGGCTCGGTATTAAAAACAAAGTAACCCTTCAAAACCAATCTGGATCGAAAGGCAAAAAGCGGCAGGCATGGGCTTTGACCTAGTTGAAAGCAGTTATTTAAAAACAAAGGTGCAACCTCGTAAAACCATTCTTTTTAAAGACATTTACCTTGTCGAAAGCATATCAAGTCGAAAGATATTCAGTGGAAAGCAAAGCAGGCGCATTTTCATTTAAAAGAAAAGTAGTGTTTCGACCCCTTCGAAACCCCTGGTTTCGACCCAATACCTTTTGCCTATATCCAATTCACTATGTACCAAATATCTCATACCATATGCATTGGTTTTGATGGAGTCAGAGGGAGAGGTATGGAGTCGGAAGCCTGGTGCCGAAAGCATTGAAACAGGAAAAAGCATGTAGATTTGACTTTTTAAACTATTTCTTTGTACCTAACCTGCCTTGTTCGTCAAATTATGATGGGTTGCACATTTTATTTTTTAAAGTACTGCCGATTTCAGAAATAAGAATTTGAATTATTTACAAAATACCCCTTCTCCATTTTATATATATGCAAAATATTTAAGTCACATACCTTAAATAATTTTATATATCCATTAAAACACTTAGGAAATCTACAAAACTTCCAGAAAATCATTTTTAATATACTTTCTAACATATATAAATTTCGTACCCTAAGCCAATATAATTTAGTCGTAACTAATTTTAAACCCAAATTAGCATTTCCTTCACTAGAAAATTCATATAAAATCCACATTTATTCAGAAAATTATGAAAATCGAAAGCCATTTCTAAATTATTGTTCCTACTCTAAATTTAAATTCACAAGGCAATTGAATGTCATGTAATAGGGTTTTGATATCAAAACATATCACAAAATCTATATGAATTAGCATAAATCATCAAGAACATATATATATATATATACATTTTATCATCTAAAACATGGAAAAACATTTGCAAATAATTCAGATTTCATACTAAAAACCGAAAACCATTATAAACTTGAGATGTAGTCATTATTCACCTTAGCTTTTTGAATAAGGATGTGTGATTTGTTCTTGATTAAGTGATTTGATTCTTTCTCTTGAATTCTTCTTCTTTGCTCTTCCTTATGGTGGCCGACCTTAGCTCTATATTTTTGTTTGTGAAAATAGAATGAACGTGTAGAGTGAATTCCTTAGTGGTATAGGGCATAAGGATATGCCTTGTTCCTATTTTATCGTTGCATATTTCCTAACCTTTTATTCCTTTTTTGTCTTAGTTCACTTGTTTAACATGGCATGAATACCCCTTATTTAATCTCAAATATTAGTGCATTGATTATCTTACACTATTTTTTTAATTTAACTAATTAAATATCCTAAATAATGCTACTAAAAATATGGGGTATTACAGACTCCCCTCCTTAAAGAATTTCGTCCTTAAAATTACGATAAGATACACATCAAAACAATCAAAGGTAAAAGATACCATCAAACAAATCAAGATAAGTATCTCTCATCCTATTTTCAGTCTCCCAAGTACAGTCTCTGTTATTGTTAATCCATTGAACTTTAAATAATATGATTATCTTATTCCTCACTTCTTCTCATTTCTCGCGACTATGCAAACTGGCTTTCTAACTATATTGAAATTCGGCTCTACGACCAAGTCATCTAACACAGTAGGTGATATAGTAGTACCTAAATCTCGAATACACTTCCTTGGATTAGAAACATGGAAAATTTCGTGGAATCCTGCGAAGTTGCTCGGTAACTCTAATCTATATGCGAGTTTCTCGATCTTCTCAATAATAGAAAATGGTCCAACGAACGTCAGTGCCAACTTCCTTGATTTTCCAAACCAAATCACACCCTTCATCGGCGACACCTTAATGAGAACATGTTCTCCAACAGAAAACTCTAAGTCTTTCCGTCTTTTATCCGCATAATTCTTCTACCTAGATTAAGCTTCCTTCATTCTAGCTCGAATTAACTCAACCTTTTCTGCAGCTTCTCTAACCAAATCAGGACCTAGAACCACTATCCTCGTTCTTGAACCAACAAGCTGGAGATTTGCATGGTCTTTCATACAAAGCTTCAAATGGTGCCATCCTTATACTAGCCGATAATTGCTGTTATATGAAAACTCGACTAGATGTAGATGGTCTTCCCATGTTCCTCCAAAATCTAACACACAAGCTCATAAAAAAGATCCTCCAAGGCTTTGTTAACTCTCTCCGTTTGCCCATCAGTATTTGGATGCTAAGCGGTACTCATCTTGAGCTTGGTACCTAAGGTATCTTGCAGACTCTTCCAGAACTTGCTAGTGAATAAAGAATCTCTGTCACTCACTATACTACTAGGAATCCATGCAGTCTAACTACATTTTTCATAAACAACTTGCTAATACAGGTGTCGTTTTGGTTGACTTAATTGAACGAAATAGGCACTTTTGGTCAACCTGTCCACAATGACCCATATGCTTTCATTTCCTATATTAGACCTTGGCAGCCCGTCAATGAAATCCATAGGAATGGAATCCCGCTTCCACACTGGAATGTCCAAAGGCTGAAGCAACCCACTTGGCTTCTGATGTTCGACATTTATCAGTTGGCAGTTCAGACACTGCACCGCCCATAAGCCTACATCCCTCTTCATACCTTCTCAGAAGAAACTTCTCTTCATGTCCTGATACATCTTTGTTCCTCCCGAATGAATAGTGAACTTCGAGCGATGACATTCCTCCAAAACATCCTTCCTAATGTCTCCCACATTCAGAACACACAATCTTCCTTTCATTCTCAACCACCTATTCTGATCAAGACTAAAATCCTTTGAGTCATCGCTTTCCGTTCCATCTTTCAGATTCATTCAGCCAACTCTAGATCCTCTAACTTTTTAGAAGCAACCTTTTCGATCATAACCGGTCGAACTTCCAAGCATGACAACAAAGTAGTTTTTGTACTTGAAATACTCTTAGTTCTCCATTATAATCTATGAGTTGTTAACGCTTCCAAATCTTTCCACTCATCTATCATCGCTAACATCAAATTCTGATGTTTCATGCTAAGTGCATCTGCGACCTTATTGCCTTTCCCTGGTGTGTACTCAATACCAAAAACATAAGCAGCTATAAATTCTAACCACCTCTACTATCCCTTGTTCAGCTCCTTTTGAGAGAAAAAATATTAAACGACTTATGATCCGTATACAATTCAAATCTTTCCCCCAAAAGATAATGTCTCCATACCTTCAGCGCAAAAAATTACCGCAGCTAACTCCAAGTCATGGGTTGGGTATCTGACTTCATGCGGTTTAAGTTGTCGAGAAGCATAGGCAATTACTCTACCTCTCTGCATTAACACAGCTCCTAACCCAGTCTCACATGCATCTGTGTACACCACCAAATCCTGATTCCTCTCTGGAACAACCAACACAAGTGCATTAGTCAATATGTGTGTCGGCTTCTAGAATGCCTCCTCACACTTACGGTCCAAACAAACTTCACATCCTTTCGAGTTAGCTTGGTCATTGGTGCTGCTATCCATGAAAAATCCTTAGCAAACCTTCGATAGTAACTAGCCAATCCTAAAAAACTTCTTATCTCGGTCATCGTTTCCGGTCTCTTCCAATTATTCACGGCTTCGATCTTAGCTGGATCCACTAATAACCAATTCTCTGAAATTACATGGCCAAGAAACTTCACTTCCATCTTCCACAAATAACATTTTGAGAACTCGCCTTTAGTTGGTGCCGCCTCAACGTTTCAAGCACTACTCTAAGGTGAACTTCATGCTCTAATTCATCCTTAGAGTACACCAAAATATCATCTATGAAAATCAATATGAATTTATCCAGGTGCTCTCGAACATCAAATCTACAAAGAAAGCTAGCGCATTAGTCAGTCTGAATGGCATCACTAACCATTCGTACGATCCATTTCTGGTTCTATACACCATTAAAGGAATGCTATCCTCTGCCACTCTAAGTTGGTGGAAACTGTCGCTAAATCCAACTGTAAAAATATCTTAGCTCCACTCAACTGATTGAAAAAGTCATTAGTCCTAGGCAATGGATATCGATTCTTTATCATTTTCTCATTCAACTTATGATAATCAATACATAATCTTAATGACCCGTCCGGTTTCTTACAAACACTGTGACTGCACCCCAATGTGAACTACTAGGTCTGATAAAAAAAATTCATTCCATATCCACCAACTGCACCTTGAGTTCCATCATTTCGGTAGCTGTCATCCTGCTTGGTGGCCTACTTATTGTTTCTGCTCCAGGCACCAAATCTGTCTAAAACTCAATGGCTCATTTCGGTGGTAATCCTACTACGGGTTCAAAAATATCCGTAAATTCTCTAACTACAAAAACTCGATTCTGCTCATCTTCTATGTCCACAACACCCAACAACGTATCCACTTCACAACTAGGGTTTTCTACGGTATATATATTTGCTCCCTACAATCTGGTGTCTGAGCGATATTTTCCCATCATGGAAAAATATCCTAGAATTTTACTTACTTAACCAATCCATACCCAAAATAATTCTAAATCCTACAAAATCAAACACATGCAAACTGTAAACAAATGTATGACCTAACAAGTCAAACTTTAGGTGGTCACATCTCATCCCAAATGTTGCGTAACCTCCTATCGGATTTGCAACCCTTAAGGAAGTAATTTGGTATGAGGTTCTAAGTTAAGCTTAAATAATGAGATATAAATGAATGCGATGCACCAGTATCAAACAAAACACTAACTACCATACCAAGAATCATAAGCGTACCTCCTAACATTGCTTTCGCCTTTTCCCTTGCCATGGGTCTCGAGGTAGCTGGCTCTAATGTGTACCTCCAGAATGACAGTCCTTCGCAAAGTCCGCTTTCTTGTCGCACTTAAAACATATAACTTCTGACTTTCCTTTCCTCACGGCTCCACCCTTTTGGGCTCCTTTCTTAGGAAAGAAATTCATTTTCTAACTCTGCCCTACCTGGACCTCATTCACCTTATTGTTCTCTATAGAAGCAATAATTTTCTCGTGTCTTAGAGTCATCTCTACAATAACATCACAAGGATCCCTGATACGAGGTAATGTAGCCCTGGCCAATTCAGATTTTAAGACCATAATGAACTTATCGTTTAGCTTAATCAGGGTATCCACAGTGATATGACCATATCAAGCCAACTCCTAAAACCTTATAGCACACTCTAACACAGTCATCTCTCCCAACTCTAACTTAGCAAACTTTCTGAGCAAGGTAGACTTTGCCATCACAGACATGAACTCTCCTGGAATCTCCTATTAAACATAGCCCATGTCATCGTTCCTTCATCCACTCTAGATGTTACACTATTCCACCAGTATAAAGCTGCCTCGAAGCGAGCCTTCTTTTCTGCTCATCACTGAGCCTCAAATCTGCGAAAATCCTCTCACAATGCAGCATAATTGTTGACTACGGGATCCTGAGCTCCTATCCAGACTACTCCAGCAGAAACCCCTACTTGCATCATATTTATGAAAAAATGATACATGGCTCCCATGTCAACTCGTGGGACTTCAGCACCAGTATTTCCAGCTCGTGCCTGACCTGGGTTCCTTCTAGTATTAGGTCTGGCATTTCCATCTGCAGCGGTGCTTCCTCCTCCAACATTATCTCTTCGAGAATCCATATCTGCTTTTGAACCTTTGCGAGATTCAGAAAAATAACCTAATAGAGATAGGAGACTAGAGATAAGGTGCATACTTATATATGACGAATAAAAATATGTTACTATAGCG
The DNA here is from genome assembly GCA_030765085.1 of Allium cepa. Taxonomy (NCBI): domain Eukaryota; kingdom Viridiplantae; phylum Streptophyta; class Magnoliopsida; order Asparagales; family Amaryllidaceae; genus Allium; species Allium cepa. Next base: position 626,708,969 of record CM060940.1, on the reverse strand, counting down.
TTATCCCATACCTCGATCTTCTCTAATTCCTTAGGAGTATGTTTTAAAAAATGATTTTTAGTTAAAGTTTTTCATAAACCTATGCTTTGATACCAAGTTGTCACATCACCTATTTAGAGGCCCAAAGCTAAGTGCTATAGATGTTGGAGTCATCCATAGTATTAACTTCCGATGACTAAATATGGCTATCTTAAATGTATCTATAATATCAACAACATTTGAATATGAAACAAATCACAAATTTCAAAAAACATCATTTTACTTATTACATTTCAAGGAAAATGTTCACATTCAAATTACATAATCCCGTCACTTTCCCAAGTTTAGATAAAATATAGTTATTAAAATATTTTGCCAAGAGCGACATATGACGATGCCCTTTTGGTTGACCAGAGTACTATATGTACAATAAAGAGGAATCAATCCTAAAATATAACAGCAACACCTAATTAACTATCCGTCAGCCACCTGCTCGTCACTGGAAGCTTTATTTGCCAACCTACTTGTAAACCTTAAGCCTTAGCGTACTGAAATCAATTTTGAGCACTTGAGAGTTTAAGGAAGAATAAATTTCAAGTCAAACATAAAGCCTGGTGTGAATAATACTATGCATCTCGGTTATCTGATATTAAGTGAGACCATGCTGCATAGAGAAAAGGGTTTCCCCTCACTAATATCCTTTTAAAACATATCTTTTGCAAATTATAATCTTGCAACCAAAACTGGTTAAATCTATAAAGAAATATCATGTAAATGTATATTTCGATTATCATATGGACTATCTGTCCATAAACTGTAGTTTTGTTTGGCTAACTACTACCCTTGGCTGACTTAGGCTTACCAGAAAACATAAAAGTCTAATATCTGTTAGATATTCATCTTCTAGACGGTCTGTCCTTACTTTTTCAGGTCTAACGGATCCTAATGGCTTTGCAGGCTTACCAATAACATGTCTTTCCTCTTTAGATTCCTTTCTATGTGTAACATAATTTTAGTCTTACTTGTGACAAAGCCCTATACACTGGAATTTTGGACTAAATTAGCTAGGGGCTAATAGCTAATGAGTATAGGGTGCAACCCTACACCGTCCCATCTAGTCCTCTAATCTGAGTCATTTTCTTAGGGTTAACTACCGTTTTAAATTTTTCCTTGAAAACCTTTTCAAAATGATTTAAGCCTTTAAATCATACATATTCAGGGAAATTATTAATATATACTCTTTGCTTTACTCAAATCACCTTGCCATGTTCATATTCTTTAGACAAAACCTTGTTGACGAAAACATTTGAACTTTCGAAAGTACCCCTTTCTAATCCTTTGAAATTATCCCTTTCAATACGAGTAAAACCGCAGGCCGAAGACCAAAACGTACCTTTCGAAATTATACCTTTCAAAACCATTCATATTTATCCTTTCAAAGGCATTAAAAACATCTCTTTCTAAAACATTTGTAACGACCCGTTAAATTCGATGATTTTAAATGTGATAATTTAATAGGATTTCTAATTTAATTTAGAATAAAATCCAAATGAATTAAGTAGAAAAGGATTCTCACCTGGATATGGAATTTAATATGAGAAATTTATGAAAATGTTAAATGGTTTTAATGCAATGAAAGATTTTTAACGGTAAATGGGAATAAATTAAGGAATCATATTAGTTCCAGTTAATAGATTACGACTTGAATGAGATTCCAATTTAATAAAATCATTTAAATGTTATGATTTAATTTTATGGAATATGAGAAATACAAATGTAGGGATTTGATTAATATATATGTTATTTGTTCAGGGTATTGAATAAAATTGGGAATCCAATTTAAATTAATGATAATAACGTTGATATTAGTTGATAAGTAAATTTCAATGCAATGCCCATAAATGAATGAAATGAAATGAATATATGTAAAATGTATACTAGGTTATTTATCAAATAGAAGGATAGAAAGTAAATATCGGATTTGATTGATGAATAAATATATATTAAATAGTAATGAAATGTAATGTAAATGGCGATTGTATAAAACCAATGCAATAAGATTTTCTAATAGTAACTAAATGTAGACGTGTGAAATAGAGTTAATGACTATAATTATTGTACTTTACTTATTTTATTAGTTGTCAATGTTAATCTGGAATCAAATTCAATTTATCCCCAAAATTACTGCAGTTAAAGTGGAAAAAAAAATTGGTAAATGAAGAATGTTGGATCCAAATAAGTTGTAACCAAGGAAAATCCCATTTTTAATAAACTATGTGGGAAAAGAAATGAAACCAAAATGAAAATGTGAAAATATAAAATGTAATGAAATTCTAAGTAATAATGACTTTGTTAGTAAAGTGAAAACTGATTTGATATTAAGTTGTAACTGGATAGAAATCAAATTTATTTGGAATTGATTTGCAATCAATTGAATTTATTGCAATTAAATGGATTCAATATTTAAATTAATTATGTAAATATTAATTGGAAGAAATTGAAGTTATTTGGGTAATAATTATTGTAATTGGCTAATTTAGATACTTTAAAGTGAAACGGAAATTATTAACGCAATAGTTTGATTGCAATATTTAATTCATCTAATTGATGATAAAGATTTGTTAGATTTATTTAATAGGAATTTTAGGGCATTTAATAGGTAATTGCTGATTTTGAATCGAATTAAAGGGATTACTGAAATCAATATTTAGCAACTTTTAAACCATTGCAATTGATTTAGAATATAAAGAGTTGTCTATTTAATTGAGTTAAATTTTTGAAATTGCGTTGTTGCAATTAAATAGGAAATAAAACGTTAAGGATAACAAGTATTCAAGATTTACCATCTATTTAGTATATTAATTGTAACTGTTAATCAACTGCAATAAATAATAAATAATTATTACGTTAACGTTAATTGAAGTGATATTTGAAATTTAATATTTAGGAATTATGTAAATATAAGTTCATATGAAATTGGAAATATTTACATATTGAAATATGAATCCAATGATAAATTCTTCTATTTGACAATAATAATGGAAAGTAAATTTAATTAAAATTTTGGAAATTTAATTTATAATTTGGTGAAATTAATGAAATTTGGGGATTTCTAAAATTTTAAATTTCGACAAGTTAAATTTTGTTAAATTAGTATAGGTGATTGAAAAATTTATAATAATAAGAATCGTCAATTATCAAAAAGATATGGGAAATTTGATTTAATTGACTAATTTTTAATTTATTTAACTAGTATAAAATAGCCATTTTTGTCACGGACTCGGATTTCGACGAAACCAGTTTCATCGGATCTGTATCGGTGAATTTTTGTAGGGTTTTAAGTTTCGTATCGATCGGACCTGTCGTTTGATCATACGGATGCGAAACGCCTTGAAATAGATTTAATTAAAATCAATTTGAAATCAATTTGGAAATTTTGTTTTCAGCATAACTTCTTCATACAATCGAATTTGGACGTAAAACTTTTTCCATCGCGTTCAGAATATTTTAAAATACCTATTTGGATGTATGGGTTTAATAAATTTCGTTCCAGGGTCAGAACGGCCTTTTTGGGCCAACTACCGTTTAGCACGTTCGTAATTCGTGCCCACCTAGCCTTCTACAATTTGTCTATATATATGCTGTGATAAACCCTAGCCTCCTTTCTATTCTCACTTGTCTATACGTTCATTTTCTTCATCTCTTTCTCTTCCTCAATGGTTGCAAAACCTAGATCTATCTACAATTCAAAATTTCAATGAAATTCAAAATCAAAAATATATGTTGTAGCTGTCGAAGAGCGTAACCTTATGGTGATTCGTTTTTTTGTTATAGTTTTCAAATCAATCCAAAATCTCGGTCAAAGGGTTGAATCGGCGAACCCTAATCAGCGAATTGGGCGTTTTTAATTTGAGCAACAATCGAAGGTTTGTCTTCTGGGTTTCGTGAAGGATGGCGTTTGGAGTTGTTTGGTGGTGATCGCCGCATCGATTGGTGGCTGAGGCGTCTGATTTTGGGCCTTTAGGGTTTCAAAACCCTAGCTGTGGGGTGGCGGCCGGCGGCGAGTCAGGGGATCGGACCTCTGGGGAAACGTGGAGGAGGTGACGGCGAAGCCAAGTGGCGTGGCGGCAAAGCACAAAGGCGGCCGAGATGGGTGGCAACGTTGGTCAAAGTCTCGGCTATGGGTAACCTGCGTGCGTACGTGCGTTTCTGAGTGAAGGAGTGGAAGCCGTTGCATGCGTATCACAATAGATGACGTGGCATTTGTGGTGAGTTTGTTTTATTAAAATTTTAATTTCCAAATCGTTTAACTCGAATAACTTTCCCGTACGACATCCGATTCACGCGAGATTTCTTTTGTTAGGATCGTAATTTAATTCCGGATCTGATGACGCTGGTTTGGACAGTTTTGGAGACCGTCTAATTTTTGGATTTAAATCGAATTTAAATTCGATTTAAATTCAAAAGGTAAGTGTTTTAACCCACTCACAAATTCTAAAAGTTTTTATGTTTGTTGAATTTATTTTAGATATGAGTAGAAATTTATTTATGAATGTTTGGCATATTTTATTCAGCATATTTGTTAATTCGCATTTATTTAATTTAACTGTTAATTTAGTTATTTATTGCATATTAATTGATAGTTAGAATTTAATTATTTGCATATAAACTGCTAGAAAACAGTTATAAAATTTATTACTGAATATAAACTATTAGCTAAATAGTGGATAAATTTATTTTGAATATAACTGCCAGTTATTACCTGTTATATATTATCAGATATATTGATATTGATTTAATTTTTGGATGATGATTGTGATTTGGATGATGGATGATGCTGATGAATGGATGTTTATTTTATCATTAAACTGCAAGTTATCATGCATTTTTTATTTCATTCGGGATTGTGGTTTGAAATGATATATAACCGCATTTTTATTTTTAAATTGCGGATTGAAATGATAATATCCGTATCACTTGACCATAGGATAGAAAATTTTATACAGGCACCGTGGTCTATATATAAATTTTTTTAAAGTAATTTCTATGGTTTGGATGAGATACGGTTTAAAATTTTAATTTGGATATTTTATAAATTATTATTCTTCGATATATATACATATGAAGTTAAAAATGTTAAATTTAAGCTGTGTATGAACCTGTTGAATAAAAATGATAAAAATTGAGAAAATGGAATTTGGTAATTTATCTTATATGTTTAAGTTTGGAAAATTTCAAGGTATGATATTTATAACTGGATTTTCCAATATAAATTTAAAAATGAATATTCTAGTATTAAGTAAATTTGAGAAATATTTAATTTCTAGAAATTGGAGTTTTATTAATGGAATTTATGTGAATATTCAAGACTAAATAATAGAACATTAATTTGTTGAAATAATAAAACCCAACTTTAGTTTTTGAAACATGAATACTCCAAATGGATATATATTTATATATATAGAATTGAAGTGATTTTGAAACTTGGAAGTGATATTTAAATTTTGGTTTAGACTTTAAATAAAGAAATATATTTGTAAAGCCATGGAAATTATTTTTCTTTACAAAGTAACCTTAAAGTTAAACCATTTATTTTATATACCGTTGAATATCCAAACCATTCAAGTTTTAGAGGTTATGATTTTTAAAAGTATAAATTCCGAAATATTATGTTTTGAAAGTATAATTCAAATGTTTGGTTTCCAAATATTATAAATTTTTAAAGCAGTATGATTTTGGAAAAGGATTTTATTTGGGATAAAATGATATCATATTGTTTGGGTTTTAAAATGATATCGTATTCATAGTTTGAAATGGAAATTTTTATTCTGGTTTTAAAGTATAAACTATTTTTAAATGACCGCGGTGTTATAATAACGATGGGTTAGCAAAGAGACCGGGATCGGATATGGACATACTCTCTGTCGATACCGAAAACCACTTTGACTAACCGTGTATGCGGTGGAGATTCCAGAATGAAGTAGGATGGTGGCGACGTTTCCTGTAAGGTAAATACGTGGACCCAACTCCCGTGAGTTGGCATAAGGTGGCTAAAACAGGAGCGATTCTCGGGCCAATGAGGTCATTCCTCTGATCGAACGCACTCCTTCGATATTATACTCTGACTTTGGATTGTTCGGTGGCCACTATTGATTTCTTTGATTTGGGGTGTTAGTTCGAGGTGGGCGGTAGCTGCGGCTACGCATTACCACCAGCCCAGATAGCAATTGGTATATCTACCCTGGCATTGCCTAGTTGTGCCGTGTCACTTACCCTAGCGCGCCTTATATGATTTTGGCTTTGTACCATACCTATGGAGTGCCCTCTGACGACGCCCAGTACGGGGGAGATTACGGTAATGTATAGACTATGGGAATATATTCTGTGTTAAGGACTATATGGGTAACCCCTTAACGCTATTTAAAAGTAAGTTTATTTTATAATTGGACACTATTATAATAGCGCAATATACTATATAGTAAATAGTTTAACGGATCCTTAGGATATGTAAATCCCTAGCATCTCTTGAGTTACTGCACTCATATTTATTTCTGTTAATTTAACTCACATAAGATCTTTTAGTTCTGACTCGAGTGTTTTTGTCTTTTCAAATTCGCTCGGGTCAGTCCGAGCGTTTCAGGATTTGAAGATTTAGCTTTGGAGGACGGAGACGAAGATTTGTATTATTTTTATTTATAGTATTGCACTACACTCACACTATATTCCGCTGCATTGATATTATTGGTATGTGAACTCTGATATTTAATTGTATAAAGAAGAATCAATTGTTTTGTAAACAGTTTTATAACTGTATATTTTATTATTATATTTTATCCTTCCGCTGTGAGATTTTATTTTGTTTTATTTCTTTTCTGTTTTCTTATTTACCCCATAACAATCTGCCCTTCCGTATGGTTTGAATTGGCACGTGTGTCTGTTTTAAATCGTGCGAAAAGGCGGGACGTTACAGTTGGTATCAGAGCTTTGGTTTAGCGATAAACCTTAGCTTTGTGGGGTTTGACTCTTTACTAATAAGGTAGTAATACCCTATGGGAGTCGCTGAGTGTATATATACGAGAGAGCGTATTTGTTAGTGTTATAAAAATATTTTAATATTGTCTTAATCTGTTCCGTTTTGTATTTATAAATTCTGGTTGATGCATGGGACGCTATGACATCAATAGGGTTTTCTAAATGCTTAATAGGACAGACCGACATAATATTTGTTTTTAATATAGGTGAGTGAAATAATTTTGCCTATTATATTTTCTATATATAAATATATTTTATAAAGATATATATATTTGGTTGCTATAGATTGGTTGGTAGGAATAAAATTTTAAATAATAGGTAAAATGAGATTGAAATTAAAATCAATGAAATTTGAAAATTTTAGAACTTAAGTCCGGGATTTTGGAAATTTGCTTTCAAAGGATTTATGAATTATAATAATATTGGTTATAAGTATTTTCTTATATAAATATTTAGTATAATTTGGAAGAATTGTTTAAAAAAAGATTTTGGAGAAAATAAGTTTCGTACTTTCCTCTCTGTCGCTAGAAAATAATTTCGGTGATGGCGGCCGCATCATCGACTTCTATTTTCGAGTTTCGAAGGGGAAAGGCCACTGTAGTAATTCTATTGCAGCTTTATTTTGAAAATATCTAAATTTTTAATTGTTTTAAAAAAAACTAGAGGTATATAAGTTATAAGAATATATTTATCTATTAAAATTTAACCCGGCATTTAATTCTTAATTTCCATTAATTAATTGTTTCAATTATAGTAGTGAAACAGAATTTAATTAATAATTGAAACCCTAAATAAAATAAGAGACTTAATAATAAGTTATAAAGGAAGTTAAAATTTTAACTTATAAGAAAAGGGTAAGGATTTATTGAACAATGAATGAATTAAAGGAATTGAGATAGACTTGTATAAGTTCAATTGCATTTTCTTTAACATATATAACTTACCAATTATGAAAAGTTGAAATGTTAAATAAGAGATTGGAATAGAATATTATACAAGTAGAAATTTCGAAAATAATGAAGTATTCAATGAATTGCTATTATAAATAAGAATTTAATGTTATAAACTTAAGTTATAAATTGAAATCTTACTATAATTAGAGGTAAGTATTATTAATAGGTGAGTTTAAACTTAAGTAAATAAAATGAAATTCTTTAATAAAAAAGGATTGATGTGTAGGGTTATTAACTTAAGTATGATTTAAATGCTAATAGTTTAATATAATAAAAGTAGGTAATATAAATAAATGACTGTAAACCCTAGGTAATAAATTAATAAAATCCTTTATTTATAAGAATGGAGGTTATAAGGTTAAGAATTTAAGTGTAAAGAAAAAGGGTTACTGTAATTAAATATAATAGAATGTAAGCATTTAATAAATGATTGAATTTGAAGAAGTACATTAAATGTAATACAAATAAAAGAAACTTACATAACCTGAATAGATAAAAAATGAATAACTGTAAGTAATAAGTAAAAATAAAGGAAACAACCTCTGATGAGTAAATAAAATTAAAAGTTGTTAGAAATAAATGAAGATTATAAAAAGATAATTTATGTGGTATATGAATAAAAATAAATGAAAATAAAAGATAAACTGTTATATGAATGAAAAGACCAAGCAGCTAATGTATGAAATAAATTTTTTATAATGAGTTAATTGATTTGTTGGTTGAATTGTTATTGTTTGATTTATGGTTTGGTCGGGTAAGGAAATTTGAAGTAGTTGGATGAACAAATAATCTATTCCGTCTCATCTAAGACTGTTGAGTAAATGATGCACTGGATAGTTATTTTTCATTCCGTACCATTTCAAGCTTTGAATCCGAGCAACTATTTGATTGTTGATTATATGGTTGTTTATATTTGTTGGGTATGCTGTTTGTTGAAATGGACGGTTGTTGGATTGATTTGATTGTTAGTGATTGAAACCACTTAGAGATTATTTGAAAATGTTATCCAAACTTTATTTATTTAAGTACATAAAGATATAATGATGATAAAACGGGTATATTTCATTTAAGGAAATTAATTTAGTAAATTATTGTTTATAAATTAATATTTGAAATAAGATGTACTGTTTTTTTATTCTTTCTTTTCCCTTCTTTTTCCTTTTCGGGGACGAAAAGTTTTGAGTGGGGGAGAGTGTAACGACCTGTTAAATTCGATGATTTTAAATGTGATAATTTAATAGGATTTCTAATTTAATTTAGAATGAAATCCAAATGAATTAAGTAGAAAAGGATTCTCACCTGGATATGGAATTTAATATGAGAAATTTATGAAAATGTTAAATGGTTTTAATGCAATGAAAGATTTTTAACGGTAAATGGGAATAAATTAAGGAATCATATTAGTTCCAGTTAATAGATTACGACTTGAATGAGATTCCAATTTAATAAAATCATTTAAATGTTATGATTTGATTTTATGGAATATGAGAAATACAAATGTAGGGATTTGATTAATATATATGTCATTTGTTCAGGGTATTGAATAAAATTGGGAATCCAATTTAAATTAATGATAATAACGTTGATATTAGTTAATAAGTAAATTTCAATGCAATGCCCATAAATGAATGAAATGAAATGAATATATGTAAAATGTATACTAGGTTATTTATCAAATAGAAGGATAGAAAGTAAATATCAGATTTGATTGATGAATAAATATATATTAAATAGTAATGAAATGTAAAGTAAATGGCGATTGTATAAAACCAATGCGATAAGATTTTCTAATAGTAACTAAATGTAGACGTGTGAAATAGAGTTAATGACTATAATTATTGTACTTTACTTATTTTATTAGTTGTCAATGTTAATCTGGAATCAAATTCAATTTATCCCCAAAATTACTGCAGTTAAAGTGGAAAAAAATTGGTAAATGAAGAATGTTGGATCCAAATAAGTTGTAACCAAGGAAAATCCCATTTTTAATAAACTATGTGGGAAAAGAAATGAAACCAAAATGAAAATGTGAAAATATAAAATGTAATGAGATTCTAAGTAATAATACTTTGTTAGTAAAGTGAAAACTGATTAGATATTAAGTTGTAACTGGATAGAAATCAAATTTATTTGGAATTGATTTGCAATCAATTGAATTTATTGCAATTAAGTGGATTCAATATTTAAATTAATTATGTAAATATTAATTGGAAGAAATTGAAGTTATTTGGCTAATAAGTATTGTAATTGGCTAATTTAGATACTTTAAAGTGAAACGGAAATTATTAACGCAATAGTTTGATTGCAATATTTAATTCACCTAATTGATGATAAAGATTTGTTAGATTTATTTAATAGGAATTTTGGGGCATTTAATAGGTAATTGCTGATTTTGAATCGAATTAAAGGGATTACTGAAATCAATATTTAGCAACTTTTAAACTATTGCAATTGATTTAGAATATAAAGAGTTGTCTATTTAATTGAGTTAAAATTTTGAAATTGCGTTGTTGCAATTAAATAGGAAATAAAACGTTAAGGATAACCAGTATTCAAGATTTACCATCTATTTAGTATATTAATTGTAACTGTTAATCAACTGCAATAAATAATATATAATTATTACGTTAACGTTAATTGAAGTGATATTTGAAATTTAATATTTAGGAATTATGTAAATATAAGTTCAGATGAAATTGGAAATATTTACATATTGAAATATGAATCCATTGATAAATTCTTCTATTTGACAATAATAATGGAAAGTAAATTTAATTAAAATTTTGGAAATTTAATTTATAATTTGGTGAAATTAATGAAATTTGGGGATTTCTAAAATTTTAAATTTCGACAAGTTAAATTTTGTTAAATTAGTATAGGTGATTGAAAATTTTATAATAATAAGAATCGTCAATTATCAAAAAGAAATGGGAAATTTGATTTAATTGACTAATTTTTAATTTATTTAATTAGTGTAAAATAGCCATTTTTGACACGGACTCGGATTTCGACGAAACTAGTTTCATCGGATCCGTATCGGTGAATTTTTGTAGGTTTTCAAGTTTCGTATCGATCGGACCTGTCGTTTGATCGTGCGGATGCGAAATGCCTTGAAATAGATTTAATTAAAATCAATTTGAAATCAATTTGGAAATTTTGTTTTCATCATAACTTCTTCATATAATCGAATTTGGACGTAAAACTTTTTCCATCGCGTTCAGAATATTTTAAAATACCTATTTGGACATATGAGTTTAATAAATTTCATTCCGGGGTCAGAACGGGCTTTTTGGGCCAACTACCGTTTAGCACGTTCGTAATTCGTGCCCACCTAGCCTTCTACAATTTGTCTATATATATGCTGTGATAAACCCTAGCCACCTTTCTATTCTCTCTTGTCTGTACGTTCATTTTCTTCATCTCTTTCTCTTCCTCAATGGTTGCAAAATCTAGATCTATCTAAAATTCAAAATTTCAATGAAATTCAAAATCTCCAGAAAAATTCGAGAAAAATATATGTTGTAGCTGTCGAAGAGCGTAACCTTATGGTGATTCGTTTTTTTGCAATAGTTTTCAAATCAATCAAAAATCTCGGTCAAAGGGTTGAATCGGCGAACCCTAATCAGCGAATTGGGCGTTTTTAATTTGAGCAACAATCGAAGGTTTGTCTTCTGGGTTTCGTGGAGGATGGCGTTTGGAGTTGTTTGATGGTGATCGCCGCATCGATTGGCGGCTGAGGCGTCTGATTTTGGGCCTTTAGGGTTTCGAAACCCTAGCTGTGGGGTGGCGGCCGGCGGCGAGCCAGGGGATCGGACCTCTGGGGAAACGTGGAGGAGGTGACGGCGAAGCCAAGTGGCGTGGCGGCAAAGCACAAAGGCGGCTGAGATGGGCAGCAACGTTGGTCAATGTCTCGGCTATGGGTAACCTGCGTGCGTACGTGCGTTTCTGAGTGAAGAGTGGAAGCCGTTGCATGCGTATCACAATAGATGACGTGGCATTTGTGGTGAGTTTGTTTTATTAAAATTTTAATTTTCAAATCGTTTAACTCGAATAACTTTCCCGTACGACATCCGATTCACGCGAGATTTCTTTTGTTAGGATCGTAATTTAATTCCGGATCTGATGACGCGGGTTTGGACAGTTTTGGAGACCGTCGAATTTTTGGATTTAAATCGAATTTAAATTCGATTTAAATTCAAAAGGTGAGTATTTTAACCCACTCACAACTTCTAAAAGTTTTTATGTTTGTTGAATTTATTTTAGATATGAGTAGAAATTTATTTATGAATGTTTGGCATGTTTTATTCAGCATATTTGTTAATTTGCATTTATTTAATTTAACTGTTAATTTAGTTATTTATTGCATATTTATTGACAGTTAGAATTATTTATTTGCATATAAACTGCTAGAAAACAGTTATAAATTTTATTACTGAATATAAACTGTTAGCTAAATAATGGATAAATTTATTTTGAATATAACTGCCAGTTATTACCTGTTATATATTATCAGATATATTGATATTGATTTAATTTTTGGATGATGATTGTGATTTGGATGATGGATGATGCTGATGAATGGATGTTTATTTTATCATTAAACTGCAAGTTATCATGCATTTTTCATTTCATTCGGGATTGTGGTTTTAAATGATATATAACCGCATTTTTATTTTTAAATTGCGGATTGAAATGATAAATATCCGTATCACTTGACCATAGGATAGAAAATTTTATACAGGCACCGTGGTATATATATAAATTTTTTTTAAAGTAATTTCTATGGTTTGGATGAGATACGGTTTAAAAATTTAATTTGGATATTTTATAAATTATTATTCTTCGATATATATACATATGAAGTTAAAAATGTTAAATTTAAGCTGTGTATGAACCTGTTGAATAAAAATGATAAAAATTGAGAAAATGGAATTTGATAATTTATCTTATATGTTTAAGTTTGGAAATTTTCGAGGTATGATATTTATAACTGGATTTTCCAAGATAAATTTAAAAATGAATATTCTAGTATTAAGTAAATTTGAGAAATATTTAATTTCTAGAATTGGAGTTTTATTTATGGAATTTATGTGAATATTGAAGACTAAATAATAGAACATTAATTTGTTGAAAGAATAAAACCCAACTTTAGTTTTTGAAATATGAATACTCCAAATGGATATATATATGTATAGAATTGAAGTGATTTTGGAACTTGGAAGTGATATTTAAATTTTGGTTTAGACTTTAAATAAAGAAATATACTTCTAAAGCCATGGAAATTATTTTTCTTTACAAAGTAACCTTAAAGTTAAACCATTTATTTTATATACCGTTGAATATCCAAACCATTCAAGTTTTAGAGGTAATGGTTTTTAAAAGTATAAATTCTGAAATATTATGTTTTGAAAGTATAATTCAAATGTTTGGTTTCCAGATATTATAAAATTTTAAAGCAGTATGATTTTGGAAAAGGATTTTATTTGGGATAAAATGATATCATATTGTTTGGGTTTTAAAATGATATCGTATTCATAGTTTGAAATGGAAATTTTTATTCTGGTTTTAAAGTATAAACTATTTTTAAATGACCGCGGTGTTATAATAACGATGGGTTAGCAAAGAGACCGGGATCGGATATGGACATACTCTCTGTCGATACCGAAAACCACTTTGACTAACCGCGTACGCGGTGGAGATTCCAGAATGAAGTAGGATGGTGGCGACGTTTCCTGTAAGGTAAATACGTGGACCCAACTCCCGTGAGTTGGCATAAGGTGGCTAAAACAGGAGCGATTCTCGGGCCAATGAGGTCATTCCTCTGATCGAACGCACTCCTTCGATACTATACTCTGACTTTGGATTGTTCGGTGGCCACTATTGATTTCTTTGATTTGGGGTGTTAGTTCGAGGTGGGCGGTAGCTGCGGCTACGCGTTACCACCAGCCCGGATAGCAATTGGTATATCTACCCTGGCATTGCCTAGTTGTGCCGTGTCACCTACCCTAGCGCGCCTTATACGATTTTGGCTTTGTACCATACCTATGGAGTGCCCTCTGACGACGCCCAGTACGGGGGAGATTACGGTACTATATAGACTATGAGAATATATTCTTTGTTAAGGGCTATATGGGTAACCCCTTAACGCTATTTAAAAGTAAGTTTATTTTATAATTAGACACTATTATAATAGCGCAATATACTATATAGTAAATAGTTTAACGGATCCTTAGGAGATGTAAATCCCAAGCATCTCTTGAGTTACTGCACTCATATTTATTTCTGTTAATTTAACTCACATAAGATCTTTTAGTTCTGACTCGAGTGTTTTTGTCTTTTCAAATTCGCTCGGGTCAGTCCGAGCGTTTCAGGATTTGAAGATTTAGCTCTGGAGGACGGAGACGAAGATTTGTATTATTTTTATTTATAGTATTGCACTACACTCACACTATATTCCGCTGCATTGATATTATTGGTATGTGAACTCTGATATTTAATTGTATAAAGAAGAATCAATTGTTTTGTAAACAGTTTTATAAACTGTATATTTTATCATTATATTTTATCCTTCCGCTGTGAGATTCTATTTTGTTTTATTTCTTTTCTGTTTTCTTATTTACCCCATAACAATCCGCCCTTCCGTATGGTTTAAATTGGCACGCGTGTCTGTTTTAAATCGTGCGAAAAGACGGGACGTTACAACATTAAAACCTTAGACATCCTTTTTAAAATCCTTTAACACTGCCTTTCGAAACCATTGGAATACCTTTCCTTTTATAACTTTCAAAACCATTGGAAAACATTTCCTTTTAGACCTTTAGAAACCATTTGGGTTCTGCATTTTACGAAGAAAAAGGGTCATTAAAACATTTAAGTGGAAAGAATCTTTTTCGAAAGCAATCCTAATTAAAGAAGTGATGGTGTCCAAACCATCCCTTCGAAAGCATTGGAGAAGCGACATGGTTTTAAAAACAAAGTAACCCTTTCTAAACCAATCTAGTCGAAAGGTAAAGAGCGGCAAACTGGGGCTTCGACCTAGTCGAAAGCAATTATTTAATAACAAAGGCACAACCTCTTAAAACCATTCTTTTTAAAGTCATTGACCTAGTCAATAGCTGACCAAGTCAAAAGCTGTTCAGTCGAAAACAAAGCGGCGCATTTCATTTAAAAAACAAAGTAGTGCTTCGTTCCCTTTGGAACCCCTAGTTTCGACCCAATACCTTCTGCCTATGTCTGATTCACTACGTACCAGACATCTCACACCATATGCATTGGTTTCGATGGAGTCAAAGGCAGAGGTAAAGAGTTGGAAGCCTGGTTCCGAAAGCATTGAAACATGAAAAAGAATGTAGATTTGACTTTTTAAACTATTTCTTTGTACCTAACCTGCCTTATTTGTCAAATCGTGATTGGTTTCACATTTTTCTTTTCTAAAAGTATTGCTGATTTTCAGAAATAAGAATTTGGATTATTTACAGAATACCCCTTCTCCTTTTTACAAATATATAAAACATTTAAGTCATATACCTTACATAAATTTATATATCCATTAAATACTTAGGAAAATTCTACGAAAATTCCAAAAGATCATTTTTAATATGTTTTCTAACATGTACAAATTTCAGACCCTAAGCCAATATAGCTTGGCTGTAATTGATTTTAAACCCAAGTTAGCATATCCTTCACTAGAAAATTCATATAAAATCCACACTAATTCAGAAAATTATGAAAATTGAAACCATTTCTAAATTATTGTTTCTAATCTAAATTTAAATTCGCATGGTAATTGGATGTCATATAATAAGATTTTCATGTCAAAACATATCACAAAATCTATGTAAATTAGCAAAAATCATCAACAACATATAAATATAAATTTTAACATCCAAAACATGGCAAAACATTTACAAATTATTCGGATTTCATACTAAAAACCGAAAACAATTACATACTTGAGATGTAGTCATTATTCATCTTAGCATTTTCATTAAGTATATGAGATTTATTCTTGATTAAGTGATTTAAATCTTCCTCTTGAACTCTTCTTCTCTGCTCTTTCTTATGGTGGCCTGCATTACTCTATAATTTTTGTTTGTGAAAGTAGAATAATCATGTAGAATGAATTCCAAGAGGTTTAGGGTATATGGATATGCCTTGTTCTTATTTTGCCCTTGCATATTTCTTAACCTTTTATTCCTTTTTTCTTAGTTCATTTGTTTAATATGGCACGGCTACCCCTTATTTAATCTCAAATCTCAATCCATTAATTGTCTTACATTATTTTATTTTATTAAACTACTTAAATATCCTAAATAATGTTACTAAAAACATGAGGTGTTACAGGCTCCACTCAACTGATCAAACAAACCTTCAATTCTACGAAACATATATCGATTCTTTATCATCTTCTTATTCAACTTAGGATAATCGATACACAATCTTAACGATCCATTCGGTTTTTTTGCAAACACTACGGCTACACCCCAAGGAAAACTACTTGATTTGAAAAGTTCTTACTTTCTAAATCCAACCAACTGCACCTTTAGCTCCTTCTTCTCGGTAGGTGTCGTTCTACTTGGCAGTCTACTCATCGATTATGCTCATGGCTCTAAATTTATCCGAAACTCAATGGCTCATTTTGGTGGCAGTCCTACTGCAGGCTCAAAGATGTCTGTGAACTCTCTAATAATAAAAACTCGGTTCAACTCATCATCTTCCACCATAACACCAAACAAAGCATTTACCCCGAAACTAGGGTTTTCTACGAAGTATATACTCTGACCACTACAACTAGGGTGTCTAAGTGATATTTTCCTATCGTGGCAAAATATTTTAGCATCATTCTTACTTAACCAATCCATACCAAAACTATTATGAAACCTTTGAAATCTAATACATGCAAACTACAAGCAAATATATGACCTAACAATTCAAATCCTAAGTGGTCACATCTCATCCCAAGTGTCACGTACCCTCATATCATATTCGCAATCCTTAAGGTAGTAACTAGATAAGAGTATTCTAGGCCAAGCTTATCTACTAAACAATGAGATATAAAAGAATGCGATGCACGGGTATAAAGAACTCTAACTGATACACCATGAACCAAAAGCATACCTCCCAATATAGCTTTTCCTTTCTCCTTGGCGGTTGGTCTTGAGGTAGCTGGTTCTAATGCAAACATCGTGCCTTTTCCGTCCTTAACTGGCTCTTTGCACTGGTTCATATAATGTCTAATCTGATCACAGTTAAAGCACCTCACTTCTATCTTATCAGCACTTCCTTCCCTTTTCCTGTACGACACTCGTGAGCATAGTGTCCTTCTTGTCGCACTTATCGCAAACTACATCGGCCTTCTTTTTCTATGCTGCTGCTCCTTTCCAAGCGCCTTTCTTATAGAAAAACTTCCTCTTCTGGTTCCACCCACTTTGAGTTTGCCCTGTTTCGTTGCCATCACAAAAAGCAAGCATCTCCTCCTGCCTCAAAGCTATCTCAACAACTACATCACATGGATCCCTGATATGTAGCAGATTGCCTTAGCTAGTTCAGGCTTCAGTCTACGATTAAACTTCTCATTTCTTTTGATAACTATATCAACCGTAGCATATCCGTATCTGGAAAGCTCCTCAAATATAGTTTCATACTCAAGCACTATCATGTCTCCCTGCTCCAACTCGATAAACTTTCATAGCAAAATTGATTTAGCGATCTCTGACATGAATCTTTCCTCAAACCTCCTTCTAAATTTAGCCCAAGTCATGGTTTGCTCATTAAATCCTAAAGTAACATTGTTCCACCAGTACAGTGTTGCTTCTTGCAACTGTTTAGAAGTAAGCCTCCTCTTTCGCTCATCATTAAGCCCTAAGTCCACAAAGATCCTTTCACAATGAAGTAACCAATTTTCCACTTTAATTGCATCCTCAGTCTCGATAAATAGCTTTCCTCAAAGCCTGGCATAGCCTCTGCTCAATATTGCTTAGCTATTGACTACTGTAGCTCCTTGATTTCCTCCTTCAAAATTTCCTTCGACTAAACCCATAGCAACTCTAGCCTGCATCATATTAACGAAGAACTGATACATGGGTCCCATATCAGCTTGTGGCACTCCAGCACCTACATTAGCAGCTTGTGCTTGACTTGGATTCCTTCTAGTGTTTGGGTCTGGCATTCTCATTGCTTGTGATGCTTCCTCCACCAATATTAACTCTTCTACCCCTAGCATCCATATCTTAGGTCCTTAAAGTATGCATTCGAGCCTTTGTAAGATGCAGAAGAATATCCTAAGAAAGATGGAGAATAGAGATAAAACGTATACTTGTGTATATATATAGCAAAATACAAGTATGTTACTATAACATTATCACATACGCCGACCTTTTCTGTAATTTCTTAAGATTATGTTTTCAAAATCATTTTAGGATTGAAATTTCGTTTGAGTTTTCATAAACCTATGCTCCGATACTAAGTTGTAACATCCTCTATCTTGAGGTTGGAAGCTAAGCACTACAGATGCTGAAGTCATCCATAGTATCAATTTCGATGACAAAATAAGGTAATGTTAATGGCATCTATAATATCAAAAGCACATGAATATGAAAGACAATCAATATAGATTTCAAAACAGATTTCCTAATTACATTTCAAATCACTATTTCATATTCCGATACATAATCCTAAAACAATTCTCAAGTTTTGATCAAATATAATTATTACAAATTACGCCGAGAGCGACATATAAAGATTCACCCTTGGATGATCAGAGCACTAGATAGACATGTCTGTCATAAATACATCATAGTGGAAATAAAACTAAATAGTTCCTACACAGCTAACTTTGCCTCTTGCTCGTCTTCGGAAGCTTATTCGTTTAGCCTACTAAACCTGAAAAACCTCAACTCTTAAGTACACAAATTAAATTTTGAGCACCCGAAGGATTAAGGGGAAAACAAAAACTTCGAGTCGGACATAAAACCTGGTATGAATAATATATTACATCTCGGTTTATTGATATTAAGTGAGACCAAGCCGCTTAGCGGAACGGGTTTTTCCTCACTAATATCCTTTAAAAAGCATATCTTTTGCAAATCAAAGCCTTGTAATCGAACCGATTATAACAAGTAAAGCAATTTCATATGTGCATAAAGATCAGGAAATCAACGGACTATCTATCCACACTATAGTTTTACCTGGCTAACTATTAACCATTGGCTAATTCGGGCTTACCAGACGTAATCAACAATCCAATTTCTTTTAGACACAATACTGGGCTGACTACCCTTAACTACCTTTATCTAGGGTCAACTGAACCTAATGGTTTTTCAGGCTCACCAATAACCTATCTTTACTCCGTATATTCCTTTCTTTGTGTAGACTCATTTTAATCCCACCTATGACAAGCCCTATACACTAGAATTTTGGACTTATTTTAGCTAGGGGCTAATAGCGAAAGTATAGGGCACAGACCCATACCAGTCTCATCTGGTCTTCTAATATCTGAGTCATAAATTTAGGTTTATTTTCCCTATTCAAATTTCATTTCCTATTACATACTTTGGGTTAACTATCTTATTATAATTTCATTTCCTTGTATATAATCTTTGTAAATTATTTAACCCAGAATCATATCTTTATCAAACAAGGAAATCATATAATTTTGCTTTACTCAAAATATTTATGCTATGATATACGCTTTATATAAAACAATTTTGATGAAACATTACCAATTGGATTATCTATCCCTTCAAAGTAAGTTAAAAAACCTTTCTGTCTTAGGAGAATTTAGGCCATGGAGCTAAGGTAAAACCTTCAAAACCCTTGTTTAAAAACTTTAAACAACGTCTTTCAAAATCATTCAGAACAACCCTTTCGAAAGCATTATTAAAACTAGGACATACTCTTTTAAAACCATTTTAAACTTGCCTTTCGAAAGCATTGGAAACCTCCATTCAAATGCTTAACGTAAACCTTTCGAAAACATTGGGGATCTCCCCTTCAAACCCATGCTATATATCTTTTGAAAGCATTGAAATTCTTCACTTAAAACGTACCTTTCGAAAGTATTGGGTTCAAGTAAAAGTATGTAGAAACATTGCTTCGATACCATTTAAAATCATTCCTTTCGGCACCTTTGGGTTTAACTTTTAATACAACAAACGGTCATAAAGAACTAGGGCGAAAGCATTCCTTTCGAAAGCACTGTTCCTAAGCAAAAGAGAGAGGATAGTTACAAAACCAACCCTTTCGAAAGCATTGAGAAGGCAGCTTCAAAGTAAGGAGGCAAAAGGACCCTTTCGAGACCATTATTTAATGCTATAAAGAAAAGCAGGCTCAACTAATTCGAAAGATAAGAATGTAGCAGCATGGGTTTTATCCATTCGAAACCTTATTTTATAACATAGAGGCGGCAACTCATTCGAAAGCTATTTTATGTAAACAAAGACAAGTTGATTAAGTCGAAAGCTAATATAATTGGCTTCAACCCCTTTGAAAGCTTGGTTTTGACATGGTTCCTTCCACTCTTCTTCAATGCACTACGTACCAAAGGGTTGATACCATGTGTATTGGTTTCAAATGGGTCATAAGCGGGAGTATGGTGTCGAAAGGTTGGAGAAGGAAGTGGCGAAGTAGTAAATTTACGAAAAACTAATTTATTGCCTTTTAAAGTAATTTCTTTTCAACTAACTTTCCCTATTTGCCAAAATACAATTGGATATCCTTTCTTTATCAACAATACTTATCTAAAAGAGCTGCCGATTTCAGAAATTATCAAACTAAAACATTTGACAAATAAGCCCTTCTCCTTGATGAAACGTATAAAACATTTAAGTCCTATGCCATAAATAATTTTATAAATATAGTAAAATACTTAGGAAAATTCCTCGAAAATTACCATAATTCACTTCTAATATGCTTTCTAACATATTTAAATTTCATACCCAAAAGTAATATATAATTTACGTAATTAATTTAAACCCAATTTTGGCTATTTTCTTTCATAATAAATCCACAGTAACTTAAAAAATTATGAAACTTGAAACCACTTCATAATTAATGTTTTTGACCATATATTAAAAATGAAAGTCATTTGGATGTTAATTAATTGGTTTTTCAAATCTAAACTTATCATAAAATCTGTATGAAGCAACATAGATCATCAACAAACACACACACACACACACACACATATCCATTGGTGAGTCTCACTTTTACTTGGGATGCGAGATATAAGCATGCATTCGTGATTCTAAAAGAAAAGTTAACGAGTGTGCCAGTAATGACTATTCTATATATGGAAGAAAAGATGATGGTGTACACTGATGCTTGTCGTAGCGGATTGGAGGCGGTATTGATACGGAAGGGCAAAGTTGTTGCATATGCTAGTCGACGACTGAAGCCATATGAGAAGAAATACCCGACCCATGATTTAGAGTTAACACCAATTGTGTTTTCTTTGAAGATTTGGAGGCACTAACTTTTGAAAGAGAGGTTCAAGCTTTTCACCAACCACAAACCATTGAAGTACCTTTTTGTGAAGAAGGATTTTATCCTTCACCAGCAACAATGGTTTGAATCCCTAGCCTATTATGACTTTGATATTGCATATACATCGAGGAAAGCGAACATAGTTGCTGACGCATTAACTAAGAGACATGCCATCTTGAGAGATCTTTTCCTATAGTGGATTTAGTTAGAGTATATTGGTGGTTATGATTTCTGACCGAGAGGTGAGATAGAGCCAGAGAGATTAGGAAGGGATGAAGAAAGACATTAGGACATTCATCTCGAAGTGTATGAACTGTAGTTAGTTAAGGAGGAGCAAAAAAACCCTAGTGGTTTGGTGGAACTACTAGAAGTTCCCAAGTGAATTGGAAACAAGTTTCGATGGATTTCATCGATGGACCGCCAAGGACTAGAGCAGGGTATGAAAAAATTTGGGTCATAGTCGATCGATTTACCAAATGTGTCATATTTATACCCATCAAGTCTAAACTTGTCGAATTATATGTGAAATGGATAGTATGATTCCATGGTGTGGCAAAGAGCATTCTAAGTGAC
The DNA here is from genome assembly GCA_030765085.1 of Allium cepa. Classification (NCBI taxonomy): domain Eukaryota; kingdom Viridiplantae; phylum Streptophyta; class Magnoliopsida; order Asparagales; family Amaryllidaceae; genus Allium; species Allium cepa. The sequence continues at coordinate 626,686,950 of CM060940.1, read as the reverse complement.
CGAGACTTATTGTTCACTAGTGGGTTTCGGAAGAGCTTACAAGAAGCGTTAGGGGTAGAGCTGCATCTGAGTACGGCTTATCATCCTCAAACCAATGGCCAAACTGAAAGAGTGAATTATATTTTAGAGGATCTCTTGCGAGCTTGTATACTCGATGTTGGAGGCTCATAGTGTAACACCCTGTGAATTTACGTTAATTAGTTAAATACTTAATTCGGGGGAAAATGGAATTTGTGCAAAAAGTGGAATTTAGCCACAAGCTTTTGTCACTGCGTTCGTGGCAATTTCTAAGCAACTTTCATATTTGGAGTTTCACGACGGAGTTCAAACGAAGAAGTTATAGACGTTCAAACAAATCAAAGTGAACGTCAACCAACGACCCAGATTTTATACTTTTAAATCCAACACAAAAGATTCGTTCTAACCTCTGTGAATAAACGTCCATACCCTCCTAGTCTTCTTATATTTTATGACGCAAGTAACAATACTCTATCATTTTCTCTTCTCTACCTTCTCCCCTAAAAAAACAATCTATAAACATACAAATTTGAGGAGATTAAAAAATAAGAAGAAGAGAGGAACATGCGAATTAACATTGCGCAATAACAAGGTAAATCTCAAATCAACAAATCTATATCTTTCCTTAAATCCTAATTCTCTTCTTGGATCTATGATTATAATATTATGTATATTACCTTTTATATACACCCCTTGAATTAAAAAAGGAAAAGTTGAATCAGAATTACTAGATTCAGATCTAGAAGTTTGGGAGGCCTAAAATGGTGAGTGGAAAATTTACGTAAGTTATTTATAACACGATAATTTACCTCGGTGGATTTTGTTTGATTATTATGCCTAATTGAAAGATCTAGAGTTGTACTCTTAAAATTTATTGTATAACATACCGCCTGCATATTCTACAAATTAAAGAAGATTGAATGTAAATGTTAATTACACCCAGATCTGTATATTTGTTCTAAGTTATTAGTAGTTGAATATGAATTGAGTGTGGAATTATTTTAGATCTACCAATTGGGTTATTGTAAAATTTATTTCATACCTGTGTTTGCATTAAAGGGTGTTGATATGAATTAAGTTGTTTTAGTTTTATTGAAATGAGAAAGTTTCTGTATTTTAATCTGTTAAGTGTATAATCTTGTTTAGATTCCATAGATTTATCTAATATTTTATTTATATTGAAAAGTGTAGTGTTTGATTTAGCAAGGAATATAACTGGAAAGAAAAAGAAAGAGATATGTAAGGTATGGAATATCACTCCATAGTTTTCACTGTTTATTTCAAAATAAAAAGGAAATTTAATAACTCCTTGTAATTTCAAAAAAAAACACAAATCACTTTTCGAGGTAAATCTGTCGAAAAATGTAACGAAAAACATTTCTAAAAGGAAGGTTCTCACAAATTAGATTATGGAATAATATCCTATTTGAGGGTGAAGATAATTAGAAAGATAAAAGAGAAATAAACGAAATTAAATGCGTATAACATATATAATCACGCTAAAATCAAAAGGGAAATCACTTTTAATACAACTTAAACATGTATAATATCGATGTTAAAAGTAATCAGAAAATTAAATTAGAATGTTAATAAATGGTAGTAATTGGAAATAAAGAAAGGAATTTTAAATAGACTTTTGATGCGCAATTGAATATGAAGGTTAAATACGCATTTAACGTATAAATGAAGGACGTAGGAGTTATGAGAATTTGAATAGATAAGAGGTCAACGAATGAAATATGAGTCAAGAGAATTTAAATAATCGCAATAAATTGGTGAAGTGAATTGATGAAACTTAATAAAATAATGGTAGGGAGATAAGGAAAGAATAAAAGTGTGTAAGTCATACAAAATAGAAGAAATAAGTATTAATAGTGTGAATCTCTTAGGGAAAATAATTAAAAGGAGTTCATTCCTAATTAGAGGCGTAATAAGTTGCTACCTTATATGGCCTCTACCATTAAACATGTTGGGTAATATATGTATATATGTAGTATGTATACATATAAGGTATGACTAAGTTATAGGGGTGCATGGTTTGTTCAAAGCTATATAGAAGCCTTCCCAGTTGAATATAGCTAGCAGCGGTGTGGCTTCGGACTAGTGTAGGACATCGTTTATAACAAAAAACTCTCGGGGAAATGAGGTTAGTCGCAATTCTGTAGGGTAAATCTTCACAGTCAATCTGGCTACTAGTTCATATGAATATTCTAATTAATTTGATATGTCACGGTTGGTTATAGGTCATAATTGAGTTATGGATACGATAGATGAAAACTTTAGGAGAGGTATGCTTCGGGTTTGAGGTATTAGTAGGATATGGTAGGGTTTGTCTCTTTCTTAAAAGAAGTATTAAGTAACCTAAAAGGATTTCTTATGATATCAGTTACGGAGGACCATGTAGAGACCCGCCTTGGAATTAGGTCTTAAATGACCGAGATATGCCTATTTTATAGGCCTTAAATGATCAGAGTCTGCCAAATGCCTAGTAGAAGAGGTATTAAGTGGTTTGGAGGACTCCCACTCACATCATAGATGATAGTGCATTAGCGTTTCAGACTGGAATAACTTTCGGGCTTACAGAGGGAACTAATTATTTAGCTAAAAGAGCAGTAGATGTACGCTAATTAAATTATTCGTAAGCTATATGTGAGAGTTTAGCGATCTCTAGGACCGCTTTATGTAGGGTGACCATTATATTTGGTATCAGAAGCTGATCTACTTTGAGATTGGGTATTAAAAAGCCGTTGGGTCTGCCTTGTTTTCTAGTTAACAAGTATTAAGTGGTCGGGAATATTTAGATAGTGAAATGCTTAGAATTATATACATACGTATATAGGCATATGTATATGGGTAGCTGTGTCTTTGGTATGGACAAGCATATCATATTCGCACATGTACTAATTAAATAATAGATATCATACTAAATTGAAGCTAAATAGGTATAAGTCATGTTATGGGTAATGTACGTAACTTTTACAGTCAGCAGAACATTGTTCTAACCCCTCTCCTCGTTACAACCCACATGATAAATTTTAAAGATACAAGTCATTAAAGCCGACGGAGTGGTTGATGGAGAACTATTCCTTCTCATGCCGATCCTTGATAAGGCTTATGGATGTCCGTGGGATGTGGTTAATTATGAAGTTATAGCCTCAACTGGTATTTGATCTTGTTGCCCTTTCTTCCGCTGTGAATTTCATTTGATCGATCTCTGATATACTTATGTTATTACAGGTTACCAGAACCAACATTCCTTACCCTAATAGAATTGGGTGTCGATTTTTTTCAAAATTCGGGCTTATTAAGATGCGAGTTGTTACATTTGGTATCAGAGCCTAAGTTAGTCGATCATAAGGGTTTGGATATATCAAGAGAACGTACTCATAATTTTTTAATCTTAATATATGCCAAACTTTATAAACTCTAACACCGAAAAGGCTGTGACCACATTTCAAAAGAATGAACGAGGAAACTATGAGTTGGAAAACTTACTATAGAGTTAAAAATTACATGCCTACTTCGTTTAACCCGTGGAGTATTGGCCTTACGATGGTAATTCTATAGAGCATGAGCACGACAAATGGAAGGATTCCCTGGGACTAGATGATATTTGGATTGATGGTTGTATATTGGCTACCTTGTGAGTATGGACTTTGATACATTGTTGGTGGAAGGTACGCGCTAAATTTAGACAATTAGGAGCTAAAGATCTATATGCCATTGAAATCTGAAGGAAAGTTCTCATAGGAGTATGTTCATAAACTACCTTAAGATGATGAACCAAATTCCATGGGAAGAAAGTAAATCTCATTTCTTGGTTCGACCTGATGAGAGAACACCTTAAATTAATTAAATGAGTTTCTCAAAAAGTATAAACAAAAAGATGCTAAACTTATTTCTGTAAAAAACGTTTACACTAAAGAAATTGGTGGCGTTAAAAGATATGGTTAAAAGTAAGTTTTTGGGAATTTAGGTATATAATCAAAGTTTAAAAAGTTTTTGGTGAAAAGTGAGTTTTCCATGGTAAAGAAAAGCAAAATAGGGCATATGCATAGATCCATGATTTTTCTAATTGAAAAAAAATTCTCTCAATTTGGCAGATAAAATAGAAATGTTATTTAATTCTATTTAGTGTATGATATTAGGAAGTGTAGTTGTACCCTCTAGTGAATAAGAAGAATATTTCCGTATAAGAATAGTATGAGGATAGTAGCTGGAATAATTGTGGATTTAGATTTTTTGATAGCTAGTGCAGTATGAGTTAGAAATCTCGATGACTATTGGAGGAAAGATCCAAAAAGTTTTACGGAAGGCAAGGACACCGTTAGGTGGGGGCAAGAGTTTTTCGGTACAGTTCGGATCGAGTTGGATTGATGATATCGGTGCGGAACGGTAGTTATTATAGGTAATTTAATTAACTCGGTCTGAATAGGTTCTAGGTTCAACCTATGCCCAAAATTTGAGAGCTGGTTAACAGGAGCGGTCAACCGGTTAACGAGTTCGGGCGCGAGTCTGAACCTGGAACGCGACTATAAGTCACGTCCATTCTTTTGTTTCAGCCACCACTTCCCCCTATCTTCCTCAGTTGAACCTATTTCCCCTCTCTCCCTTTTCCCCCTGACCACCGTTGACCAACCACAGTCACCTCCCTTTCACATCGAATTACGTTCACCGACTCTCTCATTCCTCTATATATGTGGTTCCAACCCCCTCTCAATTCCATATCCGAAACCCTAGCAACCAACGGCACCACCCCACACCGTTGGCTCATCCTCGCGTCATCCTGGTATCTCCTCTCAAGAGCTCAATTGGCTGAACCAAAATAAGGCTGAAATCATCGCCTACTTATCCACTGCCAATTTCTGCTTTTTGCAAAGATGACCGATCATGTTCAGAGATTTTATTTCCTTTAAGGATCTATTCATAGGAATAGAATTAGCACCGATCCTTCGCTATGACACCTTTGAGTGAAAGTGGTTTCGTCGTTGTACACGCCTGTTTGACACTCGGATGGCATACGATTTTGATGAGGGCATCTCACGCCTTCATCTCGGGTGAAGGAAGTAGAGATCAAGCTATCTAACGATGATCTTGATGATATTTTGGGAATTCCTTCTGAAGAAGCACATTTGAATGATATAGAGATGACAAATCTGGAGGTTTTGCAATGGATCTTTATTGGGAATGTTGGTAGTTGGAGGTCAAGCAATTTGCAACCTGTCCCCCATCTTATCATTTGGATTATTTAGCGTAATATCATTTCGAAGATGGGAAGCTACGACTAGATTTACTCAATGGTTTAGAAGGCCACGTATGCCATCATAGGTGGTATGGCAGTTAATTGGGCTCGGGTAATCATGTTCAACTGCATTAGCTCCAACGCTGGCACTCCCCATGGCTATTTTCCTAACTACCACCTCTTTACCCATGTCTTTAGAAGGTATGGAGTGATCCTCTCTACGGCACTGGTTCAAGGAAAGGTCCATCCCACATTTGAAAAAACTTCTCTCAAGAAGATGGACTTTCCCGAGCCGTCGATGGTAGCTACAACTAAGCAGCCCCAGCAGGAGGCCGAGCAAGGGCACAGAGATGAGTACTTGAGCTCATAGCTTGTCGCTAATCAGCGAGTTCAAGAGGAGTTCTGAGCGGTTTGGGCTGAGCAACAATGCAAGAGGCCACGAGATCAGATGCATAATCGCTATGCTACGCTCATTCCGAGGTACAACAATGGCCCTAGCTTCCGTAAAGGATCGAGACCATTCTACATTTCTTAGGTAGTGTTTCGGTTTAGTAGAGTTGTGTTGTAGTTTCCTTCCAGCATTTCATTTTTTCTTTCCCTTTGGGTGTTAGGTTGTAACCGTTGATTGTCTCTGTATAAAAGGGCACGTATGATATGTTATGAGATGCGTTCCTATTTATCTATTTTACTCTATTTGGATAGGTAGACCGACCTTTTGTGCATTAGGGAAAGAAGTAGTGTAAATAGGAAAAATATCCTAAAAGCATTTGACCAATGGTAAATGCATGTAAGACTTGAAGTTTGTTAAATCAGTAAATTTTAGCAAGCGAAGGACAACAAAGGTCGTTGTGGAATCACATTTCATTTTTACTATTCCTTGAAAGATGAAATCTATAGGTTTCTCTTAGAGTTTCATGATAAAATAATAAATGAATTGACATTTCTAATTAAAAATGTAAGTGTTAGAGACAAAGGGATAACTGTGAAGTGTTAGCATGGAAGTTATGTGTTAGCGCATAATAAACATCTGTCTACGCTGAAGTGTGGCTTGAACCATTTAAATTTTGAAAAGGTAAATACTTCAAAAATCGCTTGATAGAAAACTTTTATTCTTAACATCCAAATGGTTTTTGGAACTTTTGTCCAAATTGGTTTTAAAGAAAAATTATGCGTCTAAATATTTTGGAAATTTTATTTTTTCAAGCGACGTATAAATTTGGGAAGTAAAAGAGGTTTCTATGGAATTTTTTATTTTTGAAGGCCATATATTCAGTGTACGGAAACTAAATGAATTAATAGAATTCATATTAGGGTCGACGATACGATAAAGCGCCGACGATAACAAGGGAAAAGCTATTTTACCCTTAGTATTTCTATTTCTATGCCTTGTCGATGAAGCGCGAGAGTCCACGTGGATTCAATTTCATTTCAGAGTTGAAAACAAGCCATTGTATGCATTTTTTACGTGGAAATATTTGGATGATTCAGGGGCAACGAAGGAATATCCACTGTACGACTAGAATTGGTACTTTATAGAATGATAAGAATGTAGAATTCGTCACCTAAACTCCTTTTCCAAGCGTAGGAGTGGCTTATAGGAAAAGATATTTTCGACGCACTAGATTTTTGGATGATAGGAATTGGATGAAAAAATTGGTTGCACCATGCTTCTATTCTAGGGGTATGGAGATTTTAGTGTAAAAGATTTTCAAGGTCTGCATACATATAAGACTATTAGCATATATATATATATGTGTGTGTGTGTGTGTGTGTGTGTGTGTGTGTTATTTGCATCATATTTTCAAAACTATTTTTAAAAGTAATACATTCATATAGGTGAGTCCGATTTAGAATCATTCTACATACATGTTTTCTATGGTCATGACACACTATGCACTTGTGCACGTTGGTTGAAAATTTGGTTGTACATTGATTGATTGAGTAGTTTTGGAAAATTGCGAGTAATAACCATGACTTGATCATTAATAAAAGTTTGAGGATGAAATTTGTAACGACCCTAAATTTTAATTTAATTTAAATTGATAATTAAATGAAATTTTGAATAAAAATTTATAAATGATGATAATTTGAGTTATATAAAATATATGTGTATATATAGAGAAATATAAAACAATAATTTTTAAAGTAAAATTTATGATAATTATTTAAACTAAAAATAGAAGTAAATTTAAAATACAAGAATAAGAGCAAATAAAAGTATTAAAACAAATAAAAATATGTTATTTATCAAAATAAAGATAGTTTCTTTTATAAATTGTTTTAATTAAATAATGAGTTGTATTTAAACAATATTAATAGTATAATATTTATACAAATGGATTTTTATAGATAGAAATGGTTATTTCAGATTTATATATATATATATATATATATATATATATATATGTATGTATGTATTTTTAAAGAAAGCTAGGATTTGTGAATTTAAAATGAAATAAATTACAAACAAATGTATGCATACAAACATAATTAAAATAGAAAATTATTTGTAATACAAAGTAAATTAAACAAAATAAGAAAACAAAACCAAACCAAAAGCTTGTAAAGCAAGTAAAAATAAAAGATCCACCTACATACACAAATAAAATAAAAACATGTACAAATGGAAAAGTAGTCAGTTTTAACTTTGAATAGAGATCTACAAAATATATGCAAACTATCTATGTACTAAAGAATTTAAAGAAAAGCAAAGTACAAAAGAAGATGTACCAGGTTTGTATAAGTAAAGAGTGTAGCCTGTAATGTAGTAATGCAAAGGCAAGAATAAACAAAGCAAAAGCAAATAAAAAAATAAAAATAAAAAAATAAGCAGCCTATATCTTCAAGTACTGAAGCAAAGGACAGCAAGTATATGTTTGAGTATATAAACATAAAGTAAAAGCAAACAAGTACATAATGTTATATCTCTAGCCCATGACTGAAATCATCAGCCTCCATACCCAAAGAGATTTCTGTCTGGTTTGTACAAAAGAAAGAAAAGTATTATCACTATTTTGTACAAAGTATTATCAACCTGTCTGCAAATCTTTGCCATATATCTCTGCCCTTTCATTTTAATTCGAAAACTAATATTTCAAAACTTAACTAAGCAAAGCTAGAAAAGAAAAACTAAAGCAAGCATTGTTTAAAACTTAAACAAAACTCAACTTACTAACATCAACACAATCAATACCACCAGAGATCAAGAGAATAGCTTCAGCTAGCAAATACAAAACAGGTTTCAAATAAAGAAGACTCTGTTCTTATTACTGGAAAAATCACGGTGGGTAACTCTTTCTAAAAAAAAATCTCAACTGTGGATCTGTTTTGTGATAAGTATGTTGGTCATAAACATGAATTCTGTGTATATTGGTTGATGAGTGTGGGTGTGCTGGCTGATGTATAAGTGTTCTCTGTTCTGAAATGTTAAACTCAAAACCCTGAAAAGAAATAATTATTCCCTCCCAAGCTGCATGTTGTTTCGATTTAGCATCAAAACAAAAAAAATTATTTGATATGGTATGAACTCAAGATTTAAATTTTCAAGTACGTATAAAGGCCTCTGGAAATTAACATGACTGAACAAAGCTTTTAAAAGGTTAATATTCAAAACTTTTAATTTGCAAATTCAGATATATAGATTGAATTCATATACCTTAACGTGATTTTTAAAACAAAATTTTTGAATTTTCAGTAAGTATGTGAAGAGCGGTTCGAATTTGTTCGATTTTTCCATTTCGAGTCGCCGGGGTCGGTCTAGTTGATCAGAGGGGTCGGGGCTTGGGCTGGAGGTGGAGGAGCGAACAGGAAGTGTGGAAAAAATGGTAGGTGGTGATGCAATTCACCATGGAGGTCGCGGCAGTGGGTTTCCTCTTGGAACCCTAGTTTTCTGGGTTTGGTAAAAATTTGGTCACCTCGGCATTTGTAGATGATCGAGTGTAATATGGCTCTGGGAGGTGATAGAGGAGAGATAATAGAGTTCGTGGCCGGAGTTTAGTGGCGAATGGTGGTCGGTGGTCGGAGAACTTGGCGTTGCCAGGTATGGGTGTGGAGGAAGATGCGGTTTCCAGGTTTGGGTCTTTACTCATTTTTTTGAATTCGAAAAAAAAGAAGGGTGATGGCAACCTGGAAGTGGTGTGAGGAAGAAGGCCGACTTGCTCGACTTTGCAACGAAGATCGGAGACGATCATCGGTGTCGTGCACGTGCACCGTGCACACTTGGATCTGAAGAACAGAAAAAAAAAAAAAAGAAGAAGAAGGAAACACGAAAGGAAAGGAGCAGGGGAAAGACTCGAGAAATCTTCAGTTTGACTCGAAGCAAATGATGCTTTGACTCGGGAAAACACTATGCTTTGATTCAGAGTACAAGAGTATGTACCCAGAGTAAAATTTATTTGTTACAGGTTTTAATAATAACCTGTACTATTGTGTTTTAAAAAGTTTAAAATGAAATTTAAAATTGATGTTTTAAATAAGTTTAAATATCTTAAATTTGAAGGGAATTTAATATCAAAATCTTTTAAATTTTCTAAATAAGAAAGTAGTACTTTAACATATGAATTTAAAGCAAGTTGAAAAATCAATGTTTCAAATATTGTTTTTTTTTGTGTTAACTAAATCATTAATAAATATGATTTTTACTTTTAAGTAGATGAAGATTAAATAATTTGTAATTCATTAATTTACTTTGAAATAAATTAGAAGTTTAAATTTATGAATTATGGTTTAAGTAAATTAATTAAGGAATAGTTAATGTGTAATTAAGAATCATAGATTTCCAATTTGTGTTAAAGGAAATTCAATTTGAAAAGAAATTGGATAATTTATGATTAGAAATTAATTAATTGAAATTAAGAACTATGTAAGTTGCGATTAACACCTAATTAATTAAATAATTAGGATTAATTAATGGATTATTAATGGTTAGTCAATTTCTAGAAAAAAATAATTAAAGTTAATAAATCAAGTAATTAAGCAATAATTAATTCAAGGAAATGTAATAAATTAATTAAGTAATTAATTTGAGATTAACCAATATAAGTAAAAGGTTAATTAACTAATGAAAATGATTAAAGGTTTAATTTCTTAAATGAAATTGAAATTAAGGTTAAAAGATTATGAAATCAACTTTAAAGTTAATCTAATTAATTTATTAATTAAGAAGAATTAATTAAAGTGTTTGATAAATTAATTTATATCAAATTATTTGTAATTAATTAATAAATCAGGATTGGATAATTAATTCATAAGTAATAAATTTACTTGGAAATAAATTGAGTTGATTAGGATAAAAAAAAATGATTTAATTAATCCTGCATATAAATAACTATTGAATACTTGACTTACTCATGAATGATTGTATTGTATGAGATGCCTCGAATTTACTGTCCTGACTGATCTGTGATATTTTGTTCTGTGGATTTAGATGTGCATAATTTATTCATTTATTTACATTTGTAAATTACCTGTGAATCTGTGAATGGACGATAAGCGTTATAGTTATATCGCTTATCAATTACATTTCTGTATTTTAATCTGTGATAATTGAAATAATGTTGCACTATTGTGTTGAACCCCTGGACCACACTTATACACACACAATATGGATTTCACGAGGAAATCGATTAAGTCACAGTTTTTGAAAAGATTTTTAAAGTTGAATATTTGAATTCAAATGTTTTGGAAATGGAGTGGGTTTAAAGTGAAAAGCTTTGGAAATGGAATTTCAAAGATGAAATATATTTTGAATAACTTGATTAAGATTTCAAATTTAAATATTTTGATTTAAAATTGAATTCAATACTTGAAATTGAATTCTATGATTTGAACTAGGGATTATAACAATATTATACTAGTTATATATGAGTCAAACCTTTTTTAAAGTATTGTTCTTTTGACAATTTGAATTAACCCAAAGATTATAACTTGTATAAATGAAATATGGTTTTTTTTTCCGAAATAACACTGTTGTTTCTAAATGATAAAAGAAAGCTTTCATAGGAAAAATGAATTTCAAATTGTATTAAAAGGATTTCAAGTTTAAACTGAAATAGTCTTCCAAGTTATAGATGAATATTTGGAAACGAATTTTTGAAAGAAAATATTTGGGAACGAACTTTGAAAGATACCAGTTAAATCTTAATTTAAAGATTTAATGAATTAAATCCAATTGAATTGGAATTGTTTTGAAATCCAGGGATGAATCTTTGAGAAACTAGGTGAACCTTATGAAATAAATCTTTTGTTTAAAAGATTTGAAATGGTAATTGGATTAAACCATTTAAAAGAAAGTTTTGAATTATTAAGTTGTGACTTAATTGAAATCCCAGTATCCATATGTTTTTGAACTATTTCGCTCACTATTCGGGTTAACCGGGAAAGGACCATGGGGTCGAATAACCCATTCCGAATATGTGATACGTCGTTGTGAATTGCATTTGAAGATCGGTGTTGAAGACCGGGTATTTGCGAGAGCGATAGGATGACCTGTCGATTGACTCTGCACCGAGTTCCTCCGGTATAGAGTTCTCCATATGTGATGGTGAATCCGATCAGGATTGTGAATATCCAGATTGCAAGGACTTCTTTGTAAGTGCCTTCGGTTCTGTTCGAGCCCGGAACAGACTTGTACGGATTGTATGTCTGACATTACAAGTTGAGATATAAAGCCGATTTCTTTCAAATATATTTCTGTGGTGGCGGAGAATTTATTCTTTTAGCTTAACACCCTTCTCTGAGACGTACGAGCTCAGAGGTTATATAGTTGAAGTTATCAGCGATATATTCCCAAATTGGTAATGTGACATGCTGAGTGTTGTTGTAAATGATCATTGTGTTGATTATTGTGATAGGATCGTTTATCTGATCGTTTATCTTGGTGATCATTGTGTTGATCATTTGTTGACCCAAAGCATGGCTTTTGTATAAAGTATGTTTTTGTGGACGTGACTTCGTCGAGCCTCACACCCCGTGAATGGTCAAAACAGGAAAGAAGCAGCAAGGTTATGAGGGGTAGCGCCCTTTAGGATGTGTGCATTTTCTTCTGGAAAAGGGTGGTATCATGGTATGGAGCCTAGATACTTACTCATGTTGAAAACACTTTGTTATGATTGTGTGAATTGATTAGAGAGCTCTCGGATAAAGGTCCCAAAGGACCGGGGAATGGCATATTCGGTCAGTTGTTACTCAGTTAGGGGTAACTCGGCCTTGTGTTGGTAGAGATCCGGTTTGGTTCTCGGGGATGTCCATCCAGAGGCATTCTCATGTGGCAATGGGAAGTTCCTTGGCCTGATCATTCGTTGAAAATCCAAAGAAACAATACGAGACTTGTACGGTTTTAGTTGTAGGACCTATCATTCACTTATGGTGTCGCAACACTGTTTGGATGGTAGCTATAGTAGGCATACGATAATGGTCGTATGTTGGCTAAGATTTATATTCTACTTTCGAAATGAATTTTTCCTACACTATGCACTAGTAATAATATCAAACGTTTCTTTTAATGCGTATCAAGCATCTTTGACTATCATAAGGAGAAATCTCCTCCGATTCTGCGTTTGCATTGTGTGTGTGTGCGGGAGGCCTTATGGTAGTCTCATTTTTTAAAAAGGCATTGCGAATTGACTTTGAAAATCTTTTATTGGATGTTTTTAAAAGATAAACTGTTTTTGTTGCTCACACCAGTCCCACGACTGATCCGGAGTTTATTGTTTCTTTCCTAAACTCTGGGTGCTCATTATTTTCTACACGAGCAGTCTAGAGTTGGGTTTTTTTCAGATAGTCAGATGTAGTAGATTATCTGGAGTTAGTTCAGTTTTTGGTTCGCACCAGTCTTGCTTAGCTTGGTGCATTGTTATTGGGAGTTCGAGCTATTGCTGGATTGATTCTTGGAAATGGAGTTGCAGTTATTTTTGGAGTTCTTCCTTGAAGACTATTTTAGAGTTATTTGTTCCGTATGCTAGATGTTGTCATCTATTTTCTTTCCGCTGCTATTTTATTGTATCATATCTCTGTTGTATATTGATATCTATTGGATCATCTGTTGTATCAGATATTGTATCAAAGCTGTATATCAATGTATTATTATTTTTTATTCCGCTGTGTTGTTTACTTAATGTTGTTATAAGCTCCGACGAATCGGATTTGAACGGTCGAATCTATGGCATTCGAATACGATTTGAAGTATGAATGTCGATTTTCGGGCGGGCAAAATCCGCGTCGTTACATGTGGTATCAGAGCTAAGGTGAAACTTTAGCTCAGGAGTGTAACACGTTAAGTAGCTCATTATAGATAGGGTGAAGTATCCCTAGAATGAGTGTATCCCTAAGATATCTGTTTGAATGCCTCAGTAAATTCTCTTACTATCCACTAATAGTGAGTATGAGTGCAAGAAGAGAACGAGATAGGGGACAGGGAAATACGACTATAATTGGTCAATACTCTGTAACAACAACGGAAATCACTTTCTCTATCAATTTTCCTTTGATTCGTATCCAAATTCTTTTGAATTGCTTCGTGGCAGTTCCAGAAGAAGTTTCGGTGTGATGGTGGCCTTACGAATCGTTGCAGAAAATTATTACTTCGTATCTTCATCTGATTTCTTATCAGTTTTTGATTTAAACCTTAATGAATTTGAAACTGAAAATTTTAAATGAAATAGAAATTTTAAATTGAGTTAAATTGATTAATAGGATATGAAGCTAAATTTGAATTATATCGATAACACGATTTCGGTTAAAACCAAATTCAAAATTCTGTTATAAATTTCTTGGGTTGATCGAAGTCCGAAGAGGGACAAATTGGTATGTAGTCTGAGATATTCCGACTTGAATTTGGAATCCATATCTTGAGTTTGAGGAATTATAGAAAATCGAATCTGTCTATCTCTGTGTTGTTTTCGTGCCTGCGAATTTCGAGGACGAAATCCTTTTAAGGGGGGAAGTTTGTAACGACCCTAAATTTTAATTTAATTTAAATTGATAATTAAATGAAATTTTGAATAAAAATTTATAAATGATGATAATTTGAGTTATATAAAATATATGTGTATATATAGAGAAATATAAAACAATAATTTTTAAAGTAAAATTTATGATAATTATTTAAACTAAAAATAGAAGTAAATTTAAAATACAAGAATAAGAGCAAATAAAAGTATTCAAACAAATAAAAATATGTTATTTATCAAAATAAAGATAGTTTCTTTTATAAATTGTTTTAATTAAATAATGAGTTGTATTTAAACAATATTAATAGTATAATATTTATACAAATGGATTTTTATAGATAGAAATGGTTATTTCAGATTTATATATATATATATATATATATATGTATGTATGTATGTATTTTTAAAGAAAGCTAGGATTTGTGAATTTAAAATGAAATAAATTACAAACAAATGTATGCATACAAACATAATTAAAATAGAAAATTATTTGTAATACAAAGTAAATTAAACAAAATAAGATAACAAAACCAAACCAAAAGCTTGTAAAGCAAGTAAAAATAAAAGATCCATCTACATACACAAATAAAATAAAAACATGTACAAATGGAAAAGTAGTCAGTTTTAACTTTGAATAGAGATCTACAAAATATATGCAAACTATCTATGTACTAAAGAATTTAAAGAAAAGCAAAGTACAAAAGAAGATGTACCAGGTTTGTATAAGTAAAGAGTGTAGCCTGTAATGTAGTAATGCAAAGGCAAGAATAAACAAAGCAAAAGCAAATAAAAAAATAAAAATAAAAAAATAAGCAGCCTATATCTTCAAGTACCGAAGCAAAGGACAGCAAGTATATGTTTGAGTATATAAACATAAAGTAAAAGCAAACAAGTACATAATGTTATATCTCTAGCCCATGACTGAAATCATCAGCCTCCATACCCAAAGAGATTTCTGTCTGGTTTGTACAAAAGAAAGAAAAGTATTATCACTATTTTGTACAAAGTATTATCAACCTGTCTGCAAATCTTTGCCATATATCTCTGCCCTTTCATTTTAATTCGAAAACTAATATTTCAAAACTTAACTAAGCAAAGCTAGAAAAGAAAAACTGAAGCAAGCATTGTTTAAAACTTAAACAAAACTCAACTTACTAACATCAACACAATCAATACCACCAGAGATCAAGAGAATAGCTTCAGCTAGCAAATACAAAACAGGTTTCAAATAAAGAAGACTCTGTTCTTATTACTGGAAAAATCACGGTGAGTAACTCTTTCTAAAAAAAAAAATCTCAACTGTGGATCTGTTTTGTGATAAGTATGTTGGTCATAAACATGAATTCTGTGTATATTGGTTGATGAGTGTGGGTGTGCTGGCTGATGTATAAGTGTTCTCTGTTCTGAAATGTTAAACTCAAAACCCTGAAAAGAAATAATTATTCCCTCCCAACCTGCATGTTGTTTCGATTTAGCATCAAAACAAAAAAAATTATTTGATATGGTATGAACTCAAGATTTAAATTTGATTCAAGTACGTATAAAGGCCTCTGGAAATTAACATGACTGAACAAAGCTTTTAAAAGGTTAATATTCAAAACTTTTAATTTGCAAATTCAGATATATAGATTGAATTCATATACCTTAACGTGATTTTTAAAACAAAATTTTTGAATTTTCAGTAAGTATGTGAAGAGCGGTTCGAATTTGTTCGATTTTTCCATTTCGAGTCGCCGGGGTCGGTCTAGTTGATCAGAGGGGTCGGGGCTTGGGCTGGAGGTGGAGGAGCGAACAGGAAGTGTGGAAAAAATGGTAGGTGGTGATGCAATTCACCATGGAGGTCGCGGCAGTGGGTTTCCTCTTGGAACCCTAGTTTTCTGGGTTTGGTAAAAATTTGGTCACCTCGGCATTTGTAGATGATCGAGTGTAATATGGCTCTGGGAGGTGATAGAGGAGAGATAATAGAGTTCGTGGCCGGAGTTTAGTGGCGAATGGTGGTCGGTGGTCGGAGAACTTGGCGTTGCCAGGTATGGGTGTGGAGGAAGATGCGGTTTCCAGGTTTGGGTCTTCACTCATTTTTTTGAATTCGAAAAAAAAGAAGGGTGATGGCAACCTGGAAGTGGTGTGAGGAAGAAGGCCGACTTGCTCGACTTTGCAACGAAGATCGAAGGCGATCATCGGTGTCGTGCACGTGCACCGTGCACACTTGGATCTGAAGAACAGAAAAAAAAAAAGAAGAAGAAGGAAACACGAAAGGAAAGGAGCAGGGGGAAGACTCGAGAAATCTTCAGTTTGACTCGAAGCAAATGATGCTTTGACTCGGGAAAACACTATGCTTTGATTCAGAGTACAAGAGTATGTACCCAGAGTAAAATTTATTTGTTACAGGTTTTAATAATAACCTGTACTATTGTGTTTTAAAAAGTTTAAAATGAAATTTAAAATTGATGTTTTAAATAAGTTTAAATATCTTAAATTTGAAGGGAATTTAATATCAAAATCTTTTAAATTTTCTAAATAAGAAAGTAGTACTTTAACATATGAATTTAAAGCAAGTTGAAAAATCAATGTTTCAAATATTGTTTTTTTTTTGTGTTAACTAAATCATTAATAAATATGAGTTTTACTTTTAAGTAGATGAAGATTAAATAATTTGTAATTCATTAATTTACTTTGAAATAAATTAGAAGTTTAAATTTATAAATTATGGTTTAAGTAAATTAATTAAGGAATAGTTAATGTGTAATTAAGAATCATAGATTTCCAATTTGTGTTAAAGGAAATTCAATTTGAAAAGAAATTGGATAATTTATGATTAGAAATTAATTAATTGAAATTAAGAACTATTTAAGTTTCGATTAACACCTAATTAATTAAATAATTAGGATTAATTAATGGATTATTAATGGTTAGTCAATTTCTAGAAAAAAATAATTAAAGTTAATAAATCAAGTAATTAAGCAATAATTAATTCAAGGAAATGTAATAAATTAATTAAGTAATTAATTTGAGATTAACCAATATAAGTAAAAGGTTAATTAACTAATGAAAATGATTAAAGGTTTAATTTCTTAAATGAAATTGAAATTAAGGTTAAAAGATTATGAAATCAACTTTAAAGTTAATCTAATTAATTTATTAATTAAGAAGAATTAATTAAAGTGTTTGATAAATTAATTTATATCAAATTATTTGTAATTAATTAATAAATCAGGATTGGATAATTAATTCATAAGTAATAAATTTACTTGGAAATAAATTGAGTTGATTAGGATAAAAAAAATGATTTAATTAATCCTGCATATAAATAACTATTAAATACTTGACTTACTCATGAATGATTGTATTGTATGAGATGCCTCGAATTTACTATCCTGACTGATCTGTGATATTTTGTTCTGTGGATTTAGATGTGCATAATTTATTCATTTATTTACATTTGTAAATTACCTGTGAATCTGTGAATGGACGATAAGCGTTATAGTTATATCGCTTATCAATTACATTTCTGTATTTTAATCTGTGATAATTGAAATAATGTTGCACTATTGTGTTGAACCCCTGGACCACACTTATACACACACAATATGGATTTCACGAGGAAATCGATTAAGTCACAGTTTTTGAAAAGATTTTTAAAGTTGAATATTTGAATTCAAATGTTTTGGAAATGGAGTGGGTTTAAAGTGAAAAGCTTTGGAAATGGAATTTCAAAGACGAAATATATTTTGAATAACTTGATTAAGATTTCAAATTTAAATATTTTGATTTAAAATTGAATTCAATACTTGAAATTGAATTCTATGATTTGAACTAGGGATTATAACAATATTATACTAGTTATATATGAGTCAAACCATTTTTAAAGTATTGTTCTTTTGACAATTTGAATTAACCCAAAGATTATAACTTGTATAAATGAAATATGGTTTTTTTTTCCGAAATAACACTGTTGTTTCTAAATGATAAAAGAAAGCTTTCATAGGAAAAATGAATTTCAAATTGTATTAAAAGGATTTCAAGTTTAAACTGAAATAGTCTTCCAAGTTATAGATGAATATTTGGAAACGAATTTTTGAAAGAAAATATTTGGGAACGAACTTTGAAAGATACCAGTTAAATCTTAATTTAAAGATTTAATGAATTAAATCCAATTGAATTGGAATTGTTTTGAAATCCAGGGATGAATCTTTGAGAAACTAGGTGAACCTTATGAAATAAATCTTTTGTTTAAAAGATTTGAAATGGTAATTGGATTAAACCATTTAAAAGAAAGTTTTGAATTATTAAGTTGTGACTTAATTGAAATCCCAGTATCCATATGTTTTTGAACTATTTCGCTCACTATTCGGGTTAACCGGGAAAGGACCATGGGGTCGAATAACCCATTCCGAATATGTGATACGTCGTTGTGAATTGCATTTGAAGATCGGTGTTGAAGACCGGGTATTTGCGAGAGCGATAGGATGACCTGTCGATTGACTCTGCACCGAGTTGCTCCAGTATAGAGTTCTCCATATGTGATGGTGAATCCGATCAGGATTGTGAATATCCGGATTGCAAGGACTTCTTTGTAAGTGCCTTCGGTTCTGTTCGAGCCCGGAACAGACTTGTACGGATTGTATGTCTGACATTACAAGTTGAGATATAAAGCCGATTTCTTTCAAATATATTTCTGTGGTGGCGGAGAATTTATTCTTTTAGCTTAACACCCTTCTCTGAGACGTACGAGCTCAGAGGTTATATAGTTGAAGTTATCAGCGATATATTCCCAAATTGGTAATGTGACATGCTGAGTGTTGTTGTAAATGATCATTGTGTTGATTATTGTGATAGGATCGTTTATCTGATCGTTTATCTTGGTGATCATTGTGTTGATCATTTGTTGACCCAAAGCATGGCTTTTGTATAAAGTATGTTTTTGTGGACGTGACTTCGTCGAGCCTCACACCCCGTGAATGGTCAAAACAGGAAAGAAGCAGCAAGGTTATGAGGGGTAGCGCCCTTTAGGATGTGTGCATTTCCTTCTGGAAAAGGGCGGTATCATGGTATGGAGCCCAGATACTTACTCATGTTGAAAACACTTTGTTATGATTGTGTGAATTGATTAGAGAGCTCTCGGATAAAGGTCCCAAAGGACCGGGGGATGGCATATTCGGTCAGTTGTTACTCAGTTAGGGGTAACCCGGCCTTGTGTTGGTAGAGATACGGTTTGGTTCTCGGGGATGTCCATCCAGAGGCATTCTCATGTGGCAATGGGAAGTTCCTTGGCCTGATCATTCGTTGGAAATCCAAAGAAACAATACGAGACTTGTACGGTTTTAGTTGTAGGACCTATCATTCACTTATGGTGTCGCAACACTGTTTGGATGGTAGCTATAGTAGGCATACGATAATGGTCGTATGTTGGCTAAGATTTATATTCTACTTTCTAAATGAATTTTTCCTACACTATGCACTAGTAATAATATCAAACGTTTCTTTTAATGCGTATCAAGCATCTTTGACTATCATAAGGAGAAATCTCCTCCGATTCTGCGTTTGCATTGTGTGTGTGTGCGGGAGGCCTTATGGTAGTCTCATTTTTTAAAAAGGCATTGCGAATTGACTTTGAAAATCTTTTATTGAATGTTTTTAAAAGATAAACTGTTTTTGTTGCTCACACCAGTCCCACGACTGATCCGGAGTTTATTGTTTCTTTCCTAAACTCTGGGTGCTCATTATTTTCTACACGAGCAGTCTAGAGTTGGGTTTTTTCAGATAGTCAGATGTAGTAGATTATCTGGAGTTAGTTCAGTTTTTGGTTCGCACCAGTCTTGCTTAGCTTGGTGCATTGTTATTGGGAGTTCGAGCTATTGCTGGATTGATTCTTGGAAATGGAGTTGCAGTTATTTTTGGAGTTCTTCCTTGAAGACTATTTTAGAGTTATTTGTTCCGTATGCTAGATGTTGTCATCTATTTTCTTTCCGCTGCTATTTTATTGTATCATATCTCTGTTGTATATTGATATCTATTGGATCATCTGTTGTATCAGATATTGTATCAAAGCTGCATATCAATGTATTATTTTTTTTTATTCCGCTGTGTTGTTTACTTAATGTTGTTATAAGCTCCGGCGAATCGAATTTGAACGGTCGAATCTATGGCATTCGAATACGATTTGAAGTATGAATGTCGATTTTCGGGCGGGCAAAATCCGCGTCGTTACAAAATTCTTTTAAGTGGGGTAGAATTATAACGCCTCGTTAATTTACGTTAATTAATTAATTTGATGCCAAAAATGGAATTTGTGGAAATAGTGGAAGTTGGCCATGAAGTTTGCGCTGTTGCATTTATGGAGATTTTTTGAGCAACTTTCATATTTCGAATTTCGCGAACTGAGTTCAAACGAAGAAGTTACGGACGTTTAAAAATATAAATTTGTGTTAAATTAGAACTAGTAACTAATCCCTAAATAAATGGGAATTGGCCGGGTCCCACTTGCCGAACCCAAGATTTGGAGCGAATGACCGACCGGTCGACTGGTTGGATATGAAAAGGCATATGTTGAACCTCGACCAACGGTTCGGATTTTATATTTTTTAATCCAACAATTCCACCTGTGACGACCCGACTTTCAACGACCAGAAAATCGTATCATCTTTAAGAAAGAAAGGGATAGAAAAAAGAAAAGAAAGATGAGAAAGAAGAAACAACATCAGAATCTCAACAGCGAAACAAATAAATTATATTAATGACATAAGTATTACATAGTATACAACAACTATCAGAGTTACACAGACAATACATCACATACTAGACAGTTATAAACACCTGTCTAGTTATTACAACTCAATACAATACAAAGAAACCACTCAGAGATACCAACACAGCGGAACACTGTATATATATCTACACGCAGAAGCCTCCTGCTCCATTGTTCCTCCATAATTCGTCAAAGCTAACCTGAATCTCTCGATTCGTTCTAGCCTCTAGAAATAGACATCCAATCCCTCATCCCCCTCTTATATTTTCTGATGCAGGTAGCGAAGCTTTGCCATTTTCTCTCCTCTACCTTCTCCCCTAAAACAAAATAGACTAAAAGTATACCCATTTGAGTAGATTAGAAAATAAGAAAAAGAAAGGAACGTATGAATTAGCGTTGTGGAATAACAAGGTAAACCTTAAATTAATAAATTTGTTTCTTCCTCAAATCCCTATTCTCATCTCAGATCTATGATTCTAATATTATGTATATTTCTTTTTATATGCATACCCCTTTAATTGGAAAGAGAAAGCAGCTGAATCAGAAAAATCAGATCAGGCCTGGAAGTTTGAAAAGCCTACAACACTGAGTGAGAAACTTATGTAAATTATTTATAACAGTGAGTGGGAAACTTATGCAAATTATTTATAACATGATAATTTATCTCATTGGACTTTGTCTGATTATTATGCCTAATTAAAAGATCTAGAGTTGTTGGCTTAAAATTTAATGTATAAAACACCATATACGTATTTTATAAATTAAGAAGATTAAATAGAAATGTTAATTACACCAAAATATATAAATTTATTCCAAGTCTTTGAATATGAATTGAATGTGGAATTATTTTAGATCTTCCAATTTGTTTGTTCTAAAAAAATTCCAAGCTATATTTGTATCAAAGGGTGTTAATATAAATTAAATTATTCTAATTTCATTAAAATGAGAAAATTTATGTATTTTAATCTGTTGAGTATGTAATCGGTTCAAATTTCATAGATTTATCTAATCTTTTATTTTCATGCGGTGTTTAATTTTATGAAGAACATAACTAGAAAGAAAAAAAAAGAGACGTGTGAGGTATGGAATTTCACTCGTAGTTTAAACTATCTATTTCAAAACAAAAGGTAAATTTAATAACTCCTTGTGATTTAAAACAACGCAAACCCCTTATCTTGGATAATCTGTGGAAAAATGTAACGAGAAATATAATATTTTTAAAAGGAAGGTTCTCATAGATTAGACTACAAAATAATATCCTAGTTAAGGGTGAACATAAATATAAAGATAAAAGAGAAATAAAGGAAATTAATTGCGTATAACATGTATAACCGGGCTAAAACAAAAAAGGAAATCACTATTAATACAACTTAAACATGTATAATATCTGCATTAAAAGGAATCAAAAATTTAAATTATAACATTAATAAATGACAATAGTTGAAAATAAAGAAAGGAAGGTTAAGTAGACATTTAATGATCAATTAAATATAAAGGTTAAATAGGCATTTAATGTAAAAATGAAGGGCATGGGAGTTATGAGAATTTGAATAGGTAAAAGCATGTAACTCTAGAATAAATAAGTATCAAAGTTAAATGGATGAAATATAAGTTAAGAAAATTTATACAGTCACAACAAATTAGTGAAGTGAATTAATGAAACCTAATAAAATAATGGTAAGGAGATAAGGAAAGAATAAAAGTGTGCAAGTCATACAAAATAAAAGAAATAAGTATGAATACTGTAAATCTCTTAGGGAAAATAATTAAAAGGAATGAACTCCTAATTAGAGGCGTAATAAATGGTTGCCTTATATGGCCTTAACTATTAAACATGTAGAATGATATACACATATAAGTAGTATGCATATAAGGTATGACTAAGTTACAGGAATTCAATGTTAGTCCAAGCTACATGGAAGTCTGTCCAGTTGAACCTAGCTACCAATGATGTGTCTTTGCGGACTAATGTGGGCATCGCCTATAATAAATAACTCTAGTGGATCCGAGGTCTGCCTCTTTTTCTAGTTAAGAAGTTTTAAGTGGTTAGGAATATTTAGATAGTGAAATGCCTAGAATTATGTACATACGTATACAGGCATATGTATATGTGTAGCTATGACTTAGGTAAGGATAAGCATATCGTATGCGCATATGTATTAATTAAGTAGATTACAGACATAACATTAAATAGAAGCCAAATCAGTATAAATTTATATTATGGGTAATGTACGTAACTTTTCCAATCAGCGGAACATCTAACCCCCCTCCTCATTACAAACCATAGGATAAATTTTAAAGGAACAAGTCATTGAAGCTGACGGAACCATTGACGGAGAAGTATTCCTTCTCATGCTCGATTGTTGACGAGGCTTGTGAATGTCTGTATGATGCGGTTGATTCTAAAGTTATAGCTTCAATTGGTATTTGATCTTGTTATCCTTTATTCCACTATGAGTTTTATTTGATTGATCTTTGATATACTTATGTTATTACAAGTTACCAGAACCAACAGTCCATACCCTCATGGACTTGGGACACAAATTTTATCAAAATTCAGGCCCATTAAGGTTTTGGTTGTTACACATGGAACGATCACTTACATCTCATTGAATACAATAATAGTTATCAGTCCAACATCAGTATGACACCATTCGAGGCATTATATGGTTGAATGTGAAATGCTCCTTCATGTTGGTGGAAGCAGACAAAAACTAATACTTGGGTCCAATTTGGTTAGAGAAACCTCAAAGAAGATTGATACCATTTGGCATAGGATGAAAGCTACACAAGATAGGTAGAAGAGCTAGGCTAATAAGAAACATAAAGATTTGAGTTCTATATTGACAATATGGTATTTGCCAGGATCTCTCCATTAAAGAATGTAATGCGGTTCGATAGTAAAGGAAAGTCGACACTGAGATTTTTAGGTCATTTTTCATAGCTAGAGAGAATTGGGAACCGTGCTTGTAAAGTTGACGTACCTTAAAGAATGGCGAAGAGCACATTGTGTTCCATGTTTCTCACTTGCGGAAGTTTTTGCATTACTCAAGCGTAATTATCGCTCCGGATGAAATAGATGATATTAAGATTGAACCAAAGGTTTCGAGACATCATAAGCCTATTCATATCGTCGTACATAATATGAACCATCTTAGGAAGAAGATGGTGAAGTCGGTGAAGGTTCAGTGAAGTGAAAACAAAGGCGATTGCACTTGGAAGACCGAGGAGAGCGTGAGGATGGCTTATCTAGAGCTCATTAATTAATGAGACTTTCTATTTATCTCCTTTCACTTTCATTTATGATATCATAAAGTATACCTTAGTATATATCATGCATGCTAGGATAGGCTGGGATGTTACCTTTTCCATTTGTTATTGAACATGCATATTTGATGTGTGAAGGTTGCTTGTATATGGTTCGTAGGCAAGCATGACCCAATTGATTTTATTTGGTATTTTGGGGTGAAGTTCCTAAAGGGGGAGAATGTAACGACCCGTATTTTACATCTTGGACGATCATAAAATATTAATTTATTTTATTTAGGATTGTGTAATTCTATGACTTTGGTAAATGAATACAAGAGATATTTTCCATCCTTATAATTTGTATCAAATTATTTTAACCCTAAAAATATTGTATGACCTATAACTTTGATAGAAGATGAATTAGGGCTGATGGGACTTCTCTCCGTTATTATACACTTCTTAAAAATAGAGAGGAAACCACCACTAACATTTTCTAACCTAAAAAGTCACCCTAGACCCTACCTTAGTTAGCCAAAACTTGTTATTGGAGGAAGATTAGCAATATTAGCACTTGGTTTTGGAGATTTGTTGTTGGAAATAAATAAGAGCGGCTGTTGATTCTTGGATTTCATGCACTCTTGGATTACTTGGATTGTAGGTGAGTGGTTAGGACCTCTTACTCACTAATTAGTAATTATACACCTTAAGATGATGTTTTAAAATGATTTTTGAACTCTAAAATATGTTTTAAATGCCCTTTAATCACATATGTAAATTCAAACAATTTGAAAAATATTTATGAACTTTGTGTTCATATGAATTCTCTAATTTAGATTTAGGCTTTACATTTATATGTATGGATGTATGCTTATTAGGATATATTGTATGTATTGTATGCTTGAATATACGTTGGTTGAATGGTTGAAAATGCTGATCGAATAGCAATTTAGTTGTGGAATAAGCTATGGATCGGTGGTGACCCATAAAGGTTAATTGGTCCAAAAACATGTGATCCATAGGGTGGATCAAGAAGGACCCGCTAAAGCTATGTTTTAAGTTTTTAGTTGTTTAGAGTTCATTCGCTCAAATTTAGGCCAACTAAAAATGGATTGTGGTAACATGGAAACTATGGATCGGTGGAAAATTGCTTTGGGGAGTGCTCATGTCATGGGATGGATCGCTTTGAGTTATATGACGGAATGCATTGGGTCGCTAGCATGCATTGATGGATTATATGGGAACATGAGGGAAAATCATGATATGGGATCAGTCATGAGCTATGCTTCGAGTTTTGGGGTGTGTTGCTTCGAATCATGAGTTCTTTCTTGGAAACATAGGCCGATGGAGCTAAAGAAGAAGAAATTTAGCGAAGGCATGGATCGATAGCTATGGATGATACCGATCTATGGGACAGTGATCAGTGATGGTGATGGTTCAGTGAAGGATGGTTTCACATGGTCTCATTTCATTGATGTATGGGATCAGTTATGGGATGGATCATTGATGATGGATCGGCGTTCACAGCTCGGTGGTGATGGATCAAAGAGGAAAATTTGTGAGGCGGCTTCGAGTCATTCATGTGCTCATTTAATTCTCTAAGGCACTTTCTTCGAGTCATGGAGATAGTTGCTTTGGGTATTCATGTTTTCACTTGCTTTGAGTCACGCCTTTATAAATTTCGAGCTAAGGCTCGAGTTGATACCAAACTTTGGTGTTCATTGACAATTTTCTTATGATGATGATGCATGATTTGACGATGATGATTCCATGATGGAAGGTGATGGCTTTGACGATGGATACTTGTACTTTGAGATGTAAGGTAAAGGACTACAAGTCGATATAAGGGGGTAGTTGGAGGAAGGTTAGGGGATGAATGATGATATTCTATGTAACGACCCGTTAAATTTGATGATATTAAATGAGTTAATTTAATATGATTTCTAATCTAATTTAGAATGAAATAAAAGTCTTAAGATTTTATTTGAGTAAGTGTAGCAATTAGATATAGTAACTGTAATTAAAGGTTAACAATTTAAATGTTTATATGGCAATAGATTGAAATAAAGTAAATTGGTCATTTTAATAAGATCTAAATAATTTAATTTAGAAAGAAATTAAGACTTGAAATTTATAATGAAGCAAATGACGAGAAAATTTAAGTGATGTAAATTGTTATTTATAGGCTAAGAAATAAATATAAGAAAACAAATGGGAAGATTGCA
This sequence comes from Allium cepa, assembly GCA_030765085.1. Taxonomy (NCBI): domain Eukaryota; kingdom Viridiplantae; phylum Streptophyta; class Magnoliopsida; order Asparagales; family Amaryllidaceae; genus Allium; species Allium cepa. The sequence continues at coordinate 626,660,526 of CM060940.1, read as the reverse complement.
TTTATTTATGCAATGATGTAATTTGTGGTAAATTTATGAATTCAATGTTATAGTAACCAATGTAGCAATACATAATAAGTGGAAAGGGTAAATTGTTGCTCTTAAGCATAAAAAATTCAAAACAGGTGATCTAAAGCAAATATTAAATTTACTAATACAATAAGATTTTCTAATAGTAACTGTGTAGATTAAGGCAGTAATGTAAATGGCATTGATTGATAACCAAATTCAATGCAATCCAATTTATTGAAACGACTGCTAGGTCATAATTGGATAAGATTTAAAGGAGAAGCGTAAACTTATCTAAGGTAGTAACTGAATGTAGATATGCGAAATAGAGTGAATAACTAGAATTATTGTACGTTACTTATTTTATTAGTTGTCAATTTTAATCTGAAATCAAATTCAATTTATCCTCTAAATTACCGTAGTTAAAGTGAAGTAAATTTGTAAATGAAGAATGTTGAATCCAAATAAGATGTAACCAAGGAAAATCCCATTTATAATTTTGGTAGCAATTGAAATTTACTGTTTTGCAAAATAAATGAGAAATCAAGTCAAATGTAAATTATACCGTAAAGGATCAATTCATTTAAACAGTAGGATTTTTAAAATAAATAAACGTTTTATTTAGGTTTCAATTGGATAAATTATGTAGTTTAATGGAAAAATCAATTGAAATTAATTGCCCTAAATTAGTGCTGTTAGGGTAATTTGATTTGTCATTTAAGATAGTAAATTTTATAAGGAGTAATAAATGTTAGTTTCCATTATAACATGACGATTGGGTGATTTAAGAAGCAAAGAAAAATCAAGATTTATTGATTCCTTTGGAATTTGAAATTCAAATTTTGGATTGATTGTGAACAAGTGAAATTAATATTTAACCATTACGTTAATGGAGTCTGATAAATATTAATGGATTTTTAAATCTTAATTAATACGAGAAATAGACAAGATTCCACATTCAAACATTTATACAAAGCTAAGTTGTATATAGAAGTACAAATGTAATACAACGTAAAAAAAAATGGGGATCAACATTTATTTACTTATTTAATGGAATTTAAATTACTATAGTATGTTAATTGCAATTAAATGAAATCGAAATAGCTAATTAAAACGTTAGTTGGAATTTAGCTAGAATATGAGGATATTTAATGAAATAGTACGGAATCAAATGGAAATTAAGTTTCAATTATACATTGGAATTTAATTCACTGTAAAAGGTTAAGTGAAAACCAAATGAGTTAAAATGGGAATCAAGCTTTATTTATATAATTGGATTTAATATACGATAATTTGGATTTATTGAAATTAATCAAAGGAAAATGTAAATATTATGTTAAATTAAGAATTTCGTGAAATGGGATATTTATGTGATAATTTGCAATCCAATGGTAAACCCTTATATTTGAAATTAATGAAAGGAATGAATATAGGTTAATACGACTTAAAAAGTAAATTTGGAAATTTACCTGTAATTTGGATTTTTATGAGATTTAATATTTATATGGATTTGATCTTTAATGAAATTGACATTTAAAAATTTGTTAGATCATTTTGAATGTTTGAAGATTTTAAGTGACAAAATTTACCAAATTCGGAAACTGAAATATAAAAATTGGATTTTCTTACAAATTCTTAATTTATTTGTTAATATAAAAATAGCCATTTTGGCCACGGACTCGGATTTCGACGAAACAAGTTTCATCGAATCCGTATCAGTGAGTTATTATAGGGTTTCAAGTTTCGTATCGATCGGACATGTCATTTGATCGTACGGACGCGAAACGCCTTGAAATCGATTTAATTAAAATCAATTTGAAATCAATTTAATTAAAATCAATTTGAAATCAATTTGGAAATTTTGTTTTCAGCATAACTTCTTCATACGATCAAATTTGGACGTGAAACTTTTTCCATCACGTTCAGGATATTTTAAAATACCTATTTGGATATATGGGTTTAACAAATTTCGTTCCGGGGTCAGAACGGGCTTTTTGGGCCAACTACCATTTAGCACGTTCGAAATTCGTGCCCCCTAGCCTTCTACTATTTGTCTATATATATGGGGTGATAAACCCTAGCCTCCGTCTTATATCAATTGTCTGTACGTTCATTTTCTTCGTCTCTTTCTCTTCCTCAATGGTTGCAAAACCTAGATCTACTTCAATTCAAAAATCAAATGGAGATTCAAACTCTCCAGAAAAATTCCATAAAAATATATGTCATAGTTCTCAGTGTTCGTAATCTGCTGGTGTGGTTCATTTTTCGATTGGAGCTATCGTTCGTCCAGTAAAATTCAAATCATTTTCGGCCACTCATCATCGTCGCATCAAAACTCGCCCGATTGGAAAACTGTTTCTGGGTATTGTCGAGATAACCGAGGGCTGCTCATCGGGGGTGTTCGCTTGGGATATCAAAGGTTGGATCTCGTGAAAATTTCGAATTAGGGTTTTTATTTGTGGCGGCTACCCTAGGGTTTTGGCCGAGATGGTCGACCGGACCTGGGGGGTTGCGTGCGCCTCGTCTAGGCGAGGTCGATGGTGGTGTTCGCTTGTGGTCAGGTGGCTGATGGCGCGGTGGAATCGAGGTCAAAGGCCGGTCAATACGTGGAGATGGGTTCGATGTTCTGGTGCCTACGTTCGAATGGGAGAAGGGAGTTGCCTGGGCGCGTGAATTTTCTTTGCTGACGTGGCAGTTTGATTTAGGTCTGGTTTATTTAGTTTCTTTTAATTCTAATTTGATTTTCAACTCGATAAAATCGAATATCTTTTTCATACGATACCCGTTTTACGAACGGTTTTTTTTGTTAGGATCGTTATTAAATTTCGGATCTGTTGACGCCGGTTTGGACTGATTTGGAGACCGTCGAATTTTTGAATTTAAATCGGATTTAAATTCGATTTAAATTCAAAAGGTGAGTGTTTTAACCCACTCACAACTTCTAAAAGTTTTTATGTTTGTTGAATTTATTTTAGATATGAGTAGAAATTTATTTATGAATGTTTGGCATGTTTTATTCAGCATATCTGTTAATTCGCATTTATTTAATTTAACTGTTAATTTAGTTTATTTATTGCATATTAATTGACAGTTAAAATTTATTTATTGGCCTATAAACTGCTAGTTAACAGTTATAAAATTTATTACTGAATATAAACTGTTAGTTTAATAGTTGTTAAATTATTTTGAACATAACTGTCAGTTATTACCTGTTATATATTATCTGATATATATTGATATTGATTTATTATTGGATGATGATTGTGATTTGGATGATGGATGATGTTGATGAATGGATGTTTATTTTATATCATTAAATTACAAGTTATCATACATTTTTCATTTCATTCGGGATTATGGTTTGAAATGATATACAACCGCAAAATTTTATTTTTAAATTGCGGATTGAAATGATAAATATCCGTATCACTTGACCATAGGATAGAAAATTATATACAGGCACCGTGGTCTATATATAAAATATTTTAAAGTGATTTCTATGGTTTGTATGGAATACGGTTTATAATTTTTAATTTTGATATTTTCTTCTATATATATTCATATGAAGTTAGAGATTTTGAATTTAAGCTGTGTATAAATCTCTTAAATAAAAATGGAAAAATTGAGAAAATGGAGTTTGATAATTATATCATATGTTTAATGTTTAAGTTTAGAAATTTTAAGATATGATATGTATAACTGGACTTTTCCAAGATAATTAAAAATGAATATGTTAGTATAAATTAAATTGAAGAAAATATTTAATTGTTAGAAATTGGAGTTTTATTTATGGATTTTTGTAAATATTCAAGACTAAATAGTAGCACGTTTAATTTGCTGAAAGAAAAATTTCCAACTTTAGTTTTGAAATATTAATACTCCAAATGGATATATATATATATATATATATATATATATATATATATAGAAATTGAAGTAGTTTTGGAACTTGAAAGTGATATTTAAATTTTGGTTTAGACTTCAAATAAAGAAACATATTTGTAAAGCCATGGAAATATTTTTTCTTTACAAAGTTACCTTAAAGTTAAACCATTTATTTTATATACCGTTGAATATCCAAACCATTCAAGTTTTAGAAGTTATGGTTTTAAAATTATGAATTTCGTAATATTATGCTTTGAAAGTATAATTCAAATGGTTGGTTTTCAGATATTATAAATTTTAAAGCAGTATGATTTTTGGAAAAGAAATATATTTGGAATAAAACGATATCCTATTGTTTGGGTTTTAAATGATATCGTATTCATAGTTTGAAATGGAAATTTTATTTTGGTTTTAAAGTATAAACTATTTTTAAATGACCGCGGTGTTATAATAACGTTTGGTTGTTGAAGAGACCGGGATCGAAAGTTGTCATACTCTCTGCCAACTCCGAAAACCACTTTAACAACCGTGTACGCGGTGGAGATTCCAAAATGAAGTAGGTTGGTGGCGGCGTTTCCTGCAAGGTAAATACGTGGACCCGACTCCCGTGAGTTGGCATAAGGTGGCTAAAACAGGAGCGATTCTCGGGCCAATGAGGTCATTCCTCTGATCGGACACTCCTCTTCGATGTTATACCTTGACTTTGGATTGATTCAGTGGCCACTTTTACTTTGATTTTTGGGGGAGTTTGTTTCGAGGTGGGCGGTAGCTGCGGCTACGCGTTTCCATCAGCCCGGATAGCAATTGGTATATCTATCCTGGCATTGCCTAGTTGTGCCGTGTCACCTACCCTAGCGTGCCTTATACGATTTTGTTTTGTACCATACCTATGGAGTGCCCTCTGACGACGCCCAGTACGGGGGAGATTACGGTACTGTATAGACTATGGGAATATATTCTGTGTTAAGGGCTATATGGGTAACCCCTTAACGCTATTTAAGAGTAAGTTTATTTTATGAATAGACACTACTATAGTAGCGCAATATACTACATAGTAAATAGTTTAACGGATCCTTAGGAGATGTAAATCCCGAGCATCTCTTGAGTTACTGTACTCATATTTATTTCTGTTAATTTAACTCACATAAGATCTTTTAGTTCTGACTCGAGTGTTTTTGTCTTTTCAAATTCGCTCGGGTCAGTCCGAGCGTTTCAGGATTTGAAGATTTAGCTCTGGAGGACGAAGACGAAGATTTGTATTATTATTATCTATAGTATTGCACTACACTCACACTGTATTCCGCTGCATTGATATTATTGGTATGTGAACTCTGATATTTAATTGTATAAAGAAGAATCAAAATGTTTTTGTAAACAGTTTTATAAACTGAATATTTTATTATTATATTTTATCCTTCCGCTGTGAGATTCTATTTTGTTTTATTTCTTCTCTATTTCCTTATTTACCCCATAACAATCCGCCCTTCCGTATGGTTTGAATTGGCACGTGTGTCTTTTTGAATCGTGCGAAAAAGCGGGATGTTACAAGTTGGTATCAGAGATTTGGTTTAGCGATAAACCTTAGCTTTGTGGGGTTTGACTCTTTGTTAATAGGGTAGTAATACCCTATGGGAGTCGTTGAGTGTATATATATGAGAGAGTGTATTGGTTAGTGTTATAAAAAGATTTTGATATTGTGTTAATCCGTTCCGTTTTGTATTTATAAATTCTGGTTGATGCATGGGACGTAATGTCATCAATAGTGATTTTTAAACACTTAATAGGACAGACCGACATAATATCTGTTTTTTAATATAGGTGAATGAAATAACTTTGCCTATTATATTTTCTATATATAAAAATATTTTGTAAAGATATATATATTTGGTTGCTATAGATTGGGTGTTAGGTAATAAAAATATTTATAATAATTAAAGCTAAGTTGAAATTAAAATAAATCAAATTGGAGATTTTAGATATTAAGTCCGGGATTTTGAAAATCTGCTTTCAAAGGATTTATGAAATATAATGATTTGGTTTATAAGTATTTTCTTATATAAATATTTAGTATAATTCGAAAGAATTGTTTTAAAGAAGATTTTGGAGAAAATAAATTTTGTACTTTCCTCTCTGTCGCTGGAAAAAATTTCAGTGACGGCGGCCGCATCATCGACTTTCATTTTCGAGTTTCGAAGGGGAAAGGCCACTGTAGTAAATTCTACTGCAGATTTATTTGAAATTATTTAAAATTTTAATTGTTTTAAATATAATTAGAGATATAAAAGTGGTAAGAAATTATTTATCTATTATTTTTAAAATAATTCGAAATTTGACCCGGTATTTAATTCTTAAATTTCCATTAATTAATTGTTTAAATTACTTTAGTGAAATAAAAAGTAAGAAATTAATGAATTGAAATCTCTAATTTAGGTAAGAGAATTAAATGCAAAGTTATAAAGAGAAATTTGAAAATTTTAACATATGAGACAAAGAGTAATTTTGATTAACATTAAATTTAATTAAAAGAAGAGAAAAACTTGTATAAGTTCTTTTGCATTTTCTTTAACATATATAACTTACCAAATATGAAAAGTTGAAATGTTAAATAAGAGATTGGAATAGAATATTATACAAGTAGAAATTTTGGAAATAATGAAGTATTCAATGAATTACTGTTATAAATGAGAATTTAAGGTTATAAACTTAAGTTATAAATTGAAATTTTACTATAATTAAAGGCAAGTATTATAAACAGGTGATTTTAAACTTAAGTAAATAAAATGAAATTCTTTAATAAATAAAGATGAATGTTATAAGGTTAAGAATTTAAGTGTAATTAAAAAGGGTTACTGTAATTAAATATAATAGAATGTAAGCATTGAATAAATGATTGAATTTGAGAAGTGCATTAAATGTAATACAAGAAACTTACATAACCTGAACAAATAAAAAGGAATAATGGTAAGTAATAAGTAGAAATAAGGAAACAACCTTTGAATGAGAAATAAAATTTGAAGTTGTTAGAAATAAATGTAATTACAAAAAGGAAATTTATGTGGTTTGAATAAAAGAAAGGAAATCAAACAACTAAAGTATGTAATGAGTTTATATAAGTTAATTTGATTTGTTGGTTGAATTGTTATTGTTTGACTTATGGTTGGTCGGGTAAGGAAATTTGAAGTTGTTGGATGAATAATAATCTATTTTGTTCCATTTAAGACTGTTGAGTAAATGATGCACTTGATAGTTATTTTTCATTCCGTACAATTTCAGATTTTGAACCCGAACAACTATTTGCTTGTTTGATTGAATGATTGTTTTGCATTTTGTGTATGCTGATTGTTGAAATTGCTGATTGTTGTATTGATTGGATATTAGGGATTGAAACCATTTAAATATTTCATTAAAGATAATTTGTTAAACCTGTGGATTTTTATAAGTGAAATGCAGGTTATGGAAGCAACTGCTACTGCTTTTGGTTCCATAATAAAAAGCGTAATTTGCCGACAAATAGGTATGTTTTCGGATTACGATTTATAGCGCTATTTTATATAATTTTCCCTGGTTGGGATATAATATTTTGGATAATATATGTAATAATTGTTATATTTTAATATTATACTTTCTCCAGAGCCTCTCCGTACAAAGGAGACTCTGCCAAAATTTTCCGTAAATTTTGGACTTAGAATTATGTTGAAAGTTTTTCCAACTTTAATTATTTAAGTATAAAAGGATATAATGATTATAAAACGGGTATATTTCATTTAAGGAAATTAATTTAGTAAATTATTGTTTATAGGTTAATATTTGTTAAAGATGTACTGTTTATTTAATTCTTCCTTCTCTTTTCTTTTTCCTTTTCGGGGACGAAAAGTTTTGAGTGGGGGAGAGTGTAACGACCCGTTAAATTTGATGATATTAAATGAGTTAATTTAATATGATTTCTAATCTAATTTAGAATGAAATAAAAGTATAAAGATTTTATTTGAGTAAGTGTGGGAATTAGATATAGTAACTGTAATTAAAGGTTAACAATTTAAATGTTTATATGGCAATAGATTGAAATAAAGTAAATTGGTCATTTTAATAAGATCTAAATAATTTAATTTAGAAAGAAATTAAGACTTGAAATTTATAATGAAGCAAATGACTAAATGATGAGAAAATTTAAGTGATGTAAATTGTTATTTATAGGCTAAGAAATAAATATAAGAAAACAAATGGGAAGATTGCATTTATTTATGCAATGATGTAATTTGTGGTAAATTTATGAATTCAATGTTATAGTAACCAATGTAGCAATACATAATAAGTGGAAAGCGTAAATTGTTGCTCTTAAGCATAAAAAATTCAAAACAGGTGATCTAAAGCAAATATTAAATTTACCAATACAATAAGATTTTCTAATAGTAACTGTGTAGATTAAGGCAGTAATGTAAATGGCATTCATTGGTAACCAAATTCAATGCAATCCAATTTATTGAAACGACTGCTAGGTCATAATTGGATAAGATTTAAAGGAGAAGCGTAAACTTATCTAAGGTAGTAACTGAATGTAGATATGTGAAATAGAGTGAATAACTAGAATTATGGTACGTTACTTATTTTATTAGTTGTCAATTTTAATCTGAAATTAAATTCAATTTATCCGCTAAATTACTGTAGTTAAAGTGAAATAAATTTGTAAATGAAGAATGTTGAATCCAAATAAGATGTAACCAAGGAAAATCCCATTTATAATGTTGGTAGCAATTGAAATTTACTGTTTTGCAAAATAAATGAGAAATCAAGTCAAATGTAAATTATACCGTAAAGGATCAATTCATTTAAACAGTAGGATTTTTAAAATAAATAAAAGTTTTATTTAGGTTTCAATTGGATAAATTATGTAGTTTAATGGAAAAATCGATTGAAATTAATTGCCCTAAATTAGTGCTGTTAGGGTAATTTGATTTGTCATTTAAGATAGTAAATTCTATAAGGAATAATAAATGTTAGTTTCCATTATAACATGACGATTGGGTGATTTAAGAAGCAAAGAAAAATCAAGATTTATTGATTCCTTTGGAATTTGAATTCAAATTTTGGATTGATTGTGAACAAGTGAAATTAATATTTAACCATTACGTTAATGGAGTCTGATAAATATTAATGGATTTTTAAATCTTAATTAATACGAGAAATAGACAAGATTCCACATTCAAACATTTATACAAAGCTAAGTTGTATATAGAAGTACAAATGTAATACAACGTAAAAAAAATGGGGATCAACATTTATTTACTTATTTAATGGAATTTAAATTACTATAGTATGTTAATTGCAATTAAATGAAATCGAAATAGCTAATTAAAACGTTAGTTGGAATTTAGCTAGAATATGAGGATATTTAATGAAATAGTGGAATCAAATGGAAATTAAGTTTCAATTATACATTGGAATTTAATTCACTGTAAAAGGTTAAGTGAAAACCAAATGAGTTAAAATGGGAATCAAGCTTTATTTATATAATTGGATTTAATATACGATAATTTGGATTTATTGAAATTAATCAAAGGAAAATGTAAATATTATGTTAAATTAAGAATTTCGTGAAATGGGATATTTATGTGATAATTTGCAATCCAATGGTAAACCCTTATATTTGAAATTAATGAAAGGAATGAATATAGGTTAATACGACTTAAAAAGTAAATTTGGAAATTTACCTGTAATTTGGATTTTTATGAGATTTAATATTTATATGGATTTGATCTTTAATGAAATTGACATTTAAAAATTTGTTAGATCATTTTGAATGTTTGAAGATTTTAAGTGACAAAATTTACCAAATTCGGAAACTGGAATATAAAAATTGGATTTTCTTACAAATTCTTAATTTATTTATTAATATAAAAATAGCCATTTTGGCCACGGACTCGGATTTCGACGAAACAAGTTTCATCGAATCCGTATCGGTGAGTTATTATAGGGTTTCAAGTTTCGTATCGATTGGACATGTCATTTGATCGTACGGACGCGAAACGCCTTGAAATCGATTTAATTAAAATCAATTTGAAATCAATTTGGAAATTTTGTTTTCAGCATAACTTCTTCATACGATCAAGTTTGGACGTGAAACTTTTTCCATCAGGTTCAAAATATTTTAAAATACCTATTTGGATATATGGGTTTAACAAATTTCGTTCCGGGGTCAGAACGGGCTTTTTGGGCCAACTACCGTTTAGCACGTTCGAAATTCGTGCCCCCTAGCCCTACTATTTGTCTATATATATGGGGTGATAAACCCTAGCCTCCATCTTATATCAATTGTCTGTACGTTCATTTTCTTCGTCTCTTTCTCTTCCTCAATAGTTGCAAAACCTAGATCTACTTCAATTCAAAAATCAAATGGAGATTCAAACTCTCCAGAAAAATTCCATAAAAATATATGTCATAGTTCTCAGTGTTCGTAATCTGCTGGTGTGGTTTGTTTTTCGATTGGAGCTATCGTTCGTCCAGTAAAATTCAAATCATTTTCGGCCACTCATCATCGTCGCATCAAAACTTGCCCGATCGGAAAACTGTTTCTGGGTATTGTGGAGATAACCGAGGGCTGCTCATCGGGGGTGTTCACTTGGGATATCAATGGCTGGATCTCGTGCAAATTTCGAATTAGGGTTTTTATTTGTGGCGGCTACCCTAGGGTTTTGGCCGAGATGGTCGACCGGACCTGGGGGGTTGCGTGCGCCTCGTCTAGGCGAGGTCGATGGTGGTGTTCGCTTGTGGTCAGGTGGCTGATGGCGCGTTGGAATCGAGGTCAAAGGCCGATCAATACGTGGAGATGGGTTCGATGTTCTGGTGCCTGCGCTCGAATGGGAGAAGGGAGTTGCCTGGGTGCGTGAATTTTCTTTGCTGACGTGGCAGTTTGATTTAGGTCTGGTTTATTTAGTTTCTTTTAATTCTAATTTGATTTTCAACTCGATAAAATCGAATATCTTTTTCATACGATACCCGTTTTACGAACGGTTTTTTTTGTTAGGATCGTGATTAAATTTCGGATCTGTTGACACTGGTTTGGACTGATTTGGAGACCGTCGAATTTTTGAATTTAAATCGGATTTAAATTCGATTTAAATTCAAAAGGTGAGTGTTTTAACACACTCACAACTTCTAAAAGTTTTTATGTTTGTTGAATTAATTTTAGATATGAGTAGAAATTTATTTATGAATGTTTGGCATGTTTTATTCAACATATCTGTTAATTCGCATTTATTTAATTTAACTGTTAATTTAGTTTATTTATTGTATATTAATTGACAGTTAGAATTTATTTATTCGCCTATAAACTGCTAGTTAACAGTTATAAAATTTATTACTGAATATAAACTGTTAGTTTAATAGTTGTTAAATTATTTTGAACATAACTGTCAGTTATTACCTGTTATATATTATCTGATATATATTGATATTGATTTATTATTGGATGATGATTGTGATTTGGATGATGGATGATGTTGATGAATGGATGTTTATTTTATATCATTAAATTGCAAGTTATCATACATTTTTCATTTCATTCGTGATTGTGGTTTGAAATGATATACAACCGCAAAATTTTATTTTTAAATTGCGGATTGAAATGATAAATATCCGTATCACTTGACCATAGGATAGAAAATTATATACAGGCACCGTGGTCTATATATAAAATATTTTAAAGTGATTTCTATGGTTTGTATGGAATACGGTTTATAATTTTTAATTTTGATATTTTCTTCTATATATATTCATATGAAGTTAGAGATTTTGAATTTAAGCTGTGTATAAATCTCTTAAATAAAAATGGAAAAATTGAGAAAATGGAGTTTGATAATTATATCATATGTTTAATGTTTAAGTTTGGAAATTTTAAGATATGATATGTATAACTGGACTTTTCCAAGATAATTAAAAATGAATATGTTAGTATAAATTAAATTGAAGAAAATATTTAATTGTTAGAAATTGGAGTTTTATTTATGGATTTTTGTAAATATTCAAGACTAAATAGTAGCACGTTTAATTTGCTGAAAGAAAAATTTCCAACTTTAGTTTTGAAATATTAATACTCCAAATGGATATATATATATATATATATATAGAAATTGAAGTAGTTTTGGAACTTGAAAGTGATATTTAAATTTTGGTTTAGACTTCAAATAAAGAAACATATTTGTAAAGCCATGGAAATATTTTTTCTTTACAAAGTTACCTTAAAGTTAAACCATTTATTTTATATACCGTTGAATATCCAAACCATTCAAGTTTTAGAAGTTATGGTTTTAAAATTATGAATTTCGTAATATTATTATTTGAAAGTATAATTCAAATGGTTGGTTTCCAGATATTATAAATTTTAAAGCAGTATGATTTTTGGAAAAGAAATATATTTGGAATAAAACGATATCCTATTGTTTGGGTTTTAAATGATATCGTATTCATAGTTTGAAATGGAATTTTATTTTGGTTTTAAAGTATAAACTATTTTTAAATGACCGCGGTGTTATAATAACGTTTGGTTGTTGAAGAGACCGGGATCGGAAGTTGTCATACTCTCCGCCAACTCCGAAAACCACATTAACAACCGTGTACGCGGTGGAGATTCCAAAATGAAGTAGGTTGGTGGCGGCGTTTCCTGCAAGGTAAATACGTGGACCCGACTCCCGTGAGTTGGCATAAGGTGGCTAAAACAGGAGCGATTCTCGGGCCAATGAGGTCATTCCTCTGATCGGACACTCCTCTTCGATGTTATACCTTGACTTTGGATTGATTCAGTGGCCACTTTTACTTTGATTTTTGGGGGAGTTTGTTTCGAGGTGGGCGGTAGCTGCGGCTACGCGTTTCCATCAGCCCGGATAGCAATTGGTATATCTACCCTGGCATTGCCTAGTTGTGCCGTGTCACCTACCCTAGCGCGCCTTATACGATTTTGTTTTGTACCATACCTATGGAGTTCCCTCTGACGACGCCCAGTACGGGGGAGATTACGGTACTGTATAGACTATGGGAATATATTCTGTGTTAAGGGCTATATGGGTAACCCCTTAACGCTATTTAAGAGTAAGTTTATTTTATGAATAGACACTACTATAGTAGCGCAATATACTACATAGTAAATAGTTTAACGGATCCTTAGGAGATGTAAATCCCGAGCATCTCTTGAGTTACTGTACTCATATTTATTTCTGTTAATTTAACTCACATAAGATCTTTTAGTTCTGACTCGAGTGTTTTTGTCTTTTCAAATTCGCTCGGGTCAGTCCGAGCGTTTCAGGATTTGAAGATTTAGCTCTGGAGGACGAAGACGAAGATTTGTATTATTATTATCTATAGTATTGCACTACACTCACACTGTATTCCGCTGCATTGATATTATTGGTATGTGAACTCTGATATTTAATTGTATAAAGAAGAATCAAAATGTTTTTGTAAACAGTTTTATAAACTGAATATTTTATTATTATATTTTATCCTTCTGCTGTGAGATTCTATTTTGTTTTATTTCTTCTCTATTTCCTTATTTACCCCATAACAATCCGCCCTTCCGTATGGTTTGAATTGGCACGTGTGTCTGTTTGAATCGTGCGAAAAAGCGGGATGTTACATTCTACGACTAATGATGTTTGTAGAGAATTACCCAACTGCGATAGCTTCATGATGGGAATTATAAGATTAGTTCTAGCATGTGCTCTACTATATATGACGTGTACAAAGGGATTATTGAGACTTGAGGGTTTGAAGGGTACTCATACAGTGGGGTATATACGGCAGCATGATGGCTCATTAGGCATGATGGCTCCTTATCTTTACATGAGAGGTTTGTTTACCACAAACTAACCTAATGGTTAGTCTATTTCTTGGCCTACTAAGTTGCATAGATTAGAGTATTGTGAAACCAGGATGGTGACTATCGTGATGGGTAGTTAAGTCCCCAAGCATGATGTCTTATGTGAGTTATTAAGTATCTAATGCACTGAATGAGTTAATGTGAGGATGGACGATGGATGCTATGGTTTCTTATTACCTTAGGGATGTTACACAACACACATGTTATCGATGTAGAAACTTAGACACCTCTTAGTATTTTGATGCATAGTACACCATGATGGTCACGATTCAGAGTTGCATATATTTTATGTTATGTGCTAAATCAATGGATGCCTGGACAAGTCAGGTATTATTTTCCATACCATTTGTCCTAATATATTGATTTTATAGTATTTGAGATCTTATATAACTCACACCAGACTATTGCCTGACCCAGATATTTATGCTTTACTTCCTACTATCCCAGGTACTCCTAAATGGGTAGATAGGAATATCAGATCTGGTGAGCATGTGGAGCTGGAAGGAGAATGGGCAGGAGGTCATATTCTAATATTACTACATTTACTTATTATTATTTACTATTCCGCTGCACCGAATTATGGAGCTTGCTAGTGCCTTTATTATCTAGAGACAATTTATTTATAAGTTATTGTTTGATGTATAACTCTGTCACTTGTGTTATATATTGTACGGTTTTGAGTACTCTGATTTCTGCTACCCATCTATTTATTACCAAAAAAAATCTTAATAATCAAATTTTTTATAATTCTGTTCATCAGAAGGGACCAAGAGACTTTGATTTATCTTTCAACAACCATGATCATATGAGTCGCATGAATCACACGTGCAACTTCACGTTGACTAATGGATCGCCTGTCTTGCCTATTTTATATATGAGATGTTTATTATTATATTTTATGTGATGTACTGTGAAATATATAACAGGTTGTGATAATTGATTTGCTTTACTACAACCTTGACCATCATACAACATCGGTCGGGCACCACTATAGTGCACTATACAGGTTATTATCATCATTGGGTGCCAGTGGTGTAGGGTGGTTGTCACAAACCCCGTTGGCTACAAATGGATTTTAAAGAAAAATCTAAATGCGGATGGACAAGTGAAGATTGATAAAGCAAGGTTACTTGCGAAAGGATTTCTTCAAATTCAAGATGTTGATTATGATAAGACATTTTCGTTTATAGCCATGCTTAAGTCCATTCAGGTTATGCTGGCGACTGAAAAATTGTAAATGGAAGTAATGGTGGAACTTTTAAATGGTAATTTAGAAAAGATCGTCTATATGTCACGACCCGAGGGTTTCGAAGTCAGTGGGAGCGAAAGAAAGCTTGCAAGTTGTTAAAGTCCATTTATGGACTTAAAAAAGCTTCAAGGAGTTGGATAAGTGTTTTGGTAAAGTAATCAAATAGTTTGGTTTTTATCAAAACATAGAGAAAGCATGTGTATATTGAGAGGAATATGGCAATGATATTGTATTCTTAGTACTATATGTCGACGGTCTCTATTGTTAGGAAATGATGTTTCATTATTGTAATCAATGAAAACTTGGCTTTCGAAGAATTTTTCCATACAAGATTTTTGGAGAAGTAGCATATATACTAGGTATAAAGATATATAGAGATAGATCTAAGAGGCTGTCAGGATTATCTCAATCCCTGTACATAGATACCATATTGAAAAGGTTCGATATGGAAAATTCCAAGCGTGGAAATGTTCCAATGCAATCTGGAATTGTCTTTTCTAAGAAGGACGCTCCTCCGACTAATGTGAGGAAAGAGCATATAAAGAGGATACTATATGCTTTGTCAATCGGCTCCATAATGTACGCTATGTTATGTACTTGACTGAATGTAGCATGTGCATTTGGATGTATAAGCGGATACCAGTCTAGTCCTGGAGAAAAGCTTTGAATGAATGTAAAATGAATGCATAAGTATTTATGTAATAATAAGGACTTATTCCAATTATATGAGAATGGAGACCTCCTTATAAAGGTGTATATTGACCCTAGCTTTCAGAGTGACATCGATGACAATAATTCTGTGTCGTGTTTTGACTATTAACAGTGGGGCAGTCAGTTGGAAAAGCTTCAAATAAGGAATGGTAGATGATTCATGATGGAGGCTAAGTATGTCTTCCTCGATGAAGCAGCGATATAGATGCACAAATTTTTAAGTGAGCTCGAAGTGATTCTCTACACGGGGAATTCAATGGCAATGTTCTATAACAACAACGTGATGATATAGATCGCAAAGTAGAAAAGAGCATGCAAGAAATCATGAAATATTATTCAAAAATTCCACTTTATCAGAGAATTTGTTGAGAAGAAAGAGGCTGTGATACGAAGAGTAGACTCCAAGGAAAACATAGCAGATTCATTCGTGAATGGTCGATCTCGATTGGTTCTTGTCAAGCTGATTGAAGGGATGAGATTAAGGTTCCATAATTGGCCCTTACTGCAAGTAAGAGATTGATTGGGTTAGGGGTATGCCCTATGTCAATTTTGTAATTTATTGTAAATTATTCACTCTGTAATAAAATTTCATTTGAAATAAAAGGTGTTTTCTTTTTGTTGTATACTTGTGTTATAATTATTATAATTAATTAATTATTTAATGAAAAATATTTAACAGAAAATCCATACATGATGTGTTTATGATAGTAGTTATAATTTTTGTATTTCATAACATAATATTATACACACCATTTTAAATATCTATAGTTAAGATATATCAAGACCGGATATTGATGCATCTGTTGAGACTGGAGTATGCAACGCTTTCTAAATATTGATTACTGTATTACTCATGACCGTTGAAGGCACTAGAGATAACACATAATAGTTATTTGATAACTATGGAATGACTCACTCGAGAGTTATCTGTTGGTTAATATAACTAAGGTCAAACAGAAAATACCGATGTGATGATATTACATAATTCTCTTAACTTGAGAATATTATCGATCTTCAA
This sequence comes from Allium cepa, assembly GCA_030765085.1. Lineage (NCBI taxonomy): Eukaryota > Viridiplantae > Streptophyta > Magnoliopsida > Asparagales > Amaryllidaceae > Allium > Allium cepa. The sequence goes on along the minus strand of CM060940.1, from coordinate 626,643,786 downwards.
TCTGGAAGCTCATCTTTGATTATAGTCAAATCGTGGCATGACGTCTATCAAATGAATATAGTTGGGTCTAATGGAAGCATTGGAAGTGGAACACTATTTAATAAAGGATTTGTCTCCTCAGTTATATGACGTTAGTATCATGGTCAACTAAAGTCAACTCAAAGTTAAAATCTTTGGTCAATGACAATTGTTTTTATTAAACCAAACACTTTGTGTTTGGACTATAAAGTTGAATAGGGACGATATTGGAATTTTGACCGTTAATAAATTCCATAAGTCTTGCGTGATAGAATTGGTTTAAATGATTTTCACTACCAGTAACTATTAAATAAAGTAAAATTTGATTTTACCGAAGCCATGTAAGTGATAAATTTGGTCGTAACATCACACCACATTATAAGTGACATTTGAATGTTAATATTCAAATTGTTCGATATTAATCGCTGACCGAATTTATACCTAAGAGTCACTCAACAGAAATGTCGAATGCTCCTGCTACCATATGATTTAATTAATTATAATTTCTATAAACTAACTAATATTTTTGAAATATTAATTATAAATTTTAATTTAATATGTGATGATCAATATTAAGTAGTGTGCATATAATACCTATGAACACACATATCGATATATGATATCGATGTGCATTTGAATTGGATTTGAATGCATATTCATTTGATTGGGATTGAAGCAATTCAGAGGCCCATATAGGGGAAAGCATGGCTAGCCATAGTAGGATAGAAGGAGGGGTTGGATCATTTAAAGTGAGTTTTAAATAACAGGAGAGATAAGTGGATTTAGATCCACTTTTAACTCTCATCCTCTTTTGTTATTTAAACACTCATAATCCCTTCATTTTGCCACTTGATATTTGCCTCCTTTCATCTTAGTTTTAGCCGAGCCCCCCTTTCCCTCTGTATGATTTTCAACCTTACAAAAAAAAATTAAATACAAATTAATACATTAGTGGCTGACGCTTTCAATGTAGTAGCTCTCTCTGAAGGTTTGAATACAGATTCAAGGAGCTAACAGATTCAACATTCCAAAACGTTACTTCTAGGCCATAGATAGGTAATGATTCAATTTATATACATATACACATACATGTACATATACACATACACATACACATACACATACACATATAAATATACATACATATATATATACTCACTCTGCTGCTTCTATTTATACAATATCATGAACTCATATACGTTTGTGCTGTCAACATAGAATATGTGTATGTTGAATTTTATTATTATATATATGTTTACATATACATTATTCGACCAGTAAAATAAACTTATATTGATTTTCAAAATTAAATAATAATTTAAAAAAATTAAAACAAATTGATTTTAAATATGTGAATGTATATCAGTGTATAAAATGTATGTGTGTGTAGTTTGTTAATTTGTATACATAACATATTTTCAAAAATTAATTAAAAAAGTTTACAAATATATTTAAACTCAACTATATGTATATATATAAATATTAAACATAAATCTAACTTTTACGCAGTAGATACATGTGTGTGTACATACATATATTTATGAAACATACATGTAGATATTTAAAATTATATATATGTATATATTTTGTATTTATTTTCGAAAAAAGTTTGATTTTTTAGGATTTCTGTACGAAAATTTTTTATTTATAAAAAACAAATATAAAACCAATTAATAAAAGGATTATTTTGTAAGATATAATTCAGGCGAATAAATATATTTATATAAAATTATTTTTAACATTAAATATAAATGTATATATACATATACATACATACATACATACATACACACACACACACATATATATATATATATTCACTCTGCTGCTTCTATTTATTTATACAATATCATAAACTCGTACACGTTTGTGTGGTCAACATAGAATATGTGTATGTTGAATTTTTTTATTATATATATGTTTACATATACATTATTCGACCAATAAAAAAACTTATATATATTCAAAATTAAATAATACATTAAAAAATTAAAACAAATTGATTTTAAATATGTGAACATATATCAGTGTATAAAATGTATGTGTGTGTAATTTGTTAATTTGTGTACATAACATATTTTTAAAAATTAATTAAAAAGTTTATAAATATATTTAAACTAAACTGCATGTATGTATACATTAAACATAAACCTAACTTTTACACAGTAGATACATGTGTGTGTGTATACATATATTTATGAAACATATGTAGATACTTAAAATTACATACGTATATATTTTGTATTTATTTTCGAAAAAAGTTTGATTTTTTAGGATTTCTGTACGAAAATTTTTTATTTATAAAAAAACAAATATAAAACCAATTAATAAAAGGATTATTTTGTAAGATATAATTCGAGCGAATAAATATATTTATATAAAATTATTTTTAACATTAAATATAAATGTATATATAGGTTTATTTTATATTAAACTTGTAATATAAGGTTATATGTATATTTGATTTTTGGGAAAGTTAAAATTTTCCATTTTTTAAGCAAGCCCAATCGGATTTAGAGAAAATTTTCTAATTTTGAAATATATATACACACACACACATATATATAGAAAATTGAAAAAACATTTCGAGCTTGAAATTATATATTTATGTAGATCTAGATCTAAAATTTAAAATTTGAGTCTAAATTCAAGATTATTTATATTAATATTTAAAATTATTTTTTAGTATATATATGTGTGTGTATGTATATTTATAATTCACAAATATAATTTTGTATTGTATAAAATTATATATGCATATATATTAGACAACACATATGTATACGGAGGTGCAAATATATCTGTTGTAGAGTAAATCCTAGTATTTATACACGGATATGTTAAACCATATACACTATATATGTTGCATGTGAACACACACAAATGTGTTTATAATATGCATGTTACATTATATTATACAAACATAACATTTTGTAAAACAATATTTACGTATCGAATAAAATATTGATTTTATTTAAAATTAATTTAGACTTCTTAGGCCGAAAAAGATCCTAATAGAATGTGTTTGGCCTAGATCTAATAATTTTTAATCATTTTTTTAGCATTTAAGACATGAAGCGGTCACCCTTTGAAAAAGCGAGAATGCTTGTAGGATTGATGCCTTGTGTTGGGTTGGCTAAAAAGGAGGGTCGGTTGTGGTAGGACATTTGTATCCCCTGGCTCTACTCCATGAAGTAGGGATTCTTTTAAATTTAATCATTTTCGCCTAAACTTGATTTAGCTTTTTTGTATAATCATAAACGTTATGTTCCTATGAGGCGAGACATAGGTAATCCATAAATTAGTGCCAATTATGACCCTAGATCCCTAGTCGTTGAAGCGCCTCGGCATTACTCAGTCATCACAATTGAGATTCCCATGTCTTCAATAGTTCAAATTTCCTGTAGAAAATGGAAAATGTTATTGGCGGAGGATGCAGAATCTGATTAGGGTGCATCACAGCATTTTATAGGGTTTTAGGTTTTTTCGTTTTTTATGTAATCAACGTTATATGTAATGTTTCATGATAACTTATGAAGAAATTAAGTAGAAGGTTAGAAATTATATGTTCACCTTTTGAACTTTGTGTAGTCTCTTGATTTATATCTTTATTTGTAATTTATACATTGTTTTCTCTCGTCTATTTCGTAGCTTTTGACTTTGAATGTAATATTTGCTGTATCTAGTTTTGTTTTCTGAACTTTGTTTGTAGCTTCTATATTTTCATGCACTTGGCATCATCTGCTCCATTTGTGGGGAATATTATTTGAATTATGTTTTGACCTATGCAGTTAAAGCCTTGCTATAGCCCCGCAAAATCCCTGCTATACTCTATAGCGCTCTTCAGCCGCTATGCTATTTCAATTTAGCTCTATTAAATAGCAGATTCACTTTAAGTCCCTGCTTTTTCCACTATACCAGCTAAATCAAGGCTTTTTAGCACCCCTTTAGGAACATTACTATACGAAGGTTGATTTGAATGGTTCACTTTTAAAAAAAATCAACAAAGATGGTGTAAAGACCAAATATTAAGGCATAAGCGTCCAATATAAGTTAAAAATCTATTGTAGTCACCCCAATCTAGTTTGCATAAATCATGATATTCTTCAGTTTTGTCACATAAGGTTAATTTATATTTCTGTTTCCTACAAAAATGATGTGAGAATGTGAATAAATGAACTATAAATATTTCATTTTATATCTACTGAATCTTTTTTCACCTCCTTTATTTTCGGCTACATCCCTACTTTATCCCCGCTATAATCTTTTGCACCTTCACATCTATAGAACGTCTAAGCGCTTTAACTGCACGGGTTTTGACTAAGAAGTTGGGTTATGTATATACAACCCTTTTTTATTCATGTGCATGGTTTTCTATACTGGTTTGGATGTCGATTATTCCTACATATAGTGCAATAGCTGAAAAGTTGGTATATGTATTCATAACTCAAATTTTATCTGTAAGTAAGTAACATTGACACGTAGATTTTTATACCAGTTTAGGCTATTTAATATCCCTATGTCTAGTCTATTGTCTTTTTAATCTTTTATAATTACAACTTTTTACATTACACTTTGTTATCGAAGAACTAATGTATGTTAAGAGGTGCTCCAAATTCCATTTCTTGGAACAAGATTCCCATCTGGCTGGATAGGCCAAATGCATCATTTGCAAGTGTCTCTACGACTACTAGATGTCCTTTCCAGTTTGGTCTTAGTGCACCATCGGCTAGGTCCTTTGTGTTATCCATCACCTTACTCACGAGTAATTCTTCTTTGTGAAACTTTCTTTATATGAGCCTCGAGTTATAGCATTTTGCCATCTTCTATCAATAATCTGTAGATCTAACTGCTGTTTCATCTCTTCTTTCTTGTATGAAGTCTAATTAGTTTCTTTGTGGTATTGATTCTGCTCAGTTACATACAAATTGCTGGTAGATGGAACATCTACCTCTAATAGGAGCATGGATTTTGTAGTAGTGTCTCAGAGAGAATGGGGTGTACCCAGTGTGTTACCCAGTAGAGGTTCTATATGCCTAAAAGACTAGGGGTAGTTCTTCTACCCATTTCCCTTCAGCCGTTGTGAGCCTTTACTAAAGCATTTTCTTTGTTGTCTTATTTGCTACTTCAACCTGGCCACTTGCTTAAGGATGAGCCACTAAAAAAAGATTTTCATTATACCATTTTTGTTACAAAGGTCGGTGAACTCTTTATTTTCAAACTACGTCCCATTATCAAAAATTAACTTATGTGGAATTCCAAAAATATTAGTGATATTTCCAACTACAATGATAACAATTTTCTTTAAGGTTATGGTTGCAGAGGCTCGACTTCTACCCGCTTTTGAAGTAATCTTTTGCAATTGCAGCATATTTTTCCCCCTTTAGACATTGAAAGTGGTCCTGTTAGGTTGACGCCCCCACATGTCAAGTGGCTACGGGCTACTCATGGGAGTAAGTTCATGCAATGATAATCTTGGGATTTTGACAAATCGTTGGCATCGGTCGAATCCATGGACAAATTCTTATGCATCATGTAGTGTAATTGGCTAGAAATAGCCTTGCCTTAGTATTTTCTTAGCATTTTACCCCTTCTGAGTTTCTTCACGGTGTCCATCTTGAACTTCCCATGTGACCCTTACTCTTTCTTATTTGGTAACACACCTAAGGTATGGGATTAAATACCCCATTTTTTTATACAATTCCCTTATAAAACATGAAGTAATGGGCTTGATACCTTATTTTCCTTGTTATGTTTTATCTATGGGCAAAGTTATTTCCAATAGAATTTATTTTATGCTGGTTGTTACCGACTACTTGGCCCGGCTACAAGACGATAGTTGCAGGAGATATGATTAGGCTCAAACGAGAATCGAGTCAAGGGAGGATTAGAAACATGAAGGATTTATGTAACTTATCTAGGTCGGCATCCATGGATGGTTAGGTGTGGGTCGCTCGATAAAGGCGGCTTGATTGTACATGGCTCAGTCAAGGGAAGGAGATCATGCATGGTTCGATCATGGTGCATAAGCCAAGATGGCCCGATACATCTGGGTTGGTGATTATAGATCACTATGTATGAGTCTGCAAGCATGGCTCTACACATCTACATCGATGAGTATTGATCGGTAGGTATGGCTCAGGCTTAGTTTAGTGCATGTCGTTTGGCCTAGTTTCAGCAAGTATCATTCGACTTCAATGGGTCGGCATGTCTCGATCAGCTTGATTGGGTTGGCATATGCCGCTCAGCACATATGGGTCGGCAATTTAGACCCAGACACGGTGGCTCAATGTACTTGGATTGGTATGCATGAGGGGGGGGTCGCCAAATTATAAACAGGGGGAATAAGGTGGATCGGTCAGATATGGATCGGCCTTAATATAGCATATGTGGATCGGCATGCCTAGTTCGAAAAACCAGCAAATAATCAACTGCGGGATACGTTTAGTATTTCCATGCTTCGAGTCACATATCCAACTGCTCCGAATCACATTATAGCTCACTTAGAGTCATCCACAAGGGAACCCTGGTTTGGCTAATATGTCTTGGTGTACCTGGATCGGTCGTCCTGAAGCATGATTGGTAGTCCTAAAGCATCATTTATGGGCCGAGTTGTCTTGGTCGTGGGCCTACACGAGGGACCTGGCCTGTCTTCGTCTATAAATAGAGGGGCAAGGGTACAGTTGAAAAGGACCTTTTTTCGAGAACTCCAAGGGATACTCTGCCATTTTTGTACTCACTTCTTTTCTATTCATACTTGTATTCAAGTTGTTGATTAACGGATTGTATCTATGCTTAAGTGATTGGAGAAGTAATAAAGATTACATTCAACGTGGACGTAGGCAATTATGTTGAACCACTATAAATCTAGTGCTCTCAATTTTTTTGTTCTTCCTATATTCAACCGTGCTATTTCTCCATGTAATTTACTTTCTTCATTAATCTCTCTATATAATTCTACTCAAGGGTGTTAGTGACCAATTATGGTGCTAAGGTTTTGGTGCTTTCACTGAGAATTGAACTCGGGCTGTTAGGATCTACTTTGTCGCAACTGGATTTTACTTAGATATGGAAGGAGATCCGATTTCATTCTCAAGAGTTCATAGGTTCTACTCGGATTTCCTACGGACAAATCTAAGATGGCAAGACCACGTACCAAATCCGCCTCCCACAATGCGGATGCTAATGAGACCGCCAGCGTCCAGCAAGTGGGACCCAGTAATCAGCAAGCTAATGTAGGTGCATATCCCACCACCATCCCAAACCAACCAGAACTTGTCAAATGGCAGAGTTCAATGAGCTGACGAGGGAGTTCGTGCAAAGTAGGAGACAACTTAACAAGCAGATTCAAACAAACGCCAACCTAATGACCTAAATCGGTCAGCAGCAGTGATAGAACGTTGGAGGAAGCCATGCTTCCTACTCATCATCTGATAGCTCTGCTTCGTCAGATGAACACCCCAGCGTAGACGTCGTAGGATTGAAACGGTACAAACTGGTGCAACATAGCAATTGGTAACGACTCGACAAGAGCAAACCAACAGAAATGGTCCAGATTCCCTACTTGGAACCGTGGCCTCTCGTCTGCACCTGGGGAGTCGCTCTCAACCTGGAGTGGGGAACTTAGGATCTGGAGCGCGCTTGGTAGCTGGTCCACTACCTTGCCAGGGACATAGTTAAGCGGGTCCTCGGGATGCGCACTTAGGTGATCGCTTACTGAGGAGGCACCAGCCGGAACAATCACGTAGGATGGATATCGACTTGCCACCTCCCATCCAGACCCCAGATTTATCAGCTATGGTCAGACAACTGATAAGGAAGAATCAGGGCTTAACCAACAATGACTGGGGACTAGGTGCCATATTCCGTTTATAGATACAATCCTACAAGCCGAGTAACCCCGAAAATTCAGCATGCCTACTATTCCAGCTTATAAAGGAAAGACCGATCCCCTACATTACATAATGAGATACGAGTGGATGATGGACTTGGCTAGGGCAAATGATGTGACCAAATGCAGATGCTTCCCATTAACCCTATCCGGAACCGCTACCATGTGGTTCACCAGACTTCCCCCACGATCGATCTCCAGCTTTGATGAGTTAGCGGCAAAATTTATGGAGCAGTTTAGGATCCATGCCACTCGTCCAAAGGGCATGATGTTGTTGTCCAGTGTGTTCCAGGCTCCTGGGGAGTCCTTAAAGGATTATTTGCAAAGATTTCATGTTGTTGCTACCGAAGTTAGCAATTCGAATGATCATGCTATCTTTATAGCCGTGATGCGAGGAGTAGATCCGGACTTAGAGTTTGGTGATTGGCTGGCAGGCAAACCACCAACTACCCTGGAATGCTTTTATTCAATGGCGAACCAATTCGTGAGAAGGGAAAAGGCTAGGTGGTCAAGACGAAGTAGCACGCCAGGGCCGAGCAAGGAAGCGATGCAAAGCAACTTTGCGGTAAAGCAATCTTATGAAAACACTGGCAATATCCAAGTCAATGTTCAAAATATGCTGGAGCAGTCTAAAGGATCCGGAGGAGGAAATTCCAGACGAAAGAGGGAAGCAAGAAAGTGGAAACCAAAAATCCCAACCTAAAGCGAATATACTCCTATGAACACATCTTTAGAGAATATTTATCTATCAACTTGTAATACATTCCAATACCAAAAGCCACGCCCAAAGGAATCTACCAAGGAACAAAAGCAGAGTGGAAAGTATTGTCGGTTTCACGAGACCAATGGGCACAATATTGAAGAGTGTAGGCACCTCCACGATGCTATAGAAAAGATGATTTGCCAGAAGAATTTATCGTAGTTTGTTAAAAATCCACATGAAAGTGGACATAGGACATCCGACCCCAATCAAGGGCTAGCTTCACATTGACTCGAGGAGCCCGTTCGGACCAGAGGAAGGCTGGTCATAAACACAATAATTGGTGAACCTCATCCGGCAGACAAGAGTTAGCAAGAAATGGAGTGCTATGCTAGTTCCTAGAAACATGTGGGTTTCGAATGTTGCTCAAACCCAGAAGACTGGATTCCAGCGAAGCAGCAGCGAATGATGACGGATGATATGGTATTCAGGAGTAGAGATGCCGACTAGGTGGAGGCACCTACCATTGGCCCGATGGTTATCTCAGCTACGATTGGGCCAGCGCTTGTGAGGAAGATACTCATCGATTATGGAATTTCTATTAATATTATCTTCAAGAATGCGTATGACCAAATGAAGATGGAGGCGAAGGATCTGAAACCATCTAAGCCTGCATTCATGGATCTGAAACCATTTATTGTTTTGGATGTTGATTCTCCGTATATTGTTTTTCTAGGCCGACTATCCCTGGTGAGTTTAGGGCAGCTTTGGCCCCATGGTTTTTGACCTTGAAATTTCCAACGGACAAAGAAGTTGGTGTAGTGCATGGCGATCAAGAAACTGGTCGAGCTTGTTATGTGGCTGAACTGAGAGAGACCCAACGAAGAGAGAAGGGCAACGGTGTGGAAAAACCTATCCACATCCATGTTGTCGAAGATTGACAAGTACCGCCTGAGGCTTGGCTTGGGCAACACAGTCGGATCTATAGGGACGTAGATCTGAGAGATGACGATAAAGAACCCAAGGAAGCCAAAGCGGCACCGGCTAAACTGACGATTAACATTCCAGTCAGCCATGATGAGCCGTCACGGGTGCTTAAGATTGGATTACATCTCAACCCCTCGATGGTAGAGGATCTTACCAATTTCCATCGCAAGTCATATATTGAATGTTGACCCGAATATGTGCCAGTTAAATAAAAGAGGAGAGGCATGGACCCAAAGAGGTCTGCTGCTCTCAAAGAGGAGGTGGGTAAACTCAAAGCCAATGGGTTCGTCCGCGATGCCATCTATCCTAAATGGATATCTAATCCCATACCGGTGAGGAAGGAAAACAGGAAGTGATGAACCCGCGTTGATTACTCGGATCTGAATAGGGCGTGCCCTATCCTAGAATTGATCATCTAGTCGACTCGATAGCAGGACACAAATTATTGTCATTTATGGATGTGTATTCGGGATATAATCAGATCCCGATGCATATTTCGGATCAGGAGCATACCAGTTTTGTCATGGACATTGGACTATACTGTTATGTAGTGATTCCTTTCAGGTTGAAGAATGCAGGGGCAACTTATCAGCATTTGGTGAATCAGATGTTTAAAGAGTAGATTGGTAGAATGACGGAAGTCTATGTGGATGATATGCTTGTGAAGTCACGACAGTCAAACAACCACATTCGAGACTTAGCAGAGATGTTTGATGTACTCAGATTTTATGGAGTGAAAATCAAACCACTGAAATGTTCCTTTGGCGTTGCATCAGAGAAGTTTTTGTGTTTCATTGTCAATGAATGGGGAATCAAAGCCAACCCAGAAAAGATTCAAGCTATTCGAGACATACAAGTACCTAGAACTATAAAGCAAGTACAAAGCCTAAATGGAAAAGTCGTCGTGTTGAGTCTATTTCATCCAGAGCAACTGGCAAGTGTATTCCTTTCTTTGATGCGATAAGGAAAGGGAAAAGAAATTTTGAATGGATGTCGAACAGTGAGGACGCATTCTGAGTTCTGGTGAGACACTTTGAGAGGCCCCCAATTCTGTCAAAGCCCATGGACCATGAGGAGTTGTATGTTTACTTGGACATATCCCAGCATGCCATCAATGCAGCTCTGGTTCGTAAGGAGGACCGAATCCAAAAGCCAGTGTACTATGTTAGTAAACATTTAATGGGGGCAGAGAGAAATTATCCTAAGATTGAGAAGCTAGCCTACTACTTGGTGATCGCATCAAACAAGCTCCGCCCATATTTCCAAGACACATCCGGTCAGTATTTGTACCGATCAACCTTTGCGACAGGTGCTCCAATGACCAAAAACTTTAGGAAGGCTACTCAAATGGAACATTGAGTTGAGTCAGTTAAACATCACTTACCTGCCATGTAGGGCTATCCAAGGGCAAGAGCTAGCTGATTTCATTGTAGAGTTCTCCATATCAGATGAGCCAAGTGGAAGTGATGTCGTTCCCACTATTCGATGGAATTTATATACCGATGAGGCATCAACGACCATTGTTTTAGGGCTGGTGTTATTCTTGTAACTTCCGAAAACCGATCGATTTGTGATGTTTTGAAACTTTATTTTCTTGCTACGAACAACGAAGCCGAGTATGAAGCATTAGTCGCTAGACCGAAGCTTACCAAAGAACTTGGAGTGAAATCGGTTGAAATATTTTGTGACTCACAGTTGGTGGTGTACCAAGTACGGGGAGACTATCAGGAAAAGGGAAAAGGCTTGCCCCATACCTCGCTCGGGTTCAAGAATTGTTGGCGGACCTTGAATAGTATGATATTTTGGACATTCTGTTCGAAAAAAATGGGGAAGCCAACTCCTTGGCAAAATTTGCAAGTACTGGTGATGCACAACAGATGGGCTTGATTCCCATTGATACTTTACACGCCCCGATTATAAATGAGATGGAGGTAGATACTGTGTTAGATACGGAAACTAAAAGGGGTCATGTATGACCCCATTCAAAGAATACTCGCTACATGGAACCTTGCCCTAGAGAAAAACGAGAGATGAGAAGTCATTCGCAAGTCCTTACGGTATATAATGCAGGATGGAATGATGTATCAGAAGGGATTTTCTGTTCCCTTTCTTAGGTGCATTGCCCACGAAATATAAAACAGGTCTTAAGAAAAGTCCATGAAGGAGAATGTAGTGACCATACCGGGGGGCAGGCACTAGCCAAAAAGATACCCCGTTATGGATACTATTCGCCGACTGTGAATCGGGACGCCGTGGACTACGTAAAGGGATACGACAAATGCCAAAAGTATGCAAAAATCCCGAGGGCGCCGCTGACGGAACATATACAAATGGTTAGTCCACGGCCGTTTGCAATATAGGGATCAATATAATCGTCTCCTTGCCAATCTCCAAAGATGGTGCGAAATACACAATCGTCGCAGTCGATTACTTTACCAAGTGGGCAGAAGCGGAGCCATTTTCCATGATCACGACCAAAAAAGTCGTTAACTTTGTTGTGCGAAACATTATATGCCACTTTGGCCTCCTACGAACTATTATTACTGACAATGGAACTCAATTTGAGAGTAGAGAATTCAAAGAGTTTTGCCAAAAATATTGCATTGAGAAATGATTTGCAGCAGTCGCTCACCCTAAAGCAAATGGGCAAGTTGAAGCCGTAAATAAGATAATCAAGACCACCTTGAAAAAACTTTGGAGAAGGCTAGAGGAAAGTGGGTATATGAGCTCCTGACAGCACTCTAGGCATACAGAACCATCCAAAAGTCCGCGACTGGCCACACTCCTTTCGCCTTGGCACACGACACTTAAGCGGTTATCCCCATAGAACTTGAAGTTCCTTCTCATCGGATAACTCACTATGATCCTAGAACAAAGCGAGATCTTTTATTAGAGTCGTTAAACTTAGTCAACGAGAAGCATGAAGAAGTTGATCTAAGGGCGGCCGCATATCGGCACCAAGTCGCCAGATATTACAATGAAAGAGCTCGACCAAGGAGTTTCGATGTGGGCGCCCTTGTTTTGAAGCGAGTTTCTCCGGTCCCGTCACATATGAATCTCACATGGGAAGGTCCCTACGTCATCGAATAGAGGCTTGGAGAAGGAACGTTCAAGCTTGTGATTGTTGATGGCGTGACACTCCCCAGAGCATGGAATAGTGAGCATTTGCGTCATTATTATACTTAGAATGTTTCTTTTGCATTTTAGTAGCAATTGTTTCCAGTGTATGTTTATTTTGTTGTTCTTTATTTCCGACTTGTAATAAGACAATTTAGTTTGTCCCTATTTTCTACAATCAATAAAGGCTTGAAGCTGTTTTTTAAAGACTATTGGTGTTCTGTGTTCTATAATTCCATGGAAAATTTAAATTGCATTAATATGTCTGGTATATGAACGCACACACAAAACTAAAAGTTGATTAATAAATGATTCAAAGATCTCCGAGTCCCCAGAGCATGGACTAGAGTTCTCTGAGTCCTCGGAGTGCGGACTAGAGTATAAATGATTCAAAAATCTCTGAGTCCCCAGAGTGCGGCCTAGAGTATTCTGAGTCCCCAGAGTGTGGACTAGAGTATATACCATTCAAAAATCTCCGAGTCCCTAGAGTACGGACTAGAGTACTCTGAATCCCTGGAGTGCGGACTAGAGTATAAACGATTAAAAAATCTCTGAGCCCCTAGAGCACGGACTAGAGTACTCTGAATCCCTAGATTGTTGACAATAGTATAAACGATTCAAAAATCTCTGAGTCCCTAGAGTGCAAACTAGAGTACTATGAGGCCCCAGAGTGCGAACTAGAGTATAAACTATTTAAAACATTTCTAAGTCCCCAGAGAGTACTCTGGGTCCCTAGAGTATGGACTAGAGTATAAACGATTCAAAAAATCTCTATGTCCCCGAGCATGGACTAAAGTATAAACGATTCAAAAGATCTCAAAGTCCCTAGAGTGCAGATTAGATTATAAATAATTCAAAAATCTGCAAGTACTGTGAAAGCGGACTGGAGTTTACGTGACCCACAAGACTCTGAATTTCAGTTAAAGATTAGATTATAAGCTAAGCGATGAGAGTCTGGGAATACAAAGAAACAAAATTTTATTTACTAATCGAAAAAGAAGTTTCATTATAACTTCTCCAAAGTCCGAAGCCAAAATCTATCTACGATGACTATAAAAAAGGAGAAAAAGGGAAATAACTACATGATTTTGGCTTATTTAAGCTAAGCGAGGCATGACTAGACGACAGCTACTTCTTCAACTTTCTTTCCTTCTTCGACTTCTCCGAAGCCTCCTCAGCTGAACCTTTTCTCCTAGATCCCTTGCTTCCAAGCAACGTGGTAAACGAGGAAGGACGGGGAACTTCCAAAGGTGTGGTCCCACCGGGGAGAATGACCTTCAAATGCCTATTTAAGGGATCGTCAAGTTCCACCACTTGAGATTCTATCTTAACTTTGGTTTTCGTTTTCTCCTACTCCTCGATTACTCTTTCATGCTAAGCTTGGAAGTATGCTCATAAGCGCTTGTGATTTCGACCTCGTCCTGTTCATCTACAAGTGAGGGATCTTCAAGTTTATCCTCATCTAGCGCCCCAATCACTTGAGCATCGAGACCAAGGGTATCTCCAGTGTAAGGTGCCTCAGCTTCTTTCTCTTCCTGCTCCATCGTGACATTGCTCCTTAGAATCTGTTCGGGACTAGAGTGACCTATATGAATTCATGAAAAACAAATGTTAAAACACATTCATCACTCGCCAAAAGCAATGATTTCCTGAACTGTAGAAGGTGAAGCTACGTACCAGCTTCCAACAGACTTTCAATGGTCCTTGGAGTATCACCCTCGGGGATTGGGGATAAAATGTGAATGCCAAGTTCGGGCTTCTCCAGGTCATAACCGACGTGCTTCTCGGAAGGCCCAAGTGACGAACTATCGACGAATTAAATGGAAGGAGGAACTGGAGACTTGATGTCAGATGGCTCGGCGATACGTCCTTAGCCTTCGATGATGGGGAGTCTCTTCCAAAGAGGGCTTTTGCCGCGGATAAGTCTAAAGGCTCATTTCCTCGCAGCACTCCCCTTACGAGAGCCTCTTCATCAACCTCTTCGATGTCTAGCTCCACTCTCTTAATTTTTATCGAAGTATCCCATGCTTCGGCCAGTGATTTAAAATAACCATCGCCTAAGAAAGATAGGTCACGAGGCATGAGGACCCATACATTATACTCGACAATGAGCGGGTCGAACAAACACTTGATTTCTTCTCTACCGACCTCGATAGCTGCCTCAAGTCGAGAGTCGGCCTCTATGAGCACCATCTTCTTTCCTTCCTTGCAAGCTGCTTCTTTTAGCGCTTCAACCCTATAAAGCTCCACCTCCAGTTTTGTCTTTAGAAACCGTGTTTCGATGATTTCATCGCAGTATATTTGTGACTCTTCCTGTGCTACAATTTTCTCTTCTCTCTTTAAAAAGCAACTCCTCTAGCTCTTTGACCCGTCGAGCAAGAATTTCTTTCTCTTTATGGATAGAGACTTTCTCCAAAGCTAGAGTGTCGCTGCATTGGATTGCCTCATTGAGTTCTTTCTTGTGAGTGGCCTCCAAGCGACTAACTGCCTCGGCTGTCTCCTTGGCCTTTTTTTGGGCAATCTCGATCTGATATTTGTATAAGGATAGCTCTTTATCCTGGCCCTTAGTGATGTCTTTGTCATGAATAGCTTCGAGTTTAAGGTGGCCGATCTCGTGTTGGCATTCAATGGAAACCTCTGAAACTTTCTCCACCAAGTGTACAAACGCATCATGCTGAAAATAAACATCATAGTTGTAGGCAATGTCGCTCTGTTTGACATGTCCAGGGATAAGATGGATCGCAGGGATAAATTTTAATCCATCGAAACATATCTACGAGAATGTAGCCTTGAGTTCAGCTAATTTTCCCGCCATCGACGGATCGTGAGCGGAGGCGGGATGAGTCTGCCTAACTGGAGTCATGTATTTCTTATAAGGCTCATGGGATTGCTTAGTATTCGAAGAGCCAGAATCGTAAGGAACTTCAGACTGGGATCCCTCCTGAGCAGACTTCTCCCTACTATGCATCGGATGAGGGGGGGATCGTTTGGATATAAAGAATGGCTGAAGTTCTCCTTCTGGAAGATGAAGACTCTTTGGGCTGATAATCTCTATCACCGCTGTTGTCCCTTTCTCGCATTTTCCTGATCCTGAGTCTTAACTGGAATGGTAGAAGATGGAGGACCCGTGAAGGCGATCAATGCCATGTGTATGCCCCATATAACCTGCACATAAAGTCAAATGAGGACGAGTTAGTAGGAATCACACGATGAGTGGATTCAAGTGTAGGTGGAGTGTAAGTGTTTGTGCGTGTCCTAGTGCATCCCCCCTGACAGACCAGTGTTTTTCACGTTAATCATTGGAGTTTTCTCTCCCTAATGATGAGTCTGGGGTCCTTCATCGCTTCTCGTGGGCGAATTAAGTCCCATAGCCTAGGGGTTATTGAAACGGTAATCCAGTATATCGTCAGGGATGGTCAAGTCAAATAGGCCCTTTAATGAGCCTTTTAAGTTTTGGGAAGACAACTTCTTCTCGATTGGAGATATCATAACCTTTGAAGTTCCGCCAACTGTCTTCTTTTTCAGCTTGTGAGCTAGACTCCTTTTCTTCTTTGAAGGAGGTGGTGGTTCGTCGGTGTCAGGTGCATCAGCTACGGGCGCTTGGCTGGAACTTACATTCTTTCAGTCGCCACTGGCATCTCGGTTTCTTTAATCTCACCTACATCGATAGTATCGGGGGGCCCTTCGATAGGGGGCATCGAAGGTCAAGCTTGTTTTTGCCTATTCCTACAGCCTTTCTTGCTATAATGGCCCCAATTGGAAGGCTAGTTTGGCGGCCCTCTTCCAGTAATCTGAGCTTCGAGAGCAGTTCGTTGGTAATTACAGATTTAATGTCCCGGTCTCCCACGGGTGTAGCTGGAATGGCCTCGACGACCTTGGAATACTTGTACCTTCGGGTTGTGGGCGAATACCTATAAGAGTTGAAAGAAGTTCAGAAAGGAAGCACTTCAAGACTTAAGACAAGGACTGGGATAAAAATGAGGCTTACTCCCTTCTAGCCATCTGCTCACAAAACAAATAGGACAACGTACGTAGAACCACTCTTGTTTATACTGAGAAAATTTGCTCCATGCACCCATTAGGACTTGGCATTTGGGGTGCGGCTCGAGGAATATGTAAGATGGACTGTCAGTACGTCTTTTGAAGTAGTAAATATAATGGACGTCCTCAAGAGTTGGAGGTCTGAGTAAGATGCTCATGAAAAGAATGCAAGTACCGTGAATATATGCGTGGCTATTAGGGTGTAGTTGTAATGGATCAATCCCATTATACTGCGACACTTCACGGATGAATGAATTGAAAGGTGGCACACTTCCAGCGCAGCATATAAATTTGTTGCATGCAATATATCTGGCTAGGTGAAAGTGAGACCATATTGTGCCGACGGAACCATAACATCTTCGAAAGAGATTTTGTGGATAGAACATAATCGACGGAGAGAAGATTCACCAATTTTTGAGGCTTGAGAGTCGATAGGGTCATCCAGAACGACGGCCCCGTCTATAGCATCGAGAGCCGAGCCTAACTATGGCAGGTGGATCTAAGATGCCAGGTATGGGGCAGATGATTGATTCAGAGTCCCCATTACCTCCTGTAGAGAACTTGGCTCTGGCTTGTCAGAAATAGTAGCGGAGCTTGAATTTTTGAACATCTCCAAAGGGTGATTGGTGTGAATAGATGCATGTTTAAGCTATACCTGAAAGATAATAGACATCAGATATAACAACAAAATATTCTTCCGTGTTGTGTATGAACTAATGCGATGATCCAAGCAAAGAGTACAGATAAATTGTAGTTCTAAAGAATAAAATATAGCATGACAAGCTTTAAGTTGTCATCTCTAGAGGCCGTCATACTGACTGTCGCCAAAATTTGTCCTATGATCGATAGCATAAGTCCTAGGATCAGATATTGGCATCATATGTTGTGGAGGCTATTACTCGCTTTTATTGGGTTAGATTCACGTTTATTACTATGGAGTTATTAGTCCGAACCAGTTCCATGTGCACATGTGCTTAGGTTCTAGTCATTGTTCTATGATTAGGCATGGAAATATGTGGTCCTATTATATTCTATGCTCGAGATGAGGTGATTTTGATTGCCATACCAAATACTGCTTGTCTATTCAAACCTATATATACCAAGCCACACTACCTCACTGGTACCGACCAATTCATCTCCAAACTACCGAACGAATCTCTAAAGTCCACCCTAATCCACACACTCCTCTCTCTCTAATCACCGACCCACTCTCCTAAGTTCCCACTGACCCACATTCTCACCCTCAACACCGAACAACTCCCTCGCTCGGGATACTTACCCACGCTCCTAAACTCCTACTGACTCATCTCTCTCTCAATACCGATTGACCCTCTCGTTCGACATACCAATCCACTCATATTTCTCATAAATGCCAAGCATTATTCCCAATAAGGTTTTTCCGACCAAGCCCCGCCCTCAAAAACCTATCTACTTCACCTCCTAGCTCTCCACGACCCTGACCTCATGATTAAAGCCGCACTATCCTAAAGCTTAACTCCTTTTCGGCTCTCTCCTCTTCACCATCTCCCACTGAACCTATGGACTCGAATGCAAAACAAAGCTCTAGGCTTAGGGGAGTGGAATGGATAAGAAATTCATTTCTATGTGAGAGGCTTGAATCTTATAGTAATTGTTGAGATAAGAGTTGGAAATTGTTCGAATTAGAGGGATACTAGAGTTACAAGGTTGGAGATCTAGGTTTGGGTAGGAGGAGGAAGGGTTGAGTGGTAGACAGGGATCAAGAGGAGAAAGGTTGGCAAGCTTGTGAGAGTAGAGCGAAAAATAAGAAGGGGAGAAAAGGCAAAGGCAGGGGCTTTTATACGATGAGAGGGGGTAGATGAACGGGCTATACCCGATGGAACCTGTCAGCATGTGTTTACTGGATCAGTGAAGCAAGCACCGATCGTGTGGGTAGGTATTGGTACGCCGGCCCACCTTTTTTCCAAAGGAACCGACCGAGTAGGCCGGCCTCCATATGTCGACCTAATTTTATTTAAAAAAAACACGATGAATGAAATGACGACAATAATAATAAAATAGAACATGTGTACATGAACGTATACACACATCATGGCAATGAAAGATGAAACTGTACAAAGAGACAGATGCTATCGAGTCAATGGAGAAATATTGGTTTATGAATTCTAGCATGCTTTAACCCTCAAAAGGTTATGTACATTCAACTTTTAAAAAGTTAAAACAAGATTTTGAAAATTTCTTTGAGATTGAACTAGTACATTTGAATGACATGGAGATTCGTCAAAAAAGCGATGAAAAGGCGACTATCAATCATCATTCTGAACGAGCTAGTTTTTGAAGGCGGAGATTGCTTACTGATTCAAAGCGTGTCATGTTGATTCACAAGACACACTTCAGTGGGAAATGTTAACCGGCTACTTAGACCTGCTACAAGATGATAGTTGTATGAGATATAATCTGGCTCAAACGAGAATTGAGTGAAGAGAGGATGAGAAACATGAAAGATTGATGTAACTTATTTGGCTCGGCATCCATGGATAGTTCGATGTGGGTCGCTTAATCAAGGTGGCTCGATTGTACATGGCTCGGTTAAGGAGAGGAGATCATGCATGGTTCGGTCATGGTGCATAAGCTAAGATGGCCTGATGCATCTAGGTCGGTGAATATAGATCGCTAGGTATGGCTCGGCAAGCATGCTCGATACATCTGGGTCGGTGAGTATAGATCGTTAGGTATGGCTCGGCCTTAGTTGAGCACGTGATGTTAGGCCTAAGTTCGGCAAGTATCGTTCGGCTTCAGTGGGTCGGCATGTCTCGATCGGCTTGGTTGGGTCGGCATATGCCACTCGGCACATATGGGTCGGCAACTTAGACCCAGACATGGTGGCTCAATGTACTTGGATCGGTATGCATCAGGGGGGTGGCTAAATTATCAATAGGGGGAATAAGGTGGGTCGATCAGATATGGATCGGACTTAATATGGCATATGAGGATCGGCATGCCTAGTTCAAAAGACCAGTAAATAATCAATTGCGTGATACATTCGGTATTTCCATGCTTCAAGTCACATATCCGGCTGCTCCAGTCACATTACAGCTCACTTTGAGTCATCCACAAGGGACCCTTGGTTTGGCTAATATCGCTCAGTGTGCCTCTATCGGTCGTCATGAAGCATCATTTGTGGCCGAGTTGTCTTAGTCGTGGGCCTACAAGGGGGACCTAGCCTGTCTTCATCTATAAATAGAGGGGCAAGGTTACAGTTGAAAGGAACCTTTTTTCGAGAACTTCAAGGGACACTCTGCCATTTTTTGTACTCACTTCTTTTCTATTTAAACTTGTATTCAAGTTGTTGGTTTACGGATTGTATTTGTACTTAAGTAATTGGAAAAGTAAAAAGATTACATTCAAAGTGGACTTAGGCAATAATGCTGAACCACCATAAATCTGGTGCTCTCATTTTTATTATTCTTCATGTATTCAACCGTGTTATTTCTCTATTTTAATTTACTTTCTTCATTAATTTCTCTACATAATTCTACTCAAGGGTGTTAGTGACCAATTCTTGTGTAACATTGGTCATCCATGATACCGCTTCATTTAATTGCATAAAAGACAAATTGGTTATCATAAGGCGTGTCTGGTTTGGCTTAATCTATCGTAGTTTGATCTTTTGCACATTAAGGTAATGTTAAAATTAAGATTTGAGTTGTCTTTGAAATGCTAGTTTGGATAAATGCACTACTAGAACCGCCTTCATTTCTTATGCAACTTTAGTACTTACAAACTTGGCTAAAGAGTATGTAAAGGATTTTTCTTCTTTGAGAATTTTTTCTATGTCAAACTTTTCAATTGAGTTAATAATCCTTTGGACAAATCTACATACTTAGCTAAGGTAGGCTCCTTGGTTTCGTAACTGCCCCACACTTGACTTATGACAAGTTGGAAATGACTATGAACTTTAATATCTGCTACCTTCATGACCTACGCCATTTTGATCCCAGTAAAGAGTGCTTCATATTCTACAAAATTATTCATTGCTTTGAACCCAAGTTGAACTACATTGTACAACTTATTAAAAACAAGTACATATCCAATACCTGCGCCCTGTTCATTTGATGCTACATCCACATATAATTGCCAAATTACAGGGGCTATATTGTACCTTCACTTTGTTTTTCTACTATTGTAGTGCATTCCACTATGAAACCAGCCAAGGCCTGCCCTACGATCACATTTCATAGGCAGCAAGATATGTCGTATTACTTTAATTCAATATCCCATTTTAATAGACGACTCGAGGTTTTTGATTTCTATAGTATTTGTTGAAGCGGTCTGCTTGTTAATACTTTGAAGATGCGCACTTAAAAGTAGAGTTATAAATTTTATGCAATGAGCATTTTAGGCTAAATTTTCTATCAATAAATAATTCAATCATGCTCTAGGTAGTTGTTTATTTTTGAATATATTAGTTTATACACTGCTTCATCTTCTTAAACAATGGCTGCGCTGACAACTTAGTTAGTTACTGCTACATATTAAAAAAAATCCTCATTTGGAATTGGCTTTGACAATATCGATGGATTGGCTAAGTGGTCCTTCAATGTTTGTAATGCCACCTTACATTATTCACCCATTCGAAGTTCAGACCATTATTTGATTTGAGAAAAAAATTGGATACACTTGTTAGTAGCTTTTGAAACAAATTTGCTTAAGGCAACAACTTTTCCATTCAAACGTATTACTTCCTTTGGTTTCTCTAGAATCCTCATTTCTCTGATGCCACCAATTTTGTCATGGTTTACTTATATTCCTTCTGCACTAACTATATAGCCTAGGAAAAATGAGTTTAATTTCATGCCATATTGTCTTAATTATGAAGGTTTCCTCTAAGTCTTGTACATGGTGGAGACCCCATTTGAATTTACAAGTATATTATCATTGTAAACTTCAACATTTTTTAATCTAATTTGAGAACATCATGTTAACTAACCATTGATACGTCGCTTCAACATTCTTTAGTTCAAATGACATGACTTGTAGCAGTCTAGACCTTTGCCTATATTGAAACTCATATGCTCCTAAACCACCTCAAACATAGCTATTTGATGCAACCTGAGTAAACATCCATGAACATGAGCCATTTTTGGCCACTTTTGCATCAACTAATTGACTAATCTAAGGTAAGGGAAAACTGTCATTGGGGCAAGATTTATTGATGTTGGTGAAGCCTATGTAGGTTCTCCAAGGCCCATTAGGCTCCTTAACTAAATCCAAGTTTGCTATCCATTTTGAGTAATATTCTTCTCAAATAAATCCGTTCACTTTCAGTTTTTTATCTTCCTCATCCAAAGCATTGTGTCTTTCTTAGTCCTGGGTATGCCATTTTTACCTTATAGGATGCGGATCTGGATCGATGTTAAGAGCGTGACAAATAATGGTTGGACCACTTTGATAACGACCCATATTTTCCGTATTGAAGGGTCGTAAAATATTTCTATTTTATTCATATGAGCTCGTATGACTGTAAAAGTTGGAAAATGATTCTTAGGGATATTTTTCGCCTCTATAATATTTATCGAATTTCTCTATGACCATCTTAGCCCTAAATTTTTTGTATAGACTATAACTTTTGATTGGAGCCGGGTTAGGGTTTGAAACTACTTTCAATGCCTCGAGATGATGGTTTCCCGTTTCATAGAGTGGTCATAATAGTAAAACAGACCTAGCGTTTGAATGTTATGGCTGTTTTAAGTTTTGATTACTGTTGGCCTACATTAGTGAGTAAGAAGCTAAGCCTATACTTAAGCCCATAAATGGATTTCGGGAATTGTGCTAAAGGAAGGTAGTATGGACTGATCTAAGTCATCTCCATCTTCCCCAAAATAGTTCTAAGCTTCTATTAACCTTAATGTCTTCAAACAATTCTCTTTTTCTTACTAATCATAGCCAAATCATCATTAAAATGGTAATTATTAAAGGGATTAGTAGATTTATCTTTTTGGTGCTTCCCAATTCAGATTCTTGGTTGTTCATCTCGAATTCAAGGATCAAAATGGTATTTTAGTTGGTTGGTTAGTAGTTCTTAACCTCTCACTATCCTATGCATTTTTATATAATAATATTGATTTTTTTAACATGACTTTGATCTCAAAACATTTTATAACTTTAATCACACTTTTATACATGTTTATGGCTAAAATTAAAATGATTTAAAATGTTTTTTAAATGGTTTTGCAACCTTTAAACTCTAGGTGCCCACAATTTTCCACAGGGCAGTGTAGAGTTTGGTTTTCAGATAGTCAGGTAGTAGATATCATTTTGGTAGCCTTCAGCTTTCTATTTGATACATTTTGGAGTCTTTGGAGTGGACGACTAGACTTGCTTATCTTGGTGCAACCTTGATGGTGGATCGAGCATGGAGTTTTGGAGCTTTGTCTTTGGAGCTTTTGGATCAGAGTTGTAGTATTGGATGCTGTGAAGACTTATGTCATATTGTATCGTGTTCTGCTGTATTTTGTGTTGTATATGCTCTGATGTTGATGATTATCATTGTACTAAATTGATGTATTTGATATTGTATTCATGTTGTATCAGTGATATCATATTTTATTTTCCACTGTGTTATTTATCATCTATTGTTGTTGCAAGCTCCGACGATACGAATTTGATGTTGTTTGTCAAACATCGAGTTTGGGTCGTCACAGTTGGTCATATTGGAATGGTAGTGTAAAAGCTAGATCTAGGATATAATTTACTTGATTTTCATGTTTTGATGAATTGTATGTGTGTAAGGATGTATGTAGATGATATTTTATGTTTGTATGTCGTGCTTTGATATTGTTTGCTAGTTCTTTTAGGTAGTTTGAAAAAGGGCTATCGAATTAGGAAAATCGAATGCAAAGATTGTCGGAATTGGATTAAACTTGAAGAAGGGGCTTTAGAGCACGGGAGGAGCCCAAGGTTCAAATGGTAGGTGATTTGGGTGCAGGGATAGTGGTCTGTGACGTGTGGTTTTGATTGAGGGAAATGATTTGTGTTGTGCTTAGGCTTGCTTGGGAAAAATGCAGGAGTGCTTTGGGTTAGAAAAATGAGGGAAATTCTAGGAATCAGAAGCCAAATTTTGGCTAAGTATTAGACCGACACCGAGTAGAAACGGGTCGGCACCGAGTGCTTTTATGGAGTGTGGCCGGGGTTTGGTCACTTGGAAGTTGGAATTCTTAAGGAGAAAGGCTTCAAGGAAGCATAGGGACCCGAATTATAGTTAAGTACATCACTCAGTACCAATTATTTTAGGTGGTATCGAGTAGTTCTTTTGATTGGTTTGGTGACGAAACTTCTAAAGGTTGAAATGTGTGCTCTAGGCCATGCTAAAGGTGTTTGTTTGTTCACTTAGGGTTTGATGGCGATGTAGCGACACGATGAAAACTAATGGTTGAGAAAAAAGGCGATATTGGAGTACTTCGACGTGATAGCTTCGGAACTGTTGTGATGGTAACTCGATAGTAGATAAAGTTATGTTTTGATAATAATGGTTCAATAACTGGAGCCGAAGTGATGATTGGAAGGGCGGGTTCAGTGAGGAGAGCTCCTGGATGGAATTATGACCGTGTTCCACTATGGAGATGGTAGCATGGACTAATGACTATTATGAAGGTCTGTGTGAAGGGAGGGGGTAAGTGGCGATGTCCACCTGGATTATGATTCTGTCCAAATCTTATGACTGTAGATTACCTTGGACTATATAACCGTGGGTCAATTTCCTAGCCCTATAAAGTGGCATGGATTGACGACTATGGAACAGAGATATGATTGGGTCTTTAGCTTACGATCATGCAATACGATTCATCTTATATCCTAGCACATTGAGTGATAGTAAGGATCATTTGATAGATACTATGTTTGCTTTGATTGTTTTCTCTTATAGCCTATCACTCTAGGGTTGTCACTAAAGATAGTTATTGAGGATAAGGATACCTGGTTACCCGTTATTGTCCTTACTTTGCGGTACACCTTTATGATGTTTGTAGAGTCGCATATTTTTTTCCTTATTTGGTTGTAGGGACATGTCAGGTATGATTCGTATACACTTATTCCTTACTATATTGACTTGTATAGTATTTTAGGGTTCATTTATTACTTACAACAGAGTGTAGTCTGACTCGAGGTTTTATATTTTATATCCTATTATCTCTAGTACTTTCAAATGAGTAGAGTAGATAGCAAGTCCAGTGAGATACAATAGTTATGCAAAGGATGAGATGACCCGACTTTTTCTCCATAAAAAGTCGTATCATCCTTAAGAAAGAAAGGGATAGAAAAGATAAAAGAAAGAAGAGAAAGAAGAAACAACACAAAAATCTCAACAGCGGAATGAATAAAATATATATTAATAACATAAGTATTTAAACAATATACAATATCAGAGTTACACAGTCAATACAACACATACTAGACAATTATAAACACCTGTCTAGTTATTACAACTCAATACATAATACAGAAACACTCAGAGATACCAACACAGTGGAAAACTATATAACTATACGCAGAAGCCTCCTGGTCCATTTGCTCCTCCACAATTCGTCAAAGCTAACCTGAATCCTAACCTGAATTCCCTTGGCTACTCGTAAAAATTTGAGTAACCAAGAGTTAAAGAAAAACAGAAATAACTCCGGGTCAGACATGGGTCTGGTGTGAGTAACAGGTTAAAGTTGCTTAACTTTGAAAAACCTTTGAAAAGAAAAGGTATCACGTAAGACTTCCCACACATAAATATGAAAAAAAAATTGCCTTACGCTAACCAAAACATTTTATAGGAAATCTGATGATATTATAATAGTGTCTAGGGTTTTCAAGTAAAATACAGAAATAGCTGGAATGCTTACATCTCACGTTCCAACATAGTTGGGCATAACTAATACGTACGACACTTATTGGATTTTGGATTCCATCAATGGCTGGGCTACTGGGGTACCGCCCGTCACAGTACGTGGCCTAGATCACCATACCGAGGAGCCACCCTAACTCCCCTGCAACACAAAGCCGGACTCATTCCTTACTGAACAGTTCCAAACAAGACAACCCCGCAGTTGTGATCAGCAACCGCACCAGTAAGCCGAAAATAAAAGGACATCTAGACAGGGGTGAATCTTGCTCTCAAGTGGGGGCTACCCACGAACCTTTGCTGCACCTCCCCTGTTTTAGCCATTCCCGGTTGATGAGGCTTGAGGCTACAATTGCCTTTATAGGACATATCACTTAGAATGCTCATCGTCCACCTGACGATGTTCTGAAAGCATTCAATCGATACAAGTTCGTTCCGGGTTCGAACGAAACCGAAGGCACTATCTCGTTGCACTCATTTTTGGAATCACCCTCAGAGTCAACGACCATAGCCCTTGCACTCTAAATCACCATCTCGAATCTATAAGTACTATTCCGTCAAACTCATTACGGAATCACCCACAGAGTTATACTGACGTATAGCCCTTACACCTCGAGTCTTCACTCGCTCCACTTGGATTAACGACCTAATGTAAATTTCGATCGATGTGGTTTTCGGATATCCAAATATGGAAACCCGATCCCGGTCTCATCGAAATCCAAAGCGTGTCTTTTAGGTCCAAGTTGTTTTAAAGTTTAAAACAATTCAGTTCATTATCTATATATACACAGATCGATAATTCACAACACAATAGATAATCAACCTTATCATCAACAGATAATTCATATCATAATCAGATAATCCATATTATCATCCAAAGCAACCAATACATCCATACATTTTCCATCTCATAGCTGAGATTACAAACCATACATGGCAATTAATACCAATCATCAAATATAAGCAATGATCTAATAATCACACCATCTACAATTAATTTAAAATGAATTAAATTAATTACTTAATTTCTAATTAATTTAAAATGAATTAAATTAATTACTTAATTTCTAAATAATTTAAAATGAATTAAATTAATTACTTTATCATTAAAATCCTGCTTAACTTAACCTTCAGTTGATTACAAATCAATTTATAAATCATCATCTCAATATTCATTTCAATTAATCATTACTGATTAACCATCTCTAATAAATAATTAGCCTTTAATATTAATTACACAAGTTAATTATATTAAATCCTTTGCAAATAATTAACTTGTAATTGCTTCATTAATTAATTAATTACATTAATCATTTATTCATTATTAATTAATTAATCAATTCCAAATTACATCATTAATTAACTAAATAATGATTTCTGATTTAATCAATCTCTAAATATAAATTAATTACATAAGTAATAAATCTTCAATTTAAACCATATATATTAATCACCCATGATTAATAACCATCAGTAATTAATTACTTTAATTACTCTTAATTCATTATCTAAATTAATCCCTTGATTAATTTCAAAGTAATTTAAATCCAAATTACTTCTATAATCAATATCTTTAATTACATTCAGTAATTATTAATTACTTCCTTAAGTAATTACAAATCCATAAATTACATAAAGTAATTACCAACAGTCCACAAATGTTTAAATTAATTTAACTTAATTAATCTAAACTAATCACATTAATCAAACTAATTACACTAAGTAATTAATTCATTAATTACTTTATAAGTAAATAAACTTAAACAATTGATTATTATTAATTAATTAATTAAATTAATTATCAAAAATTAATCACATTAATTAATTGTTAAATAATCTTAAGTTAATGACCTTCATTAACATTTCTTAATTACTTAATTAAGAAACTAATAATTATCAATTAATTAATATTTAATTTCAATTTAATTAATCTCTAATTACTAATTAATTAAGTGTTAATTACAATCTTAATTTCTTTAATCACTTGATTAAATAAATCTTAATCATTAATTAAAATTTAATTAACCATCCTTAATCATAGATTAATTAACCTTAATTAATTAATATCAAGTCTAATTAATTAACTTAAAAATTATTAATTACTTAATTAAACATCCACATTTCCATAAATTAAATAATTACTATTCCATTTAAATTAATTTAATAATTTAAATGAAACCAATTTCTTAAGTTCTAGATTAAGAAACATTCTTCTTTATACAAAGTAATTTAAACAATTTGTTAAATTCAATTTAAAAAATTTCTTTTCAAATTTCAAACTGAAATACAGTTAAATTTCATTCTAGATTCAACCTTAAAAATTTAAAACTTTACTTACTCTTCCATCTTCATTTTTAAATTCAAATTATTCCAAAATAGTTACAACAAATTTAAATTTAAAAACTTATCTCAATTTAAAAACTGTCACTAAAATCAAATCTCATTTTTTAAAACTGAATTAAAACTTATTATAAATTTTATTTTATAAATTAAAACTCATAGTTTACATTCAAAACCAAAGTTTCTTTATACTTTAAAAAGTTTAAAATCTAAATTTAAATTCCAGATTTAAATTCAATTCAAACTCAGATTCATCTACTTGAATTTCATAACTCAGTTTCCAGATTTAAATTTTGTTTTTAATTTTCAGTTGCAATATAAACTTTCTTTTAAATTTAAAACAGAAAAGCAGTTTCCTGTTTTAGTTTAAACATCTTACATTTTTGAATTCAAAATGATTCAAAATCTCAGATTTAAATTATTTAATTCAAAATTAAGTTTCAGGTTAAAAATTTTAGTTTGAACTTCATCTTAAAATTTGAAATTTTACTTTTAAATTTTTAAAAACAGAAAGACAGTTTCTGTTTTGGTTTAAAACCAAACTTGAGTTTGAAAGCGTTTCAAATTATTTCAAAGATCTAAAATTTAAACTTATTGAATTTAAATTAAATTTCAGGTTCAACTTAGTTCCAGATTTTTTTGTTTGCAATTTATCTTTACTTCAAATTTTATAAACCTGGAAACAAGTTTCTGTTCAAAATACTAAAACCTGAAACACTCATGTAACCCGAGCCAAGCTAAAATTACTTCGAGTCACATCCTCCTTTTCTTCGAGTTCCAACCCAATTACCCCGAGACAAACACGAGACCAACCTAACTCCTGTAACCCAACCCCCACCAGAATATCCACATCCCTGTGCACTTGTACAATGCCTCCGGCCGCCGCTGCTCATCATCGCGACCTTCCCATAGTTGCCGACCATCACCTCAGACCGACCGTACACCAATTCCATCAATTAGTACTCAAAATCAAAATCGAGCCCAAAATTCAAATCCTGGAACAAGTCGAACCACCTCCACCTAATACCCGACAACACCATTCCCACGCGCCTCCGGCCACCATCTCCACCCAAACTTCGGCGACGACTTCGTCAATCCACCACTTAACAATACCCAAAACAACATTGAACTCGATCCACTATAAATGCAATAATGATTGATTCTTCACAGCCTAGAAAAAACAAGGGTTCTACACTTTAAATCCCAATCACATCATTAAAAATGAATTTCAACCCAATTCAGTAATTTTCCTATGATCTTTGATGGCTACACTATCTTCAGAATCAAATTCACCCAAATCTAATGCAAGCATTAACTGTACTTAACCAAAATGTAAAATACAGTAAATTTGAAAATTGTACTTTGATTTAATCACTAAAATTGTAATATTATTTTTAAAAATCATAATTTTAGAAGTTGTTTTGAATTGAATTTCTGAAACATTGATTTGCATTGTTTTGTATTTTTACTTATAAAATTCAATTACTCTGTTACTTATTTTACAGTAAGTTTTTATTTAAATTTTACTTTAATAAAATCCTAAAGTCTAAACTCTGTAACCAACATACATATCTTCTATAAATCCTATAGTTTAACAAAGACAAATTAAAGATATAAGAATTTAAATAAATAATTGTGTCAAGAACAAAACAGAAACAGAAAATTTAATAGCAAACACCACATACATTTATATAGCAGACAAGTTAGATGCAATATTTATATATTTTAGTATTCTAACATGCAACAATTTCTTTACCCTTAAAATTCTTAAAGCAAAGTCACCCACCTGTAATTATGCAGAGCCCAGATTTTTGAACATGCAGAGCACAGTTTGAAATCCCCTGTGATACTTTTGAAACTTGCATCCAATTTTGATGTTTTTAATCTTGTTTTAAAACGATGCTTCCATATTTGAAAATTCATGAATGCAGATATCTTGCTATTTCAGATTTTACATGCAGGTTGCTATGATTTAATTTGCTTGCTTGATGGTTGCAGATGCAAATCCCCCCAGGTTGTAGATTGAAGAAAACAAAATGCAGGTGTTGCATTTCCAGATTCTAATCACCCAGGTTTTAAAGTATTTGATTTTGAAACTTTTGAGGAGATGAATGCAAGTTGGTTTACAGGTTTGAGAAATGCAGTTTGAAGAGTTTAATTTAAATCTGAAATGCTACAGATTTTTTTGAAGGAGGAAAAGGTTTCTTTGTTAAGAATTGATAATGAGAGAAAAGAATAGGAATGGAAGAGTGCAAGTTTATACAACTAGTTTATGATTTAACTAAAATTAAAGAAAATAAAAATTTAAAACAATGACACATGGCTTGTATTGTTAACACTTGTAAATATTTTTATTTAAATACTCAACACATGTTAGATTAGGCTTTAATAAACTTACACATGTATCTTTAAGTAATTTTTTTATTTAAATTAGGTTTTAATAAATGTTTAAACTTAGTAAATTAGTTTTTAATACTTAGTTATGGAGATAAATAATCTTTAAAGAACAAAACAAAGTGTTTTAATAAATAAAATAATATACAAATCAATTATTTGGAAATAATACTTAAAATAAATTTATAAAAGAGATTGTAACTTAAATGAATACATGTATTTTAAATTGTATTTTAAATTTCATATTAAATTTACATATCATAATTATAAATCAATATTTTAAAAAGAATTAACACAAATATTTTAGATCCTTATTTTAATATACAAACTTAAGTCAAAATGAATTTTAAACAAATAAAACATTTATCTTATATATTTAAAATCATTAGTATTTTATTAAATATTTTTGAAAAGTTTAAATCCAAAATTAAATCACAATTTCCTATTTTCAAAATATTAAAATTATGCTATACTAATTTAATTAAAAA
Organism: Allium cepa; assembly: GCA_030765085.1. Classification (NCBI taxonomy): domain Eukaryota; kingdom Viridiplantae; phylum Streptophyta; class Magnoliopsida; order Asparagales; family Amaryllidaceae; genus Allium; species Allium cepa. The sequence continues at coordinate 626,612,947 of CM060940.1, read as the reverse complement.
CAACTTATCTATATAAATATACATATACATTTTATAAATAGAAAACAATTTTATCAGTTTATTAAAAATAAATTCACAAATTGAATATTTAAATAAAGAAAATTATTAAATCAAATCAAATTTATTAATAAAAATTATCAGTTCAATTTAAATTTAAACACAGATTATTAAATTTAAATTGCCATAAATTCCGGGATATTACAAAGGACGAGCTAGATGGAGCTTTTTCGTATTGTATATGGATTCCTATGCTTATTCTGCTATGCAATATTGTGGAGTCTTGATAGTGTTTGCTTATTATTATAAGACAATTATTTGAGTTTATTTCCATTTTGTATAAACTCTATTACTATGCTATATATTTCTATAGATATATGATCTGATATTTGGTTCACTTGGTTATTACCGTCTCTCCTGATTACTATAATGGATATTATATTTCATTCCATGCACTATGTGATATATGATAGGTTCTATGATGTTTTATTTCTTATCAATCCCTTGATGATCATACTACATCAACCGAGCGCAGCATCAACACACTATTTATTTATATTGGTACAGGTGGTATGGGGGCGATCATCACATTTGGTATTAGAGCTTAGGATACACGATTAACCTGTGTAAATAACATAGTCCCGTAGAGATAGTATATAAGTCGCATGCACACACGAATACCTTGATGCAGTTTTCTTTATAAGAGACTAATCATTCTTATTGCATATCAAAAATGAACTAGCAAATAAGAAACATTATGAGGAACTCCATTTTTGGATCCAAGGAAGGAGTAGGCTCGAGGGTTGCTACCCCTGATTCGCAAGCTATATTTAATATAACGATAACGAACATGTTGTAAAATGCCCAAGTGGCCACCCAAAATGTTGATATTGGTGTTCAAACGTAGGTGCAGGTGCCAAGAATTAACTTTGCCGAGCTATGTTAGGATTACTCCACTTTAGGACATAAACCATTTCTTGGAATAGAGTCAGCCATCGAAGTGCAAGATTGGTTGGATGCCTACAGGTGTATCTTTGGTGATATGGAGATTGATGATTCCATGAGGAGGAAGTTGGCCTCTTGACAAACTTAAGGGTAAGCTATGAACTGGTGAAATGCAATTACTATTGCTACCCCAAAGGATCAGTTCACTTGGACCAGTTCAAGGCTAGGTTCGCGGAGAAATTTATTTCGACTGCTTAGAGGTCGATATTATTCGAATTTTTTTCCTATTTAAAGCATGAAGAAATATCTATCTTCGAATTGGTCACTGAGTTTGATGCTTTGTCGAAATATGGGACACTTGAGGAAAAAGGTTGTGAGTCATACCGATAAGCCATTTTAGAGACTTATCGAGAAAGCTCTTCACTAGGAGACTTTCTACCCTAAGTCCAAATCAGCTGTTGAGGTTAAAGTGGAGCCAAAATTGCAATAAAGCGGTGAAGGTAAGAAAAGTGGAATGGAAAGAAAAAATAACTACATGGCAAAGGTGGCCAAAAGAAGGGCAAGTGGGAGCCTACTTGCTACAATAAGGGGTGAAGGGTACCTTATCAAAGATTGTAAGGCTGAAGGAAGGAAGTTCTACAACTACAATAAGATGGGGCATATTCAAAAGAATTATCTTGAGCCATTAAAGCAGAAATAGGTGTCGAAGGCATATGTTTTGGATGCTGTCCCGATTTCGTCGAGTGCTTCATTAGTGAAGTAAAAGGGATAATATGTTGTTATTCAAGGTATGCTTTCCATTTATGTTGTTCCTATATGTGTTTTGTTCGATATTGAAGCTCTACATTCCTTTATATTTAGTGACCTGGTGGATAGATTGGGATTAGAAATCGAATAGTTGACCAATCTTTGATTGTGACTAACCATGTTGGAGGCTCCACTAGCCTTTGTATGGTTTGTCATGGTTTGGACTTATCAACTCATGGATGTTCTTTCAATTATGATTGCTTTATTTTGGATTTCCTTAGGTTTAGGATTATCTTGAGGATGGACTGGGTATAGAAATACGGAGTTGTGGTGGATTATGAGAGGCTGTTGGTGAAGATTTGGATAGATGATGGGCATATGTTAGAGATAGGCTGCATACCAAATAATGAGATGATGGTCAATTTTATATATTTGCTCGAGATCCTACATGACAATTTGCCATCTATGCCTATAGCGAGGGAGTATCCGGACATATTTGAGGAGGTGACCGGATTATCACCATATAGAGAGATTGAGTTCCGTATAGATTTGGTGAAGGATGTCGGACTGATAGTCATGCCTTTGAGGTGTATGGCACCTAGAGAGCAGAAAGAGTTACAGGTGCAAGTGAATGACCCATTGAAGCGAGGGTTTATTCATAGTAGCATATCTAAATGGGCGCACCTATAGTATTCGCCACTAAAGGGATGGCTCTCTAAGGCTATGTGTGGATTATTGTGAGCCGATTAAGGTGACAAGGAAGAATAATTATCCACTTCTATGTACGGTGACTTGTTTGATTAGCTGTATGGTGCGAAGGTGTTCTCCTAATTGGATTTGGCGATGATATTTCACCATTAAAGTAGCGAAGGAGGATGTGCTGATCATCGCATTTCATACGCCATCTGTTTTCTATGAGTGGTTGATTATGTTGTTTGGGCTAACCAATGCTCTGACATACTTTTTTGATCTCATAAACCGTGTCTTCAGGGATCAACTAAACAAGTTCATGCTTGTGTTCTAGATGATATTCTGATCTACTCTAAGGCAATGGAGGAACACAAGATGCACTTAAGGATTGTGCTTGAAAGTGTTAAGGAAGCATAAGTCGAAAGAGAAGTTTTCGAAGTGGCACTTCTAAAGAAGGGAAGTGATATTCTTGGGTCATGTTGTTTTTGAGCAGGGAGCCGTCCTACCAAGATGGAAGTAGTTTAGGATTGGAACCAACCATAGAACACTATCGATGTGAGAAGAATCCTAGGATTAGCGGGGTAATATAGATGTTGTATCAAGGACTTCATTAAGGTAACGACACCATTGACTAATTTGATGAAGAAGAATCTGACCTTTATTTCACACGCAAAGTGTGAGCATGCATTTGAAAGTCTAAAGACAAGGTTGATGAATACACCGGTATTGACCATTCTGAGTGGGAATGAGAAGCTGACGGTATAGATAAATGCATGTGGTACTGGACTTGGTGCAGTATTGATGCAGAGAGGAAAGGTTGTCGCCTTTGTTACTTGACAGCTGAAACTATAAGAGAAGAAGTACCTAACTCATGATTTAGAGTTGGAGGCATTATCTATTAGGATAAAGGTTCGAGCTATTCTGTGGACCACAAATCCTTGAAGTACCTTTTCTCCTAGAAGGATCTCAACCTTCGCCGACAGGGATAGTAGGAATTCTTGGCCTTCCATGACTTTAACATTTCCTATACCCTCGATGAGGGAAATGCATTTGCAATGCATTGAGTAGAAGAAATGCCGGTTTGGAAGTGATGTTCCTAGAGTGAAAGAAATTGGGGTATACTGTTGGTTATGTCTTCAAACATCATTGTGAGTTAGAGCCACATATGCTAGCGAGTTTGACGATCAGACCTATTTTGATCGAGCGGATCAGTACTAGTCAGAGGCAAGATGCCAAACTAGCTGAGATTAAGGCGGCAATCAAAGGAGGGGGTAGAGTCTAAGGAGATGAAGTAATATGGGCTCGATCAAGATGGTTGGCTCTATAAGGATGAGAAGTTTTTTGTTCTTGATGTCGATGGGCTGCGAGATAAGGTACTTTGGATCGGTTCATTGATGAAACTTCCAGGTGGTTGAAGTGTGTGCTCTGCTAGCCATGTTGAAGGTGTTTGTTTGGTCACTTGGGGTTCGATAGTGATGTAGTGGCATGATGAAGACTAATGGTTGAGGACCGAGGCGATATTGGAGAGCTTTGACATGATAGCTTCGTAAATGCAATTACGGTAACTCAATAGTGTATGGAGTTAGGTTTTGATAATAATGGCTCAATGACTGGAGCCAAAGTGATGATCAAAAGGGCGGGCTCAATGAAGAGAGCTCGTGGGTGGCATTATGACCTTGTTCCACTATAGTGATGGGTAGCATGCAATAATAACCGTGTTCCATTATGAAGGCATGCAAAAAGGGATCGTAGGCACTTGGAGGTTTCATGTATGCTCATATAGAGGGGGTACATGGGGATGCCTTCCTGGATTATGATCGTGCCCAGATCTTATGACCATAGATTACCCTAGACATTATGACTATGGGTCTATTTACTAGCCCCATGAAGTGGCGTGGATTGAGCAATGTGGAACTGAGATTCGATTGGGACTTTGGCTTATGATCGTGCCATACGATTGTGTTTCATCCAAGCACGTTGAGTAATAATAAGGATTTTTTGGTGGATGCTATGTTTGCTTTGATTGATTTCTTCCATAATATATCACCTAGGATTGTCACTGGAGATACGTAGTGGGGATAGTGATACTTGGACACCAGTTATTGTACTTATTTTGCGATACACCTTTATGATGTTCGTGGAGTAGCATATTATGTTTGTGATGTGCTAACTCTTTGGTTGTAGGGATAAGTCAAGTATGATTTTTATACCCTTGTATTGTATTTTGAGATTCATTTATCGCTCACACCAAAGTGTTGTCTGACTCGTAGTTTTATGATTTTCTTCTTATTATCTTGAGTACTCTTAAATGAGTAGACTAGACGGTAGGTCCAGGTGGGAAACCATAGCTGTGTAGAGGACGAGTTGGATGGATCTTACTCACATTAAATATGATTACTATGCTTATTCTATTGTGCAACACTGTAGAACCTTGACAGTGTTTGCTTATTATTATGAGATAGTTATTTGAGTTTATTTCTATTTTGTATAAACTCTATTACTATGATATATAACTCTGTAGATATTTGCTTTTATATTTGGTTCACTTAGTTATTATCGTTTCTCGTGTTTTATATCTATGACTTATATTTTGTACATTCCATGCACTTTGATATATATGATAGGTTCTCTGATGTTTTATTCTTCTTAGCTCTTATTGATAGTCCTACATCGACCAAGAAATGGCAGCAGCGCGCTATTTAGTTATACTAGGTGCGTTGGTGTGGGGAGGTCTTCATAAATTCAAACCACATATAAATGTGTCTAGGTCAATAGGTTAGATGACTTCTTCAAGATATCTTTAAATTCTGAGTGTACTTGCTCACTTATATTCTTTCTAGTTTTTACTATATTCATATGGCATGAGAGATATGGTTGAACATCTTCTAAATCATCTACTACGTTTTGCTCCTTTTCCTTCATCCTTAGTCTGGATCTACCTCATCTGCTACTTCATTTGGTTTAGACGAAAAGTACTTCCCTAATTTTGAGTAGTATTGGAAAAATACTGTGAATACAATGAATCATATTCAACCAACCCTATCATGTGTAGGTAATCTCTTTTTTCTTCTTGCAGATACTGTGGTTGTAGGTTGACCTTTTTCGGTATATGCCTTGGCACTAAGTACCTGTACAGTTCTTTGAACTAGCTTATTTTTTATTATATTTTCATCATTAGAAAATTAGAGGAGAAAAAACTATAATTTTGAACAATTTTGTTGCTAGGATGATTCCCTAGCTAAAATTGTTCTCCTCTCACATTTCCGGCACCTGTTGGGGTATGGAACTTCATAAGCATATATTTTGAGAAATAACTACCTCCAGATCTATTGATGTAGGTCTTCCCATAAAAGAATTGTACAAATACAGCTGGTATATTATTAGGAAGCTTTCATAAAAATACTTGTGCCTTATGGCAATTCCAACTATGATGAGAAATTTGGCCACCACTACAGGTGTTGTTGTATGTCGTTGAAACCGTAGACCAGTTCTGGGCTTGGCTTTAGCACTTTAGATAGAAGTTTCATCCTATAGTATATTGACTTAAAAATTATATTTAGTGAGTTATCAGAACTATGAAGAATTTCTTCATTATGCAGCTTGAAATTTGCACTGTTATCACCATTGGATCTTGATGTGTGTATGTGGCTCCGATTAAGTTTGTGGAAGTAAATGTGATATCAAGAGTGGGTTTTTTTCTTGATGTAATACAAAGCTCTATGTTCAGTCTGGGCTTCTTGAACATATCTTCCCTAGGCATTCATTCTCTTTCCTTCAAGATGAGGTCCCGGTGAATACAAATGATGCAGGTGCTTTGGTTCCCGCTAGATCTTCATGTGAATCTGTTGGTTGGTTTTATATGGGGATCACTGCATTGTCTTTTTGAAAAGCACCCAAGTAGCGTTTTTGGATTAGCCTCTTAATTTATTTTTCAAATGACAACAATTGTTGTTATGATGGCCATTTATCCTATGAAACCTGTAGTGAGCGCCACTTTTATTCTATTTATGCTTCTTTGCCTTGTTTGAGACATTATAAGCCAATTCATCCCTGGTCATCTCATATATTTGCCCAAAAGTGTGTGTAAGGGGGGTTTTGTGGTAAAATTAAACTCCCTTTTCCCCATAGCAGAGTGGTTATAGTTGTCAGCTCCCTTTTTTTCATTTTGCATAGGGAAAGCTCTTTTACTGAGATGCCTTAAGCTTCTCGAGCTTCTTCCATTTGCTTATACCCACTAGCTCTCTCATAGAAATATTTTATAATAACCTTGTATTTAAGTAATAATTAATTTGAGTTAACAGTAGTAATCTAATTACTTCATTTGGAATTTGGAGATTTATTTGAAAATGGGTTTTGAAATTATTTAATAAAAGAATTTAAATAGTGAAAATATGATATTTAAAATTAAAAATAAGTGAAATGCAAAAATAATATTTTTTGAAAGCAATATCATTGATATAATAGGTTGTTTAGGAAATGAAGTAATATTTAAATGGGAATTTGTTTTTATTAAATTAAATTAAACTTAGCTTTGTATGTAAAAGGAAAACAAAAATATACACATATTTACTTATTTTTATTATAGCTTCGCCCAAGCCCAAATATCAAGTTCTAGCTATTTCTGGGCCTTTCCATCCCTACATTTTCTTTCACATTTATTCTTTTACATGGGATACTCACATGCGACTTTCCTGGTCATCCACCTGAAGCAACAAAACCCATCAATTCCTCTCTTTAATTTTTTTAAAATTAAACAAATTATGAAAAAAATCCAAATTTAGTTATGTTCATCTTCACACTTCTATACATCTACCACATGAAGGATATAAGGTTGCATTATGGGGATGGTGAGCGGTATGCATGCTTGACTACAGGCAGGGAAAGAAGATAACATGATTTTTCAGGTGAGTTTATACACTCACTTACCCATATTTAGTCTTATAATTCATGAAATTATATTGTTTTGATTAATGCCTTGATTGTATTTGCAGTGTGTGCATTGATAGTTGAGGGTTATTGATGATGATAAGGGAGAGGAGTCTCCATGACCTAGAGCATTTTGCTTCAGGCAGTGCATGACCGGTCCATTGATCTGACACGACCAGTGCACTAGTTTTAACACCTCGCGCTTTAATGACAAATAAAATCAATTCAATAAACATAATTGCAAAACAGTGAAAAATACAAATGTCAAATATACGCATTTAAAAATTAATAGGTTACATAGGTATATGCAACCAATGAGTATGTAATTAATTGATGCATGAATCAATTAAAAGTGGAATTAATTAAGAGATGTAGAGGCATCAATTAGTCAGAGAATATGTCACTTTTATAACATTAATTAATTAAGGGATCTTCTAATAAAGAGAAATGTATGTGGGGAATAAATTAAATGATAGCATACATATATCAATTTATAATTGACGCAATCGATTAATTGAGAAATTAATTAAAGACTTTAGGCAAGCATTATTAATAGAAGAGGGAAACTTATATGTTAATTAATTGGGTAATGAATTGGCGGTTTATATATGTACAAATAATAAATGTGTGATTGAGTGATGCAAGGAATTAATTTGGATATCGATTAAAATGAAAAAACGTGTCAATTAATTAATTGACAATTAGTTAAGAGTTTTAAAAATGGTGTCAATTAATCAAAAAATATGCCAATTTGCAATAGCTAATAATGCATATTAATTAGCTAGAAAAAAACGCCAGTTATAGGATTATTTATTTCCAAGTTAAAAAAAATTGAAATGCATACAAAAATCAAACAAAGTAATTAGGTTTATGATGTAGGTAAATTAATAAGAATAAATTAAAAAATTTAACTTTTATATGCATTCAATTAATAGAGGTATTAATTGATGTGTTCAAGTAGGTAAGAAATTATAACATATAAGAATCAATTAATATTGGATATATGTATGTATGTATGTATGTATGTATGTATGTATGATCTAATTAATTGGATAATTAATGGGAGAATCTTATTTAGAAGGAAACGTGAATTAATATGGTCATATAACAAAGGAACAAATGAATAACGTTGGAGAGTGATATGTTATAAGCTGACGTAAATAAATCAAGTTCTGATGGTGAGGATTGTTTTTAGGGTTAATCAGATGATTCCTAGTTGTTCACTGCACCTATAAATTGAATGTAACTTAACCCTAGCCTACATTATTTTATCTGAATCAGCTGCCGTCGTTTACATCAAACACCTTTTCTCTTCCACTTCCTTTCTCCTTTGTTAATCAAATCTTTCCCCAAACCAAAAATAAATTAAGCAAGGAAATGCATATAAACAAACCAGAGAATTGTACAAACAAATCAGAGAATTTATAGTGAGTCAAAAAGGAGAAAAAACGGAGAAAAGCATAGCAAATTAAAAGGGATAGAGATTGAAGCTAAGAACAACATGTGAGTGGATTTAATTATATATCTTTTACGTTTATGATATATTATCATTAGATTCCAGTTAAATAATTTTATTTAGTATTTATTTTAGTAATTGATTTAGTTAATTAGTTATGCTGAGACTGTAAATTGTATAAGAGAGCCTATATTTAATTAATATTAGTCTTGATAGTTAGAGAAAGACGTAAGCCTAAAAGTAAGAAGATTACAGTTGATTACATCTATTTTAAAGCTAGAAATTTAGCCTGTAAATGTTAGCTTCTTTTTATTCCTTTTATACGAATAAAATAGTAAAGAGAAGAATTCACAAATAGAAACTAAAATAGAAGAATACTAGATTTACAGAAATTAGATGTAAAATAAGAAAAGCTGAAATAAAAAGAGAAAGATAGAAATTTACAGTAATTATGCTAAAATGAGACTAATAACTTAAAAAATCTAATAACTTGATTTGGAAGTACGTTACAGATTAATTGGTTGGTTTAGAAAATAGAATACATTTCTGTAGTTTAATATTTAAAAAGATAATGATAAACGTAATTGCAAGAATAAAAGAAAGAAAAAAGGACTTATTGTAAAATAGAGAAGCCACTGTATTTTGCACTATCTAAGAAGTAAAGAGATAATAAAAGAAATATCTTGCAGTTAAAGATTATTGTTTATAGCATTATTTAGTATTAAGATAAATGAATTTTTAGCACAGTTTTCGTAACCAACCAAATAGAATAGTACTACTTCCTAATATAAGAAGATAAAGTAAAGAATTGAAGGAACCAAGTTAATTATCAAATAAGACTAGAAGCTATAAACAGAAACGTACCTAGATATGCATTTAGTGCGCAAACAATAGAATAAAAGTAAAGTGGTTATTGATAAGTAAATTTGTGACAAGCGGACATAGTCTAAAGCTAAGCTTGCCATATAATACAAGCGAATTAAAGAGAATTCAGCATCATAATAAAAGAAGACAGACTAGAATAGAAAAGAGACGCTTGTAATTAGATTTATTGTGTACAGATTATAAAAGAAAATAAAAGCGACAATTACAGGTGAAATTATAACATAGATTATAATTAAGTAGAAAGAACGGAAGAGGCTTATTTTAATAAACTTAAGACTTAAATTAAGTTAATAAGCAAGGTAATAGAAGTGGTCCACACCTACAGCATTCCCTTTCAGTCAGCAACTGATAGTCCCACAACAGTTAGGTAAGGTAGGGACAAGATTATGCTAATTAGGGTAATTAAGTAGCCAACAAAATAAGAAAAGTAAACTAAACGTAAATTAAAAGATTAGACTTAGGGTCTAATGAAAGGGTGAGATGCGTTTGGAGCATCCCAAAGGATGAAGATCCTAATGAAGCAGTTCATCACAGATTTCAGCATAGAAGAAGCACGTCCAACTTAGTTATTTTGGGCTCGAAGTAAGTACAAGACTTCAACGGGGGGTAGGCGTAGTGAAGCAGCCCTCCATAGGCAAGTCTGTAGGTGTTCCATCAAAAGAGTATGCCTTGACTGCTTTTCGCATGGTAGGACCATTGTAGGCAGTCAAAAGGGTTGATGTTTGGAGTAGGATATTCGCATGTCCCGGTACTTGCAAGTAAGTTTAGTGGGCAGGACCCAAAAGGGTAATCGCATGCGGATATCGGGCCAGCATTACAAACCAAGAGCGAGTTTGAAAAGACTAGAGTTAACCCAACAGTCCGATGATACTTTCACTATCAAGACATTGGATGTGGGGCACAACCAATTGGATGTTTAGATTGTTTGCAGTAGGGCACAACCACTTCGTTCTTCAGAAGTCTTTCAATTCGTTGAGGGATGGCTGCATGGGGCCATAACCACGATAAGAAAAGAGACAGACGAAATAGAATGTCTGTATTGTAGGTCTAAAGAGGCAGTCCTTTACAAAAATATAATATCTGTATTGTGGGCCTAACAAGATAGTCCTTTATAGAAATAGAAAATCCCCGACTGGATTCCATACAAGGTAGACCTCGTTAAGCGGGATTCACGGAGTAGACGGAACGATTGCGTATAGTCTTCATGGTACGCACTGGGTGGTACATTGAGGATGTTCAAGCATTAGTATAGACTAGTGCGGACATCGTTTTACGTTTTCATAGTAGACGATGGAACATCTGCGTATATGTAGAATTAAGCTTAGAAGTGTATTGTCCATTCACCAGAAATTTAGTTATGACCCACTCCTTATAACATCTTATAGGTTAGGTAGACGGCAGAGACTTCCCAGCTTTGAGACACTTTTTTAGGAAGTGTTGTGTTATTTTATTGGTGAGTATTTACTTACAATCATATTTTATTCAGTTCCGCCATGAGATATTTATCTGAGCTCTGATATATTTGTCTTTGCCTATTTGCAGGATTCCAGATACCCTATTTGGGATTTAATAGCTTGGGTTTTAGCTTTTTTGCAAAAAATCCGAACCTACTGGAAATTGGGTTGTTGCACTAGTGGTATTGGGTTGCATAAGAAACCTAGGTGTGCGTGTTGATAATTTCATATACATATACAAATTGTGAGTCTACAAAATAAAAACACTAAACTCACATAATATACATGTTTTACAATTCTCTAATCTCAATTATACATTTTATATACAAGGTCCAAATTCCTAAATGGGATAAATGAAAAGTCCAAATGTTTATCTCCTTGCTAGCATAACCACTCAAAGGCCATCCTGTCCTGTAACCTGAAAAGTCTCGGCTTGACCTGAGCACAATAACACCCGGGTCAGATTATCTCTAAATATTCAATAGGGTGAGAACAAGATATAACACAAGAACAAACAACATATAAGTAAATACAGATGTCCATGAAATAACAAGTCACGGGAATTAATTTAACTTAGATTTCATCACAAGGCACATGGTTATACATCTAAGTCACAAACACATATTAGTTATTAAACAGAGAATAGAAGAATTAACTTAACATCCATCACAAGGCACAAGAACATATATTTATGTCACTAACACAGGAAGCAAAAATATATATTTATTTCACTAACACAAGACACGAGAACATATATTTATTTCACTAACACAAGACACGAGAACATACATTTATTTCACGAATATGGAATAGTCATGGAATTCAAATATCCAGATCCATGAGATCTTAATCCAAGCCGACCGTAATGATCGTCCAAAACAATCGCAATGATTGTACTCAAAATCCATGGCAAACAAACAAACAAACAAATTGGTATCACTCAAACTGATCTGATACCAAGGATCGTACTTAGACTGGGAATACAGAATTGTAGAATGATCTCAAAGATAGTCCATACCGATCAAGGTGCTTGTAGAAACCACGACTTGATAAATCTACATTTATTTAATATTATTATATCATTATGTTCAAAAAGAAATACATGAATAAACTTCTTAAGGATCCAGCGGCGAATTTTCACACATCAAAAGAGAGTAAACTCTAAAGTGCCAAATACTTTCACATAATCTCTAGAATTTAATCAATACGTCCCATACCGTATGGCGAATCCAAGTATTTACTAAAAGCTAGTAAATATCACTTATTATGGACACCACTGAAAACCTAAACTACATTCCTTTAAGGATATGGCAACCACTTGTCGCATACCAAAAGAGAATACAACTAAAGTGTAAAATACTTCCTAATAGCAATCACACGAATTTAACCAAGGCATCCCATACTACCTGGTGAAATTAAAATATTCATTATTAGGCTAGTAAATTGCACTCAAACATTCTATTCAGTGAGTTATATCATATTCGACGAAGTCTTATTCGAAAGCATTTAAACTAATCAATGACACTAAGTCGATTATTGGTACTCCTCAAATTATAGAATTAAGGTTCTTAGAACATTTTTCTCTTTTGAGTTTATTATTTAAAACACATGTTATAATTTCCATAAATTTGTTTATTGTTTAACTTTACAAAAATATTCATAGATTTGCTGAAATATTCCATAACTTTGAATTGTTCTAAGATTTTACTTACTTACGCAAAGTTGTCTCAAATTCCCGTATGGTTATATTATTCACAAAACTATACTTTAAAACCATATTAATTACTCTTTTAAATCCATATTAAAATATAACCATTTTATTTAAAAATAAATCAAGTTTATACTTTTCAAATCCATATATCCAAATTCCATGAATCATTTATTATTTATTTAATAAAATCATAGTACTTATATTCCAGATCCATAATCACTTTTATGTAAAAGTAAATTAGATTTGCATTTCCAAAGTCATATTTCTAAATTCATAAATATTTTACTAAACATGCTTAATACATAAATAACTTGCTAAAAACATTTTTAATATTTATTAACTTAATTAGAAATAATTCTAAGATTTATATATATAAATAATCTCTTTTGTAAAATTACATGTATATGAAGCCTATCTATTTATTTCCTTTAACTAAAATTTATGATTTAAAGATCTACAATTTCGGCTGCATAATCTCATAATTTTACAAAAAATGAAAAATTGAAGTTGTAGATAAAAGTATCAGCTTTCAAATAAGAAAAAGTTCATCCAATTTGGATTCACGCTTCAAAAGTTACGACCTAAATAATTTTCAGATTTAAATTTATCAACCCCATCTTTCGTTGATAGGGCGGCGAAAATGAAACGAATATTTGACCATTTAAACTTCAAAATTATGAAAAACTCAGAACATAAATTGTAGCAGATATCTAAGTTTTTCAGAACATCAAGAATCATCGAATTCGGATAAGAAATAAAAAAGATATGACTAACACAATTCTCGCTATCAGATTCAAACTCGATTTTGAACTAATAAACATCAGAATTTCAAAAAGTGATCAAAAGTAATGTTGTAGCTAATTGAAAGGCCTTTCTATTATAAAAAGATTGGGTCATTTTGGATAAATTTACACTAAGATATCATTGTTTTACTATAGTGATTTTCCTATTCATTTTGCAGCAAGCAATCGAATAATCACCCAAATTCAAGCAACCAATTCATAATCAAATTGAAAGAAATTAAAATAACAAACCATCCAATTCAATCACAATAGCAACTAGTCAAATATATATATATATATATATATATATATATGGAGATAGTAGGGTGAGTATTTAACTCACCTTTTAACTTCCTATAGCTTGCTAGATCCTCTGTTTAGCCTTGCTAAACTCTTTGGCTTCAACAAAACCGCCTATAACTCAAAAAGTCAAACAATCACTACATCACTTAGGTTAACGACGAGATCAAAATTATAATTTTAAGAGTCTAGAAGGTGAAGATAGGGTTTAGAACACTTACTCTTCATTGTTGGACAAAATCCCTTTGTTTTAATCTTTGATTTTGAGATTAAGAACTAGGGTTTTAGAACTTTGAGAGGAAGAAGTTTTATTTCTGTTTCTGGAACGAAATGAACTGAGGAAGTACACGTACTTCTATTTCTCTTTTTTTATTATTCTAAATGGGCCACGAGGGTGAGATGTGGATCTAACGAGCCAAGTGTTACTAATTTCCTTTTTAGAAGAAGTGTTTCTAATTTTAATTTTTACTTAATCACTTATTACAACTCAAATTTAAGCTAATTTTCACTTAATAATGTTTTTGCAAAATTAGTAAATCGAATTCTCGAATTACCAAAATCCAATTAACAATTAAAAATTCTTATTTTTAATAATATTGAGATATTATACAAATTTTGATATATAACTTTAAAATTGGAAAGTTATTCTCATTATTTTTGATATTATAAACTATAAATTGCAAATTTTCGTGTTAAACAATAAATCTCAATATTAATCACTTATTTTAATTTATCACATTTCGTAAAATTATCTTAAGATCAATTAAGATAAAACAAAATAACTACTCTTAAATATTATAATTAATTTCATAACACAAATCACAATTAAAACTTTAGTTATTCATAATTAAATTTTAATTTATAAAATAACTAACAATAGGGTTATTACATCTCCTGTCACCAACGAGTTAGCACAAGTAGTATAATGCGACTGCCGCATAATAATATACTATGATAAAGGTAATCATAGTATACAAGTTTAGAAGTGATAAAAGTCTCATAATATAAGTCCACATTATGTTATACACAAAAATAATATCAATCAACTAGTGTATCACAAGCATAACAGAAGAATATATAAAATAGAGAATATCTACCATCATCCCGAATTGAACGAAATATAAGTGGAGCAACTATACCTTATGTGACCTTTAGATTTATATACATTCCTACCCTCGAGAGTTCGTAAATAGAATTGAGCGTCCCCATACAGCCACTTGTATATACAAGTGCCACCATATCGACCAATACCACTTTTCTGGCAATGAATCCTTACCAATATAGTGCTCCCTAGCATCTATATCTACACTATTGCTACTAGGTACAAGTACCCCTTAAGCATCGCTCTAGACCCTCCTGAGGGCTTGGTCTGAAACCATAAAACAAAATACAAACATATATGTAGCACTGGAAGCACACTACGACCCGAACCTAATCGCCTACTCTATGGTTGGCTCATCGTGTACTTATTTTGATCCCACTGGATCGCTCAACTATAATGGAAATTTGAATCATGGAATTCATGCTAACCATATGCCTCCATATATACCCGATCTAGTATCGATCGCCGTCGCCACGTGCTCGCACATCTGCTTGAGTCTGGAACCGACTCCTTGCCTTCATGTGCTTCTCCCAATCGTAAATGCTTAACATATGTGTTTGTGAAAACGATCATGCCCCGATCTCATATTTGATTGTCTATAAATAATTGTCTAGATCACCTACTATTCTTGTGGAGGAACAGTCCGTGCCTTACGCTACTCGCCTCGACCACTTCCTCGCCTACTTGCCTGAATACCGTATTAATAGTTTTCGAACACTTATGCACTCCTTAAATTTGCATCCTAATCCCGAGCTTTGCTTTGCATTCAACCTTCCTGAGTAGCCCGAAACTTCCTCGAAGTCATGCCGAAGTCTTTCGTCGAACTGCATCCGAACCGGAGGAGTAATCCTTTGAAAAACACTCCCTTCCTAGGCTTTATTGCCTGGGATAGGTCCCCATCGATGCACCGGTCAATGCACACCGGTGGACCGGGGTTGATTGCTTCCAGGTAGTAAAGCCTGGCAGCAAGCCATCGAGGCCCGCCGTCTGTCGTTTCCTTCATTGCTTCACCCGATGAACCGCCTTGCTTCCAATGCCTGCCTTCACTACATTGGACTTACTTCGGAATTCATTGGTTGATGTTTTGAAAGTGGTTCCTTATGTGTTTGGCAACCGATTTCGACGTGAAATCCACTCTTTGTGCACATAGAGTTCAACATGCATTTATAGTGACCCGATCTCCTCTAATCATGCCGAACCGCACTCAACCAGTCATCTAACCTCATGTGATGCCTACATGTGCTAGCACACTCATTCGTGCTCATACATATATGCATACACAAACACACTACAACACAAATCATGTTTTGGACTTCACCGAAGTAATTACTCAATCCGGTATATTCTCACGCAACTTAGCACACATTATGATCGATATGGCTACGTGAGATGCCCACAATGCTCTTATATGTAAATGTATTTACACACATCCATACACACACACAAATACGCAACAATTATAATATCAATACACAAATTATTTCGATTATTATATTCTTTAAATACACTGTACGTATACGGGCACATATTCATATACATACACATATATTTAAATAAGTAATTCATTTATTACTTAATCAAATCTTACTTTCATTTACTAAACCTTTTCAATAAAAGTCGTATATGATTTGATACCATTTTATAAAATCTTAAAACTATTTTATAAAATATATTATTTTCTTATAAATCATTTTTAAGCCTTTAAATACTTAATTCTTTCATTAAAATTAAGTATAAATCATACTACAATTTTATAAAATCTCGTTTCCATTTCCTAAAATCTATATTCCATTTATTAGATCATATAACCATTTTATAAATAATAATTAAGCTTCATTAACCCTCTAATCGCTTTAATAATAAGTGTAGAGTTCAAAACTCACTTAATTAGCTTACCAATTTTCTAAAACCATTTAAATTAGTCTAATTATTACTAACTAAGGACATGCACTTAATTATGTCATGTAATTAGTCTTTTTTCTATCACAACATCATGCATAATTATTCAGTTAACTCAAAACTCAATTCTTAGCTTACTAACTATTTTCAAAAATAGTTATTAAGGTCTTAAAGAAATAATGAGTTAATATAAGCAAATTTACAACATGAATACAAGTATAAATCAACCAAACAATCTCCAAATCACATCACATAATTTCATATTATTCAATAAACAAAAATATGAAGATCAACACATACATATATACAAAGAATCATCCTACTCGCCTTCTCTGTTGCCAAATCAAACTTTAGTCACCAAAAACTCATTCCATAATCTCTTTAAAGTTGAGATTAAACTCCAAACTCCACTCATGCTGATTCCTTAATGAGTTATGTCAGGAATAAGTAATGGGCAATTATGGTGAATTTAGTTTGAATTTTGGACATTTATTTGAGCATGATTTGGTTGACTTAGGGCTAGGCTTAAGGGAGAGATTAAAAAAAAGGATTAGGAGATGGAAATGAAAAGTAATGTGAAATGAGAATATATGAAAGTAATGAAGGTATTTGCCAACTTAGAGGCAAGCCAATGGGACTTAGCCCTAATTCATTTCTTTCTCAATAAATATCTATTAATTATAAAAACTTATCAACTCCATACATATTCAAGATTATACTCATTCTTATCATGATGGTAAAGAGAACTCAACTATAGGTGTTTTGAGTCCCAATTTAATCGTCTTTAAATGTCAAGTATAAGAGGTGTTCGGTTAATTAATGATTAAATATTTAAATTACTCATTTAAATATTCGGTCGTTAAAGTAGAGAGATATTGCATTATCTACTCTACAAACACCCGCTGCCCTACGAAAAATCTACTATGGAATCTTTGGGTTCATGGTATCTATCTCATCCAAATCTTCTTCTACTGCAGAGATATGAAGAATGCCCCCAAATTACTTGTTCGTCATCTGAATCTCCATCCCTTTCACTTTAGATGTGAAACTGTTGACATGCTGGTCAAACACATACTTCAAGTTAGCATCGAATAAATGCATGCATCACGAGTAGTATTCCTGCTCAAATATCTTATGGCCAATGACGGATCGCAATCTTCTTGCCACGAACAACTGCACTAAACCGTAAGCGGAAAATTTCTTAAACTTCATAGGCCACCCTTGCAAAAATGTGAATTTCGTCGATGCCTTATAGGTTTTAATCTTTTCTTCATCACTTGGAGCTAGGAGATCTCTTGTGAGGTTAGATTTGGATGGCGAGAGGATATGTTGCCTTATCGAGGAGGTGCCATGATTTGATTTTTGAGGGGAAGATTGGGTTCAAATTAGAGTTTGATGGGACTGTTTCTAGTCGAGCACCTGCTATTTTCAAGATACAGGAGAATGTAGCTCGTCGTTGCATGCAGCAATGGTGCATGGCATTATTTGGTGAGAGGAGGATGAAGGTCAGAGGAGGAAGGAGGAAGTCCAGAGGAAGAATAAGGTGAGGAGAGATCTGAACGTGACTATATGTTATGTTCTAGATTCAGGTCCGCATTTTATCTAACAATGGTCGACCCCTTGAATCTGGGCGATCGACTGCTATAAGTCGACCTATGACTATAAGGTCATCGACCGTTTGCCGCCTATTTGGCCTTGATTAAACCTGGACCCTTTACAGGTCAGGTTAAATATAAAACTATTATTATAATTAAATGTTGTTTCATTCCACTCCCGCCATATTCACTTCGTCCTTACTATTCTAAAAATTCCTTATCCACCTACAGCGGCGTGTTAGCCTACCACTTTAGTCTTCGGACTCTTATCCCTTTCCATTAAACTTTTATCATTCTCTTTTTCAAGTGCTTCTGCTCTTTCATTCTCTTTATGTTATTTAGAACAAATACCACTTCCTATTGTCCACCCCTTAAAGGAATTTTAAAACTTCAAATTTACATAATCTAAAAAACCTACGAGCTATACATATGCTCTATTTTCTTTTATTCAAAAGGAAATGCCTTTTTATTCAAAACCCTTTAACTAACATTTTTGGTCTAAACAGTTTTAATTTCAACTAGATTCTATTTAAATAAAATATAAGAAGATATTTTATTTCGCAAAAAAATTAATATTTTCTTATTTTTAAAAATAGGGGTTTTCTACTTTAATACGAATCCTTTGAAATTTGTTTCAAATATTTTCAGGAAAATTTAAAACCTTTTTAATAAATTCTTTCATATGGCGTCGAAATCAGAGTCGATATTATTTGTCCTTTATTTTGTACTTTTATTCTTTTATCCTTACCTTTTGACATATCTTCTTTTAGAATATATTGATATTACAACTATCATTTTGAAGCGATTGCTACACACCTTGCATCGGGAACTAACACAATTGTCACTTTTGACTATCTATAACATATAGATTCTTTACCTTGCTTTATCTGCATCTAACGTACACCATCAATCGGCAATCCAGTAGGGATCGATAATCATGGGGAAATCTAGACCCAACAAGGGAGCCAAGCATTATCCTGCTTCAAGGACCCTTCTATATGTCGAATTCATGCTCTTTATATGTCAACGGCTTTCATTATGCCTATCTTCCATAGGGTGATCGAGATAGGCGTAAATTTTTAACTTCATCTATTATCCTAACTCACAAAGCCTTGTCCATCTTTTCAGAATATGGTCGTAACTACTTCTATATTCGGAATTTGTAAAGTTTGGTGTGTAATATATATATATATATATATATATATATATATAATTTTAGGTAAAAATACAAATACATTCACTTAGCGTATTCTAATTCCTATGATCGACTAACCTAAACTTCAATACCAAATACAAAATGTAAAAACTAGAACCTTAATGGGTCCGACATTTCACTATATCGAAAATCCAAGTCCACAAGGGCATGGATGTTAGTGTTGGTATCCAGTAATAAACAGAAGTATACCAGAGGGCTATTTAAATGAACTTTGTAACATCCCTAATTTTGATAACATTATTCAGGGAAATTCGATTAGATAAATCAAATAGAATAATGATGATAAGAAGATTGAGATTTGAATAAACTATATAAAGGGCCGTGTTTAATAATTAAATAAGTGGGTCTTAAATTAGTTTAAAGGTTAATTAGTTTACACATGGAAATATTAGTAAAATAGCCATTTTATTTTATACGGCTATATACTTTCATTTTTGTCCATTCATGTTTCATTTCTCACCATCACAAATGCAAATCAAAAAAATAAAAATATAGTCGGCCATTAACAAAGAGGAAAAGTGTTAAATTCAATCAAAAGCTAAGGATCAAAGCTAGGAAGAATTAATCAACAACAAATCTCATATTCCATATTATACCTGAGGTTAATAATAATTTTATACCATCTCTATTTTATTCTATGATTATATGGCTTGAGCTATATTATGTTGATTTATAATGTTGACTTGGATAATCATATGCTTGAGCTGTATTATGTTGATTTATTTTAATTCTTATGCATATGAGTTTGAATGGTTTTGATGTATTAATTTCATATTTTCATGGAAATTTTTTATATTAAGTAAAACATGATTTTGGAGATGGGTTTTAATTTTAAGAATTTTTCGAGCTATAGAAAATTTATCATGAATTTCTAAATGAAAATATGATATAATTGGGTTTAAAATTTAATTCAAACATTTCAAGGAGAAATTGGGTCTAAAATTTTAACCTGTTAGATTATACGATAAAATCGATTTTCTGTGATTTTTGTGGATTTATTCCAGTCGATGTATTAGTTGTTAAAGAGGGGCTTTTCTGCAAATGTTGGTTCTGTAATATGGAAGGTCTAAAACGTTATACTTCTTCAATTTGGATCGGAATTAATGTGGTAGTTTCTAATGGTAAAGCATTTGAAAAGTTTTAAAGTAGCCAATCAAGGAGTTACAACTGGTAGGTTAGTTATAAAGCGATTACCATGTTTAGCTATGAATGAGTATTTAAGAAAAAGGTGGTTCCGCCTATTTCGGAGGCACCTTTCGACTCCTTTACCTTCGCATCGTCTTAGTCGAAGCCATCTCTGTCGAATCCCACATAGTCGGAACCATGGAGCATGGTATCAATAGAATTGGTAAGAAGTGAATTGGTAAGTTGCGGAAGGTAGGATATTGGAAGCTATGCTTTCGTCAGGGACAAAGCCAAGGTTCACTTTTAAAAAGACAAATGCCTGCTTGGTTTTTAAAGGACTTTCGACTGTGTCAATACCCTATAAAGTCAATACCTTTAGTTTGGTTCCTAAAGATAAATTCCTGCCTTGTTTTACTTAAAGCTTTCAACATAGTCGAAAGCCATGCTTTCGAAAGGGACTTTATAAATAGCTTTCGAAGGGGAAATTTTTCCTTAAATAAGAGCTTCCATAAGGATTGGTTTTAACCAAGTCGAGACCAAGCCGCTTATTTACCTTTGGATTGCATTAAAGCCATCTATGCCATCGAATGATCACCCTGTTTTTAACCAAAGTTAAGCCACTTCCTAAAAGCTTTAATAATTTCATATATCCATTAAAACACTTAGGAAAATTCTACAAAACTTCTAGAAAATCATATTTATAATTTGGCCGTAATTAATTTTAAACCCAAATTAAATTTTCTTTCAATCCATATTAATTCAGAAAATTATGAAAATTGACACCCATTTTTAAGTTATTGTTTCTAATCTAAATTTAAATTCAAAAGGCAACTGGATGTCATATAATAGGGTTTTCATATCAAAACATATCACAAAATCTGTGTGAATTATCATAAATCATCAACAACATATAGATATAAATTTTATCATCCAAAACATGACAAAACATTTGCAAATAATTCGGATTTCATATTAAAAACTGAAAGTCATTAAAAACTTGAGATATAGTCATTATTCACCATAGCTTTTGATGTGAGATTTGTTCTTAATTAAGTGATTTGATTCTTTCTCTTGAATTCTTCTTCTTTGCTCTTCCTAATGGCAGCCGGCCTTAGCTTTATATTACTGTTTGTGAAAGCAGAATGAACATGTAGAATAAATTCCTAAGGGGTTTAGGGTATAAGGATATGCCTTGTTCCTATTTTACCCTTGCATATTTCCTAACCTTTTATTCTTTTTTCTTTTTCTTAGTTCACTTGTTTAACATAGCACGACTACCCCTTATTTAATCTCAAATCTCAATCCATTGATCATCTTACATTATTTTATTTTATTTAACAAATTAAATATCCTAAATAATGTTACTAAAAATATGGGATGTTACAGACTCCCTTCCTTAAAGAATTTCATCCTCAAAATTAGGACAAGGTACACATCAAAACAATCAAAGGTAAAACATACCATCAAACAAATCAGGATAAGTATCTCTCATCTTGTTTTCAGTCTCCCAAGTACAATCTTTATCATCATCGCTCATTGGACTTTAACTAATCTGGCTGTCTTATTCCTCAACTTCTTCTCATCTCTCGCGACTATGCGAACTAGCTTTCTAACTATAGTCAAATTTGACTCTACGACTAAGTCATCTAACACAGTTGGTGATATAGTAGTATCCAGATCTCAAATACACTTCTTTAGATGAGAAACATGGAAAATATTGTGGACTCTTGCCAAGTTGCTCGGTAACTCTACTCTATATGCGAGTTTCCCGATCCTCTCAATAATAGAAAGTGATCTAATAAACCTCGATGCCAACTTCCCTGATTTTTCTAGCCGAATCATACCCTTCACCGCCGACACCTTAATGAAAATATGTTCTCAAATAGAAAATCCTAAGTCTTTCCCTAGTTTATCCGCATAATTCTTCTGCCTAGATTAAACTTCCTTCATTCTAGCTCGAATTTACTCAACCTTTTCAACGACTTCTCCAACCAAATCAGGACCAAGAACCACCCTATACCCGTTCTCTAACCAACAAGGTAGAGATTTGCATGGCCTTTCATACAAAGCTTCAGATGGCGCCATCCCTATACTAGGATGACTGTTTTTATATGAAAACTCGACTAGATGTAGATGGTCTTCCTATGATCCCTCAAAATCTAGCACACAAGCTCATAACAAATCCTCCAAGGCTTTGTTAACTCTCTCCATTTGCTCATCAATCTGCGGATGGTAAGCGGTACTCATCTTAAGCTTGGTACCTAAGGTACCTTATAGACTCTTCCAGAACTCGCTAGTAAATAAAGAATCTCTGTCACTCACTATACTATAGGAATTTCTAGCAGTCTAACTATATTTTTCATAAGCAACTTTGCTAGCGCAGGTGTCATTCTGGTCGACTTAATTGGAACGAAATGGGCACTCTTGGTCGAACTGTCCACAATGACCCATATGCTTTAATTTCCTCTATTAGATCTTGGAAAACCGTCAATGAAATCCATAGAAATAGTATCCTACTTCCATATTGGAGTGTCTAAACGCTGAAGAAACCCACTTGGCTACTAATGTTTGACTTTTATCAGTTGGCAGTTCAGACACTACTTCACCCATAAGCCTACATCCCTCTTCATACCTTCCTAGAAGAAACTTCTCTTCATGTCCTAATATATATTTGTTCTCCTCGGATAATAGTAGCCTTCGAGTGGTGGCATTCCTCCAAAACTACCTTCCTAATGTCTCTCACATTCGAAACCCAAATCTTTCTTTCTTTCTCAACCATCTATTCGAGTCAAGACTAAAATAACTTAATTCATCGCTTCCCATTCCATCTTTTAGCTATTTGATTCGTTTAGCCAACAGCAGTTCCTCTAACTGTTTAGAAGCAACCTTTTCGATCATAACTAGTCGAACTTCCAAACATGATAAAAAAGTAGTTTTTGCACTTGAAGTACTCTTAGTTCCCCACTATAATCTGCAAGTTGCTAACACTTCCAAATCTTTCCACTCAACTATCATCACTAACACCACATTCTGATGTTTCCTGCTAAGTGCATCTGCAACCTTGTTTCCTTTCCTCGATGTGTACTCAATACCGAAATCAAAAGCAGCTGTAAATTCTAACCACCTCTGCTATCTCTTGTTTAGCTCCTTCTAAGAGAATTAATACTTCAACGACTTATGATCCGTATACAATTCAAATATTTCCCCCAAAAGATAATGTCTTCACATCTTCAGCGCAAAAATTACCATAGATACCTCCAAGTCCTGGGTTGGGTATCTGACTTCATGCGGTCTAAGCTGTCGAGAAGCATAGGCAATTACTCTACCCCTCTACATTAACATAGCTCCTAACCCAGTCCCACATGCATCCGTGTACACCACCAAATCCTGATTCCCGTTCGGAACAACCAACACAGGTGCATTAGTCAACATGTGTTTCAGCTTTTGGAATGCCTCCTCACACTTATCGGTCAAACAAATTTCACATCGTTTCGAGTTAGCTTGGTCATTAGTGCCGCTATCCGTAAAAAATCCTTCATAAACCTTCCATAGTAACCAGCCAATCTAAGATTACTTCTTATCTCAATCGTCGTTTCTGGTCTCTTCTAATTATTCACGACGTCGATCTTAGCTGGATCCACTGATAACCCATTCTCTGAAACTACATGGCCAAGAAACTTTACTTCCTTCTTCTAGAAATGACATTTCGTTAACTTTGCCTTCAGTTGGTGCTGCCTCAGAATTTCTAGTACTACTCTAAGATGAACTTCATGCTCTCTTTCAACCATAGATTACACAAAAAATATCATCTATGAAAATCAATATGAACCTATCCAGGTGCTCTCGGAAAATCCGATTCATCAAATTCATAAAGAAAGCTGGCGCATTAGTCGGTCCAAATGGCATCAATAACCATTCATACGATCCATATCTGGTTCTAAACTCTATCAAAGAAATACTATCCTCTGCCACTCTAAGCTGGTAGAAACTATCCCTAAATCCAACTGTGAAAATAACTTAGCTTTACTCAACTGATCGAACAAATTGTCAATCCTAGGCAATGGATATCGATTCTTTATTGTTTTCTCATTCAAATTACGATAATCGATACATAACCTTAACGATCCGTCCGGTTTCTTAGCAAACACTATGGCTGCTCCCTAAGGTGAACTACTAGGTCTGATAAAAAATTTGCCTTCCAAGTCCACCAACTGCACCTTGAGTTACCTCATTTCGGTAGGTGTCATCCTGCTAGGTAGACTACTTAGTGGTTCTGCTCTAGGCACCAAATCTATCAAAAATTTGATGGCCCGTTTCGATGGTAATCCTACTACGGGTTCAAAAATATCCACGAATTCTCAAACTACAATAACTCGATTCAGCTCATCTTCTACCTCCACAACACCCAACAAAGTGTTCACCTCACAGCTAGGGTTTTCTATAGTATATACAATCCGCTCCCTAATGTCTTGTATCTGAGCGATATTTTCCCATTATGGAAAAATATCCTAGCATCGTACTTAGCTAACCAATCCATACCCAAAATAATTCTGAATCCTACGAAACCAAACACATGCAAGCTACAAACAAAAGTATGACCTAACAAGTTAAACTTTAGATGGTCACATCTCATTCCAAATGTTGCATACCCTCCAATCAGATTTGCAATGATTAAGGATGTAACTAGGCATGAGGGTTCTAGGTTAAGCTTATCTACCAAACAATGAGATATAAAAGAATGTGATGCACCAGTATCAAATAGAACACTAACTGCCACACCAAGAATCATAAGTGTACCTCCCAACATTACTTTCCCCTTTCCCCTACCATGGGTCTCGAGGTAGCTGGCTCCAGTGCATATACTTTGCCCTTTCCATCCTTAGCAGGCTCCTTGCATGGCTCTTGTAATGATCCATCTGATCACAGTTGACATTCTTCTTCCTAGTCACTTTCTTTGCCTCTCTAGAACGACATTCCTTCAAAAAGTCCCCTTTCTTGTCGCACTTAAAACAAACAACTTCTGACTTCCTTTCTTCACGGCTCCATCCTCTTGGGCTCCTTTCTTAGGAAAGAACTTCCTTTTCTAACTCAGCCTTACCTGGACCTCCTTTGCTTTATTCTTCTCTATAGAAGTAATAATTTCCTCATGTCCAAGTGCCATCTCAACTACAACATTACAAGGATCCCTAATATGAGGTAATGTCGCCTTGGCCAATTCAGGTTTTAACCCCATAATGAACTTCTCATTTCTCTTAATTAGGGTATCCACAGTGGCATGACCATACCTTGCTAGCTTCTCAAACCCTGTAGCATACTCTAACACGGTCATCTCTCCCTGTTCTAACTCGGCAAACTTTCTATGCAAGGTAGACTTTGCCATCACAAACACGAATCTCTCCTCGAATCTCCTCTTAAACTCAGCCCATGTCAACGTTCCCTCATCTACTCCAGTTGTTACACTATTCCACTAGTATAAAGCTGCTTCGAAGCGAGCCTTCTTTTCTGCTCATCACCGAGCCTCAAATCTATGAAAATCCTCTCACAATGCAGCAACCAATTCCCCACTTCTATGGCGTCCTCAGTCCTAACAAATGGTTCCCCCCAACCTAGCATAGTCCCTACTCAAAGTAGCATAATTGTTGACTGCGGGAGCTTCCTAGGCTCCTCCCCTGACTACTGTAGCAGCAACCCCTGCTTGCATCATATTTATGAAAAACAGATACATGGCTCCCATGTCAACTCGCGGGACTTTAGCACCAGTATTTCCAGCTCATGCCTGACCTGGGTTCCTTCTAGTATTAGGTCTGCCATTTCCATCTGTAGTGGTGCTTCCTCCTCCAACGTTATTTCTTCGAGAATCCATATCTGCATTCGAACCTATATGAGATACAGAAAAATAACCTGATAGAGATAAGAGACTAGAGATAAAGTGCATACTTATATACGGCAAATACAAGTACGTTACTATAGCGTTATCCCATACCTCAATCTTATCTCTAATTCCTTAGGATTATGTTTTCAAAAATCATTTTTCGTTAATTTTTTTCATAAACCTATGCTCTGATACCAAGTTGTCACATCCCCTATTTAGAGGCCCAAAGCTAAGTGCAAAGATGTTGCAATCATCCATAATATTAGCTTTCGGTGACTAAATACAGCAATGTTAATGGTATCCATAATATCAGCAGCATTTGAATTTGAAACAAAATCACAAATTTCAAAAAACATCATTTTACTGATTACATTTCGAAACACATGTTCCACATTCAAATTACATAATCCCATAGCTTTCCCAAGTTCAGATAAAATATAGTTATTACAATATTACGCCAAGAGCGAAATATGACGATGCCCCATTGGTTTCCAAAGCACTATATATATATACATAATAAAGCAGAATCAATCCTAAAATATAACAGCAACTCCTAATTATCTATCCGTCGGCCACCTGCTCGTCTCCGAAAGCTTTATTCGCCAACCTACTAAAATTTGAAAACCTCAATCCTCAGCCTGCTTTAATCAATTTTGTGCACCCAAGAGTTTAAGGAAGAATAAACTTCGAGTCAAACATAAAGCCTGGTGTGAATAATAATATACATCTCGGTTATCTGATATTAAGTGAGATCATGCCATTTAGCGAAGCGGGTTTCCCCTCACTAACATCCTTTTTAAAACATATCTTTTGCAAATTATAATCCTATAACCAAAACTTGTTAAATCTATAAAGCAATATCATGTACATGTACATTTCAATTTTCATATGGACTATTTGTTCATACAGTGTAGTTTTGTTTGGCCAACTACTAACCCTTGGCTGACTCAAGCCTACCAGAAAAACATAAAAATATAACATCTATTAGATACTCCACATTTGAATGGTCTATCCTTACTTATGTTTTCGGGTCTAAAAGATCCAAATGGTTTTGCAAGCTTACCAATAACCTGTCTTTCCTTTCTAGATTCCTTTTTGTATGTAACATAATTTTAGTCTTACTTGTGACAAAGCCCTACACACTAGAATTTTGGACTAAATTAGCTAGGGACTAATAGCTAATGAGTATAGGGCGCGACACTACACCGGTTCCATCTGGTCTTTTAATCTAAGTCATTTTCTTAGGGTTAACTACCCTTTTAAATTTTTCCTTAAAAACCTTTTAAAAATGATTTAAGCCTTTAAATTATACATATGCAAGGAAATTATTTATATATACTCTTTTCTTTACTCAAATCACCTTGTCATGTTTATATTCTTTAGACAAAACCTTGTTGATGAAAAAGTTTAAACTTTCAAAAGTACCCCTTTCTAATCCTTCGAACGTATCCCTTTCAATATGAGTAAAACCTTAGGCCGAAGACCAAAACATACCATTCGAAATCATACCTTTCGAATCATTCATATTTATCCTTTCAAAAGATTCAAAAATATCTGTTTCGAAAGCTTTAAACTTTATACATCCTCTTTAAAACTCTTAAACATCACCTTTTGAAACCATTGGAAAACCTTTCCTTCTAGAACTTTCGAAAACATTGGAAAACCTTTCCTTTTAGACCTTTCGAGTCCATTTGGGTTCTACCTTTTATAGAGAAAAAGGGTCATTAAAACATTTAAGTTGAAAGCATCTCTTTCGAAAGCATTCCTAAGTAAAGAAGTGATGGTG
This sequence comes from Allium cepa, assembly GCA_030765085.1. Taxonomy (NCBI): domain Eukaryota; kingdom Viridiplantae; phylum Streptophyta; class Magnoliopsida; order Asparagales; family Amaryllidaceae; genus Allium; species Allium cepa. The sequence continues at coordinate 626,584,459 of CM060940.1, read as the reverse complement.
TCGAAATCATCCCTTCAAAAGCATTAGTGAAGCGGCTTGGTTTTAAAACAAAGTAACCCTTCCGAAACCAATCTGGTCGAAAGGTAAAAAGCGGCAGTCTAGAACTTCGTCCTAGTCAAAAGCAGTTATTTAAAAACAAAGGCGCAACCTCTTAAAACCATTCTTTTTAAAGTCATTGACCAATTCAAAAGCAGATCAAGTCAAAAGCAATTCAGTCGAAAGCAAAGCAAGTGCATTTTCATTTAAAAGCAAAGTAGTGCTTCAACCCCTTCGGAACCTATGGTTTCGACCTAATACATTCCGCCTATATCCAATTCACTCTGTACCAGATATCTCATACTATGTGCATTGGTTTCAATGGAGTCGAAGGCGGAGGTAAGGAGTCGAAAGCCTGGTGCCGAAAGCATTGAAATAGGAAAAACATGTAGATTTGACTTTTTAAACTATTTCTTTGTACCTAACCTACCTTATCAAATTATGATTGGTTGCACATTTTTCTTTTCTAAAAGTACTGCCAATTTTCAGAATTAAGAATTTCGATTATTTACAAAATACCCCTTCTTCTTTTTATAAATATAAAAAACATTGAAGTCATATGCCTTAAATTATTTTATATATCCATTAAAACACTTAAGAAAATTCTACAAAAATTCCAAAAAATAATTTTTAATATGTTTTCTAACAGGTATAAATTTTAGATCTAAGCCAATATAATTTGGCGTAATTAATTTTAAACCCAAGTTAGCATTTTCTTCACTAGGAAATTCATATAAAATCCATATTAATTCAAAAAATTATGAAAATTGAAATCCATTTCTAGATTATTGTTTCTAATCTAAATTTAAATTCTCATGGCAATTAGATGTCATATAATAGGGTTTTCATATCAAAACATATCACAAATACTATGTGAATTAGCATAAATCATCAATAACATATAGATATAGATTTTATCATCCAGAGCGTAGCAAAACATTTGCGAATAATGCGAATTTCATACTAAAAACCCAAACCGTTAAAAACTTGAGGTGTAGGCATTATTCATCTTAGCTTTTTGATTAAGGATATGAGATTTGTTCTTGATTAAGTGATCTCAGTCTTCCTCTTGAATTCTTCATCTTTGCTCTTCGTAATAGTGGCCGAACTTAGCTCTATATTTTTGTTTGTGAAAATAGAATAGAAGTGTTCAATGAATTCCAAGGGGTTTAGGATATAAGGATATGCCTTGTTCCTATTTTGCCCTTGCATTTTCCTAACCTTTTATTCTCTTTTTTTCTTAGTTCACTTGTTTAACATGGCATGGCTACCCTTTATTTAATCTCAAATCTCAATCCATTAATCATCTTACATTATTTAATTTTACTTAACTAATTAAATAACCTAAATAATGTTATTAAAAATATGGGGTGTTAGAGGCTCCACTCAACTTGTTGAACAAATGGTCAATTCTAGGTGACATATATCAATTCTTTATCGTCTTCTCATTCAACTTACGATAATCGATACACAACCTTAATGATCTGTCCAGTTTCTTTGCAAGCACTACAACTGCTCCCCAAGGCGAACTACTTGATTTGATAAAATTCTTACTTTCCAAAGCAACCGACTGCACCTTTAGCTCCTTCATCTCAGTAGGTGTCATTCTTTTTGGCAGTCTACTAGCCGGTTATGCTCCTGGCACCAAATCTATCCGTAACTCAATGGCTCGTTTCAGTGGCCGTCCTACTACGGGTTCAAGAGGTCTGTGAAGTCTCTAACAATGAAAACTCGATTCAACTCATGTTCTTCCTCCATAACACCCAACAAAGCATTTACCCTAAAACTAGGGTTTTCTACAGAGTATACGATCCGATCAGTACAACTAGGGTGTCTAAGTGATATTTTCCTATCATGGCAAAATATTCTAGCATTATACTTACTTAACAAATCCATACCAAGACAATACTGAACCCTACGAAATCTAATACATGCAAACTGCAAGAAAATATATGATCTAACAATTCAAACTCTAAGTGGAAAAATCTCATCCCAAGAGTCGCGTACCCTCGTATCATATTCGCAATCCTTAGGGAATAACTAGATACGAGTATTCTAGGCTAAGCTTATCTACTAAACAATGAGATATGAAAGAATGTGATGCACCAATATAAAATAGAACTCTAACTGATACACCATGAATCAAAAGCGTATCTCCCACTATAGCTTTTCCTTTCTCCTCAGCTATTGGTCTTGAGGTAGATGGTTCCAATGCAAACATCGTGCCTTTTCCATCCTTGGCTGGCTCTTTGCACTAGTTTTTATAATGTCTAATTTGATCACAGTTAAAGCATCTCACTCCTTTCTTATTAACAACTTTCTTCCCTTTTCCTGTACGATAATCGTAAGCATAATGTCCCTCTTGTCGCACTTATCACAAATTACATCGGCCTTCTTTTTCTATGTTGCTCCTTCTTTTCGAGCGCCTTTCTTATGGAAGAACTTCCTCTTCTGGTTCCACCCACTTTGAGTTTGCCCTGCTTTGTTACCATCATGAAAAGCAAGCATCTCCTTCTGCCTCAAAGCCATCTCAACAACTACATCACACAGATCCCGGGTATGTAGCAGAGTGCCTCAACTAGTTTAGGTTTCTGTTTGTGGTTGAACTTCTCATTCCTTTTGATAACTGTATCAACCATAGCATACCCGTATCTTTAAAGCTCCTGAAATCTGGTTGCATACTCAAGCACTGTTATGTCTCCCTGCTCCAACTCCATAAACTTCCTGTGTAGAGTTGCTTTAGCAATCTCTGACATGAATCTTTCCTCAAACCTCCTTCTAAATTTGGCCCAAGTCATGGTCTCCTTATTAACTCCCAAAGTAACACTGTTCCACCAGTACAGTGCTGCTCCTTGCAATTGTCTAGAAGCAAGCCTTCTCTTTTGCTCACCATTAAGCTCTACATCTACAAAGATCCTTTCACAATGAAGTAACCAGTTTTCCACTTTAATTGCGTCCTCAGTCTCGACATTCCTCAAAGCCTAGCATAGTCTCTGCTCAATATTGCATAGTTATTGACTATCAGAGCTCCTTGATTTCCTCCCTCAACATTTTCTTTGACTAAACCCGTAGCAACTCTAGGTTGCATCATACTAATGAAGAACTACTACATAGGTCCCATATTAGCTTGTGGCACTCCAGCACCCACATTAGCAGCTTGTGTTCGACTTAGATTCCTTCTAGTGTTTGGTTTAGCATTCCCATTGGTTGTGGTGTTTCTTAACTCTTCCACCCCTAGCATCCTATCCAAGGTCCTTAAAATATGCTTTCGAGCCATTTTAAGATACAGAAGAATAGCCTAAGAAAGATGGAGAATAGAGATAAAGCGTATACTTATATATATAGAAAATACAAGTATGTTACTATAACATTATCACATACCCCAACCTTTACTCTAATTTCTTCGGATTGTGTTTTCAAAATCATTTTAGGTTTGAAATTTCTTTTAAGTTTTCATAAACCTATGCTCTGGTACCAAGTTGTAACATCCCCTATCTTGAGGCCTAAACATAAGCGCTATAGATGTTGCAGTCATCCATGGTATCAATTTCCGTGGCAAAATATGGTAATGTTAATGGTATCCATAATATTAAAAGCATGTGAATATGAAAGTAAATCAACACAGATTTCAAAATAGCTTTCCTGATTACATTTCAAATTACTATTTTATATTCAGATACATAATCCCAAAACGTTTCCTGGATTTTGATCAAATATAATTGTTATAAATTACGCCAAGAGCGACATATAAAGTTGCCCTCTTGGATGATCAGAGTACTAGATAGACATATCTGTCATAAATACATCACAGTGGAAATAAGAATAAATAGCTCCTGCATATCTAACTTTGCCTCTTGCACATCTTCGAAAGCTTATTCATCCAACCTACTAAACCTGAAAAACCTTAACTCTCAACCTACTCAAATTAAATTTTGAGCACCTGAGGGTTTAAGGGGAAAACATTAAACTTCGAGTCAGACATAAAGCCTGGTGTGAATAATACTATTACATCTCAATTTACTGATATTAAGCGAGTCCACACTACTTAGCAGAACGGGTTCCCCTCACTAATCCTTTTAAAACATATCTTTCGCAAATCAAAACCTTGTAATCGAACTGATTATAACAATTAAAGCAATTTCATATATGCATAAAGATCAGGAAATCAATGGACTATTTGTCCACACTACAGTTTTATCTGGCTAACTATTAACCATTGGCTTACTCGGGCCAACTAGATATAATCAACAATCCAACTTTTTTTAGACACAATGCTAGGCTGATTGCCCTTAACTACCTTTTTCTATGGTCAACTGAACCTAATGGTTTTTCAGGCTTACCAATAGCCTGTCTTTACTCTGTATATTCCCTTCTGTGTGTAAACTAATTTTAATCCCACTTGTCACATTCCCTATAGATTGGAATTTTGGACTTATTTTAGCTAGGGGCCAATAGCTAAAGTATAGGGCGTGATCCTACACCAGTCCCATCCGACCTTCTAATTTTCGAGTCATAAACTTAGGGTTATTTTCCCTATTCAAATTTCATTTCCTATTATATACTTAGGATTAATTACCTTATTAAAATTTCATTTACTTGTAAATAATCTTTGTAAATTATTTAACCCTGAATCATATCTTTATAAAACAAGGAAAACATATAATTTTTCTTTACTCAAAATGCTTATGCCATGATATATGCTTTACATAAAACAATGTTGATGAAACATTGTCAATGAGATTATCTGCCCCTTCAAAGTAAGTTAAATACCCTTTCTATCTTAGGAGAAATTAGGCCATAGAGCTATGGTAGAACCTTTGAAAACCTTATTTAAAATTTTAAAAAATGTCTTTCAAAATCATTGAGAACAACCCTTTCGAAAGCTTTATTAAAATCTAAGACATCCTCTTTAAAACCATTTTAAACTTTCCTTTCGAAAGCATTGGAAACCCTCCATTCAAATGCTCAACATAAACCTTTCGAAAACATTGGGGATCTCTCCTTCAAGCCCATGCTATATACCTTTCAAAAGCATTGAAATTCTTCACTTAAAACGTACCTTTTGAAAGTATTGGGTTCAAGTAAAAATATGTGGAAACATTGCTTTGATACCATTTAAAATCACTTCTTTTGAAACCTTTGGGTTTAACTTTTAATATAACTAAGGGTCGGAAAGAACTGGGGCGAAAGTATTACTTTCGAAAGCATTGTTCCTATGTAAAAGAAAGAGAATGGTTTCGAAACCAACCCTTTCAAAAGCATTAAGAATGCAGCTTCAAAGTATGGAGGCGAAAGGACCCTTTCGAGACCATTGTTTAAAGGCTATAAAGAAAAGCGGCTACAACTAGTTTGAAAGGTAAGAATGCGATAGCATAGGTTTTATCTATTCAAAAGCTTATTTTATAACTTAAAGGCGACAAGTCATTCAAAGGCTATTTTATATAAACAAAGGCAAGTTGATTAAGTCGAAAGCCAATATAATTGGCTTCAACCCCTTTGAAAGCTAGTTTTAACATGGTTCCTTCCGCACTTCTTCAATCCACTACGTACCAAATGGTTGATATCATGTGTATTGGTTTCGAATGGGTCATAAGCTGGAGTATGGTGTCGAAAGGTTGCCGGAGGAAGTGGTAAAGTAGTAAATTTAATCAAAACTAATTTATTGCCTTTTAAAGTAAAAATTTCAACTAACTTGCCCTATTTGTCAAAATAAAATTGGATATCCTTTCATTATCAAAAATCCTTTTCTATAAGTGCTGCCGAATTCTGAAATTATCAAACTAAAACGCTTAACAAATAAGCCATTCCCTTTTATAAAATATATAAAACATTTAAGTCCTATACCTTAAATAATTTTATAACTATAGTAAAATACTTAGAAAAATTCCACAAAAACTACCATAATTCACTTCAAATATGCTTTCTAAGGTATTTAAATTTCAGACCCAAAAGCAATATATAATTTCCGTAATTAGTTTAAACCCAATTTTGGCTATTTTCTTTCATAATAAATCCACAATAACTTAGAAAATTATGAAACTTTTAACCACTTCATAAATAATGTTTTCTACCATATATTAAAAATGAAAGTCATTTGGATGTTAATTAATTGGTTTTTCAAATCTAAACTTATCATAAAATTTATATGAAGCAACATAAATCATCAACAAACATATATATTTAACAATCATATCAATTCGTATCTAACTAGAAACCAAAATTAATAAAAATAAGATGTAAGATCATTATTTACCTTTGCTTGTTGTTAAGAAGGTTGAGATTGCTCTTTGATTGATTTGCTTAAGCTTCCTACTTGAATCTTATCTTTTCTTCTTCTTGAACCTTTTAATGGTGGTCGGCCAAGCTTTGTTTAAAACTTTTATTTTGTTTGCAAATATTGAAAATGAATAAGGAATGAAGGTAAGAAGGGTTTAGGGTGTAAGAACATAGTCTATTCTTATTTTACCCTTATCATATTCCTTCTACTTACTCCACTTTAATTCTCTTTGGCTTATAGATTCATTAAGGCATGACCCCCTCCTTATTTGTTAAAAAAATCTCAATCCCTTAACCATCTACATTATTTCGTTTAATTTATCTAATTAAATGTCCTAAATAATGCTAGTCAAAATTAGGGTCATTACAGTTTATTTCCCCTATAATATATAGATTATTGGATTTCCAAATAGTCCCACTCCCATGGAATTTTTGAATAAAATTTTCAAGCTAAAGAGAGATTTTAAGGAGAAGTCTCTAATTCTCATAACTTCTCAGTTAGCAAAACATTGGTTTCTTAGAGATTTACAGGAAGTTTACACAATTTCCTCAACTTCATTTTGACTTTTTGGATGATGAAAAGGATAAATTTCTTAGCCAAATGCGGACTTATCATGCCAACTTGCTAGTTGTCCGTACTAGCCCTCCGGTAGGTAAGGAGGACTATCATTGATTTTCTCCAGTTAATATTTCGAAAGGAATTAAAACTTCTTTCGACTCCACTTTTACCCTATCAATTGGGTCATTCGAAAAGACTAAAACTACCATTAGAAAACTTTAAAAGTTAGTAAGAGTTAGACTATGGTGTAATCCAAGCTTCCTTGCTGTTTGTAAATTTTTGTTGTTATTAATAAAATGAATTATTTTTTATGTGTTAATTCATGTTTTACTTATGCATAATAGGAAACCCAATTAGTGCACGCAGCTGATCCTTCGGATTTTTTTCTCGCTAATGATTGAAATTAAAGATAGACTATTAGCTCGTACGGAAAAGAGGAGGTCTTCGCAAGACACTTCAGCTTCACGACTTTTAAATAATGCAAAGGCACAAGAATGGCATAGGAAATACTTCCAATTGCAATCTACCTTTAAAGGTATAAAGGAACGAAATTCTAGTTTAGAAGAGGAAATTAAGGAGAAAAATAAAGGAATCCTAGAGTTGAAAGAACGGATAGACTCGGCCTTAGCATTTAGGTCTTTAGCTGAAATTGATGCCAAAATGACTGAACTACATCAATGAATAAATAACTTAAAGTGGAGTTAATGAAGAGTTAAGTATCTTGCCAATCCTTGGAACTCATCGCCGGTAAAGGGGATTCCAGTCTTCCTACTCGTACTCCTAGAAGACAATGATATCTCAATCTTTTGTTAGTCAAGTATTTCCTGCTTTATTGAGTCCTCCTCCGAGTCTAAGTGATGATGTGATCTCCAAATGGAGCATAAAAGTTAATTTCAAATGCATTCAATTTTGCAGTAATAAGTGGAACGAAAAATTATCATAATGTCTCAATGAATGCCAAAGAAAAGTTCACAAGCTTGAGCGCAAGGAACATACTCTTAAACAAGAGATAAAAGAGTTAAAAAGCATGGTTCAAACTTTAAGTGGAGCCAATAAGGCTCTCCATCATGTTTTAAAACTCAAATTGATTCAGCTGACGATGTAGATATTATTTGAAGTAAGGAAAATAAATTCAAAGACTTTTGGATGTGGCCCTTTGCCATATTACTGGTCTTTTGATTACCAAGGACTTAGATAAGACAACACAGTGCCTCGAGCTTTAAAAAGACTTGCTTTAAACAGATTCTTCTTTTGTCTGATTTGTGTACCTGTAGCTCTTTATATAATGTATTAGATCATAAATGAACTTGTATTTGAATGAATGTTACCTTGAATGCAAGGCTTGTAGCCTTTAATCGATATTGATCCTTATATGAAATTGATTGACGTTTAATTATCTTGCTTATCTATATTTTAAGCTTTTAATGGATACTCTGATTGTTAAGAAAATTAAGAACCTTGCTAATTGAGCTTTTAGAACTTGATATAAGAATTTTCCTTTTCATTAATAAATATCCAATGGCTTGTTTAGTAATGGGGATTCCCGTTAAATGGATTCAAATCTGGATTGAGAGCTGATTTTGCAAAGCCCCGTCTTTAGAAAATCTTTCTGACGACAATTTCAATAGAAGCTCATAGAACCATTCTAGTTATAGTGCGAATAGAATGCTAGGAAACTCATTCGGTAATTAGTAAAGAAGACCAAAAAATCCAAATGGTAATAAAGAAGACTAGAAAACCAATTTGGAATTAATAGTAGAGGACCAAAAAATCCATCTAGTAATAATATTAGAAGACTAGAAAATTCATCTGGTAATAAAGGAAAACCAAATATCCATTTGACAACAATAGAAGACCAGAGACCCATCTGGAAACAATGGAAGCCCAGAAATTTTTATTTTGAAATAATAATAAAAGACCAGGAATCCTTATCTAGCAACTGAAGGTCATGTCTACTGAAGAGAACAAATGGTTCATATTTGATGGATCATCCTTTAGAAGATTTTTTGACTTAGAGTGCAAAATGACTCTGGTTGTTGATAGATCTTCCTCTAGAATTGATTGATCTAGAGCGCTATATGGCTTTGATTTTAATTGATTTGTTTGGCAAAATTTTAGGTGGTGTTCTCTACTTGGATCAGACCCTTATCACTGTCATAGGTGATGATTTAGGTTTTGTTTTTTTTGTGCGTTTAGTTAGCTTTAATAAGCAGGAACGTAGACTTATCCGACCTCCCTCTAAGAGATGCTTTAGTGAGGTCTTTGATCATGGCAATAAAAGCTTAGTCCGGTGTGTTCAACTAGCTATATCAAGCAGAAGCAAAGTCTTACCCGATATCCCTCTAGGAGATGCTCAAGTGAGGCCTTTGATGACAACACTAAAGGTTTAGTTCAACCCTTTGGACATGTCAAAGGCTTACCCATCCTCCCTCTAAGAGGTGCTTCAACTAGGCCACATGAGGAGGGGTTGAAGGCTTGTCGATACTCTAGTTAGGCCTTTTCAGATGGAACTAAAGGCTTACTTGACCTCCCTTTAGGAAGTACTTTGACTATTTGACTAGGTCATCATGACGAAGGAAAAGGCTTTAGCCCCTTCTTACATCTTAGGGCGTAGTTTAGAATTTTCATTATTTTAGAGTAGTTTCACTCCTCAGCCATGTAGATACACTTATTTTGTTAAGAAATTCTTACTTTGTTATTGACTTGTTCAATATCTTTGTACAAATTCATCAGGCTTTCCTTGCCCTAAGTGATTGTTGATTATTCCCTCCAAGCTTCAGCAGTGATTTATGTGATGGCTGTTAGAGCGATGGTAATGACAATATGATCCTTCTAGATTCCTTTCATTCTTTGGTTGCTTCTTTTGCAAAGGCCAATAGTTGAGCCCATCTTTAGTCAGAAAGTAGATTTTCTCATAAAAGGTAGTAAGAGAGCAATTTTTGGAAAGCCGTAATCTTTTGAAAGTTGATCCTTCTGAATTCCTTTTGTCTCTCTTATGCATGATGGGCTCTTTAACTTCCATAATAAGTTTTCTTTTTAAAGAGTTTCGAGTTTCATTTGGTTCTTGAGGGTGGTTAAGGGTAATTTCCCATCGTCTAGTGAATCTTTCAAAGTCCTTTGTTACTTCTCTTTCGAAAATGGTCCCCTTGGCTTTGAGTTGAATTTCTTTTCTCCTTATTAAGAAGATGCTATCCATTTCAAACTGCTTACCTAAGGCAAAAATTGGTATTGGACCTACATGAAAGGGAATCGAACTCCATTTTTCTATATTGTATGGAGTTACTTGTCTTTTCTTCTCTTCCTTAACTTGTAATTTTATGAACCATAGCACTTGTTCTTTATGAAACCAGGGATGATTGGTAATTTGGCCTAGTCATTTGAGGCTCGAAGGATCCTGGTTCAGAGATTTTAACCTCATTAATTAGCATGACTAAGACGTAATTATTTAATGCAATTAATTAGTGTTAAGAATCAAAGATAGGGTGGCTAGGAATGGGATACGTTAGTTGGGCAAGTCCGTTGGGCACTAGATATGCAAGCTAGGGTAGTTCCACTTAGGATTTCGACAGAGATGGAGGTTCAAGCCCTCATTCTAGTGCCAAAATGTTAACGAATTTCTTCATCAACCCCAAAAGTGCAAGGATGAGAACTTTGGCTAAATATGGAATTTGGAGAGCCTAAATCGAGTGTTGGCACAAGGCGACACTTGGTTTAGTTAAGGCTTAAGAGGAGTGACAAGCAAGTTTAGATTCATAAGGGAATTATATATAAGACCAAGTGAAATCTTATATGCTTGAAGTAAATCCATATTATACGTTCAATTGATCAAAAATAGAAATAAAGAATGCGAGTACTTTTGAAATTCAAAGCAATCTTTGATTAGCAAATTATATATGCTTTGGAATTCAAAAGTAAGTCTTGATTCTAGATATCTTATCTTTACTCAATACAAGGTCGAGTGTACAAAACTCCAATAGTTCAAGTGCTACAGTAGGCTATAAATCCTCAAATCAATTTTGGTGTTACAAAGTTTAAAAATGTAAAAAGAGATAGAAGAATGATTCCCCCTTCCATTGTGCACCTAGGTCCATATTTAAAGGGGAGAAAAATGCGGCATGGCGCATGGTGCATAGCTTTGGCATGCTTGGTCTTGGTGGGTTCAATGTTGCACAATGCTGACCTTGCCTAACAACATCCTTTTCATCCTTAAGTTTAGGGCAAAGCTTCAGCGTCGCCTCATAAGCCGCACAACATCAATGACCTTCGGCATTGATAGCTCCAGCCACGATGATTAATATCCTTTGTTAGTGCGAATGACATCAGCTTGAATCGATGTTAGTATGAGGCAATATCAATAAGGAGCGGCTTTGGTAGCTTCTATGGATATTGACGACGTTCGTCATCAACATCGCATTTTTAAGAGGGCGGTATCTTCCAAGTGTTAATGAAATGAACAATATGAAGGTTGACTCTGTAGTATAGCGGCGTTAATCATTAATGGCGTCAATAATGGGCAGCTTTGATTATCTTGGTACTATCTGAAAGGAAACATTAAAGAGCGGCGGTATTGGAATAGAAGCAGCATCAAAGAGACGCGGCATCATTACTTTACGGCTTTGATTGCATGAAGTATCAGTGATAAGCGATGTTGATAGAAAGTAGCATCACTTTAGAAGGTGACACTGGTAAAATATGGCATCGTGAAATGCGATGTAGTCAGGTCGACATTCATTGATCGCTTACTGTATTGACAGTAGTCGATATCACTACTTCCTTGAAGGGACATGGCATCGGTTCTAGCAATATTGACAATACTCAATATCATTGCTCCTTTAGCTACACGCGATGTGATAACCCGGATTTTTGTCATCGGATAATTGAATAATTATCTGATTTTATTTGGATAAATAAATGGAATTCGGATAATTTAGAAATATCTGGATATATATGGACATATAAATGAGTTGGAAAACTATAATAAATATTGAAATATAAATACTTGGAAATGATAAATCTTGTAGGAAATTAATATATAGTATATAGTCAAACTTCATAATGTTGGGAATTTCAAGCATATACATATGGGTATATAAGTGTATGTGTGTGTGTATATGCCATGTAAAGTAGTATACATGGAAATTTGTAAAGGTATGAGTATATATATAAACAATTCAAATAAAATAATGTTTTCAAATTATTATTTTAAGTTAAAATTCTACATTTTCAAAAATACTAAAAATAAATATTTAGTAGTTCTAAAATATGGTGACCCAAAATAAGATTTAACAAAGATTTAAATACACTTTCTTTTATATTTGAAATTTATGCATTACATATATAAAGAAAGGTTCATAAACATAATATATGTTAATATAAATACATATAAAACATAAGAGGTATTTTAATATAAGTTTAAACATTTGTAAATATCTCATTCTTGCATATTAACACTTGTAAGAAAATGATTTTACGCATTGACAAATGTAAGCTTGGTATTACAAATGGAATTCTTCTTTTAATTTAAAATTAGATAACATGTATTAAAAAGAAGAACCAGGTTTCATTTTGACATTTATCAAAAACCTGAGAATCCAAAGGAAAAAAAAGAAATCAAACTCTTGAAAAAAAATTGACCTGAAGCAGGAGAAAAATTCAAACAATCTTCTACAAGTTCTTAAACCTAAAACTAAGCAATTTAAACTCAAAATCTAACAAGAAAATCAAGTTTGCAGATCAAACTCAAGAATTCGGTTCCAGTTATCAAACCATTTCCAGATTTTCAAACTTCCTCTATTCAAACAAAGGTGAGTAAACAATCTGTTTTACAAAGGATGACCAAATCTGATTTTCTTTGATGAATGTGGAATATATGCATGAATAAATGTTCAAGATAATGTGTGCATGAATGTATATTGTTGGTAATAGCTGAAGTATTATGTGCATAGCTGTATATATTTGCCTCTGTTGATTTTCAGTAAGCTTAAACATTTCGAAAATCAATTCCTCTTGCAATAAGGATTTTTAGATCATGATCATTGAAAGAAAAGTGATGATATGGATATGATTTCATTTTTAAAAATAGTTTGAAGTGATTAAATCAAGCAATTACTTCAAAAAAAAAATTTAACAGAAGAAGCTTATTCAAATCGAAAACTCAATTTATAAATTTTCATGTTTTGATTCTAAAATTGGACTCGTATATGGATTACATGATTTTTGATATAAATATTGTGATTTTTAATATTTTGGTCGTTGGGAATTTTCAACGAAGGGAAAATGGAGTCTCGTCGATTCTCGACGATCGGAGGGGAACTAGGTGCTGGGATTTGCGCTGGAGGAGGCTGGTAGTCGGTCGATCGATGGAAGAATATCACGTGAATTTCTCAAGCAATGTGGTGGCGAAACGAAGGTGAACTAGGGTTTAGGCCTGGGTTCAAGTAGTGGTTGTACTCGAAGCAAACATGGAGTCATCGTTGAATCGGTCGAATCGATCATGGAGCAAAAAGGCAGAGGGTGGTTAGACGAAGCCTTTGGCAATGGGCCAGGGTTTCCAGTGGCTTGTGGTGATCGGAAGAGAGGGAAGAAGGAGTGGTTTTGGTTCCAGCGATGATCGACCTTACTCGATTTTGTTTTCCAGCACGATCGATCTAGGGGGTCGAATCGACTTAGGGTTGTGTCGCCGACTTGAAGGTGGTCTGAGCGATGATCAAAGGGGATGGGATGTCGTGTGCATGTGTATGGTGATGGCTGTGTATTACTTTTGTTTCGAGAGGAGAAGAGGAAGCTCTCTCGAAGGAATACTCGGGGATAATGAGGGTGTTTCTCGAGTCGTTTTCGAGTTTTAGTGGGATAGTTAGCAGAGTTGAAATATAAGTAAACCTATTTAAAATTTAACAAGTAAAAAATAAAAAGAAAGAAAGGACTCGGGTTTGGGTATGGGATTGCACGAGTTTTTATCGGGTAAAAATGTTTAAGATTTTCAAGTATTAAGTTAAAAGCAAAATCAAATTTGAATTAATTTCTTAAAAACTAATCGTTTTAAATAATGATGTTATTTATATATTTGATTAAGTTAAAGTTGTATATTTTATTTTAACTTAAGTAGATTAATTCTTAAGTTTAATTTAAAACTTAATTAATAATGTAATTAAGTAATAATTAATAGGATGAAGTGATTTGAACTCTTTAATTTAACTTAAAGGTTTAAGTTAATAGAATGGTGATAAATTATTTTCGAAGTTTATTTAATAAGGATTTAAAAGGTAATTAAAATAATTAAAAAAAGATAAAATGGTTTATCTTTTAATCAATTAAGATCTTAAGTAATTAATGACTTATTAATTATTGCAAGTAATTAAGGGATAGTTAATTACTGAATGAGATTAATTAAGGTTAATTATTGAATGTGATTAATTTAAAGATTACTTGTTAAATGTAATTAATTTAAAGAATAATTAATTACTCGAAATGATTAGAGGACCATTAATGAATGTAATTAATTAATCAAGGAGATTAATTGAAAGTTAATTAATGTGAATGGTTAAAGCTAATTAATTTGTGTGGTAATTAAAGGTTAATTACTTAATGTAATTAAAGGATAATTAATCAAGGATGATTAATTAAGATGGATGATTAAAGAATATTTAATTAATTGGGTTGTAATTAATTAATGTTAAGTAAGCAGGATTAAGGTAATCCAAATGATTAAGTTGGTAATTAATTTAATTGGAGATTAATTAAATTAATTAGGAATTATATATATAATAAATCTTGCTTATGGATGATTGAATGATATTAGATGGCTTGGATTGTTGTTGTCTCTGATGGGAGATTTAGATGTGCTACGATATGATGGGTTGAACAATAATATTTTGGGTCATCTATCGATAATGAATTTTTGTGTGGTATAATATCCTATGTATAAATTGATTTGTATCCAATTAAAAAACCGTGATTAAAGATGTTATTGAATTTGAAGAGACCGGGGTCGGGTATCAAAAAATATCTGAGACCACTTCGATTAGTATTTTACAGTAATTCTTTATAGTTTGCTAGAAGCAAACGGGTTGTAATGAAATAAGTTAAGTATCATGGATATTTAAACTGGGTAACGATTCTTGGATATTGTTTTGAGATAAATAATTGACTTAAATAAGATTAAAACTCGTAGAAAAGTTTGAGTTACCCTGGTAATTCGCTTAAGTTATATAGCTTGGTATTTCATATTATATTGGTTTACTCACGTTGGTTTCCAGCCTGACCCGGGTGTTACTTTGATATAATGCTTTGGTCAGACCGAGTATTATAGATTTCCAGGTTAGGACGTTCTGGAGCTCAGGTGGCGAGCTGGATGGCAGGAACGTATGGAGTGTTTTTCTCCGAGTATATTATTGTTGTTCATCTGGGACAAGTTGTTATATTGTCCAGTTTATATGTTTTTGGTTGTGAATCTGATGTATTGATATAAATTAACAGATACAGTTTTCTTTGTATAACTGATATTATTTGATATTATATTTTATCTACCGCGAATGTGAGAATCTGTGTTTTGTTTCTGTTTCTTCTTCTACCTCCTTTTCTTTTTCTTAACAATCTGGAATTTTCGGCGTTCGATTGTTCGGCACTTCTACTGTGAACGTATTAGTGTTGAATTTTTGGTCGAAAATTCTGGGTCGTTACAGTTGGTATCATAGAAAAAGGTTAAGGGAGAACCTTGCCTCTGGTGGGTTTACTCATTGCGGATTGGGTCAGTGGTACCCTAGAATGAGTTGAGTAATATATATATGAGGGCGTACTTGTTATTTTCTTATATAATGATTTTAAGTGGTTTTAAAAATAAATGATTTTTATAAAAGTTTACATATAGAGTCGATAAATTTCCAATTATTATATAAAGAAATTGGTTTTTTGGTCATTGAAATTGAATAAGAATTAAGCGGTAAATGTACATATCCAAATAGAAATTGAATAGTATGAACTATACAAATAAGATCAACTAGAAATGGATTTAAACCAGAAATATAAAATGGTTATTGTGATGTTTGCTTCCTAATAATAATTATTGATAAAGCAAAATGAAAAGGTTTTAAGGAAATAAACATTTAGATGAGTATAACTTGTAATTTAGAATGGATTTAGATAGTGGAGTTTTAAAACATTTGAATTGTTTCAAAGTGATAAAAGAAAAGAATAAGTAATATTATTCAGAATATTTTTGAATGTAATCTTATTTTAAAATAAGAGGTTGTATGCAAACTTTAAAGGAATTTGTTTTAAATTAAAAACCCAAAGGTGGTTTAAAACTTGAGGTATGACTTGGTAGGCTAAGAAATAAATATGTATATATGTGTGGATACACATAATATCAAAGATGATTTGGAATAAACTCTAAAATGTGGAATTTTGATTTTCTCTGGGCTGTGATATAATAACCCAAAGTGATATAAGTTTTGAACTTATAAGTAAGAAAGAGTATTGATAGAAATTTGAAATTTGGAAGTGGAATTCAAATTTGAGTCGGGATAACGGGATTAAATTGAATTTAACTTAGAGGAAGTTAAATAAGTTTGGAATGAACAACCTGAATTGGAAATTTCAGGATGGAATTGAAATTTAACTTAGGGATGTTAAATGGGTTGATTTGAGAGGAGTTATATAAGGTCTCAAATGGGTTTGAGTTCTGGGAAAGGGTAATAAATGCTATTGATGGATGTTTTAAATAAATCGAATGTTTATTTACTTTGACTTATCCTAATATCATCAAGTTGTTATAAATAATCTATGAAACTATGAATTGGTTTGTTTAGAGTGAATTAAGAAGTGGAATTGTGGTATTTTACATCCATTGCAGAAATTAAATGGAAATAAAACTTTAATTTGAAATAATTTAAGTAATTTTGATTTTTGAAGATAAAAATTGAACTTGTGAAAGTGAAATCACTTTGAACTTAAGTTTGGATGTTTAAAGGGTAGCTTACAAAGTTAATTGTTAAGAATTGGTTTCAAAATTGAATTTGGGTAATAAATTGGTTTTGAAAGATTAAATTGTTTAAAATGGACTTGAACTATGATTTGAACCTAGAAATAAGTTTATGAAGTAGTAAAGGTAATTTAGAATGGAAATTTTAAATTTTGGACTAAGAATTAAATTGTTTTAAGATTTAGGCTATTGAATTAAAAGTAAAGGTCAATTTGATTTAAAGGAATTAAATCAACATTTGAAAATTTAACTCGAATTTATATAATTCAAGATGGTTTAAAGTGAGATTGAATTTGAAATTTGTTCAAATTAAAAGTTGATTTGAATAATTAGGAATTTTGATTAAAGTTGAATAGGTTTTAATTAAAATGGAATTTGATTTGAATTTGGAAAAGAAATTGAGGTTAATTAAACTTGAATTGGGATTGAATCAATTTAACAGAATGGGAAAGTGATTGGAACGAAAATTGGGTAGTTGAATAGTTTGGCTCTGGACTATTTTCAAAATAAGTTGTTTTAATATAAACCTATTTTTCCAAGTTACTTACTATACAATTTTTCTTTTCAAATCCAAACTATTTTATGCTTATTTTACAATTATTTTTTGGAACTATTTACTAATTTACAACTGTTTTATAAACTAATTACTATTTTTCAACTACTTTATAACTAATTACTATTTTACAACTATTTTGCAGTTATCTAACTATTTTATAACCATTTGACTGTTTTATAACTACTTAACTTATTTTTAGCTATTTTACAACTAATAGTTATATCTCAACTACTTATCTATTTTTAATTTTTCAAGCTATTTTCTAAATTTAAGCTGCACAAAGTTCACACTGTATGTAATCAAATACCAATTGAGATAAGTATTAGTGATAATGCAAATTGAAATTGAGGCCATTGTGAATATGTGAATAGAAATCAAAATGAATGTGAATAGAAAAGAGAATTGATTTGGCTAATAATCGATGGGGATAGATACGAAGGATGTACGAATGTTATTCTATTCGCATAACGATTTGATCCAAATTCGAACAAAGAATTTCGAGATAGTATATTGATGCGAGTTGGGATTTTTCACTCAATTTCAACGGCGAACCTGGATATGGATTTTTGATTGGTTGTGGAAATTCTCTATCATAGTTCTGACTATGCAAGGAGAATGACGGTTTCTGATCAAAAAACCAGATCTGAGTCCGCGCTAGGAAGTCGGATAAACGATACTAGTTCGGATGTGAAATTGTGTGATTGAGTGGGCAATCAGATTAATATAGCGTACGGATGATATGTGTACATCGTACTGGTTTGAATGAAATTGATATTGAAAATTTATGGATAAGAACTGTAAAATGATTTTTGAAATGAAAAGTATATTTTATGAAATATATGATGAAATAAAGTGGAAATTGGATATTTCTATGGTACAAATTTACTTTATGGAAGTACGTAATATGGAAAGTGACTTTATTGAGTAATCAAGCTTGAATATTGATTTGGCATAAACAAAGTTGTGTATATATAATTTATAAACTCCCCTTGTTGAATCTATAGCTAGAATAAAAAGGGTTTTTGAAAATATTTGAAGTATAAAAAGGAATTTATACAAGTATGAAGTGATCCAAAGATTTTCAAAGTTATATATATCTATATATATGAAGGATTTTATGAGAATGATTTTGGGAAAAAGGTTTTGGAACCTATGGATTTTGGAAAGGCTTTTGATTTTTGGGGAGAAATCAATTTTGGAAATTTGAAAAGCCTAGTTTGAGAATTATTGATTTTGGAATAATCGATTTTGAGAAAATGAGATTTATATGGGATTCATACTGGGTGTATGATTTGAAAAATACTATATGTGTATAGTATAAAGTGTCTTGAGAATGGCTTTGGGGAAAAAGGCGCTCCCTTGAAATGAACTTCTTAGGAGTACCATAGGTTGGTACTGCCTTAAGCCCCAAGGGAAGGCTCTAAAGTGGATCCTGTGAGGAAGTCCAGACAAACTGAAGTTCCTTAGGATTATTGGGTAGCGAAAGTCGAGGGCGCTGATGCCTACAGAGGCATTTGGGTTATGCTGTGACGACAATGTAACTCGATGTCGCTGCAATCTACTGTGGACCATAGCGGAAATCATGTGGAGGTGAGTGTCAATGGTCAACGTTAGATTTTACCAGGATAGCAACGTAACATCAGTTGACTGCGATCTATGGTAGAGTGGAGAAGTTTCATTTTTTGGTAGTGAAATTCAAGGGCGCTGATGCCGACAGTTACATGGGTTTTTTTCATGATGGCAACGTAACCCCGGATGTAGCTGCGATCTGTAGCGCGTTCCATGGTGTAATCGAGGGGCGTAGAGGCCTACAGTTATCTATGGTTTTGCCGTGATGGCGATGCAATCATCAGGTTAACTACGACCATGGAGGGGGTGATGATTTTAGGTATTGAATAAATTCTGGCTTTGTTCCTTTTCGGGGACGAAAAGATTCAAAGGAGGGGGAATGTGATAACCCGAATTTTTATCATCGGATAATTGAATAATTATCTGATTTTATTTGGATAAATAAATGGAACTCGAATAATTTAGAAATATTTGGATATATATGGATATATAAATGAATTGGAAAACTATTATAAATATTGAAATATAAATATTTGGGAATGATAAATCTTGTAGGAAATTAATATATAGAAATATAGGCAAACTTTATAATGTTGAGAATTTAAAGCATATACATATAGGTATATAAGTGTGTGTGTGTGTATATATACATGCCATGTGAAGTAGTATACATGGAAATTTGTAAAGGTGTGAGTGTTATATATATATATATATATAAACAATTCAAACAAAATAATGTTTTCAAATTATTATTTTAAGTTAAAATTCTATATTTTCAAAAATGTTAAAAATAAATATTTAGTAGTTCAAAAATATGATGACCCAAAATAAGATTTAACAAAGATTTAAATACACTTTCTTTTATGTTTGAAATTTATGCATTATACATATAAAGAAAGGTTTATAAACATAAAATATGTTAATATAAATAAATATAAAACATAAGAGGTATTTTAATATAAGTTTAAACATTTGTAAATATCTCATTCTTGCATATTAACACTTGTAAGAAAATGATTTTATGCATTGACAAATGTAAGCTTGGTTTTACAAATGGCATTCTTCTTTTAATTTAAAATTAGATAACATGTATTAAAAAGAAGAACCATGCTTCATTTTGACATTTTTAAAAAACCTGAGAATCCAATGGAAAAAAAAAAGAAATCAAACTCCTGAAAAAAAATTAACCTGAAGCAAGAGATAAATTCAAACAATCTTCTCCCAGTTCTTAAACCTGAAACTAAGCAATTTAAACTCAAAATCCAACAAGCAAATCAAGTTTGCAGATCAAACTCAAGATTCAGTTCCAGTTATCAAACCATTTCCAGATTTTCAAACTTCCTCTGTTCAAACAAAGGTGAGTTAACAATCTGTTTTACAAAGGAAGACCAAATATGATATTCTCTGATGAATGTGGAATATATGTTTGAATAAATGTTGAAGATAATATGTGCATGAATGTATATTGTTGGTAATAGCTGAAGTATTATGTGCATAGTGTGAGAAATGCAGATTAAGGATCTTAAGGCTAGGATATACACTAGAAGGGGGGTGAATAGTGTTTTAGAGAATTGTTAAATCTTTTTGAGTTTTTGTTAATTTGAACACAAATGTATGCAATATTCAGACACAGATATGATCATAAAAACAGACATAGATGTAGAAATAAAGTAAAAGCAGTAAAGGAAAGAGCACACCGGATTTTATACTGGTTCGGAGTTACCCTACATTAAGTCCCGCACACAAGTACATATTTCCTTTCAAAAACAATCTTTACAATTACACCCTCGATTTCAGGGCAACGAGGTACACCCTCCAGATTCACAATCCTCTGGGTAGAGATACTTGATTTCGCAGGCAACAAGTTCACCTAATTGATTTCCAAGGCTACAATCACACCTTATCTCGCTTGATTGATTTCCAAGGCCACAATCACACATTTTCTCGCTAAGTTGATTACAAAAAGCCTATAACTCTGAATAACACTGAGGATCTTGTTGAGATAGTGATAGAGAATCAAACCGAAGATAATCTAGTTAGATTCAATGTTGATTTCGGCACAGTAATGGTAAGAATATGTATATAGAAATGTGGAAGAAGAAGAAGAGGAGGAGTGAAAAACCAGAAAATCAGTATTAAAATTCGTTGAAAACATCCCCTATTTATAGAAGAACCACAGCCATGTCTATTCGTGAAGAGATATGACGAATATACACTTCTTTTGGAATTTAAATTTTGAAACCAACTGACACTATGCCGACATGGGTTCCTTGAGTATATTGATATGCCAAAGGAAATTTTGGTTATACATTTTTCTTTGAAAATAACTTCTATCTTATATTAAAACTATTTTAAACTTTATAAATATATTTGTCTATAGTTAAAGTACATAAGTAAATATATAGAATAATATATACAAAATTTTACTATAATTTAATGTTTAAATTTAAGTATAAATAAAAATATATTATTATTAAAGATAGTTAAAACTACGGATAATTTGATTTTGAAATTGAAGATTATTTTGAGGCTAAAATTATTTAAAATCAGGATAGATGTTTTTGATGCTTTTAAAACGAAGGTTTTGAAAACATTTTGAAAACAAGATATAATTTTGTAAAAATCATTTTGAATAAAAAATAGGGATACAAAACAATGTTCCGCTAGATTTTTCGTAGGTTCCATCCTACTTAGGATTCCATCCCTTTAACAGACTCGAAGTGGATTCCATTCCACGAATAAGTTGGATTTTAAGATGCCAGTGCTTTTCTAGGAGTTTTAGCAAAATTTCTAATTAAAACATAAATTACTTAAACTCTTGATAATCTTGATACTCATGAGTCTTCAATCTTGATATCTTGAATCTCTATACTGTACAGTCTTCATTCTTGGTGCCTGCATGGTTAAATCCTGCATATACATATACATCTAAACTTATACTGTTAGTATTTATATTTTATAATCTATTCTAAGGTTGTTGTCATCAAAACCATCATCTCAAGGACTAACAATCTCCCCTTTTTTGATGATGACAGCCTTTTTTTATAAAATATTACTTCTATCCTAATAACTCCCCCTTAATCTATGCGTAACTACTTTATTTTATATTTCTCTCCCTTTGTCATCAACAAAAACCAACTCCAAATATATCAACAAAAACTATATCACTCCTCCTAAATCTAATACTCTATGACATGTGATTATAATTATAGTGTTATCATAAATAATCAACTCTTAGATCTAAAACTAGAACTTAGTCCTAAACTACTAACTTTCTTAACTACGTATTCATATAATAACACATATAAGAACACAAATTATTCATTAATTATATTGTTGTATTTACATTTTCATGGGAAACGTAAGAAAGATCATACACTAAAAGGAAAAAGAGAAAAGAGACTAATGAGTGTCTTTGAAATGGAAGATCTATGAATCGAACTGTTTGGATAGTGGAAACATAAATTTCCACGTTGTTCGACAAGATTTCCATCTTTGTCAAAGCGCACTTCTCCAATGCAAACGACTTTGTCGTCATCTTCTGAGTGCACTTCTTTCATGTGGACTTCTTCTTCGCTGGCCTCTTGTATTTGATCTCTTGAAGAGTCTTCGTCAATCAAGATTGGGTTAGCATGATTGTCCATTAGAAATTTTTGCAAATTCCTAAGGATTTTGCCTTGCCTCTCTTGTTCCTTGGCCATTCGAAGTTGCATTACTTGGATTTCAGTCATTAACTGAAGTGCATCCTTCAGAGGATCTTCCATTTTCGTCACACAAGCGAGAATAGTACATTGAAATGGACCAAAAGTGGGAGAAGGAAACGAAAAGGTAGAATTTTTGTTTGATTTGGAAGAGGAGGCCATTGATTATTTGATTTCAGAGGACAGAACAAAGAGATTACAGAAAGAATGAATAAAATTTTGAAAATGAGAAGAATATATAACCAATTATTATGAATTTTGGTGGGAAAAAATTAAAAACAAAAAACGTTATATGTTGACATGGGTTGGGGGAGTATGTCGACATGGTCCTTTAAATTTTTATTAATTGATTTATTTTGATTTAGTTTTTAGTTATACTTTGTTATTTATATTTTAGTTATTGAACAAATACCTAATTCTCTTCTTAGTTTAGTAAATATAGATTCATTTAATGGTTTTGTTAATATATCAGCAATTTGATTCTCGAAATTAATATAATCTAGAGTATTTACTTCCTTATTTACATTATCTCTGAGAAATGATGTCTTATATCAATATGTTTAGTTCGAGCATGTTGAGTAGTATTTTTGGATAAATTTATCGCACTACTATTATCACAATAAATTGGTGATTTTGAAAATTTTAAACCATAATCTTTTAAAATTTGTTGCATATATATTACTTGAGAACAAGCCAAAGTAGCAGAAATATATTCTTCTTCAGTTGTTGATAAAGAAACTGTGTTTTGCTTTTTACTAAACCAGGAAATCAGTGAGTGCCCCAAAAAGTGACAAGTTCCACTTGTACTTTTTCAGTCTGATTTACAACCAGCATAATCAGCATTATAGTAAGATATTAAGTCAAAAGAATCATTTTTAGGGTAAAATAAGCCATAGTCAGAAGTGTGTTTAACATATCTTACGATACGTTTTACGGCTTTTAAGTAGGTCTCTTTAGGTTGGGATTGATATCTTGCACAGAGACAAACACTATACATGATATCAGGTCCACTAGTAGTAACATAGAGTAGTGATCCTATCAGTCCTCTATATATCTTTCGATTTACATCTTTCGAGAGATCTTCTTTACTAAGGTACTCATTGGTTGCCATGGGAGTGGATTTTCCACTCGCAGTAGTCAAACCAAATTCATTAATTAGGTCTTTAGCATATTTTTCTTAACTAATATAGGTACCATTATCTAATTGTTTTATTTGTAATCCTAAAAAGAAGTTTAATTCACCCATATGACTCATCTCAAACTCTTTTGTCATTATTTCAGAAAATTCTTTATTCATTTCAAAGTTAGTTGATCCAAAAATGATATCATCTACGTAAACATGTACTAGTTGAATATCATTTTTATTTCTTTTAATAAAAAGAGTATTATCTACTTTACCAATTTTGAAATTTGATTGTAATAAGTAAGATCTTAGTCTATCATACCAGGCTCTAGGAGCTTGTTTTAGACCATATAAAGCTTTCTTAAGTTTGTAAACATGATTTGATAATTTTTCATTTTCAAAAAGTTGTGGTTGTTTAACATATACTTCTTCTTTTACAAATCCATTTAAAAGGCACTTTTAACATCCATTTGATATAGTTTAAAATTATTATGATTTGTGAAAGCAAGTAGAATCCTAATGGCTTCTAGTCTTGCTACGGGGGAAAAGGTTTCATCGAAATCTATTCCTTCTTCTTGACAAAAACCTTGAGCGACTAATCGGGCTTTATTTCTAACTACCTCTCCTTGTTCAATCATTTTATCTTTATAAACCCATTTAGTTCCAATTATAGTTTTATTCTTAGGTCTAGGAACAAGTTCCAAAACATCACTTCTATTGAATTGATTTAATTCTTCTTGCATAGCCAAAATTCATGAATCATCAGTTGATGCTTCTTTTGGATTCTTGGGTTCAATAGTTGATATAAAAGCGACATTACTCATTTTACTTAGTTTATTTCTAGTTTTAACAACAAATTGCATATCTTCTAGTATATTTTCAATAGGATGATCTTTTAAAAGTTTAGTCCTTTTATTAGGATGATTAATTTCATTATAAGTTTTAGTAGGCTCTTGATTTGAACTGATTAAATCCTCTTCATCATTTGTATCTTCAAAAATTTAAGATTTTCATCAAACGAAACATGCATTGTTTCTTCGATATTGTTAGTACTTAAATTAAATACTCTGTATGCTTTACTTTTATTAGAATAT
This sequence comes from Allium cepa, assembly GCA_030765085.1. Taxonomy (NCBI): domain Eukaryota; kingdom Viridiplantae; phylum Streptophyta; class Magnoliopsida; order Asparagales; family Amaryllidaceae; genus Allium; species Allium cepa. Next base: position 626,559,566 of record CM060940.1, on the reverse strand, counting down.
CCGATAAAGATGCCTTTATCGGATTTAAAATCAAAATTTTCTAAGCTATCTTTGGTATTTAAAATAAAACATTTACTTCAAAAAATTCTAAAATAAGATACTTTGGTTTCTTTCTATGAAGAAGTTCATAAGATGTCTTATCACTTAAAGGTCTAATTAAAATTCTATTTAAAATATGACAGGCGGAAGCAACTGCTTTTGCCCAAAAATACTTTGGTAATTTTACTATCTAAAAACATGGTTCTCGCACACTCTTGAATTGTCCTATTTTTATGTTCTACTACTCCGTTTTGTTGTGGAGTTCTTGGAAATGAAAAATTGTGAGTTATTCCATTTTTATTGCAGAATTCCTCAAAATTTTCATTTTCAAATTCACCACCGTGATCACTACGAATGGTTATAATTTTTAGAGAAAGTTGATTTTGAATCCTTTTTGCAAAGTCACTACGCCGTAGATTGCATACTGCAACACCTAAGAAGTGATGCAGGAAGTGCCAAAAAATGTTGTTGTAGGCTAAAAAAGGGCAAAGGCAACACTTTCTCGGTGATGCATTTTGCCGTGTTGCCCTAGAGTCAAAGGCAACATCTTTGCGGCCTTAGGGCAACATCGGTTCTGTTGTTGCCACAAGTACCAAACTTACTAAAAAGTGGGCCCCAAAATCTGGGCCGAACATGTGGGCCCACATTATGGGGCCCACTAATTCTATGGCCCATCTTTGCGGTACCCTGTTGTGGGGCCCATATGCATTAATCTATGGTAGCACTTTTACCATCCAATGGCAACACTTTGCCAGTTTATTACCACATTTAACATCACAAACTGCAACATTATATCATATCTATGGCAACACCTTTTGCAATTTAAATTGGAAATGTACTGCAACATTATACTACTGCAACATTATATCATATCTATGGCAACATTATACTACAACATTATATCTAATGATAACATTACACTGCAACAAAGAACTTTTTATTTCAGAATAACCAGTAACACAGGTTTTACTTAGTCAAGTACAAAATAACAAACATGCTTAAAAACATAGCCAATGTATTCATATTACAGCCAGTACATACTAAATTCTACTTATTAACAGTACATTCATATTTGCGAGCCTCCAGTGCCATCATTGCCATCAGTGCCTCTAGTGCCTCCAGTGCCTCCATTGCCATCACTACAGACGATTGCACAAAGATCCCCAACATCAATTTGCATGTCAGGGTTTTCTTCGCCTAATTTCTTAAGCACCCATGTCAAGTTCTCCCAAGCATTTTGGTTCACCTTTGCATCAAATTCATTTAGGACCTTCTTGTTCACCTTTGCTTCGACTTCGTCGACTATATTTTCCCTTATCTTCGCTGCCAGCTCCAATATGTATGTGCTTGTTGTTGGGGCACACTTTGAAACTTCTGTAGACTTTATGTGCCGTCCTATGAGCCAAGATGGACCATGCGACTTTCCTCATTAGAAATCATTTCTTGAACAACTCCATCACTTTCTCCTTCATCTATTGCTTGAAATATACATAGAGTGATACCTTAACCAGCAGATTAAGCGGATTAATTTTATATTTGATATAATCCAAAACATGTGGAATCAATTCTAATATACAAGATTATTCCATAGAATCTGATGGAAACCGTGTTTTCTTAGCAGAAAATATCTGGTATTGGATAACATACTGTAGCTTATGTTATTAAACAAAGGCATGGGGTAGCGAGTTGTTTTGTGCTCTTGAGAATATGGGTCTAGTTATCAGCAATTTATTGTATATTTTCAAGAATAAATGGATTTGATATAATTTTAAACTACTCACATTTCATTGGGCTCTATCTCTACAGACTTCTGTAGTTTGGTTGGCACTGTTTGAAGTTGAGTTGAAACCTGAAAATAAAATATTTAATATTGACAATGAAATGGGCATACATTTATAACTATATGCAAGATTCGATTAGTAGCAGAAATCTCGGTACATTGAACAAATAAATCAGTGGTAGCTTTGAATTTTGCTTACGTTTTTGCCTCTTCCTATACAGCTTCTTGGATAGGGCAGCGATTATAGGGAGCCCAACGGAGCAAAAAAAAAAATGGGAACTATCTACGCTAACAGACGTAGAAGAGGTAAAGATGGTAATACGCATGCTTCCTATCTGTGCAACAACTGTACTATTTTGGACCGTATATGCTCAAATGACGACATTTTCTGTATCACAAGCAACAAAAATGAACCGAAACATAGGATCATTTCAAATACCTTCGGGTTCACTAACAGTCTTTTTTGTTGGTTCTATCCTTGCAACGGTTCCATTTTATGATCGTATTGTGGCCCTAATATGTCGTCGCCTTACTAGACATCCTCAAGGACGTAGTCCTCTTCAACGAATTGTAGTTGGCATTGTGCTTTCTATACTCGCTATGGTTGCAGCTGCTTTAATTGAGCACCGCCGCCTGCATGAGGTACTATCATAAACAACTGTAGCCAATGATTTTTCTAATTCCATAACAACTTTATAAGGAAAAATTGATCAAAATGATCGAACGATCAAAATAGGTTTTTTCCTGCCATCAAAATGTCATACGGATAATGGATAGAAGTTTATGCATTCGAATAATATTGTATATACAATTTAACAGGTACACTCAAATGCACCGCAGATGAGCGTATTCTGGTTAGTTCCGCCGTTTTTTCTAGTAGGTTCTGGAGAAGCATTATGTTATCGGGGTAACTGGATTTCTTCTTAAGAGAATGCCCAAAGGGGATGAAGACAATGAGCACGGGTTTGTTTTTAACCATGTTATCACTTGGATGTTTCTTTAGCTCTGTAATTGTAACAATTGTGCATAAAGTGACTGGGGAGAGCGGGCCAGGAGCATGGCTTCCTGATAATTTGGACAAAGGAAGGTTAAATGATTTCTATTGGTTGGTGGCCGTGCTAAGCACAGTGAACTTGGTAGTGTTTTTGGTGTCTGCCAAGTGGTATGTGTACAAAGAGAGTAGGTTGGAAGAGGAGATTGAACTGAAAGACGCTTGTTAAGTTCGATTTCGTTTTGAGTGATTACAAATGTGGATTCTTCATGATGATGTGTTATTGTGCTATTACGTACCTGTAAAAAAGAAAAGACAAAACAAGTTCAGAATTGATGTTATATATCAGCCTGTATTTTTGACCATGCCCAATGTTATATATCTTACTTGCACTAGAAAAGCCTGTTTTATACGAAAGATTGCATTACGCTCTATGTATTGGTGTTTAAATTTGTTGAACTAGAAAATACAGTTTACATCCCGGCAATAGAGTACTGAGAAGTAGTGATACTCTTTTAAATTTGAGCATTTCCTATCCTTTCTTCTTGTAATATTCTAAAATGATCACATGGCATCGGTTGTATCACATTGTCAAATACGTGTTAAAATAAAATGTTAAATGATAAAAAATATATTTACTCACTCCAATGCAAATACATAATAATCAAGAAAGTTTGTTACTTTGCTTATGTGACATGTCAATAGCAGTGGTTATTATTTATCATTGATTGTCAAGTAGAATGTTTAATATAAAACTTGCCTCATAGTGTTTCATAGTCAATTTAAATTACCACTAGAGATGCGACTTTAAAGAATTATGTCAATTGCCTATGTTACATTAACTTCACCTCACTTTGCATATGAAACGTTCATATGGGTTTTCAACCAAAATGATCCTTTCACATGCCCTGAGTTGAATATTCTAATGTCCGCCATCTACCCCATTTAAACTGACAACTGAAGTATATCCACAATTGGCAGTACTGAATTCATGGTTTTATAATTTTTATAGGTCAATTGTTATAATTACCCTTTAGGACAACTAGCTAAAACCATGACTACAATTGTACATAGAAAGGCATACTGGTTCACATTCAACTGAAAGAAAATCAAACAACTAGCAACAATTGGAGTCTTAATAGAGAAAGAATAAAAGGATACAATGCTTTAACAGAAACTTAGGGTATCAGTACTTGAAAATGAATATGCAAAAATGTATACAAGAGTCAAACCTTCAAATAGCGGTCAAGGAAAAGCCAACGTTCTGTCACAAACAAAGTGCATATCTAGTACCAGAGTAGGAGCAGGCGTAACCACAGCCTAAATCAAAAAAGACGTCGTCCCCAAACCATCAACATTCAACTTACAAATAAATCAAATCAACAAAGAAGCCCAATGTCGACAATATAATTTTTTTATAAAAAAAAGTCAAAGATCAGTGAAACAACCAGAGACATTTCCTGTTGTAAATGGGACGAGGTCTGTGGAAGAAGAATATGACGATTCGGACAGCGATCGATGTTGACTACCGACGAGGAGATATTCAATCAAATCAAGAAAAATTTGAAATATACATAGAGTGATACCTTAAGCAGCAGATTAAATCGAAGCCCTAACTGAAATTCGAAACCCAAACGAACCGGAATTGAAGACCTAATCGAAATACCGAAGCCCTAATTGAACTTGAACTCGAACTTGCCCTAATCGAACCCCAATTAAGCTTGTAAACTTAAAACTTTTAGTCCTAATTGAAATCGCAGAGTGTTTGAGTGTTTGAGCAGCAGAGTCATATTTTTTTAAGTGTTTGAGTGAAACCCTTCAATATTTTGTTAACTTTTACCGCTTTGTTTTTGCTTCCCGCGTTAAAAATTATTTCAACCCGTTTTTTTTTCAGCCTGCACTCATTTTTTATAATATTTTATAAGTCTATAGCAACTGCAACATAGTGTTGATATCTATGCTAACATCCTGAAGCTAATGTTGTAATAGACAAAAATCAGCATAGCTATCGTTACATTGTAGCTAGCAACATCTTGTATTTTCGTTGTAATAGGCCATCTATGACGTAGTGAGTTCTTAAAACATTCAAAAGTATCACTTTTATGTTTCAAAAATATTGTCCATGTAAATCTAGAATAATCATCTACAATTACAAAAACATATTTACTATGATTTATTGATAGAATTTGAGATGGACCAAATAAATCAAGGTGAAGTAATTCAAGAGGTTTTGAAGTTGAAATCGTATCTTTTAATTTAAAAGAACTTTTTCTAAGTTTTTCTAATTGACATGCATCATATAGACTATCTACTTTGAAATTCATTTTAGGGAGACCTCTTACTAGATCATGTTTTGATAGTCTAGATAAGAATTTGAAATTCTGTAACGTTTCGATTTTTCATTGCCGAAAAAACCGAATAGTTAGGGTTTTTAAAAAGAAGAATTTAGGAAAAGAGAAGAGAAGAAGGTAGAAATTATGGAGGAGAGAAAATAGAAATTTTTTTTAAATAGGAAGAAAAAGAGAATAGAAAATAGATAGAACGGAACAGAAAACAACAGAATCACATCAGAATCTCACAATTCGCAGCGGAACAACATATAATAAATAAATGAATAATCTTCAAACAAAGAACTATCACTTATTACATTTTATACATTACATTACATCATATCATCAGAGTGTACAACAACAACAACAAATATTGCAGCGGAAAAAGAAATACTATATAAGTAATACGCCATGCCATCCAGCTTGCCTCCAGCAACTCCAGAATATCCAGAATATCCTGATAAACCTTAACTCTTGACTGCCCGTGTGAAAATTGGTGGGCACCCAGAGTTTAGGAAGGAAAACAATAAACTCCGAGTCAGTCATGTGACTGGTGTGAGAACTCAAAACAGTTTATTTAACTTTAAAATCAAAATATAGAGATATTTTTAAATTCAATTCGCAATGCTTTTAAAAATGAGACTACCATAAGGCCTCCCGCACACACACACAATGCAAACGCAGAATCGGAGGAGATTTCTCCTTATGATAGTCAAAGATGCTTGATACGCATTTAAAATAACATTTGATATTATTACTAGTGCATAGTGTAGAAGAAATTCATTTCGAAAGTAGAATATAAATCTTAGCCAACATAGACATTTCGAACTATGCCTACTATAGCTACCATCCAAACAGTGTTGCGACACCATAAGTGAATGATAGGTTCTACAACTAAAACCGTACAAGTTTCGTATTGGGAATTGGATTTCCAACAAATGGTCAGGCCAAGGAACTTCCCATTGCCACATGAGAATGCCTCTGGAAAGACATCCCCGAGAACCAAACCAGAACTCTACCAACACAAGGCCGGGTTACCCCTAACTGGGTAACTACTAACACGAGCACGCCATTCCCCGATCGTAAACGACCTTTCTCACGGGATCCCGATAGCCAACAACCACAAAGTAATAAATTCGCAGTAACCACATTGGTTAAATATCTGGGCTCTATACCATGATACCACCTCTATCCAGAAGGAAATGTACATACCCTAAAGGGTGCTACCCCTCATAACCTTGCCGCATCTTTCCTGTTTTGACCATTTCCGGGGTGTGAGGCTCGACGAAGTCACGTCCACAAAAACATACTTTATACAAAAGCCATGCTTTGGGTCAACAAATGATCAACACAATGATCACCAAGATAGACGATCAAATAAACGATCCTATCACAATAATCAACACAATGATCATTTCAGCAACACTCAGCATGTCACATTACCAAATTGGGAATATATCGTTGATAACTTCAACTATATAACCTCTGAGCTCGTACGTCTCAGAGAAGGGTGTTAAGCTAAAAGAATAAATTCTCTGCCACCAACAGAAATATATTTGAAAGAAATCGGCTTTATATCTAAACTTGTAATGTCAGACACACAATCCATACAAGTCTGTTCCGGGCTCGAACAAAACCGAAGGCACTTCTCACGAAGCCCTTGAAATCCGGGTATTCACAATCCCGATCGAATTTCCCATCACTTAAGGAATCTCAATACCAGGAGCTACCCAGTGCAGAGACAATCGATAGGTCATTCTATCGCTTTTGCAAATACTCGGTCTTCAACACCGATCTTCAAATGCAATTCACAACGACGTATCACATATTCGGAATGGGTTATACGACCCTATGGTCCTTTCTCGGTTAACTCGAATAGTGAGCGCTTATTCAAAAATAAGTGTAGCATTCACATTCAAACAAATCACATCTATTACCCATTCAAAGGGAAATATTGATAGTCGGTTATTGAGCTATCAATGGATATGCACACATCACCAGTTTCCAAATAATTTTCCAAATTATTTATTTTCCAAAATATCTTTATAAGATATATAATTTCAACACTTCAAAAATAAATCAATATTTATTTTTTAAACAAATTCCACTTTCACATATAAATTCTATAATGAATTTATATTCCAAAATATCTATGCATATACGATTTCAACTATCCATTTTCAATTTATCTTCAAAAAGATAAATTCTAAATATTCACTTCATATTGGAAAAACAATTCCATACTTATTCAATAAGTAATTCACAAATCTTTTTATTTTCAACACTTAGAAAATATTCAATATACTTAAATCGAGATTAAGTATATATTTCATTCTATTAAGGAAATCATTCTCTTAACATATTTATTTGGGCCAAAACGAATGTTGCGTAAAACATCGTTACGACAACCCAAAATCACTAGTATAGGGATTCGAATTTTTAAGATAGATATATATATATCCCAATACTATACAAAACATTTCCTTTCGGAAATCATTTACTATGACAGCAGTGTTATAGTCTACTATTTCCTTTTAATTTCTTGAAAACGTCTATTTCAACAATTAATGTTGAAATCTATGGTTTCGAATCTCAACACATTTTAAAACAACGTTAGATCGTTTTAATTCAATTTCAAATATCACATTCAAAACAATTTCTTTAACGTGTTATTCACTATTCAAAAACGTGAATATACTTCATTAACAATTTCATCCTTTTATTCATTTTAATTCAAAGGATTATTCACTATTCAAAGATGTGAATATAACTCCATTTATAGGTTTCAACAATTAACTTATCAAAATAAGTTGTTTGCGAATTTATAAAACAACGTTTATAAATTCCATTTCTATTTATTTATAAAAGCTTCCTTTTTATAAATTCTTTTATTAACCTATTCCAGTTTATAACTCAATTATAAACTAAAAGTTCATATTATAAGTGAAATACTTATAAAACGATTATTTTACAAAATCGTTCTTTTTAACTTCCCAAATTATAAATCTTATAACTTATAAGATTCATTCATTTATCCAAAATCATTATTTTAATAACTTAATAAATTTTATAAACCTACTGCTTATAAAATTCCATTTATAACTTCACCGTATAAAATTCTATAAATTCCATTCAATTATGAAATTCATTTTCACTTCATTCAAACACTTATAAAAACTCGTTTTATAATGTCCATATTTCAATTTATAAATATCCATTTATAAATCTCTTAATATAAATCAATTTATATTATTCTTTTAAAACGTCTTCAAATTCCTTTATTATTTCACCATTTTGATTCATAAAATAATTAAATTTTATAAATCCTATATTTAAACTTTTCACAATAAATTCTAAAATCCCGATTAAACTATTTTATAAAATCATTAGCATCATATTCTCAAAAATCAGTTTTTAACTATATTTCTCAAAAATCATAATTTTTATAACATTAAAAATTATAACGTTTATTTATTTAAAATGGATCAATTCCAAAATTATTTTATAAAACGTATACTTTCTAAAATCACTTTAAAATCATTTTAAAATTCCAAAATCTGGGTCCAATGATGCTACACACCAAATAGTCAATCACGACAACAACGATATCATATATCAATATGATAATCCATCAAATATCAAAATATCTGAAATCTAATAAATACTGTTGAGGAATCCAGTTGGATCCCTCCAACCTGTTTTCCTGCATCCACAAACATTAGCACAATACCAATTTCGCTCCAGTACGAAATTATCGCGGTACATGTTCTTATTAAATATTATCCGCTTAATAACGGCGCAATAGGGTCTCATCCGCTAAAAAATACGGGAAATCATCAACTGCAATATATACATATGCCAATATATATATATATATATATATATATATTGATATTATTTATAATACCAATTTCACTGTTTATGAAATATTCGCGGTATATGTTTTTATTAAATAACATCCGCTTACTAACGGCGTATAATGTCTATTTTAACAATCAATAGATATTAATCAACATTCAAACATGCATTCAAATATTTTAAATCTAACTATTTAAAATAAAATCGAAACTGATTCGATTGAGTGAGAAGTTCTCACCTTGATTTTAAATTCCGTTTTAGCGATTTATTTCGAATAAAATTAAACGGACGTTTAATTTTACCCAAAATTTTCACTAACTCCAAACGACTCCAAACCAACTCCATCACGTAGTGCTCGTCCATACGATTCCAACGCAACTGGTTTCGTGCGTTTTCGACCTCGTATGAAAAAGTTATGTATTTTCAAAGTTTACACGAATTTAAATTAACTAAATTACAACATAAACTTTATATTTTAAACCTAAAAGCATCTGGACCCTTGGATCCCCCCCAACCTTTATCACAGCCGCACCCTTCATCACCTACATCACGCAACATCCCTAGGTGATAGCCGAACGCACAAAACCCACAAATGTAGATTAGGGTTTGAATTTGCAAACTAATTACTCGATGAAACTCGATCAAACCACTTGCAATAGGAAGCTCTTGACCCCCTCTACCTTCGCCCACCACCATAGCCAACTCGGCCCTCACCTGCGCCTGGAATTGCGTGCGCAAGCGTGGCCGAACGCAGGCCATTATCTCCCTCCTCGGTGCATCGTTTTAGATCATAGCCGTTCAACTTGAAGCTCTCACTACACTCTACAATTTCTTAGTTGGAAGTTTCATGAATGGGTTTGTGGATTGAAAGATAATTGAAGATGAAATCAAGACAATTTCGGCCATTCATTTTGTTAGTGGCGGCTGGCTATTATAATTAGGGTTTGGGTTATGATGTTGAAGATAGTGAGGCCATGGTTCCTTTTATAGATTTTTGAATAAAACACTATTCATTCACAATTTTTATTTAGATTATTCAAACAACTAAACAATCAACTTACATACACTTTAATAATTCTGAAAAATTATTTCTTTATATATAAAATATAATCAAGGCAAAATTATTTCATTTACCCAATTTTAAAAATCAATATTGTGCCGAATTGTTCTATTCAAGTGTTTAGAAACCCCTTCGGCATAGTTGTCGAGACCACGCTGACGAAGGTTCATATACCACTCAATAAACCAATCATCACAATATAAAACAATTTTATATTCACTAACAAATACGCTCTCATAGCTATTATTACACTCAAACTCAATCTAGAGCACTACTGACTCTATCTCTAATGAGTAATACCCAACAGAACCATGGTTGTCGCTTAACCATAAGCTCTGATTGACACGAAATTTGAAATCCGGTAATAACTAACTATTACGGATCCAATGGAACTGGTTTCGTTCAATTCTGAGACTGTTCAAAAATTGACTATTTTCACTAGTCGATTTAAATATTAAAATATTCAATTTTCACAAATTAACTTTTAATTCGATTTTAAAAGTTCTAAAATATCGTTCTAACTCCCATATGATAAAATAAAATTTTACAAATCATTTTCAATCAAATTTAACTATATTTTTCAATTATTTCCATAATTTAACATATTAAATTATCGATTTAATTATTCAATTAAATTCAATAATTCAAATTAAAATTTATTTGACTTATAAATTCACTTATTAATATTTAAAATTAATTAAATATTCACATTTTAATTTCTAAAAATTCTGGGTCGTTACAAATTCAAATGCCCAAATCTCTTATGCCAAATCCAAGGGTCACTGGTATTTGCCAAAAGACACAAGTTATCATTTGAAACTTTTATACTAAGAATATAAACAATATTTTTCCTGATTCCCTCAAATATTATGGTTGAATTATTATCTTCAATGTGGCACTTATCTTTTTCAAATTTAATTTTATATCCTTTAGCGTAGAGTTGACTTATACTTAGCAGGTCATGTTTCAGATTCTTAACTAGCAAAACATTAGTAATAATAGAATTTTCAGAGTTACCAATTTGCCGATGTCAATGACATATCCTTTTGAGTTGTCTCCGAAGTTAACCAGTCCTCCGTCTTTGTATATTATAATATTCAACATTTCTAGATTGCCAGTCATATGTCTAGAACATCCACTATCGAGTATCCATTTGTTCTTTTTGATCTGCACAATTTGTCCGTTGTGGATTGATTCCTCAATTCCCATAAAGCATGTTTCATGCACATCAAACAATTTTGGTAGACAACTTGAATTTGAACATTGATTATATGCAGGCTCATGAGACAACGATGATCTGAATATTTCTAAACTAATATTAATAAACATAGCCATTTTTAAAAAAAAAATCAAACATCAGATTATGAAAGTTTGAAAACCTTGCTCTGATACCAAATGTGAGAACTGCGAAATAAGGATCTTAAGGCTAGGATAAACACTAGAGAGGGGGTGAATAGTGTTTTAGAGAATTGTTAAATCTTTTTGAGTTTTTGTTAATTTGAACACAAATGTATGCAATATTTAGACACAGATATGATCACAGAAACAAACATAGACGCAGAAATAAAGTAAAAGCAGTAAAGGAAAGAACACAATGGATTTTATACTGATTCGGAGTTACCCTACATCCAGTCTCGCACACAAGTGCGGATTTTCTTTCAAAAACAATCTTTACAATTACACCCTCGATTTCAAGGCAACGAGGTACACCCTCCAGATTCACAATCCTCTGGGTAGAGATACTTGATTTCCCAGGCAACAAGTTCACCCAATTGATTTCCAAGGCTACAATCACACCTTATCTCACTTGATTGATTTCCAAGGCCACAATCACACCTTTTCTCGCTAAGTTGATTACAAAAAGCCTATAACTCCGAATAGCACTGAGGATCTTGTTGAGATAGTGATAGAGAATCAAACCAAAGATAATCTAGTTAGATTCCATGTTGATTTCGACAGAGTAATGGTAAGAATATGTATGTAGAAATATGGAAGAAGAAGAGGAGTGAAAAACCAGAAAATCTGTAATAAAATTCGTTGAAAACATCCCCTATTTATAGAAGAACAACAGCCATGTCTATTCGTGAAGAGATATGATGAATAAACACTTCTTTTGAAATTTAAATTTTGAAACCAACTGACACTATGTCGACATGGGTTCCTTGGGTATGTCGACATGCCAAAGGAAATTTTGGTTATACATTTTTCTTTGAAAATAACTTCTATCTTATATTAAAACTATTTTAAACTTTATAAATATACTTATATATAGTTAAAATACATAAGTAAATATATAAAATTATATATATATATACATATATATATATAATTTTACTATAATTTTATGTTTAAATTTAAGTATAAACAAAAAATATTATTATTTAAAGATAGTTAAAACTATGGATAATTTGATTTTGAAATTAAAGATTATTTTGAGGCTAAAAGTATTTGAAATCAGGATAGATGTTTTTGATGCTTTTAAAAGGAAGGTTTTGAAAACATTTTGAAAACAAGATATAGTTTTTGTAAAAATCATTTTGAATAAAAATTAGCGGATACAAAACAATGTCCACTAGATTTTTCGTAGGTTCCATCCTAGTTAGGATTCCATCCCTTTAACAGGCTCGAAGTGGATTCCATTCCACGAATAAATTGGATTTTAAGATGCCAGTGCATTTCTGGGAGTTTTAACAAAATTTATAATTAAAAGATAAATTACATGAACTCTTGCTAATCTTGATACTCATGAGTCTTCAATCTTGATATCTTGAATCTCTATACTGTACAGTCTTTATTCTTGGTACCTACATGGTTAAATCCTACATATACATATATTTCTAAAATTATACTGTTAGTATTTATATTTTATAATCTTTCTAAGGTTGTTGTCATCAAAACCATCATCTTAAGGACTAACACATAGCACTATATATTTGTCTGTTGATTTTCAATAGGCTTAAAACAGTTTGAAAATAAATTCCTCTTGCTATAAGGATTTTTAGATCATGATCATTGAAAGAAAAGTGATGATATGGATATGATTTCATTTAGTTTGAAGTGATTAAACAAAACAGTTGCTTCAAATTTTTTTTACAGAGGAAGCTTATTCAAATCGAAAACTCAATCTATAAATTTTCAAGCTTTAATTCTAAAATTGGATTCGTATATGGATAACATGATTTTCGATATAAATATCGTGATTCTCGACGATCGGAGGGGAACTAGGTGCCGGGATTTACGTTGGAGGAGGTTGATAGTCTGGCGATCGATGGAAAAATATCAGGTGAATTTCTCAAGCACTTTGGTGGCAAACGAAGGTGAACTAGGGTTTAGGCCTGGGTTCAAGTAGTGGTTGCACTCAAAGCAAACGCGGAGTCATCGTTGAATTGGTCGAATCGGTCATGGAGGAAAAAGGCAGAGGGTGGTCAAACAAAGCCTTTGGCAATGGGCCAGGGTTTCCAGTGACTTGTGGTGATCGGACGAGAGGGAAGAAGGAGTGGTTTTGGTTCCAGCGATGATCGATCTTACTCGATTTTGTTTTCCAGCACGATCGATAGTTCTAGGAGGTCGATTCGACTTAGGGTTGTGTCGCCGACTTGAAGTTGGCCTGAGCGATGATTGGAGGGGATGGGACACCACGTGCACATGCACGGTGGTGGCTGTGTATTAGTTTTGTTTCGAGAGGAGAAGAGGAAGCTCTCTCGAAGGAATACTCGGGAATAATGAGGGTGTTGCCCGAGTCATTTTCAAGTTTTAGTGGGTGTGTTAGCAAAGTTGAAATTTAAGTAAGCCTGTTTAAAATTTAACAATTAAAAAAATTAAAAAGAAAGAAAGGACTCAGGTTTGGGTGTGGGATTGCACGAGTTTTTCTCGGGTAAAAATGTTAAAGATTTTCAAGTATTAAGTTAAAGAATTTCAAATAGAATTAAGTATTAAGTTAAAGATTTTCAAGTATTAAGTTAAATTGGCATGACTAATTGGAATTTGAATTTAATGTGAATAAAAAAATGATTTATAAAGTTGAATTTAATTTTATTTGAATTTTAATGATGTTAGAGAACTTTTAAAATTGAATTAAAAGTTGATTTGTAGAAATTTCTTATTTTAATATTTAATTGACGAGTAGAAATAGCTATTTTTCATACAGTCTTAGATTTTGATGAAACTGGTTTCATCGGATCTGTATGTTATATTATTGTAAGCTTTCATATTTCATGTCAGTGGAATTTACGGTTTGTCCGGGGCAAATTAAAACGCATAGAAATCGGTTTAAGTGAATTTTAAATTTAAATATTCAATTTGAAAACCTATCTTCCAAATATGATCGAATTGGCTCCTGCTATATATTCCATTGTGTTCGGAATATGAGTAAAACATTACAAACGCCAGGCGGCATGCTTCATTTCGAGTTCGAAAATTTTCGGGATGAATAGTGTTTCGGAATTTTCTATAACAGGACAAATTATTTTCCTATTTTCACTCAAACCCTAGGGTTTCAAGCCAGCTGCCACCTTATCAATCAATGGCTGAAAAAGTCGAAACTTCCTCCTCTATTATCTTCCAGTCCATCATCTACACGAGAAACTCTCAACTAACAAATTGTTGATGATGAATGTCGCACGTTCGAGCTCGAATATCGATGCATTAGGGCAGCCGAATGGGGCTGCTCTCTGGCCGTGGGCATGGCATGGCAAGGCGCGTCGAGTGGTAGCCTCTAATCATTGTGTAAGTGAAGGTGGTGGTCGTGGCAATTAGTTGAACTCGGCGGCTTCATGGGTTCGATTGCGTTTGTTTTCACGATGGAGGAGAAGCTTGTGCAAACGGCCCAGATCTAAGGCAAAAGAAAATGAACGGCTTTGATAAAAGAAGGTTAAAAAAAATTGGAATTAATTACCTTTTAAATTGTATAAACTTTGTAACGCTATAACTTTTTCATACGAGCTCCGTCTTGCGCGAAACGAATTGAGTCGGGTCCGTACTGACGAGCACTACATTTTAGAACTGGTTTGGAGTTGATTGGAACTAGTGTGAATTTTGGTTAAATTAGATGCTCGTTTAATTTTATTCGGAATAAAACACTACAATTGCTATTGGAATCAATGTGAGTACAACTCACTCTTTCTGACTCATTGATATTTTTATATAAGTGAGAATAAATTTTATTTATATTAATTGATGATTGTTTGGAAGTTTATTAAAGGAATATCATCCACGATTTTGGAAAGTGGATAATCCTTTAATGAATATATAAAGTAATTTAATTTGGTAAACGAATTATATCCATGATTTTGGATAGTGGATAATCTTTTAATAAATGTGTAGAAACATTAATTTGGCAAATGAAGTATATTCACGATTTTGGACAGTGGATAATCTATTAATAAAATGGATATTTTTGAGAAGTGATATTATAAATGGAGTTAAACCGTTTTTAAGATGTTTTAAAATGTGTTGAATATCGAAACCAGAGATTTCAACATTCATTGTTGAAATAGACATTTTCAAGAAATATGGAAATGTTGGACTATAACACTGTTGTTATAGTAGATGATTTCTGAAAGGATATATTTTGTATAGTATTGGGATTTATATATCTATCCAAATTTCGAATCCCTATACCAGTTATTTTGGGTTGTCGTAACGATGTTTTACGCAACATTCGTTTTGACCCAAATAAAAGATATTAAAGAGAATGTTTTCCTCAAAGAATAAAATATATACTTAATCATGATTTAAGTATATAGAATATTTTCCAAGTGTTGAAAATAAAGAGATTTGTGAATTACTTATTATTAAATAAGTATATGGAAATGTTTTCCAATATTGAAATGGTTTTGGAAATATATCTTTTTAAAGATAAATTAAAGTGAATATTTGGCAAATGATTGGATTAATAAAAGATTAATTGAAGCTCTTGGTGATTGTATATACTGCTAAATATTTGTTTGTTTGCTTTGATAGTTAAATAACCGACTATCAAGTGTTGGCCATATTTTAGTTCCTCGACTTGATGTGGGAACTATTAAGTCGTACACTCAGTATGTAGCCTTCTGTGTAGGCTTGATCATCACTTGTGTTGAGAATGCTGATCGTATAGTGCGGAGTATTACTCCAATCTATCGAGCTTCCTTCTTGGCCCGAAGGATAGCAAGTTGAAAGTTGGTGACATGATAATTCTATGAGACTTAGTTTCTGTGTGAGGTTGAAAAATGCTTTTGTGTTGTTGGTGCAAAGAGACCGGGATCAGATTTATCTGAAAACCACTTCGGACCAATGTATATGCGACGATTGTGTAGGTTGCTTGTGATGATATTGATATTCCAGATTTTCATAGTAAGGGACTGCTTGTTGATCGTTTGGGGTTAAAATCCCAATATACATCTAGTAGCAGTGGTCTCTTCATTATGAAATATCCAATGCGAGAACTATTCGCTACTAATTCTAGGGATTTCCCGACATGATGTGGTAGGAAAGTACCTTCGGTTTGTCCTATTCCTGGACAACTTGCATGGATGTTTGTCTGACATTGCATTTCTACAGATTACATACATTGAGTTTTACAATCGTACTTCAATGGTGGCAGAGAGTGCAACTTCTCTTAGCTTAACACCCTTCTTGAGACATACGAGCTTAAGGGTTGTACTTTTGTGGAAGGCAATTAGTAGTTAACGGAAATGGTCGTGTGGCATTCTAAGTGATGTGATTGTGATATGTGAAAGGTAATCGTTACCTCCTCAGGCCTCATAATCCGAACATGACCAAAACAGGGGTTAGATGCGGCAAGGCTAAGTGGGTCGCTCCCATCAGGGTATGATCATCTTTTTCTAGATATATCTTTACACGCTATGACGTCGTGTATCTGACTATTGTGGTTTATATGCTAGAGGGCCCTCGGAAAGGTCGGTAGCGACTAGAGGATGACATATTCGGTACCATCTAGTTATAAAGATGAGCTTTTCTTGTGTTGGTTGAGAAATTTTGTGATGTTTTCTCGGTACATTTTTTGGAGATCTACTACCGGAAGGTAGTCCCTTCACGTGGTCATTTGTATGGAAATCCAAACTCCACTACTTATCTGCCAATTTATTTGTAGAGCCTTGTATGCTGGTATTTAATAATGGTAACAACTTCGGCTATTTTGAATGTTATTTGTGCAATAGACACTATAATAATACAAGAGGATTTGATATGAGATGTTATAGTTATCGTAAGGTAAAAACATGTCCGTGTTTATGTGTGGGTGTGTTTTACGAGATACTTTTATTTTGAAAACTAAGGAAAAGTTTGGTAATTTAATAAATTCAGTTGAGTGTGTTTCTCATGCTAGTTTACCAGACTGATCCGGACGTTCTCATTTTCAATGGTCGGGTCAGACCGAGTATATTTACCAGGTTCAGATTTGGCACTTTTGGAGCTTCAGCAAGAGAGCTGGAGATCTTCATTTTCATATACCATATCTTTTTTGATTGTCCGCTGTGCTTTGTTTGTTGTTGTATATTATCAGCATTAGTGAGCACAGGTTATTATAACTGTTCAAGCTGATAACTATTGATTGATTGTTGAATTCTGATTGATGTATATATATAGTTTTTGTTTTGTAAAGATCATTGATATGATATTATATGTTTTTCCACTGCGATGTGAGATTCTGTATTGTTCTGTTTGGTTCTATCTTCTCTCTTTCTTCTTTTTTCTTCTTCTTTCTTCTTTTCTTTCTCATGACTTTCCGTCAGTCTGTGCTTTTTAGGTCGTACATATGTGGTTTATTATTGGTTCAAAGGGTACGGATTTGTGGGTCATCACAGTTGGTATCAGGGCTTAGATTTTGTATATACCTAGGCTTTGATGTGTACTAAGTATAGATAGGGACAGTAGCACCCTAGATTGAGTTGAGTGTATTATATATATGAGCGCGCATTTGTTAGTGATATAAAATGTTTCATATTATGTTTACCTATCCATTGAGTTGTTTGTGAATTCTGGTCAGTATGTGGGACGCCATATTATCGACGGGGATTTCTAAACACTTAAACGAGGTAAGTCGATATAGTATTATTTTAAATGGGTAAATGAAATAATTTTACCTCTATTATATTTTATATATAAAGGAATAATTTTAAAGAATTATTAATGTGTATATAAATTGAATTGTTTGGTTGTTTGAAAACGTAAATATATATAAGTCAATAAAAGTTGTTGAATAATTTAAATAAAACAACAATTGTAAAAGAATAAATTATATAAGCAAATGAATTATAATGTATGGAATTATAATTAAAATGATTCGCAATTGTGAAATAATCTTATGTATAAGAAATGAAACTAAATGAGTATATTTATAATATGAGTTATAAATAAAAATGAACTTAAACTAAGAATTTGGAAATTTTGAACCCTATTTATTTTGAAAGTTATTTTTCAAAGTTAAAGAGATTAGATTGTTATGAATCTTTAGATAAATGAATTTTGAATGATCTTATATAAGTGAGGTGAAATAGTGAAATTATATAAGTAAAAAGATTTGTAAATGTGATTTGTGAATAAAAAGTAAATTTTTTAAAGAATATAAACCATTGAAGTCACTATTGTTGCTGGGAAATGATAAGGGTGATGACTGCAGCAGCATCAATATCATTTTCGAGTTTTTGTGCGATAGATATGCTACCATAGTAAATTGAAAAATTGATGTTTTGTTGTGATAAATGAATTTGATTTTTAAATCCAAGTTATAATTGATAATTATAAGTAAACTGAGTTTTGGACTTATAATATGAAATTTGACTTGAGTAAGAGTTAAATAAAATGATGAGTTAGAAGAAAAGTTAGATTTGTTAATTATGAAATTGTAAGAAATGAAATCAGAATTGGATTTATGAGTTGAAATTTAAGTTAAGTGAAACAAAATGTTGTTTAAAAAATAATTTAACTTAACTAATGCTGAATGAAGTTGGATTTGATATCAAAATGAATATGCAAAGTAAAGTTCGATAATGAGAAGTTAATGAAGTGAGTTAATAAAGTGAAGCGATGATATGAATATGAATTTGAGTTATATAAGGAAGTTCAACTTTAGTTATTAAATGAATTAGCGATTGAATGATTGAATTTAACTAATGAAATAAATTAGTAAATGAAATATGGGTTGAATGTTAATCAATCGAATGTAAGTGTTAATTCATTAAAAGCTAATGAAGTTGAAATTGAATAATTGAATCCAAATTGGAAGTTAATTAAATAAATTTTGTTATGATGGATATGCATTGGTTGTTAGTTAATTGTATATAAATTCATATGGAATTGAATTAATAAAATTAAAAGCTAAGTAATTGAATCCAAGTGGAAGTAAGTAAATTTAAATAGAATGGAATTTGATTTAATTTGAACGTGAACTAGCTTGAGTGTAAATTAGTGAATGTAAACTAATTGAAAATGGATAAATGAATGTTAGTAAAATCTGATGTTAATAAATCAAATGTCACTTAAGTTGAAAACCAATTCAATGAATATTAATGTGAAATGAATGAATGTTGATTTAGTTATGGATTGATTGGATAGTTGTTGGATGTTAGTTGGATGATAGTTGTTTGGTGGTTGAATTTGTTGCATATTGATTGCATTTTCTATATTGGCACATATAGTTGTTGTATTGGTATATGTTGTATAATGATTTTACTTTTCATATATACATGTTTCTCATTTGTTTATTGAGTGTTTAGTAGGTGCGGATAGTGCTTGCTTCACATTTGGAGCTCGCTTTCGCATTATATTAGCCGTATATGCCTGCTAATAATATATGAGGTACATATCTCGGATTACATATCGTACTTTTACATTTTTTTCCCTTCGGGATGCCTCATCCTCGATGATGAGATGTATATTTGTGATATATATATACATATCTATGTATATATATGTTGTGATCCTACTATGATCGAACTGCGCAAAGGAGACGCTGGCGAATTTTTTTGAAAATTTAAGGCATTAAGATTTTTTTTTTGAGAAATTGGAAAGAAAATTTTTGATAACTAAATTTTAATTTTTGAGTTAAAAGTTAAATTATATTAGTTAGTTTTGAAAAGATAACTAAGTATGGATTTGAAAAATTGGTAAAGTTTTTGTAAGAAGTTTAACTAATGGATTTTGGAAAAGTTTGAAAAAAAGAGTTTAAATGAATTTGATATCTAATTTGAATGAATTGTTTTTGAAAAGTTAATGGATTTTGTGACTTTTTCTTACTTGGTAATTTCGAGGACGAAATTCTTTGAAGTAGGGGAGAACGCAACGACCCAGAATTTCTGTCATTCGATATTCGTATAATTAATTGATTTTAAATATTCACAAGTTAATTTTATAAGCTGGATGACTTGTATTTTAAACATAGAGATTTAACTAGATAATTAAACTATTTATTTAATATTTGAAATTGTGTAAATAATTGGAATTTGAATTTAATGTGAATAAAAAATGATTTATAAAGTTGAATTTAATTCTATTTGAATTTTAATGATGTTAGAGAACTTTTAAAATTGAATTAAAAGTTGATTTGTAGAAATTGAATATTTTAATATTTAATTGACGAGTAAAAATAGTCATTTTTCATACAGTCTCGGATTTTGACAAAACCAGTTTAATCGGATCCATAATATTATATTATTGTAAGATTTCAAATTTTTTGTCAATCGGATTTACAGTTTGTCCGAGGCAAGCTAAAACGCGTAGAAATCGGTTTAAGTGAATTTTAAATTTACATATTCCATTCGAAAACCTATCTTCCAAATATGATCGAATTGGCACCCGATATATATTCCATTGCCTTTGGAATAGAAGTAAAATATTATAAATGCCAGGTGGCACGCTATGTTTCGAGTTCGAAAATTTTCGAGATGAATAGTGTTTCGAAATTTTCTATAAAAGGACAAACTATTTTCACTCAAACCCTAGGGTTTCAAGCCAGCCGCCACCTTATCAATCAATGGCCTAAAAACTTGTTCCTGTATTATCTTCCAATCCATCAATCTACACAAGAAACTCTCAACTAACAAATTGTAGAGCACGTTAAGATATACAACATCAACGATCATGATCAAATTTGGAGCAATGGATCGACGTGAATTTAACGATCAATGTCGCGCGTTCGAGCTCGAATATCGATGCATTGGGGCAGCCGAGTGGGGCCGCTCTCTGGTCGTGGGAGTGGCGTGGCGAGGCGCATCGAGTGGTAGCTTCTGATCGTTGTGTAAGTGAAGGTGGTGGTTGTGGCAATTAGTTGAAATTGGCGGCTTCATGGGTTCGATTGCGTTCATTTTCATGATGGAGGAGAAGCTAGTGCAAACGGCCCAGATCTAGGGCAATAGAAAATGAACGGCTTTGATAAAAGAAGGTTAAAAAAATAAAATAAAAATTGGAATTAATTATCTTTTAAATTGTATAAACTTTGTAACGCTATAACTTTTTCATACGAGGTCCGTTTTGCACGAAACGAATTACGCCAGGTCTGTATTGACGAACATTACGTTTTAGAACTAGTTTGAAGTTGATTAAAGCTAGTGTTAATTTTGGATAAAATTAAATGCTCGTTTAATTTTATTCAGAATAAAACACTACAACTGCTATTGGAATCAATGTGATTACAACTCACTCTTTCTGACTCACTGATATTTTTATATAAGTGAGAATAAATTTTATATATGTTGATTGATGATTGTTTGGATGATATATGATATATTTATATATATTGATTGGTATTTGGATATATTCCTGCCTAGTGGAGCAGATGACCCTATACGTTGCCGTGTATGAGCGGATGACCCTTTGTACGTGTGTCTGCCTCGAACCGACGTTGTACACATATTCTAATATGTATATTTGTTGCAGGTGACAAATTGGAGGGATCCAACTAGATTCCTCACCACTGTTGATTTTATTTACAGATATTGTGATATATTCTATTATCATATGATATATGATGTTTTGGATGATGTGATTGATGTATTTGGTGTTGTTGCAGCATTGGGCCTATTTTTGGAATTTTAAAATGTTGAAGTGATGATTTCCAAATTTAAAAGGATTTTAAAGTGATTTTGGAAATAAAAATTTTATTGATTTTTGAATGTAAAGGAATTGAATTTATTTTGAATAAGTAAATATTTTGTGAAATGTATCAAAATGTGATTTTTGAAATATGAAGTTAACTATTTTGTGAAATAGTATAAATTGAGATTTTTGAACTATATTAAATGGTTTATATATGAGATTTATAAAATTGAATTTTTATATATCAAAGTAAAGGAATTATAAAGGAATTGTAAATGTTAAAATGAAGTTATAAATGAATGATTTTGTAAATAAATGAATTATAAGTAATTAACTTATAATTTGGATTTTTGGTATATAATTGAGTTATAAATGGAATTGGTTAGTAAAGGAATTTTGTGTATTTAAGTTTTTATAGAATATAAATAAAATTTATAAAATTCTTTTTACAAATTCGAAATCGATTGAATTTGATAAGTTAATTGTGGAAGTTTATTAAAGGAATTTCATTCACGATTTTGGACAGTGGATAATCCTTTAATAAATATATAGAAGTAATTTAATTTGGTAAACGAATTATATCTAAGATTTTGGACAGTGGATAATCCTTTAATGAATATGTAGAAGTAATTTAATTTGGTAAATGAATTATGTCCAAGATTTTGAACAGTGGATAATCTTTTAATAAATGTGTAGAAACATTGATTTGTTAAATGAAGTATATTCATGATTTTGGACAGTGGATAATCTATTAATAAAATGGATATTTTTGGGAAGTGATATTATTAAATGGAGTTAAATTGTTTTTAAGATGTTTTAAAATGTGTTGAATATCGAAACCATAGATCTCAACATTCATTGTTGAAATAGACGTTTTCGAGAAATATGGAAATGATGGACCATAACACTGTTGTTATAGTAGATGATTTCCGAAAGGAAATATTTTGTATAGTATTGGGATTTATATATCTATCTAAATTTCGAATCCCTATACTAGTGATTTAGGGTTTTCGTAACGATGTTTTACGCAACACTCGTTTTGACCCAAATAAAAGATATTAAAGAGAATTTTTTCCTTAAAGAATAAAATACTTAATCATGATTTAAGTATATAGAATATTTTCCAAGTGTTGAAAATGAAGAGATTTGTGAATTACTTATTATTAAATAAGTATATGAAAATGTATTCCAATGTTGAAATGGTTTTGGAAATATATCTTTCTAAAGATAAATTAAAGTGAATATTTGGCAAATGATTGAATTAATAAAAGATTATTTGAAGGGCCTGGTGATTGTATATAGTGCTAAATATTTGTTTATTTGCTTTAATAGTTAAATAACTGACTATCAAGTATTGGCCATATTTTAGTTTCTCGACTTGGTGTGGGAACTATTTAGTCGTACACTTAGTACGTAGCCTTCTGTGTAGGCTTGATTATCACTTGTGTTGAGGATGTTGATCGTATAGTGCAGAGTATTACTCCAATCTATCAAGCTTCCTTCTTGGTCCGAAGGATAGCAAGTTGAAAGATGGAGACATGATAAGTCTATGAGACTTAGTTTCTGTGTGAGGTTGAAAAACGTTTTTGCGTTGTTGGTGCAAAGAGACCGGGATCAGATTTATCTGAAAACCACTTCAGACTAACATATATGCGACGATTGTGCAGGTTGCTTGTGATGATATTGATATTCTGGATTTTCATAGTAGGGAACTGCTTGTTGATCATTTGGGGTTAAAATCCCAATATACATCCAGTAGCAGTGGTCTCTTCATTATGAAATATCCAATGATGTGAAGACTATTCCCTACTAATCCTAGGGATTTTTCGACAGGATGTGGTAGGAAAGTACCTTCGGTGTATCCTGTTCCTGGACAACTTGTATGGATGTTTGTCTAACATTTCATTTCTACATATTACGTACATTGGTTTTTATAATCGTACTTCAGTGGTGGTGAAGAAGGCAACTTCTCTTAGCTTAATACCTTCCTTGAGACATACGAGCTTATGGGTTGTACTTTTGTAGAAGGCAATTAATAGTCAACGGAAATGGCCGTTTGGCATTCTAAGTGATGTGATTGTGATATGTGAAAGGTAATCTTTACCTCCTCAGGACTCATCAATCGAAAATGACCAAAACAGGGTTAGATGCGGCAAGGCTAAGTGGGTCGCTCCCATTAGGGTATGATCATCCTCTTCCAGATATATCTTTACATGATATGACGTCGTGTATCTGATTATTGTGGTTTGTATGCTAGAGGGGCTTCGAAAAGGTCGGTAACGACCGAAGGATGACATATTCTGTGACGCCCTACCTCTATACCCACGCTAGCCAAGGACACTACGGTGTAATGCCGTCAACTAGCATGGAGAATAAGGCTGTTGAGGAGCGACCATCTGTATAATTGCTTTGTGCGAGTACTGATATGCCAGATAATATATAACTTGCATTCTTTTCAAGGAAATCCGACATACCGACACAAACTCAAAGTTACTGCACAGTGGCTATAATGTCTTCGGAAACAAATATAGAAATAAACATAACACAAATCAATCACAGATAATTCATATCACAAAGGTGGAAATAGATATGAATATATATAATACATAAAAGTGTTCACCAGAGTAGTGGTCAACACGATCCACACTATCGCAAAAGAAATAGCTATCAGTGCTATACAAAAGAATATGGGTACAACCATGAGTCTATATCTCAAGTGTATACAACAAAAACTACCAATCTAAGTAGTTAGCCAAAAGTCAAGGTAATGATCCTGGATGAGAAGTCACGCAGAAGCACCTGTAACATCTCGGTCTGACCCGAGTATTATTTAATAAGAAAATAATAAACGGATCAGTCTAGCTATAAATATCAGATGAAATGATATAGAATAAGAGATATGACCAAACGTATAATAATCACAATGCCAAGCTGTGATAAATAAGTAATTGAAAATCAACAGGAGATTAATCAATATCACAAAAATCTACTCAAAGATCAAAAGGAATGTCATAATCCTTATTTCATTCACCAAACCATAAATATTGACAATTATATCAATGTCAATCACAAAAGTCAATGACACACAAATTCGCCAATGCACAAATATTGATAAAACTTATCAATGAAAATCACAAAAATTGGTGAAACACAAATCCCAGAAATCATCAATAGAAATCCAGAAATCACAAAAAGGGGGAAGGCCTATCACAAACGGGAGCATAAAGCTCACCAACACGTGTATCACAAAACGGAACGCTATTCCATGGTTGCTAACCATTAATTTTGAGCCGAAGCTCCATAAAACGGCCCGAAGACCATGGGTCGCTACCCCACCAATTTTGAGTCGAAACTCCACAAAACGGGGTTTAGTCTCCCTCGCAGACAAAGACACATCGCTTATTGCTAGTCTAAATCACCAAAAATGATCGTCATGATCATTAAGAAGTGTCCATTACAGTAAACTAGTAAATATGTGAGCTTAGCATCATGTCCCATAACCACTAGCTTAACTTAAATATTTACGAACAAATTGTAGATCTCTACTAGAAAATTGTCACAAGAGATTCAATCGAACAAGTCCAAGAATTAACCGACGAAGTAAACGCAAGTGTTTCATGCCACTCGTTTCACTAAGCCGTTTAATTAGATTTCTCATACGAGTGAGGTAAAGGCTTGTATATACTAATAGGTTGGAAAATGGTTTTTTATAAACGAGTTTGATATTGAAAGAGTTTAAATAATCTTTGATAAAGAGTTTGAATATTTACTACTAGTATAAAAACCTTTGTATTTTAAAGTGACAAAGCACAAAAATGATTGTAGAAACAATCAATCACCAAAATTCACATACGAAGACGTGAATTAATTCCAAAGAAATCAATATCAAATCCATCAAAATGGATATTTCCAAGAATTCCATATTAAAAGTCATCAAAGTCGAAAAATTGGTAGCATCAATTAGGAATCAAAACGAAACGATAAAAACTGGAATCACAACCCAAATAGGCATAATAGGCATTTAAGAGCAGGTCAGTCGACTAGCTCAATGAGTTCAGTCGACTGATCATAGTCCCTGAAAATATGCGGGATACTGGTCAGTCGACTGAACTCAGTGGGTCAGTCGACTGACTGCAGTAAACAGATCCCCCAAGGCTCTACAGGAAGCCTTCACCCTGCTTATTAGCTTCAGCCAGTCGACTGACCAATAAGCCCAGTCGACTGACTGGAGCTAAGGAAGTTTTCCCTGCCTATCAACGGAAGAAGAAACCCTTCCCATTTCGCAACCGGATGAGCCTCGGGAACTAAGGGATTACGCCGATCGGCAACCCAGCCCTATAGGCTCTCCGATGCATCACCAAAAACTTGTTCAAATATCCATAGAAGGATTTCCATAGAATTTGCTTTCAAAACACCAAAAGTTGGAATATAAACCAAATTAATCCAAACCAAAAGCAAATGCACATGAATAATTGTTGGGAATTCATACCCAACGTTCAAAGATAGTTATAGACCTAGATGTGAGATAAAAATCTCACCTTTTCACAAAATCAATGTAGAAGAGGCTTGAAAACAAAGGGAGAATCAACCACTCTTGAACACAACCCAAATGAGCTTGAATCTATGATCAAAAGAAGAACTTCCCAAAGTTAGGTTTAGGAATTTCTGAAATTCAAGAGAGAAGGAGTTGGAGAAGGCGAAGAGAAGGCTTACCAATGGGTTCTCTTGAATTTGGAGCTAGAAGTTGATTTGCAAATAGAAAACTAGGGCTTGAGTTTTAATTTCCCATTCCACTCACCATTAATCTCTTTAGAACTGAAAAGTAGAGGAAGAGGGAGTGAATGAAGAGGGGGTTTCAGTCTGGGATATTAAGTTAGAACATTGGGCTGAACCCAAACCCGAAGTGGAAAAGGTCAAATTTTTAGCTAGCTCCAAACATATCAATGTTTATACTCAAAAAATTTGCAAATGGCATTTTGAACTCAGTGGAAGGGGTCTCGAGTCCCAATTTGACCGTATGCAAAAAGTAGCTTTTTGGACGAAAATCCGACTAATGATGAAATATTTAAATAAAATATTTAAGTATAAGATCGATAAATATGCGGGTTGTTACATATTCGGTACCATCTAATTATAGAGGTGGGCTGGTCTTGTGTTGGTTGAGAAACTTTGTGAAGGTTTCTTGGTACATTTTTCTAGAAATGTACTGCCGGAAGGTAGTCCCTTCATCTGGTCATTTGTATGGAAATCCAAACTGCACTATGTACCTGCCAATTTATTTGTAGAGCCTAGTATGCTGGAATTTAATAATGGTAATGATTTCAGCTATTTTGAATATTATTTGTGAATAGACACTATAATAATATAAGAGGATTTGATATGAGAAGTTTTAGTTATCGTAAGGTAAAAGCATGTCTGTGTTTATGTGTGGGCGTGTCTTACAAAATACTTTTGTTTTGAAAACTAAGGAATAGTTTGGTAATTTAATAAATTCAGTTGAGTGTGTTTCTCACGCTGGTTTACCAGACTGATTCGGGCATTCTCCATTTTCAATGCTCGGGTCAGACCGAGTATATTTACAGATTCAAATTTGGCGCTTTTGGAGCTTCACCAAGAGAGCTGGAGATCTTCATTTTCATATACACGTATCTATTTTGATTATCCACTGTGCTTTGTTTGTTGTTGTATATTATCAGCATTTGTGAGGACAGGTTATTATAACTATTCAAGCTGATAACAGTTGATTGGTTGTTGAACTCTGATTGATGTATATATATATATATACAGTTTCTGTTTTGTAAAGATAAATTGATATGATATTATATGTTTTCCGCTACGTTGTGAGATTCTGTATTGTTCTATTTGGTTCTATCTTCTCTCTTTCTTTTCTTCTCTTCTTCTCTTCTTCTCTCTTCTTTTCTTTCTCATGACTTTCCGTCAGTCTGTGCTTTTTGGCTAGTATATGTGTGGTTTATTGTCGATTCAAAAGGTATGGATTTGCAGGTCGTCATAGGAGCCTAGAGCTAACTTTTCTAAGCTGAACAAAGACTTTTTCGATCGAGGTGGTAAACGCTTCCAAGGAATGGAGTCAGCAATGGAAGTGCATAATTGGCTAGATACACGAGAAAGGATTTTCGATGACTTGGAGCTGAATGATGCTATGAAAAGGCAATTAACTTCCTGATAGCTTCAAGGGTAAGCCATGAACTGGTGTAACACTGTAAAGGTTTCTATTCCTAAATATTAGTTCATATGGGACCATTTCAAAGCCAGATTTGAAGAAAATTAATCCCAGGAGCTTATAAGTCAGTTTTTTCGACGCCTTGTCTAACTTTGAGCATGTTGCTAAGTTCCATGCCTTGTTGAAGTATGGGATGTCCTTCATAGACACTGTTACCTGGAAGTTTGACTAGGAAACTAGGCAGTCAGCATCAGGGTGCTCGGCATAAGAAAAGACGCTCGGCATAAAAGAACGTTCGGCATGTTAAGATCGTTCGGCATGAATGCCTCATCCGGCATTCAGGGCATTCAGCATCACATCGTTCGGCAGGGGATAGCGCTCAGCATCTAGGAGCATTCGGCATCGAGGGACATTCGGTATTGAATACCGTTCGGCCAAAGAGGAATGCTCGACATAAGATCATTCGGCGACTAAAGATTGCTCGGCCTCCCAAGTACGTTCGACCAAAGACATCGTTCAACGATCCTGGATCATTCGGCATTCCAGCTTGGTTCGGCATGGTACGTTCGGTGACCCTAGATTGTTCAGCATTCCAGCTTGGTTCGGCATGGTACGCTCGGCGATCATAGGTCGTTCGGCACAAATGCCTTGGCTCGGCATCTTACCGTTCGGCCTCCCTAATTCGGTGCGCAGAGCTAACACTATTTGGACCAAAATATTCAGCTACCAGGCCCACCAAGGAAGTCCAACCCACCTTCGCCTATAAATAGAGATGCAGAGGCACAGAAAAAGGGACCAGATTTTAGAGAACACTGGGGAGACTCTGCCATTTTCAAGACTCATTCCAGACTTATTTCTTTTACTTTGCAATTATATTCTAGTAATTAAAAAACGAATTGTATCTGTAATTACCCATCATGGAAATCAATGGAAATTAACTTCAAACTGGATGTAGGCAGTTCCGCCGAACCAATATAAATTTGGTGTTCTTGTTCTCTGCATTTTAATTTATACTCTATTCACTATCTTAATTTACTTTCTTCATTAATCTCTCTACATAATCTTTCGAAGGGTGTTAGTGACCAATTTTGGAGCTAACATTTTGGTGTTTTCACTGAGAACTTGAATTCTCAGACTATTAGGATCTACTTTACAGCTACTGGATTGCATAAATCCCCCGAAGGAGATCCATAATCATCTATAAGGCATCTGTTGATTATACTCAGAGTTACAACCAACAACTCTACCATGGGAAGACCACGAACTAGATCATCCTCTCAAAATGTAGATGCCCATGAAGCCGCTAGTGTGCAACAACTGAAAACTAGTAATCAGCAAGCAATTCGAGGTGCAGAGCTCTCCAATCAAAACCAAGTAGAAGTTGTTTCCCGAGCAGAATTCAATGACTTGATAAGAGAACTTAAGGAAAGTAGAAGGCAACTTGCTGAGCAAATGCAAGCCAACGCTGACATCATGACTCAGCTTACTCAGCAGCAGCATCAGAATGCTGGAGGTAGCCCTGTCCCTTACTCTGAAGATGATAGTTCGACTTCTACTGATGAACCTCCTAGGCGTAGACGCCGTAAGGATGAAGATGCATATGCAGGTGCTACTGATCGATCTACTAGAAACCAAGACCCAAATCGGATGGGACATCAACCTGCACGGTCCCATGGAACGGAACCCAACCTTCCATCTTCCATACAAACCCCGGATTTGACGGCTATGGTCAGGCAGTTGATGAAAGAAAACCAAGGCCTAACTAATGAAGATTGGAGAGTGTCTAAGAGTCATACTCCCTTCACGGATACCATTCTACAGGCCGAATACCCAAGAAAGTTCAACATGCCCGCCATTCTAGCCAACGAAGGGAAGACTGACCCCAGGCAGCATGTGATGAGGTACGGATGGATGATGGATTCTGCAAGAGCTAATGATGCAACCAAGTGTAGGTGTTTCCCAATCACCTTGTCCGGGATTGCCACCATGTGGTTCACTCGACTCCCACCATGATCTATATCCAGCTTCGACGAATCAGCAATGAAATTCGTAGAACAATTCAGGATACACACCACTCGTCCAAAGGACGTGATGTCCATATCAAGTGTAACTCAAACTCCAGGAGAGTCGTTGAAAGCATACTTGCAAAGATTTCATGTTGCTACTACCGAGGTGAGCAATCCTAATGACCACGCGATTTTGATGGCAGTAATGCGTGGAGTAGATCCGGATTCTGAATTTGGAGATTGGTTGGCGAGGAAGCCCCCAGCTACGCTGGAACGTTTTTATTCGAAAGCTCATCAGTTCATAAGAAGGGAGGAAGCTCGGTGGACAAGGCGAGACAAGGCATCAGGGCCCGTTCAAGAGTCTGTGAAAAGTAACGTCGCCGTGAAACAAACCGGAGATACTTCTGGAAGAACTCAAGTTAATGTCTAGAACAAGCCCGGGAACTCTAAAGGATCCGGAGGTGGAAATCTCGGAAAGAAAAAAGAAACAGGGAAATGGAAATCAAGGATCCCAACATACAATGAATACATCCCGTTGAACGCATCTCTTGAAAACATCTATCTATCAACTTGCAACACTTTCCAGTATAGAAAGCCACGTCCAAAGGAATCGACAAAAGAATAGAAGTGGACTGGGAAGTATAGTCATTTTCACGAGTCTTATGGGCACAACACGGAGGAGTACAGACACCTCCATGATGCCATAGAAAAACTAATTAGACAGAAGAAGGTGCAGGAATTTGTCAAAGACCCTCAGGATGGGAGGCAAGAAACATCGGACCCTGGACGCGGGCCAACCCCACACCAACCGAAACAACCTACTCGGACTGTGGGTAGATTGGTTATTAACACGATTGCTGGCGGACCTCATCCTACAGACTAGAATTGGCAGGAAATGGAGCGATATGCTAACTCCTTAAGACATGCGGAGTAAGAGTGTTGTTCGAACGTGGAGGATGGGAATCCTGCAAAGCAGCAGCACACGATAAATGATGATATCGTATTTAGGAACATAAATGTAGATAAGGTAGAAGCTCCTACCATTGACTCAATGGTCATAACTGTGACCATCGGGCCAGCATTCGTAAAAATAATTCTAATTGATTGCGGAAGTTCCGTTAACATCATCTTCCGGAAGGCATACGACCAAATAAAGCTGGAGACCAAGGATTTGAAGCCATCCAAAGCTAGAATCCATGGCTTTAATGGCGCAGCGACTGATGCAGTGCGATATGTGGAATTACCAGTTGAACTGGGATAAGGTGAACGCATAAGGGTGCGAATCTTACCATTCATAGTACTGGACGTTGAGTCCCCATACAACGTATTTCTGGGTCGTCCAGCCCTGGCGGAATTTAGGGCAGCTTTGGCCCCCTGGTGTTTGACGTTAAAATTTCCAATAGACAAAGGGGTTGGAGTGGTACACGGCGACCAGGCAACCGGTCGTGCATGCTATGTAGCTGAGCTCAGGGAGGCACGACGTAGGGAGAAAGGAAAGGTTGCGGACAGCTCTGTCCGCATCCAAGGTTCTGACGATTGACAACTAGCGCCCGAGCCCTGGCTCGGGCGGCATTCTTGGATCCATAGAGACATAGATCCGAGAGACGATGATGGGGAACCCAGGGAAACCAATGCAGCACCGGCTGAACTCACAATTGACATCCCAGTTAGCCGGAGCAACCCATCACGAGTTCTTAAAATAGAATCACAGCTCAACCCCGTGGCAGCTGAGAACCTTGCTGACTTCCTCCGAGCGAACCTTGATGTTTTTGCATGGACACACTCTGATATGTGCAGGATTTCTCCTACAATCGCGAGTCATATGTTGAACATAGACCCGAGACATGTTCCTGTGAAACAAAAAAGGAGAGGCATGGACCTAGAGAGGTCTGCAGCTCTCAAAGAGGAGGTGGACAAACTCAAGACCAACGGGTTCGTCCGCGACGCACTCTACCCTGAATGGGTATCTAACCCGGTGTTAGTAAAGAAAACGAATGGAAAATGGAGGACTTGTGTTGATTATTCCGATTTAAACAAAGCATGCCCGAAGGATAGTTTCCCGTTGCCAAGGATTGACTAACTCGTCGACTCAACTGTCGGACATGAGTTGCTATCATTTATGGACGCGTACTCTAGTTACAATCAAATTCCGATGCACATCCCAGACCAAGAACACACCAGCTTTGTCACAAACGTGGGGTTATATTGCTATGTAGTAATGCCCTTTGGATTGAAGAACGCAGGAGCAACTTATCAACGTCTAGTGAATCGAATGTTCAAAGATCAGATTGGAAAAACAATGTAAGTCTATGTGGATGACATGCTAGTGAAGTCACGGCAGTCAAACGACCACATCCGAGACCTAGCGGAGATGTTTGACATACTCAGGCATTATGGAATGAAGATCAATCCGTTGAAGTGTTCATTCGGCGTAGCATCAGGAAAGTTTCTGGGCTTCATTGTGAATGCCCGGGGAATCGAGGCTAACCTAGAGAAGATCCAGGCTATCCGAGATATACAAGTACCCAGAACCATAAAGCGGGTGCAAAGCCTGAATGGAAAAGTGGCTGCGCTAAGTCGATTCATATCCATAGCTACAGACAAGTGTATTCCCTTCTTCGACAGTATAAAGAAAGGAAAGAGAAACTTCGTATGGACATCCGACTGTGAGAAAGCATTCCGGGCTCTGGTAAGGCACTTGGAAAGTCCTCATGTACTGTCCAAGCCGATAGACCACGAAATGTTGTATGTATACTTAGCGGTATCCCAGCATGCTATCAGTACGGCCTTGGTCCGCAAGAAAGACCGAATTCAAAAGCCGGTTTACTATGTTAGTAAACGCTTGACAGGGGCGGAAAGAAATTATCCAAAGATTGAAAAACTAGCCTATTGCTTGGTGATCGCATCACGCAAGCTTCGCCCCTACTTTCATGCACACTCAATCAGTGTCTACACTGACCAACCCCTAAGGCGAGTACTCTAACGGCCAGAAACTTCTGAAAGGATGTTAAAATGGAATATTGAGTTGAGTCAGTTCAATATCGCCTATCTACCGTGAAGGGCCATACAAGGACAAGCACTAGCCGACTTCATTGCTGAATTCATTGTGCTAGATGAACCGAGCAGTCACAAAATCATACCCCCCGTTCGATGGAAGATGAACACCGATGGGGCATCTAACGACCGTTGTTCGAGGGAAGGTATAATCCTCGTAACTCCTGAAGACCGATCAATCTGCTACGCTTTGAAGCTCGAATTTGCAGTAACGAATAACGAAGCCGAATATGAAGCATTGATTGCTGGCTTGAGACTTGTTATCAAACTGGGAGTGAAGTCAATCGAAATCTTCTATGACTCGCAATTGGTAGTATATCAGGTGCGGGGAGACTGTCAAGCGAAGGGACAGAGACTTGCTCCTTACCTTGCTCGGGTTCAAGAGCTGCAGGCAAATTTAGAATACTACGACATCTCGCATGTCCCACGCGAAGAAAATAGAGAAGCCGATTCATTGGAAAAATTCGCAAGCACTGGCGATGCACAACAAATGGGATTGTTCCCTGTTGAGACCCTCTATGCTTCAAGTATAGACGTAATGGAGACGGATTTCATGTTAGAGATCAAACTTGAGAAGGAATCATGGTTGACTCCAATCAAGCAGTACCTTCTACAAGGGGATTTGGCTGAAAAGAGAAGCGAAAGACGCCATGTCCTCCGTAAATCTTCATGTTGTGTAGTACAGGATGGGATAATGTATCGGAGGGGATTCTCGACCCCCTTACTCCGGTGCGTGGCCCATGATGAGATAAACAGGTATTAAAGGAAGTCCATGAAGGAGAGTACGGCGACCATACTAGGGGGCAGACATTAGCAAAGAAGATCCTCTTCTATGGTTACTACTGGCCAACTGTGAATCGGGATGCTGCAGACTATGCGAGAAGATGTGATAAATGCCAGATATATGCAAAAATCTCGAGAGCTCCGCCGATGAAACTCACACAAATGGTTAGTTCTTGGCCATTTACGATGTGGGGGATTGACCTGATCGGCTCTTTACCCATAGCCAAAGGAGGCGTGAAATATGCAATAG
Organism: Allium cepa; assembly: GCA_030765085.1. NCBI lineage: Eukaryota > Viridiplantae > Streptophyta > Magnoliopsida > Asparagales > Amaryllidaceae > Allium > Allium cepa. Next base: position 626,525,201 of record CM060940.1, on the reverse strand, counting down.
TTGCGGTCGACTACTTTACCAAATGGGCAGAGGCAGAGCCTATGGCCACGATCACCACCAAGAAAGTCATTAACTTTGTTGTATGAAATATCATATGTCGTTTTGGCCTTCCCCGGACCATCATAACAGACAATGGAACTCAATTCGAAAGCAAGGAGTTCAAAGAATTTTGTCAGAAATATGGCATTGAGAAAAGGTTTGCAGCAATTGCTCACCCGAAGGCGAATGGACAGGTAGAAGCAGTAAACAAAATAATCAAGTCCATATTGAAAAAGCGTTTGGAAAAGGCTAGAGGCAAGTGGGTAGATGAACTCCCGACTGCGCTTTGGGCCTATAGAACCACCCACAAGACCGCGACTGGCCACACTTCATTTGCATTGGCATGTGACACGGAAGCTGTCATACCCGTGGAACTTGAAGTTCCATCTCATCGGGTAACTCACTACGACCCTGCGTCGAACCGGGATCTCTTATTGGAATCATTGGACTTTATTGATGAAAAATGCGAAGAAGCCGATTTGAGAGCGGCCTCATACAGACACAGAGTCGCTAAATATTATAACGAGAAGGTCCGACCAAGAATTTTTAGTGTGGGAGACCTCGTGTTGAAACGGGTTTTCCCGATCATGTCTCATATGAATCCCGCATCGGAAGGTCCATACGTCATCGAACGGAAGCTTGGAGAAGGAACTTTCAAGCTAGCGACCGTCGATGGTGCGACACTCCCCCGAGCATGGAACAGCGAGCACTTGCGGCGTTATTATACTTAGTCTATTTCTTTCATGTATTAGTCGCACTTATTTACAGTATGCTTTTATTTCTAATTCTTGGCATATCATAAAGCGATTTAGCTTGCTCTCATTAATAAAGGCTTGAAGCCATCTTTCCCATGAACTACTAATGTATTTACAAATGATGGTCCTGTGACGGGCAAATAAAATTATGTTATCCCGGCTAACGTACGAACGCGCACGGACACTAAAAATCTCCAAGTCCCCGGAGTGCGGACTGGAGTACTCTATGTCCCCGGAGTGCGGACTCGAGTATAAACGAATAAAAATCTCCATGTCTCCGGAGTGCAAACTGGAGTACTCTATGTCCTCGGAGCGCGGACTCGAGGATAAACAAATAAAAATTTCCATGTCCCCGGAGTGCAGACTGGGGTACTCTAAGTCCCCGGAGCGCGGACTCGAGCATAAACGATTAAAAATCTCCATGTCCCCGGTGTGCGGACTGGAGTACTCTATGTCCCCGGAGCGCGGACTCGAGTATAAACGAATAAAAGTCTCCATGTCCCCGGAGTGCGGACTGGAGTACTCTAAGTCCCCGGAGCGTGGACTCGAGTATAAACGAATAAAAATCTCCATGTCCCCGGAGTGCGGACTGGAGTACTCTATGTCCCCGGAGCACGGACTCGAGTATAAACGAATAAAAGTCTCCATGTCCCCGGAGTGCGGACTGGAGTACTCTAAGTCCCCGGAGCGCGGACTCGAGTATAAACGAATAAAAATCTCCATGTCCCCGGAGTGCGGACTGGAGTACTCTAAGTCCCCGGAGCGTGGACTCGAGTATAAACGACTAAAAATTCCAAGCCCCCGGAGTGCGGAATGGAGTGCTCTATGTCCCCGGAGCACGGACTCAAGTATAAACGACTCAAAATCTCCAAGTCCCCGGAGTGCGGACTGGAGTGTTCAATGTCCCCGGAGCGCGGACTCGAGTATAAATGACTCAATATCTACAAGTCCCCGAAGTGCGGACTGGAGTACTTGAAGTCCCTAGAGTGTGAACTCGAGTATAAAGGGTAAAAATTCTCCAAGTCCCCAGAATACGGACTGGAATATTCTAAGTTCCCGTTATACAGATTAAAAAATGTTATAAGTGCTTGAAACATGGTAGGAAAATGAATAACTCTCAGAGAATCAACGGGCCGTGTGAAGACAAACCAAGAATTCAATGTTACATACAACAGCATGTACTCGAATCACAATCACAAAGAAAACTGAATAATAAGAATATTTTGAAAAGACAGAAAAGGAAACTAAACTCTATTCAGGAAAAGTTTTCTGCTACAAGCACTCCAAAATCCGGAATCAACGGTCCATCTACAAAAATTACAAAAAATTATTACACGACTAAAATTGACTCTCGTTGAACGAGGAGAGTAGTCATTTCTTATGCTTCTTTAAATTCTTCCCAGACGACTCTTCCCCAGAGCATTTACCCTTGGAACCTTTCCTTGATGGAGGAGTAACAACTGAAGAAGTAGGGGGAACATCCAAGGGCTTGGACCTGCCAGGAAGGGTGACCTTCAATGGCTTGTTCAAGGGATCGTCCAGGTCCACATCACGCGGCTCAACCTTGACCTTGGCTGTATCACTTTTCTCTTTCTCGAACCGCTCCTTCATGCTCAATTCAGATGTATGCCCAGAGGCGCCTATGACTTCTACTTCATAACTCCCAGAGGAGGAATCAGACTTGCCTTCGTCAAGCGCCTCGATCACTTGAGCATCTGGCCCAGGAACTTCACCAGCATAAGCAGCCCGACCACTCTTTTCCACCTCCTTGGCGACATCGCTCCTCGAAGTGGGATCAGGATCGGAGCGACCTACACAAAATGAGAAAAGACGAGCATTAGAATGCAATAGTACTTCACAAAGAATGACGACTTTCAAAATCTCAAAGTGAAAGGTTATCTACCAGGCCCTGGTAAACTCTCTGCCGTCAAAGGGGTTTCGCCCTCCGGGATAGGAGACAAAACATGAACGCCCAGGCCGGGGGCTTCCGAATCATAGCCAATGTGTTGTTCAAAGGGATCGAGTATCGACCGACCGGCCAGTTGGGAAGGCACGTGAACAGGAGACTCGACGCCAAATGGACTGACGGCAACTTCTTTCCCTTTCCTCGAGGGGGAGCCTTTGTAGTAAAAGGCCTTGGCCCTCGACAGGTCCGAAGGCTCATTTCCCTTCAGAAATTCTTTTATCAAATCCCCCTCGTCAACCTCCTCGACACCGTGCTCGGCCTTCCTGATCTGAATTAAGGTTTCCCATGCCTCGAGCAATGATTCAAGATATCCATTGCCCAAAAAAGTTAAGTCACGGTGCATGAGCACGCGGGCGTTGAATTCGGTAATGAGTGGGTCGAACGCAGTTTTAATCTCTTCTCTACCTTCTTCCCTGGCTGCCTCAAGACGGGAATCGATGTCCGTCAACGCCGTCTTCTTGCCCTCTTCACGGGCCTCACTCTTTAACATCTCAACCCTTGAAAGCTCGCCCTCGAGTTGTTTTTTAAAAGTCGGGTGGCGACAATCTCGTCACAGTATCGCTGTGACTCTTCTTGGGCAGCCGTTTTCTCCTCTTTCTCTCTACGGAGAAGCTCCTCAAGTTCCTTGACCCGGGTGCCGAACGCATCCCTCTCCGGAGTCCTTCTCCAAGGCCAAAGCCCATGTCATTGAACCGCCTCGTCAAGCTCTTTCTTATGAGTTGATTCCAAGCGAGTAACGGCCTCAGCAGTATCCCTGGCACTCCGATGGGCGACCTCGAGTTCAGGCTTATAAGTGGCGATTTCTTTGTCTTAGGACTTAATGATATTTCTATCGTGGATAGACTTAAGCTTCAAACGGTCTATCTCATGCTGGCGCTCCACAAAGACTTCGGAAAGTTTCTTAGCTAGGTGAACAAATGCGTCATGTTGAATATAGACGTCATTCATATAGGCAAGAGTGCTCTGTTTAACATGATCGGGAATTGGATGAATCGCCGGAAGGAATTTTAGGCCATCGAAGCAGATTCTCGAAAATTTGTCTTTAAGCTCGGCCAGCTTCTTTGACACTTTTGGGTTTGTCGCAGGAGCAGGGGGTGATGGCTTTGAAAGTTCGCCCCTCCGGTGAGAACCTCGGGACTGTCGAGTAGAAGAAGAAGTAGAGTACCGGGTTTTATAGGAGAAGAGAGGAAGTCAAAACAACTCTGACCGGTAGAAGCGGTCAAAGCACAAAATACGTTCGACATCGGTTATCTTGTTCGGCATTTGAGTATCGTTTGGCCTTGGCATTACACCAACTCATAGTTCAAAGCACATCGTGTTCGATCACATGATGTACTTTGGGGGGAAAAGTATTACCTGGAAGTTTGACCAGGCAACTAGGCAGTCAGCATCAGGGTGCTCGGCACAAGAAAAGACGCTCGGCATAAAAGATCGTTCGGCATGTTAAGGTCGTTCGGCATGAATGCCTCATATGGCATTCAGGGCGTTCGGCATCACATCGTTCGGCACGGGATAGCACTCGGCATCTAGGGGCATTCGGCATCGAGGGATGTTCGGTATTGAATACCGTTCGGCCAAAGAGGAATGCTCGGAATAAGATCGTTCGACGACTAAAGATTGCTCGTCCTCCCGAGTACGTTCGGCTAAAGACATCGTTCGGCGATCCTGGATCATTCGGCATTCCAGCTAGGTTCGGCATGGTACGTTCGGCGACCCTAGATCGTTCGGCATTCCAGCTTGGTTCGGCATGGTACGTTCGGCGATCCTAGGTCGTTCGGAACAAATGCCTTGGCTCGGCATCTTACCGTTCGGCCTCCCTGATTCGGCACGCAGAGCTAACACTATTTGGACCAAAATATTCAGCTACCAGGCCCACCAGGGAAGTCCAACCCACCTTCGCCTATAAATAGAGGGGTAGAGGCACAGAAAAAGGGACCAGATTTTAGAGAACACTGGGGAGACTCTGCCATTTTCAAGACTCATTTCTGACTTATTTATTTTACTTTGCAATTATATTCTAGTAATTAAAAAACGGATTGTATCTATAGTCACCCATCAAGGAAATCAATGGAAATCAACTTCAAAGTGGATGTAGGCAGTTCCGCCGAACTAATATAAATTTGGTGTTCTTGTTCTCTGCATTTAAATTTATACTCTATTCTCTATCTTAGTTTACTTTCTTCATTAATCTCTCTACACAATCTTTCTAAGGGTGTTAGTGACCAATTTTGGAGATAACAGACACTCCATTAAAGAAGAATGAGAAGTTTAGCATTGGCATGAAAGGTTACTTGAAAGAAAGGCTCGTTGCTCACATTAATTGGACTTTTGATATGATAATCGAGAAAGTCCTGAGGCGCGAGAATCTCCATCCAAAGCCGAAGATTGCTATTCCCAAAGAAGATCTGAAGCCACAATTGGGCGGGGAAGGCAAGAAGAAGTGGAAGAACAAGAAGAGGAAGCGATTTCAAGGTAAGGATAGCCAAAAGAATATCAAACCTGTGGTGTTTTGCTACCAATGCTGTAATAAAGGCCATTACAGTAGAGACTGCAAAGCTGAAGGGAAGAAATGCTACAACTGCAACAAGCTTGAGCATATTCAAAAGTACTGTCCAAACCACTGAAGCAAAAGCATATGGTGGAAACATATGCTCTAATTGCTATCTCGACATCGAGTGCTCTATCGACGAAAGAGAAGGGGAAGAGCGTCATTGTTGAAGGTATGCTTTCCATTTGTGATGTTCCCATATGTATTTTGTTTGATATGGGGCTTCACGTTCCTTTATCTAGTGACTTGGTAGATAAATTTAGAGTGAAACCAAAATATTGACCGACCTCTGATTGTGACAAGCCCTATTAGAGGCTCTAGTAGCTTGTGTATGGTTTGTCATACTTTTGACTTATCGAGTCAAGGGTCTTCTTTTGATCATGGCTACTTTATTTTGAGTTTTACGGGGTTTGGTATTATTCTGGGTATGGACTAGCTTTGTAGATATGGAGTGATAGTGGATTGTGAGAAATTAAGGGTGATGAGAGGGATAGATGATCGGCGGATAGGGATAGATGATCGGCGGATGGTAGTGTTACGCTGCATACCAGATGATGACATGACGATCAACTTTCCATATTCACTCAATATCCCACACAATGAATTGTCACTAGCATCTATTGCAAGAAGGTATCCGGATATATTCGAGGAGGCAGTGAGACTTTTTCCATATAGAGAGATCATGTTTCAAATTGATTTAGTTAAAGATGCCAGACCAATAGTGATGCCTATAAGGAGGATGGGATCTAGACAGCAGTGGGAGCTCGAGATGCAAGCAAATGACCTATTGCGAGGACGGTTCATTCGTAGGGGTATTTATAAGTGGATATCTCCCATAGTATTCGCCTGGATGGTTCCCTTAGATTGTTTATTGATTATCGTTAGGTAAATAAAGTGACGAGTAAGAAGAAGTATCCACTACCTCGTATTAATGAATTGTTCGATCAGCTTCATGTGCTATAATATTTTCTCAGTTGGATATTGCGATAAGATTTCACCAGCTTAAAGTAGCGAAGTAGAGTGTGTCGATTACATTGTTTCGTATGCCGTCAGATTTCTATAAATTGTTGGTTATGCCATTTGGGCTGACTAATGTGTTGGTTTACTTCGTTGATCTCATCAACCATGTATTCAGTGGTTAACTAAATAAATTTACGCTTATATTCGTTGATGATATTCTTGTCTACTCAATGATGGAAGAAGAACACAAAACGAATTTGAGGATCTTGCTTGAGGTATTGAGAGTGCACCGACTAAAATTAAAGTTTGCGAAGAGTCACTTCTAGAGAAGGGAAGTGAAATTCTTAGGTCATGTTGTTTCTAAGTAGGGCATTGCCATGGTTCCTGTAAATGTTGCAATAGTTCAATATTGGACTAGACCCAAAAATGCGACGGATGTAAGAAGTTTCTTTGGGTTAGTTAGATGCTATAGACGACTTGTCTTGGACTTCTCCAAAGTAGCCACACCGTTGACTCCGTTGACGAAAAAGAGTCTCACTTTTACTTGGGATGCGAGATATGAGCAAGCATTTGTGATTCTGAAAGAAAATTTAACATGCGCCAGTAATGACTATTCTAATTGGGGATGAAAAGATGATGGTATGCACTGATGCTTGTGAGCGGATTGGAGGCGGTATTGATGCACAAGGGCATAGTTGTCGCATATGCTAGTCGACGAATGAAGCCACATGAGAAGAAATACCCGACCCATGATTTAGAGTTAACACCAATTGTGTTTGCTTTGAATATTTGGTGGCACTAACTTTTCAAAGAGTGGTTCAAGTTGTTCACCAACTACAAAACATTAAAGTACCTTTTTGTATAGAAGGATTTTGTCCTTCATCAATAACGATGGTTTAAGTTCCTAGCCTCTTATGATTTAACATTTGACATTGCATATATATTGAGGAAAGCGAATGTAGTTGTTGATGCATTAAGTAGGAAACATGCCAGCTTGAGAGCTATATTCCTATAGTGGATTTAGTTAGAGTAGATTGCTGGTTATGATTTCCAACCTAGACAAGATAGAGCAAGAGATACTGGTGAGGTTGATTATAAGACCAACTTTGATCGAGCAAATCAGTAAGAGTCAAAAATGTGATGCTAGATTAGCAAAGATCATTGCTAAGATCGAAGATAGACTAAAGTCTAAAGAGATGAGACAGTACATACTAGACCTAGATGGTTGGCTCCGCAAAGATGAAATATTGTTCATTCCTGATGTCAATGGGTTAAGGGATGAGATACTGCGAGAGTGCCATCATTTGAGATTGACTATCCATCACGACGTTTATAAGATGTACCATGATCTGAACAGACCCATTATTGGGAAGGGATGAAAAAAGACATTGGGACATTCGTCTCAAGGTGTGTGAACTGCAGTTAGTTAAGGAAGAGCAAAAAAAAGCCTAATGGTATGGTGGAACCACCAAAAGTTCTCCAGTGAATGTGGAAACAAGTTTTGATGGATTTCATCGATGGACTGCCAAGGAATAGAGCAGGGTATGGCAACATTTGTGTCATAGTCGATCGATTGACCAAATGTGTCATATTTATACCCATCAAGTCAAGTAGAAAGGCATCTAAACTAGCCGAATTATATTTGAAGTGGATATTATGGTTCCACGCTGTGCCAATGAGCATTCTAAGTGACCAGAAGTTACAAGAAGCGTTGGGGATAGAGCTGCATTTGAGTATGGCTTATCATCCTTAAATCGACGGCCAAACTGAAAGAGTGAATTGTATCTTAGAGGATCTCTTGTGAGCTTGTATACTCAATGTTGGAGACGCATGGTGTAATGCCCTGTGAATTTACATTAATTAGTCAATTACTTAATTCATGAAAAAAATGAAATTTGTGCAAATAGTGGAATTTAGCCACCAAACTTACGTCATTGCGTTCATGGCGATTTTCTAAGCAACTTTCATATTTGGAGTTTCGCGACGGAGTTCAAACAAAGAATTTATGGACGTTCAAAAGAATCAAAATGAAAATAAATAAATAAATTTAAAAATAGGAATTGGCTGGGTCCTACTAGTTGACCTATGGATTTGGAGTAGTCGACCAGAAGTGATCGACCGATCAAACACGAAAAAGCCGAGGTTGAACATCAACCAATGACCCAAATTTTATACTTTTAAATCCAACACATATGATTCGTTCTACCACTATGAATAAACATCCATACCCTCCTGCTCTTCATATATTTTATGACGCATGCAGTGAAGCTCTATCATTTTCTCTTCTCTACCTTCTCCCCTAAAACAAAACAAGCTATATATATACAAATTTGAGGAGATTAGAAAATAAATAAGAAGAGAGGAACACACAAATTAGCATTACGCAATAACAAGGTAATCTCAAATTAACAAATCTATATCTTTCCTTAAATCCTAATTCTCTTCTCGGATCTATGATTCTAATATTATGTATATTCCTTTTATATACATACTCCCTAAATTAGAAAGGGAAAAAGTTGAGTCAGAATTATTAGATTCAAATCTGGAAGATTAGGAGGCCTAAAATGGTGAATGGGAAATTATATAAATCATTTGTAACATGATAATTTACCTCTTTGGATTTTGTTTGATTATTATGCCTAATTAAAAGATCTAGAGTTGTAGTCTTAAAATTTAATGTATAAAATACCACTTACATATTCTACAAATTAAAGAAGATTGAATGGAAATTTTAATTACACCCAGGACAGTAAATTTGTTCTAATTTTTTGGTAGTATATGAATTGAATGTGGAATTGTTTTAGATCTACCAATTGGGTTATTGTAAAATTTATTTCAAACCTATATTTGTATTAAAGAGTGTTGATATGCATTAAGTTGTTTTAGTTTTATTGAAATGAGAAAGTTTCTGCATTTTAATCTGTTAAGTATGTAATTTGTTGAAATTCCATAGATTTATCTAATATTTTATTTATATTTAAAAGTGCAGTGTTTAATTTGGAAAGGAATATAACTGGAAAGGAAAAGAAGGAGATGCGTAGGGTATGGAATATCACTCCGTAGTTCGCAATGTGTATTTCAAAATAGAAAGGAAATTTAATAACTCCTTATAATTTCAAACAACACAAACCACTTATCTAGGTAAATCGATCGAAAAATGTAGCGGGAAACATTTCTAAAAGAAAGGTTCGCACAAATTAGACTATGGAATAATATCCTAGTTCAGGGTGAACATAATTAAAAGATAAAAGGTAAATAAAGGAAATTAAATGCATACAACATATATAATCGTGCTAAAACCAAAAAGGAAATCACTATTAATACAAATTAAACATGTATAATATCTATGTTAAAAGGAATCAGAAATTTAAATTAGAACGTTAATAAATGGTAGTAATTGGAAATAAGGAAAGGAAGGTTAAATAGACTTTTGATGTGCAATTGAATGTTAAGGTTAAATAGGAATTTTAATGTATAAATGAAGGACATAGGAGTTATGAGAATTTGAATAGATAAAAGGTTAACGAATGAAATATGAGTCAAGAGAATTTAAATAGTCACAACAAATTAGTGAAGTGAATTAATGAAACCTAATAAAATAATGGTAGGGAGATAAGGAAAGAATAAAAGTGTGCAAGTCATACAAAATAGAAGAAATAAGTATAAATAACGTGAATCTCTTAGGGAAAATAATTAAAAGGAGTTGATTCCTAATTAGAGGCGTAATTAGTGGTTACCTTATATGGCCTCTACTATTAAACATGTAGGGTAATATATGTATATAGGTAGTATGTATACATATAAGGTATGACTAAGTTACAGGGGCGCAAGGTTAGTTCAAAGCTACATGGAAGTCTTCCCAATTGAATCTAACTACCAGCGATATCGCTTTGCGGACTAATATGAGGTTTGTCCCAATTTTGTAGGGTAAATTTGCCCAATCAATCTGGCTACTAGTTCCTTCGAATAGTCTAATTAATTTGAGATGTCATGATTGGGTTATGGGTCATAAGTTGCATTATGGATACGATAGATGAAAACCTTAGGAGAGGTCTGCTTTGGGTTCAAGGTATTAAGTGGCTATGGTAGGGTCCGTCTCTTTCTTAAAAGAATTATTAAGTGACCTAAAAGGATTTCTTATCATGTTAGTTAAGAAGGACCATGTAGAGACCCGGCTTAGGATTAGGTCTTAAATGATAGAGATCTGCCTATTTTATAGGCCTTAAATGATCGGAGTCTGCCTAATGCCTAGTAGAGAAGGTAGAAAGTGGTTTGAGGCACTCCCTCTCACATCATAGTTGATAATGCATTAGAATTTCGGACTGGAATAACTTTCGGGCATATAGAGGGAACTAATGATATAGCTGAAAGAGCAGTAAATGTACAACAATAAAATTATTAGTAAGCTGTGTGTGAGAGTTAAGCGATCTCTAGGATTGTTTGATGTAGGGTGACTGTTATATTTGGTATCCGAAGCTGACCTGCTTCAAGATTAGGGTATTAAATGGCCGTTGGGTCTGCTTCGTTTTCTAGTTAACAAGTATTAAGTGGTTAGGAAATTTAGATAGTGAAATGCTTAGAATTATTTACATATGTATATAGGTATATGTATATGGGTAGTTGTATCTTAGACAAGGAAGCATATCATATGTGCACATGCATTAATTAAGTAAATTACAGACATCATACTAAATGGAAACTAAATCGGTATAAATTTATGTTATAGGTAATGTACGTAACTTTTCAGTTAGAAAAACGTTGTTTTGACCCCCTCCTCATTACAACCCATATGATAAATTTTAGAGAAACAAGTAATTGAAGCTGATGGAATGGTTGATGTGGAATTATTCCTTCTCATGCTCGATTCTTGATGAGGATTGTGGATGTCCGTGGGATGCGGTTAATTCTGAAGCTCTGCCTCAACTGGTATTTGATCTTGTTATCCTTTCTTCCACTGTGACTTTCATTTGCTCAATCTCTAATATACTTATGTTATTACAGGTTACCAGAACCAACATTCCATACCCTATTTGAATTGGGTCTCGATTTTTGTCAAAATTCGGGCTTATCAAGGTGAGATTTGTTACATTTGGTATCGGAGCCTAAGTTAGTTGATCATAAGGGTTTGGATATATCGAGAGAGCATAATCATGATTTTTCAATCTTAATCTATACCAAACTCTATAAACTCTAACCCAAGACAAGTTGTGACCATATTTCAAAAGAATAGACAAGGAAACTATGAGTTGGGAAATTTTTTCTAGAGTTTAAAATTATGCGCCTACTTCGATTACCCCGTGGTGTATTGGCCTTACGACGCTAATCCTATAGAGCACGAGCATGAAAAATGGAAGGATACCCTAGGACTAGATGATGTTTGGATTGGTGGTTGGATATCGGCTACCTTGTGAATATGGACTTTGATAGATTTTCAGTGGAAGGTACCCATTTTATTCAGACAAGTGGGAGTTGAAGATCTATATGTCATTGAAATCTATGTCATTGAAATCTTAAGGAAAGTTCTCATAGGAGTATGTTCATCAACTACCTCAAGATGATGAACCAAATTCCATGGAAAGAAAGTAAATCTCATTTCTTGGTTCTACCCAATGAGAGAACACCTTAAATTAATTATATGAGTTTCTCAAAAAGTATAAACAATAAATGCTAAACTTATTTTTATAAAAAATATTTGCACTAAAGAAATTGATGACGTTAAAAGTAAGTTTTTGGGAATTTTGGTATATAATCAAACTTCAAAAAAATTTTGGTGAAAATTGAGTTTTCCATGGTAAAGAAAAGGAAAAGCGGGCATATTTATAGCTTGATGATTTTTCTATTTGAAATATAATTCTCTCAATTTTGGCGAATAAAATAGAAATGGTATATGATTCTATTTGGGGTATGATATTAGGAAGTGTAGTTGTACCCGCTAGTGAATAAGAAAAATATTGCTGTATAAGAATAGGCGAAGGATAGTAGCTTGAATAATTATGGGTTTTGAGATTTTTTGATGGCTAGTGCAGTATGAGTTAGAAAGATTCATAACCGTTGGAGGAAAGATTCAAAAAGTTTGACGGAAAGTCAAGGACACCATTAGGTGGGGACAAGAGTAATTCGGGACAGTTCAAATCAAGTTGGATTGATGAGATCGGCGTGGAACGGTAGTATTGTTGTTAATTTAATTAACACGGCCTGAATAAGGTTCAGTTCGACCTACGCCTAAAATTCGAGAACTAGTTAATCGGAGTGGTCGATCAGTTAACAGGTTCGGACGCGAGTATGAACCTAGAACGCAACTATAAGTCGCGTCCATTCATTTGTTCCAGCCACCACTTCCCCCTCTCTTCCTCAATTGAACCAATTTTCCCTCTCTCTCCCTTTCCCTCAGACCACCACCAACTAACCACTATTGCCACCCCTTCACATCGACTGACGTTCCTGCCTCTCTCATTCCTTTACAGATTCGGTTCCAGCCCCCTCTCAATTCCAGATCTGAAACCCTAACAACCAACGGCACCACCCCACACCGCTGGCTCACTCTCATGTCATCCTATCATCTCCCCTTAAGAGATCAATTATCTCAACCAAAATGACGCTAAAATCATCGCCTGTCCACTGTCAATTTCTGCTTTTAGCAAGGATGACAAATCATTTTCAGAGTTTTTTGCCTTCGAGCTTAAGGATCTATTCACAGCAACAGAATTAGGACCGATCCTTTGCCATGACACCTTTGAGTGAAAGTTCCTTCCATGTTGTGTACGCCTGTTCGACTCTCAAATGGCATACGATTTTGATGAGGGCATCTCCCGCCTTCATTTTTGGGTGAAGGGAGAGGAGATCAATCTATCTGACGATGATCTCGATGATATCTTGGGAATTCCTTATGAGGAAGCATATTTCGATGATATAGAGATGACAAATCCAGAGATTTTTCAATGGATCTTCATTGGGAATTTTGGTAGTTGGAGGTCAACCAGTTTTCGACCTGTCCCTTGTCTTATCATTCGGATTATTCGGCATAATATCATCTCGAACACGGGAAGCTACGACTAGATTTACCTGATGGTTTAGAAGGCCATATATGCCATCATAGGTGGTATGGCAGTTAATTGGGATCCGGTCATCATGATCAACTGCATTACCCCCAGCGTTGGCACTCCTCGTAGCTATTTTCCTAACTACCACCTCTTTATCCATGTCTTTAGGAGGTACGGAGTGATCCTCTCTAAGGCGCTAGTTCAAAGAAAGGTCCCTCACACATTTAACAAAGCTTCTCTCAAGAAGATGGGCATTCCTGAGCTTCCGATGGTAACTGTAGCTAAGCAGCCCCAGTAGGAGGCCTAGCAAGGCAGGGAGCTGAGGAGTACATGAGCTCTAACTTGTCGCTATTCGGTAAGTTCAAGAGGAGTTCTGAGCGGTTCGGGCCGAGCATTGCTAGTTCTTGAGATGATAGTTTTGATGACAACAACCTTAAAATAAGATTATAAAATATAAACACTAACATTATAGTTTAGATATATATGTATATGCAGGATCTAACCATGCAGGTACCAAGAATGAAGAATGTATAGTATAGAGATTCAAGATATCAAGAATGAAGACTCACGAGTATCAAGAATATCAAGAGTTTAAGATTTCAATAATAAGTAATTTAATTAGGAATTTTGTTAAAACTCCTAGAAAAGCACTGGCATCTTAAAATCCAATTTATTCATGGAACGGAGTCCACTTCGAGCCTGTTAAAGAGATGGAACCCTAAGTAGGATGGAACCTTTGAAAAATCTAGTGGAACATTGTTTTGTATCCGCTAACCTTTTATTCAAATGATTTTACAAAGTTATATCTTGTTTTCAAAATGATTTCAAAACATTCCTTTTAAAAATCAAAAACATCTATCCTGGTTTTAAATAATTTTAGACTCAAAATAATCTTTATTTTCAAAATTAAATTATCCTTAGTTTTAAACTATCTTTTAATAAAAATATATTTAACTTTTAATATTTATACTTAGATTTAAATATAAAATTATAGTAAAATTTTACATATATACCAAAATATTATTTTCTATATTTACTTGTGTATTTTAACTATAATTAAGTATATTTATAAAGTTTAAAATTGTTTTAATACAAGATGAAAGTTATTTTCAAAGAAAAACAAATTACTAAAATTTCCTTAGGCATGTCGACGTCCTCAAGTACCCCATGTCGACATGGTAACAGTTTATTTCAAAAATTTGAATTTCAAAAGAAGTGTCTATTCGTCATATCCTTTTGTGAATGGACATGGCTGTTGTTCTACTATAAATAGGGGCACTTTTAAACGAATTTTCATTCATATTTTCTCTGATTTCACTCCTCTTCTTCTTCCACATTTCTTTATACATATTTTTACCATTACTCTACCGAAATCAACATTGAATCTAACTAGATCATTTCTGGTTTGATTCTCTACCACTATCTCAACAAGATCTTAGTGCTATTCAGAGTTATGGCTTCTTTGTAATAAACTAAGCGAGAAAAGGTGTGATTGTAGCCCTTGAAATCAATCAAGCGAGAAAAGGTGTGATTGTAGCCTTGGAAATCAATTGGGTGAACTTGTTTCCCGTGAAATCAAGTATCTCTACCTAGATGATTATGAATCTGGAGTGGTGTACCTCGTGGTCTTGAAATCGAGGGTGTAATTGTACCATTTCATTTGAAAAGAAATCTGTGCTTGTGTGCGAGACTGGATGTAGGGTAACTCCGAACCAGTATAAAATTCGGTGTGTTCTTTCCTTTATTGCTTTTACTTTATTTCTGCATCCGTGTTTAATTCTGTGATCATATCTGTGTCTAAATATTGCATACATTTATATTTAAATTAACAAAAACTCAAAAAGATTTAGTAATTCCTTTAAACATTATTCCCCCTCCCCCCTCTAGTGTTAATCCTAGCCTTAAGATCTGTATTTTGCATTTCTCACATTTGGTATCGGAGCAAGGTTTTCAAAGTTTCATAATATGATTTTTGAAAAAGTTTTTAAAACGGCTATGTTCGAAAAACTTGTTAACACTAGTTTAGAAATATTCAGATCATCATTGTCTCTTGAATCTGCATATAATCAATATTCAAAATCAAGTTGTCTACCAAAATTATATGATGTGCGGGAAACATGCTTTATGGGTGTTGAGGAATCAATCCACAATGGACAAATTGTGCGGATCAAAAAGAATAAATGGATACTCGATAGTGAATGCTCTAGATACATGACTGGCAATCCACATATGCTGAATGATATAATATACAATGACAGAGGACTGGTTAACTTTGAAGACAATTCAAAAGGATATGTAATTGGCATCGGCAAAGTCGGTAACTCTGAAACTCCTATTATTACTAATGTTTTGCTAGTTAAGAATCTGAAACATAATCTGCTAAGTATTAGTCAACTTTGCGATAAAGGATATAAATTTAAATTTGAAAAAGATAAGTGTCACATTGAAGATAATAATTCAACCATAATATTTGAGGGAATTAGGAAAAAGAAGATTTATATTCTTAGTATGAAAGTCTCAAATGATAACTTATGTCTTTTGGCAAATACAAGTGACCCTTGGATTTGGCACAAGAGATTTGGATATTTGAATTTCAAACTCTTATCTAGACTGTCAAAACATGATCTAGTAAGAAGCCTCCCTAAAATGAATTTTAAAGTAGATAGTCTATGTGATGCATGTCAATTAGGAAAACTTAGAAAAAGTTCCTTTAAATTAAAAGATATGATTTCAACTTCAAAACCTCTTGAATTACTTCACTTTTTTTTATTTGGTCCATCTCAATTTCTATCAGTAAATCATAGTAAATATGTTTTTGTAATTGTAGATGATTATTCTAGATTTACATGGACAGTATTTTTGAAACATAAAAGTGATACTTTTGAATGTTTTAAGAACTTTACAAAAAGGTTTCAAAATCAAATTTCTCTAAAAATTATAACCACCCGTAGTGATCACGGTGGTGAATTTGAAAATGAAAAGTTTGAGGAATTCTGAAATAAAAAGGGAATAACCCATAACTTTTCATTTCCAAGAACTCCACATCATAACGGAGTAGTAGAACGTAAAAATAGGACGATTCAAGAGAGTGCGAGAAATATGCTTTCAGATAGTAAATTACCAAAGTATTTTTGGGCAGAAGCAGTTGCTACCGCCTGTTATATTTTAAATAGAATTTTAATTAGACCTTTAACTGATAAGACATCTTATGAACTTCTTTACAGAAAGAAACCTAAAGTATCTTATTTTAGAATTTTTGAAAGTAAATGTTTTATTTTAAATACAAAAGATAACTTAGATAAATTTGATCCTAAATCCGACAAAGGTATATTTATCGGATATTCTAATAGAAGTAAAGCGTAAGAGTGTTTAATTTAAGAACTAACACCATCGAAGAAACAATGCATGTTTCATTCAATGAAAATCTCAAAAATTTTGAAGATACAAAAGATGAAGAGGATTTAATAACTCAAAATAAAGAGTCAACTGAAACTAATAATGAAATTAATCATCCTAATAAAAGAATTAAACTTTTAAAAGATCATCCTATAGAAAATATACTAGTAGCTACACAATCTGTTGTTAAAACTAGAAATCAATTAAGTAAAATGAGCAATGTAGCATTTAGATCAACTATTGAACCTAAAAATCCAAAAAAAGCATCAACTGATGATTCATGGATTTTGGCTATGCAAGAAGTACTAAATCAATTTACTAGAAATTATGTTTGTGTACATTTTCCTAGACCTGGAAATAAAACTATAATTTGAACTAAATGGGTTTATAAAAATAAAATGAATGAACTTGGAGAGGTTGTTAGAAATAAAGCTCGCTTAGTCGCTCAAGGTTATTGTCAAGAAGAAGGAATATATTTTGATGAAACCTTTGCTCTCATAGCAAGATTAGAAGCCATTAGGATTCTACTTGCTTTCGCAAATCACAATATATATCAAATGGATGTTAAAAGTGCCTTTTTAAATGGATTTGTAAAAGAGGAAATATATGTTGAACAACCATCACTTTTTGAAAATGAAAAATTACCAAATCATGTTTACAAACTTAAGAAAGCTCTGTATGGTCTAAAACAAGCTCCTAGAGCCTGGTATGATTAAGATCTTACTTATTACAATCAAACTTTGAAATTGATAAAGTAGATAATACTCTTTTTATTAAAAGAAATAAAGATGATATTCAACTAGTACAAGTTTATATAGATGATATCATTTTCGGATCAACTAATTTTGAAATGAATAAAGAATTTTCTAAAATAATGACAAAAGAGTTTGAGATGAGTCATATGGGTGAATTAAACTTCTTTCTAGGATTACAAATAAAACAAATAGATAATGGTATCTTTATTAGTCAAGAAAAATATGCTAAAGACCCAATTAGTAAATTAGGTTTGACTATTGCAAGTGGAAAACCCACTCCCATGGCAACCAATGAGTACCTAAGTAAAGAAGATATCTATAAAGATGTAGATCAAAAATTTTATAGAGGAATGATTGGATCACTGCTCTATATCACTGCTAGTAGACCTGATACATGCGTAGTGTTTGTCTTTGTGCAAGATATCAATCCCAACCTAAAGAGACCCACTTAAAAGCCGTAAAACATATCATAAGATATGTTAAACACACCTTTGATTATGGCTTATTTTACCCTAAAAATGATTTTTTTGACTTAATATCTTACTGTGATGCTGATTATGCTGGTTGTAAATCAGACCGAAAAGGTTCAAGTGGAACTTGTCACTTTTTAGGGCATTCTCTGATTTCCTAGTTTAGTAAAAAGCAAACCATAGTTTCTTTATCAACAACTGAAGCAGAGTATATTTCTACTGCTTTGGCTTGTTCTCAAGTAATATATTATATGCAACAAACTTTAAAATATTTTGGTTTAAATAACTCAAAATCACCAATTTATTGTGACAATACTAGTGCAAAAAATTTATCCAAAAATACTACTCATCATGATCGAACTAAACATAATATTAGACATCATTTTCTCAGAGATAATATAAGTAAGGAAGTAATTACTCTAGATTATATCAATTCTGAGAATCAAATTGCTGATATCTTAACAAAACCCTTAAATGAATCTATATTTACTAAATTAAGAAGAGAATTAGGTATTTGTTAAATAACTGTAATATAAAATATAAATAACAAAGTATAATTAAAAATTAAATCAAAATAAATTAAATAGTAAAAATATCAAGCACCATGTCGGCATCCCCCCTCTACCCATGTCGACGTATAACGATTTTTTACTTTTGAAAGTTTCCCACCAAAATTCAAATAAGTGGTTATATATTCTTCGTATTTCAAAATTTTGATCATTCTCTCTGTTCTCTCTCTGTTCTAACTTCTGAAATCAATTAAACAATGGCCTTCTCTTCCAAATCAAACAAAAATTCAACCTTTTCGTTCCCTTCTCCTTCTTCTGGACCATTTCAACGAATTACGCTCGCACGAGTGATGAAAATGGAGGATTCTTTGAAGGATGCACTGCAACTAATGACTGAAATTCAAGTGGTGCAACTTAGAATGGCTAAAGAACAAGAATGGCAAGGTAAAATCCTTAGAAATTTGCAAAATTTTCTAATGGACAATCACACTAATCTGATCTGATTGATGAAGAGTCTTTAGGTGATCAAGTGCAAGAGGACAGCGAGGAAGAAGAAGAAGAATTCATGGAAGAAGAGCACGCTGAAGATGACGAAAAAGTCGCGTTGGCGAAGTGTGCTCTAACAAGGATGGAAATCTTGTCGAACAACGTGGAAATTTCTGTTTCCATTACCCAAATTGTTCGATTCATAGATCTCCCATTTTCAAAGATGCACACAAGTTTCTTTTCTCTCTTTCCTATTGTTGTATGTTCTTTCTTACGTTCTCTACGAAAATGTAAATAAAACAATATATAACTAATAAATAATTTGTGTTCTTATATTTGATTTCTCACTATTATAAGTATTATCGTATATGGAATCTTAGTTAGGATAGTTAGTAATTTAGGACTAAGTTTTAGTTTTAGAATTACGTGATGATTATTCATGATAACACTATCGTCATAATCACATGTCATAGAGTATTAGATTAAGGGGGAGTTATATAGCTTGGAGTTAGTTTTTATTGATGACAAAGGGGGAGAAGTATAAAATAGGATAGTTAGGCATAGATTAAGGGGGGTTATTTGGATAGAAGTAATATTTTATAAACAAAGGTTGTCATCATCAAAAAGGGGGAGATTGTTAGTCCTTGAGATGATGGTTTTGATGACAACAACCTTAAAATAAGATTATAAAATATAAATACTAACATTATAGCTTAGATATATATGTATATGCAAGATCTAACCATGTAGGTACCAAGAATGAAGACTGTACAGTATAGAGATTCAAGATATCAAGATTGAAGACTCATGAGCATCAAGAATATCAAGAATTCATGATTTTAATAATAAGTAATTTAATAAGGAATTTTGTTAAAACTCTTAGAAAATTACTGGCATCTTAAAATCCAGTTTATTCATGGAATGGAATCCATTTCGAGCCTGTTAAAGGGATGGAACCCTAGGTATGATGGAACCTACGAAAAATCTAGTGGAACATTGTTTTGTATCCGCTAACCTTTTATTCAAATGATTTTACAAAGTTATATCTTGTTTTCAAAATGATTTCAAAACCTTCCTTTTAAAAATCAAAAACATCTATCCTGGTTTTAAATAATTTTAGCCTCAAAATAATCTTTATTTTCAAAATTAAATTATCCTTAGTTTTAAACTATCTTTTAATAAAATATATTTAACTTTTAATATTTTTACTTAGATTTAAATATAAAATTATCGTAAAATTTTATATATATACCAAAATATTATTTTCTATATTTACTTGTGTATTTTAACTATAATTAAGTATATTTATAAAGTTTAAAATTGTTTTAATACAAGATGAAAGTTATTTTCAAAGAAAAACAAATTACTAAAATTTCCTTAGGCATGTCGACGTCCTCAAGTACCCCATGTCGACATGGTAACAGTTTATTTCAAAAATTTGAATTTCAAAAGAAGTGTCTATTCGTCATATCCTTTTGTGAATGGACATGGCTGTTGTTCTACTATAAATAGGGGCACTTTTAAACGAATTTTCATTCATATTTTCTCTGATTTCACTCCTCTTCTTCTTCCACATTTCTTTATACATATTTTTACCATTACTCTACCGAAATCAACATTGAATCTAACTAGATCATTTCTGGTTTGATTCTCTACCACTATCTCAACAAGATCTTAGTGCTATTCAGAGTTATGGCTTCTTTGTAATAAACTAAGCGAGAAAAGGTGTGATTGTAGCCCGTGAAATCAATCAAGCGAGAAAAGGTGTGATTGTAGCCTTGGAAATCAATTGGGTGAACATGTTTCCCGTGAAATCAAGTATCTCTACCTAGAGGATTATGAATCTGGAGTGGTGTACCTCGTGGTCTTGAAATCAAGGGTGTAATTGTACAATTTCATTTGAAAGGAAATTTGTGCTTGTGTGCGGGACTGGATGTAGGGTAACTCCGAACCAGTATAAAATTCGGTGTGTTCTTTCCTTTATTGCTTTTACTTTATTTCTTCATCCATGTTTATCTGTGTCTAAATATTGCATACATTTAAGTTTAAATTAACAAAAACTCAAAAAGATTTAGTAATTCCTTTAAACATTATTCCCCCTCCCCCCTCTCGTGTTAATCCTAGCATTAAGATCTGTATTTTGCATTTCTCACATTTGGTATCGGAGCAAGGTTTTCAAAGTTTCATAATATGATTTTTGAAAAAGTTTTTAAAACGGCTATGTTCGAAAAACTTGTTAACACTAGTTTAGAAATATTCAGATCATCATTGTCTCTTGAATCTGCATATAATCAATATTCAAAATCAAGTTGTCTACCAAAATTATATGATGTGCAGGAAACATGCTTTATGGGTGTTGAGGAATCAATCCACAATGGACAAATTGTGCGGATCAAAAAGAATAAATGGATACTCGATAGTGGATGCTCTAGACACATGACTGGCAATCCACATATGCTGAATGATATAATATACAAATACAGAGGACTGGTTAACTTTGAAGACAATTCAAAAGGATATGTAATTGGCATCGACAAAGTCGGTAACTCTGAAACTCCTATTATTACTAATGTTTTGCTAGTTAAGAATCCGAAACATAATCTGCTAAGTATTAGTCAAGTTTGCGATAAAGGATATAAAATTAAATTTGAAAAAGATAAGTGTCACATTGATGATAATAATTCAACCATAATATATGAGGGAATTAGGAAAAAGAATATTTATATTCTTAGTATTAAAGTCTCAAATGATAACTTATGTCTTTTGGCAAATACAAGTGACCCTTGGATTTGGCACAAGAGATTTGGATATTTGAATTTCAAACTCTTATCTAGACTGTCAAAACATGATCTAGTAAGAGGCCTTCCTAAAATGAATTTTAAAGTAGATAGTCTATGTGATGCATGTCAATTAGGAAAACTTAGAAAAAGTTCCTTTAAATTAAAAGATATGATTTCAACTTCAAAACCTCTTGAATTACTTCACCTTGATTTATTTGGTCCATCTCAATTTCTATCAGTAAATCATAGTAAATATGTTTTTGTAATTGTAGATGATTATTCTAGATTTACATGGACAGTATTTTTGAAACATAAAAGTGATACTTTTGAATGTTTTAAGAACTTTACAAAAAGGTTTCAAAATCAAATTTCTCTAAAAATTATAACCATCCGTAGTGATCACGGTGGTGAATTTGAAAATGAAAAGTTTGAGGAATTCTGCAATAAAAAGGGAATAACTCATAACTTTTCATTTCCAAGAACTCCACATCATAACGGAGTAGTAGAACGTAAAAATAGGATGATTCAAGAGAGTGTGAGAACTATGCTTTCAGATAGTAAATTACCAAAGTATTTTTGGGCAGAAGCAGTTGCTACCGCCTGTTATATTTTAAATAGAATTTTAATTAGACCTTTAACTGATAAGACATCTTATGAACTTCTTTACAGAAAGAAACTAAAGTATCTTATTTTAGAATTTTTGAAAGTAAATGTTTTATTTTAAATACAAAAGATAACTTAGATAAATTTGATCCTAAATCCGACAAAGGTATCTTTATCGGATATTCTAATAGAAGTAAAGCGTAAGAGTGTTTAATTTAAGAACTAACACCATCGAAGAAACAATGCATGTTTCATTCAATGAAAATCTCAATAATTTTGAAGATACAAACGATGAAGAGGATTTAATAACTCAAAATAAAGAGTCAACTGAAACTAATAATGAAATTAATCATCCTAATAAAAGAATTAAACTTTTAAAAGATCATCCTATAGAAAATATACTAGTAGCTACGCAATCTGTTGTTAAAACTAGAAACCAATTAAGTAAAATGAGCAATGTAGCATTTATATCAACTATTGAACCCAAAAATCCAAAAAAAGCATCAACTGATGATTCATGGATTTTGGCTATGCAAGAAGTACTAAATCAATTTACTAGAAATTATGTTTGTGAACATTTTCCTAGACCTAGAAATAAAACTATAATTGGAACTAAATGGGTTTATAAAAATAAAATGAATGAACTTGGAGAGGTTGTTAGAAATAAAGCTCGGTTAGTCGCTCAAGGTTATTGTCAAGAAGAAGGAATATATTTTGATGAAACCTTTGCTCTCGTAGCAAGATTAGAAGCCATTAGGATTCTACTTGCTTTCGCAAATCACAATATATATCAAATGGATGTTAAAAGTGCCTTTTTAAATGGATTTGTAAAAGAGGAAATATATGTTGAACAACCATCACTTTTTGAAAACGAAAAATTACCAAATCATGTTTACAAACTTAAGAAAGCTCTGTATGGTCTAAAACAAGCTCTTAGAGCCTGGTATGATTAAGATCTTACTTATTACAATCAAACTTTGAAATTGATAAAGTAGATAATACTCTTTTTATTAAAAGAAATAAAGATGATATTCAACTAGTACAAGTTTATATAGATGATATCATTTTCGGATCAACTAATTTTGAAATGAATAAAGAATTTTCTAAAATAATGACAAAAGAGTTTGAGATGAGTCATATGGGTGAATTAAACTTCTTTCTAGGATTACAAATAAAACAAATAGATAATGGTATCTTTATTAGTCAAGAAAAATATGCTAAAGACCTAGTTAGTAATTTAGGTTTGACTATTGCAAGTGGAAAACCCACTCCCATGGAAACCAATGAGTACCTAAGTAAAGAAGATATATCTAAAGATGTAGATCAAAATTTTTATAGAGGAATGATTGGATCACTGCTCTATATCACTGCTAGTAGACCTGATACATGCGTAGTGTTTGTCTTTGTGCAAGATATCAATCCCAACCTAAAGAGACCCACTTAAAAGCCGTAAAACGTATCATAAGACATGTTAAACACACCTTTGATTATGGATTATTTTACCCTAAGAATGATTTTTTTGACTTAATATCTTACTGTGATGCTGATTATGCTGGCTGTAAATCAGACCGAAAAGGTTCAAGTGGAACTTGTCACTTTTTAGGGCATTCTCTGATTTCCTAGTTTAGTAAAAAGCAAACCATAGTTTCTTTATCAACAACTGAAGCAGAGTATATTTCTACTGCTTTGGCTTGTTCTCAAGTAATATATTATATGCAACAAACTTTAAAATATTTTGGTTTAAATAACTCAAAATCACCAATTTATTGTGACAATACTAGTGCAAAAAATTTATCCAAAAATACTACTCATCATGATCGAACTAAACATAATATCAGACATCATTTTCTCAGAGATAATATAAGTAAGGAAGTAATTACTCTTGATTATATCAATTCTGAGAATCAAATTGCTGATATCTTAACAAAACCCTTAAATGAATCTATATTTACTAAATTAAGAAGAGAATTAGGTATTTGTTAAATAACTGAAATATAAAATATAAATAACAAAGTATAATTAAAAATTAAATCAAAATAAATTAAATAGTAAAAATATCAAGCACCATGTCAGCATCCCCCCTCTACCCATGTCGACGTATAACGATTTTTTACTTTTGAAAGTTTCCCACCAAAATTCAAATAAGTGGTTATATATTCTTCGTATTTCGAAATTTTGATCATTCTCTCTGTTCTCTCTCTGTTCTAACTTCTGAAATCAATTAAACAATGGCCTCCTCTTCCAAATCAAACAAAAATTCGACCTTTTCGTTCCCTTCTCCTTCTTCTGGACCATTTCAACGAATTACGCTCGCACGAGTGATGAAAATGGAGGATTCTTTGAAGGATGCACTGCAACTAATGACTGAAATTCAAGTGGTGCAACTTAGAATGGCTAAAGAACAAGAACGGAAAGGTAAAATCCTTAGAAATTGGCAAAAATTTCTAATGGACAATCACACTAATCTGATCTTGATTGATGAAGAGTCTTTAGGTGATCAAGTGGAAGAGGACAGCGAGGAAGAAGAAGAAGAATTCATGGAAGAAGAGCACGCTGAAGATGATGAAAAAGTCGCGTTGGCGAAGTGTGCTTTGACAAGGATGAAAATCTAGTCGAACAACGTGGAAATTTCTGTTTCCACTATCCAAATTGTTCGATTCATAGATCTCCCATTTTCAAAGATACACATAAGTTTCTTTTCTCTCTTTCCTATTGTTGTATGTTCTTTCTTACGTTCTCTACGAAAATGTAAATAAAACAATATATAACTAATAAATAATTTGTGTTCTTATATTTGATTTCTCACTATTATAAGTATTATCGTATATGGAACCTTAGTTTGGATAGTTAGTAATTTAGGACTAAGTTTTAGTTTTAGAATTACGTGATGATTATTCATGATAACACTATCGTCATAATCACATGTCATAGAGTATTAGATTAAGGGTGAATTATATAGTTTGGAGTTAGTTTCTATTGATGACAAAGGGGGAGAAGTATAAAATAGGATAGTTAGGCATAGATTAAGAGGGGGTTATTAGGATAGAAGTAATATTTTATAAACAAAGGTTGTCATCATCAAAAAGGGGGAGATTGTTAGTCCTTGAGATGATGGTTTTGATGACAACAACCTTAAAATAAGATTATAAAATATAAATACTAACATTATAGCTTAGATATATATATGTATATGCAAGATCTAACCATGTAGGTGCCAAGAATGAAGACTGTACAGTATAGAGATTCAAGATATCAAGATTGAAGACTCATGAGCATCAAGAATATCAAGAA
Organism: Allium cepa; assembly: GCA_030765085.1. Lineage (NCBI taxonomy): Eukaryota > Viridiplantae > Streptophyta > Magnoliopsida > Asparagales > Amaryllidaceae > Allium > Allium cepa. Next base: position 626,499,603 of record CM060940.1, on the reverse strand, counting down.
TTCATGATTTCAATAATAAGTAATTTAATAAGGAATTTTGTTAAAACTCTTAGAAAATTACTAGCATCTTAAAATCCAGTTTATTCGTGGAATGGAATCCATTTCGAGCCTGTTAAAGGGATGGAACCGTAAGTATGATGGAACCTACGAAAAATCTAGTGGAACATTGTTTTGTATCCGCTAACCTTTTATTCAAATGATTTTACAAAGTTATATCTTGTTTTCAAAATGATTTCAAAACCTTCCTTTTAAAAATCAAAAACATCTATCCTGGTTTTAAATAATTTTAGCCTCAAAATAATCTTTATTTTCAAAATTAAATTATCCTTAGTTTTAAACTATCTTTTAATAAAATATATTTAACTTTTAATATTTATACTTAGATTTAAATATAAAATTATAGTAAAATTTTATATATATACCAAAATATTATTTTCTATATTTACTTGTGTATTTTAACTATAATTAAGTATATTTATAAAGTTTAAAATTGTTTTAATACAAGATGAAAGTTATTTTCAAAGAAAAACAAATTACAAAAATTTCCTTAGGCATGTCGACGTCCTCAAGTACCCCATGTCGACATGGTAACAGTTTATTTCAAAATTTTGAATTTCAAAAGAAGTGTCTATTCGTCATATCCTTTTGTGAATGGACATGGCTGTTGTTCTACTATAAATAGGGGCACTTTTAAACGAATTTTCATTCATATTTTCTATGATTTCACTCCTCTTCTTCTTCCTCATTTCTTTATACATATTTTTACCATTACTCTACCGAAATCAACATTGAATCTAACTAGATCATTTCTGGTTTGATTCTCTACCACTATCTCAACAAGATCTTAGTGCTATTCAAAGTTATGGCTTCTTTGTAATAAACTAAGCGAGAAAAGGTGTGATTGTAGCCCATGAAATCAATCAAGCGAGAAAAGGTGTGATTGTAGCCTTGGAAATCAATTGGGTGAACATGTTTCCCGTGAAATCAAGTATCTCTACCTAGAGGATTATGAATCTGGAGTGGTGTACCTCGTGGTCTTGAAATCAAGGGTGTAATTGTACTATTTCATTTGAAAGGAAATTTGTGCTTGTGTGCGGGACTGAATGTAGGGTAACTCCGAACCAGTATAAAATTCGGTGTGTTCTTTCCTTTATTGCTTTTACTTTATTTCTGCATCCATGTTTATCTATGTCTAAATATTGCATACATTTAAGTTTAAATTAACAAAAACTCAAAAAGATTTAGTAATTCCTTTAAACATTATTCCCCCCTCCCCCCTCTCGTGTTAATCCTAGCATTAAGATCTGTATTTTGCATTTCTCACATTTGGTATCGGAGCAAGGTTTTCAAAGTTTCATAATATGATTTTTGAAAAAGTTTTTAAAACGGCTATGTTCGAAAAACTTGTTAACACTAGTTTAGAAATTTTCAGATCATCATTGTCTCTTGAATCTGCATATAATCAATATTCAAAATCAAGTTGTCTACCAAAATTATATGATGTGCAGGAAACATGCTTTATGGGTGTTGAGGAATCAATCCACAATGGACAAATTGTGCGGATCAAAAAGAATAAATGGATACTCGATAGTGGATGCTCTAGACACATGACTGGCAATCCACATATGCTGAATGATATAATATACAAATACAGAGGACTGGTTAACTTTGAAGACAATTCAAAAGGATATGTAATTGGCATCGGCAAAGTCGGTAACTCTGAAACTCCTATTATTACTAATGTTTTGCTAGTTAAGAATCCGAAACATAATCTGCTAAGTATTAGTCAAGTTTGCGATAAAGGATATAAAATTAAATTTGAAAAAGATAAGTGTCACATTGATGATAATAATTCAACCATAATATATGAGGGAATTAGGAAAAAGAATATTTATATTCTTAGTATTAAAGTCTCAAATGATAACTTATGTCTTTTGGCAAATACAAGTGACCCTTGGATTTGGCACAAGAGATTTGGATATTTGAATTTCAAACTCTTTTCTAGACTGTCAAAACATGATCTAGTAAGAGGCCTCCCTAAAATGAATTTTAAAGTAGATAGTCTATGTGATGCATGTCAATTAGGAAAACTTAGAAAAAGTTCCTTTAAATTAAAAGATATGATTTCAACTTCAAAACCTCTTGAATTACTTCACCTTGATTTATTTGGTCCATCTCAATTTCTATCAGTAAATCATAGTAAATATGTTTTTGTAATTGTAGATGATTATTCTAGATTTACATGGACAGTATTTTTGAAACATAAAAGTGATACTTTTGAATGTTTTAAGAACTTTACAAAAAGGTTTCAAAATCAAATTTCTCTAAAAATTATAACCATCCGTAGTGATCACGGTGGTGAATTTGAAAATGAAAAGTTTGAGGAATTCTGCAATAAAAAGGGAATAACTCATAACTTTTCATTTCCAAGAACTCCACATCATAACGGAGTAGTAGAACGTAAAAATAGGATGATTCAAGAGAGTGTGAGAACTATGCTTTCAGATAGTAAATTACCAAAGTATTTTTGGGCAGAAGCAGTTGCTACCGCCTGTTATATTTTAAATAGAATTTTAATTAGACCTTTAACTGATAAGACATCTTATGAACTTCTTTACAGAAAGAAACCTAAAGTATCTTATTTTAGAATTTTTGAAAGTAAATGTTTTATTTTAAATACAAAAGATAACTTAGATAAATTTGATCCTAAATCCGACAAAGGTATCTTTATCGGATATTCTAATAGAAGTAAAGCGTAAGAGTGTTTAATTTAAGAACTAACACCATCGAAGAAACAATGCATGTTTCATTCAATGAAAATCTCAAAAATTTTGAAGATACAAACGATGAAGAGGATTTAATAACTCAAAATAAAGAGTCAACTGAAACTAATAATGAAATTAATCATCCTAATAAAAGAATTAAACTTTTAAAAGATCATCCTATAGAAAATATACTAGTAGCTACGCAATCTGTTGTTAAAACTAGAAACCAATTAAGTAAAATGAGCAATGTAGCATTTATATCAACTATTGAACCCAAAAATCCAAAAAAAGCATCAACTGATGATTCATGGATTTTGGCTATGCAAGAAGTACTAAATCAATTTACTAGAAATTATGTTTGTGAACATTTTCCTAGACCTGGAAATAAAACTATAATTGGAACTAAATGGGTTTATAAAAATAAAATGAATGAACTTGGAGAGGTTGTTAGAAATAAAGCTCGGTTAGTCGCTCAAGGTTATTGTCAAGAAGAAGGAATATATTTTGATGAAACCTTTGCTCTCGTAGCAAGATTAGAAGCCATTAGGATTCTACTTGCTTTCGCAAATCACAATATATATCAAATGGATGTTAAAAGTGCCTTTTTAAATGGATTTGTAAAAGAGGAAATATATGTTGAACAACCATCACTTTTTGAAAACGAAAAATTACCAAATCATGTTTACAAACTTAAGAAAGCTCTGTATGGTCTAAAACAAGCTCTTAGAGCCTGGTATGATTAAGATCTTACTTATTACAATCAAACTTTGAAATTGATAAAGTAGATAATACTCTTTTTATTAAAAGAAATAAAGATGATATTCAACTAGTACAAGTTTATATAGATGATATCATTTTCGGATCAACTAATTTTGAAATGAATAAAGAATTTTCTAAAATAATGACAAAAGAGTTTGAGATGAGTCATATGGGTGAATTAAACTTCTTTCTAGGATTACAAATAAAACAAATAGATAATGGTATCTTTATTAGTCAAGAAAAATATGCTAAAGACCTAGTTAGTAATTTAGGTTTGACTATTGCAAGTGGAAAACCCACTCCCATGGAAACCAATGAGTACCTAAGTAAAGAAGATATATCTAAAGATGTAGATCAAAATTTTTATAGAGGAATGATTGGATCACTGCTCTATATCACTGCTAGTAGACCTGATACATGCGTAGTGTTTGTCTTTGTGCAAGATATCAATCCCAACCTAAAGAGACCCACTTAAAAGCCGTAAAACGTATCATAAGACATGTTAAACACACCTTTGATTATGGATTATTTTACCCTAAGAATGATTTTTTTGACTTAATATCTTACTGTGATGCTGATTATGCTGGCTGTAAATCAGACCGAAAAGGTTCAAGTGGAACTTGTCACTTTTTAGGGCATTCTCTGATTTCCTAGTTTAGTAAAAAGCAAACCATAGTTTCTTTATCAACAACTGAAGCAGAGTATATTTCTACTGCTTTGGCTTGTTCTCAAGTAATATATTATATGCAACAAACTTTAAAATATTTTGGTTTAAATAACTCAAAATCACCAATTTATTGTGACAATACTAGTGCAAAAAATTTATCCAAAAATACTACTCATCATGATCGAACTAAACATAATATCAGACATCATTTTCTCAGAGATAATATAAGTAAGGAAGTAATTACTCTTGATTATATCAATTCTGAGAATCAAATTGCTGATATCTTAACAAAACCCTTAAATGAATCTATATTTACTAAATTAAGAAGAGAATTAGGTATTTGTTAAATAACTGAAATATAAAATATAAATAACAAAGTATAATTAAAAATTAAATCAAAATAAATTAAATAGTAAAAATATCAAGCACCATGTCAGCATCCCCCCTCTACCCATGTCGACGTATAACGATTTTTTACTTTTGAAAGTTTCCCACCAAAATTCAAATAAGTGGTTATATATTCTTCGTATTTCGAAATTTTGATCATTCTCTCTGTTCTCTCTCTGTTCTAACTTCTGAAATCAATTAAACAATGGCCTCCTCTTCCAAATCAAACAAAAATTCGACCTTTTCGTTCCCTTCTCCTTCTTCTGGACCATTTCAACGAATTACGCTCGCACGAGTGATGAAAATGGAGGATTCTTTGAAGGATGCACTGCAACTAATGACTGAAATTCAAGTGGTGCAACTTAGAATGGCTAAAGAACAAGAACGGAAAGGTAAAATCCTTAGAAATTGGCAAAAATTTCTAATGGACAATCACACTAATCTGATCTTGATTGATGAAGAGTCTTTAGGTGATCAAGTGGAAGAGGACAGCGAGGAAGAAGAAGAAGAATTCATGGAAGAAGAGCACGCTGAAGATGATGAAAAAGTCGCGTTGGCGAAGTGTGCTTTGACAAGGATGAAAATCTAGTCGAACAACGTGGAAATTTCTGTTTCCACTATCCAAATTGTTCGATTCATAGATCTCCCATTTTCAAAGATACACATAAGTTTCTTTTCTCTCTTTCCTATTGTTGTATGTTCTTTCTTACGTTCTCTACGAAAATGTAAATAAAACAATATATAACTAATAAATAATTTGTGTTCTTATATTTGATTTCTCACTATTATAAGTATTATCGTATATGGAACCTTAGTTTGGATAGTTAGTAATTTAGGACTAAGTTTTAGTTTTAGAATTACGTGATGATTATTCATGATAACACTATCGTCATAATCACATGTCATAGAGTATTAGATTAAGGGTGAATTATATAGTTTGGAGTTAGTTTCTATTGATGACAAAGGGGGAGAAGTATAAAATAGGATAGTTAGGCATAGATTAAGAGGGGGTTATTAGGATAGAAGTAATATTTTATAAACAAAGGTTGTCATCATCAAAAAGGGGGAGATTGTTAGTCCTTGAGATGATGGTTTTGATGACAACAACCTTAAAATAAGATTATAAAATATAAATACTAACATTATAGCTTAGATATATATATGTATATGCAAGATCTAACCATGTAGGTGCCAAGAATGAAGACTGTACAGTATAGAGATTCAAGATATCAAGATTGAAGACTCATGAGCATCAAGAATATCAAGAATTCATGATTTCAATAATAAGTAATTTAATAAGGAATTTTGTTAAAACTCTTAGAAAATTACTAGCATCTTAAAATCCAGTTTATTCGTGGAATGGAATCCATTTCGAGCCTGTTAAAGGGATGGAACCGTAAGTATGATGGAACCTACGAAAAATCTAGTGGAACATTGTTTTGTATCCGCTAACCTTTTATTCAAATGATTTTACAAAGTTATATCTTGTTTTCAAAATGATTTCAAAACCTTCCTTTTAAAAATCAAAAACATCTATCCTGGTTTTAAATAATTTTAGCCTCAAAATAATCTTTATTTTCAAAATTAAATTATCCTTAGTTTTAAACTATCTTTTAATAAAATATATTTAACTTTTAATATTTATACTTAGATTTAAATATAAAATTATAGTAAAATTTTATATATATACCAAAATATTATTTTCTATATTTACTTGTGTATTTTAACTATAATTAAGTATATTTATAAAGTTTAAAATTGTTTTAATACAAGATGAAAGTTATTTTCAAAGAAAAACAAATTACAAAAATTTCCTTAGGCATGTCGACGTCCTCAAGTACCCCATGTCGACATGGTAACAGTTTATTTCAAAATTTTGAATTTCAAAAGAAGTGTCTATTCGTCATATCCTTTTGTGAATGGACATGGCTGTTGTTCTACTATAAATAGGGGCACTTTTAAACGAATTTTCATTCATATTTTCTATGATTTCACTCCTCTTCTTCTTCCTCATTTCTTTATACATATTTTTACCATTACTCTACCGAAATCAACATTGAATCTAACTAGATCATTTCTGGTTTGATTCTCTACCACTATCTCAACAAGATCTTAGTGCTATTCAAAGTTATGGCTTCTTTGTAATAAACTAAGCGAGAAAAGGTGTGATTGTAGCCCATGAAATCAATCAAGCGAGAAAAGGTGTGATTGTAGCCTTGGAAATCAATTGGGTGAACATGTTTCCCGTGAAATCAAGTATCTCTACCTAGAGGATTATGAATCTGGAGTGGTGTACCTCGTGGTCTTGAAATCAAGGGTGTAATTGTACTATTTCATTTGAAAGGAAATTTGTGCTTGTGTGCGGGACTGAATGTAGGGTAACTCCGAACCAGTATAAAATTCGGTGTGTTCTTTCCTTTATTGCTTTTACTTTATTTCTGCATCCATGTTTATCTATGTCTAAATATTGCATACATTTAAGTTTAAATTAACAAAAACTCAAAAAGATTTAGTAATTCCTTTAAACATTATTCCCCCCTCCCCCCTCTCGTGTTAATCCTAGCATTAAGATCTGTATTTTGCATTTCTCACATTTGGTATCGGAGCAAGGTTTTCAAAGTTTCATAATATGATTTTTGAAAAAGTTTTTAAAACGGCTATGTTCGAAAAACTTGTTAACACTAGTTTAGAAATTTTCAGATCATCATTGTCTCTTGAATCTGCATATAATCAATATTCAAAATCAAGTTGTCTACCAAAATTATATGATGTGCAGGAAACATGCTTTATGGGTGTTGAGGAATCAATCCACAATGGACAAATTGTGCGGATCAAAAAGAATAAATGGATACTCGATAGTGGATGCTCTAGACACATGACTGGCAATCCACATATGCTGAATGATATAATATACAAATACAGAGGACTGGTTAACTTTGAAGACAATTCAAAAGGATATGTAATTGGCATCGGCAAAGTCGGTAACTCTGAAACTCCTATTATTACTAATGTTTTGCTAGTTAAGAATCCGAAACATAATCTGCTAAGTATTAGTCAAGTTTGCGATAAAGGATATAAAATTAAATTTGAAAAAGATAAGTGTCACATTGATGATAATAATTCAACCATAATATATGAGGGAATTAGGAAAAAGAATATTTATATTCTTAGTATTAAAGTCTCAAATGATAACTTATGTCTTTTGGCAAATACAAGTGACCCTTGGATTTGGCACAAGAGATTTGGATATTTGAATTTCAAACTCTTTTCTAGACTGTCAAAACATGATCTAGTAAGAGGCCTCCCTAAAATGAATTTTAAAGTAGATAGTCTATGTGATGCATGTCAATTAGGAAAACTTAGAAAAAGTTCCTTTAAATTAAAAGATATGATTTCAACTTCAAAACCTCTTGAATTACTTCACCTTGATTTATTTGGTCCATCTCAATTTCTATCAGTAAATCATAGTAAATATGTTTTTGTAATTGTAGATGATTATTCTAGATTTACATGGACAGTATTTTTGAAACATAAAAGTGATACTTTTGAATGTTTTAAGAACTTTACAAAAAGGTTTCAAAATCAAATTTCTCTAAAAATTATAACCATCCGTAGTGATCACGGTGGTGAATTTGAAAATGAAAAGTTTGAGGAATTCTGCAATAAAAAGGGAATAACTCATAACTTTTCATTTCCAAGAACTCCACATCATAACGGAGTAGTAGAACGTAAAAATAGGATGATTCAAGAGAGTGTGAGAACTATGCTTTCAGATAGTAAATTACCAAAGTATTTTTGGGCAGAAGCAGTTGCTACCGCCTGTTATATTTTAAATAGAATTTTAATTAGACCTTTAACTGATAAGACATCTTATGAACTTCTTTACAGAAAGAAACCTAAAGTATCTTATTTTAGAATTTTTGAAAGTAAATGTTTTATTTTAAATACAAAAGATAACTTAGATAAATTTGATCCTAAATCCGACAAAGGTATCTTTATCGGATATTCTAATAGAAGTAAAGCGTAAGAGTGTTTAATTTAAGAACTAACACCATCGAAGAAACAATGCATGTTTCATTCAATGAAAATCTCAAAAATTTTGAAGATACAAACGATGAAGAGGATTTAATAACTCAAAATAAAGAGTCAACTGAAACTAATAATGAAATTAATCATCCTAATAAAAGAATTAAACTTTTAAAAGATCATCCTATAGAAAATATACTAGTAGCTACGCAATCTGTTGTTAAAACTAGAAACCAATTAAGTAAAATGAGCAATGTAGCATTTATATCAACTATTGAACCCAAAAATCCAAAAAAAGCATCAACTGATGATTCATGGATTTTGGCTATGCAAGAAGTACTAAATCAATTTACTAGAAATTATGTTTGTGAACATTTTCCTAGACCTGGAAATAAAACTATAATTGGAACTAAATGGGTTTATAAAAATAAAATGAATGAACTTGGAGAGGTTGTTAGAAATAAAGCTCGGTTAGTCGCTCAAGGTTATTGTCAAGAAGAAGGAATATATTTTGATGAAACCTTTGCTCTCGTAGCAAGATTAGAAGCCATTAGGATTCTACTTGCTTTCGCAAATCACAATATATATCAAATGGATGTTAAAAGTGCCTTTTTAAATGGATTTGTAAAAGAGGAAATATATGTTGAACAACCATCACTTTTTGAAAACGAAAAATTACCAAATCATGTTTACAAACTTAAGAAAGCTCTGTATGGTCTAAAACAAGCTCTTAGAGCCTGGTATGATTAAGATCTTACTTATTACAATCAAACTTTGAAATTGATAAAGTAGATAATACTCTTTTTATTAAAAGAAATAAAGATGATATTCAACTAGTACAAGTTTATATAGATGATATCATTTTCGGATCAACTAATTTTGAAATGAATAAAGAATTTTCTAAAATAATGACAAAAGAGTTTGAGATGAGTCATATGGGTGAATTAAACTTCTTTCTAGGATTACAAATAAAACAAATAGATAATGGTATCTTTATTAGTCAAGAAAAATATGCTAAAGACCTAGTTAGTAATTTAGGTTTGACTATTGCAAGTGGAAAACCCACTCCCATGGAAACCAATGAGTACCTAAGTAAAGAAGATATATCTAAAGATGTAGATCAAAATTTTTATAGAGGAATGATTGGATCACTGCTCTATATCACTGCTAGTAGACCTGATACATGCGTAGTGTTTGTCTTTGTGCAAGATATCAATCCCAACCTAAAGAGACCCACTTAAAAGCCGTAAAACGTATCATAAGATATGTTAAACACACCTTTGATTATGGATTATTTTACCCTAAGAATGATTTTTTTGACTTAATATCTTACTGTGATGCTGATTATGCTGGCTGTAAATCAGACCGAAAAGGTTCAAGTGGAACTTGTCACTTTTTAGGGCATTCTCTGATTTCCTAGTTTAGTAAAAAGCAAACCATAGTTTCTTTATCAACAACTGAAGCAGAGTATATTTCTACTGCTTTGGCTTGTTCTCAAGTAATATATTATATGCAACAAACTTTAAAATATTTTGGTTTAAATAACTCAAAATCACCAATTTATTGTGACAATACTAGTGCAAAAAATTTATCCAAAAATACTACTCATCATGATCGAACTAAACATAATATCAGACATCATTTTCTCATAGATAATATAAGTAAGGAAGTAATTACTCTTGATTATATCAATTCTGAGAATCAAATTGCTGATATCTTAACAAAACCCTTAAATGAATCTATATTTACTAAATTAAGAAGAGAATTAGGTATTTTTTAATAACTGAAATATAAAATATAAATAACAAAGTATAATTAAAAATTAAATCAAAATAAATTAAATAGTAAAAATATCAAGCACCATGTCAGCATCCCCCCTCTACCCATGTCGACGTATAACGATTTTTTACTTTTGAAAGTTTCCCACCAAAATTCAAATAAGTGGTTATATATTCTTCGTATTTCGAAATTTTGATCATTCTCTCTGTTCTCTCTCTGTTCTAACTTCTGAAATCAATTAAACAATGGCCTCCTCTTCCAAATCAAACAAAAATTCAACCTTTTCGTTCCCTTCTCCTTCTTCTGAACCATTTCAACGAATTACGCTCGCACAAGTGATGAAAATGGAGGATTCTTTGAAGGATGCACTGCAACTAATGACTGAAATTCAAGTGGTGCAACTTAGAATGGCTAAAGAACAAGAACGGCAAGGTAAAATCCTTAGAAATTTGCAAAAATTTCTAATGGACAATCACACTAATCTGATCTTGATTGATGAAGAGTCTTTAGGTGATCAAGTGCAAGAGGACAGCGAGGAAGAAGAAGAAGAATTCATGGAAGAAGAGCACGCTGAAGATGATGAAAAAGTCGTGTTGGCGAAGTGTGCTTTGACAAGGATGAAAATCTAGTCGAACAACGTGGAAATTTCTGTTTCCACTATCCAAATTGTTCGATTCATAGATCTCCCATTTTCAAAGATACACACAAGTTTCTTTTCTCTCTTTCCTATTGTTGTATGTTCTTTCTTACGTTCTCTACGAAAATGTAAATAAAACAATATATAACTAATAAATAATTTGTGTTCTTATATCTGATTTCTCACTATTATAAGTATTATCGTATATGGAATCTTAGTTTGGATAGTTAGTAATTTAGGACTAAGTTTTAGTTTTAGAATTACGTGATGATTATTCATGATAACACTATCGTCATAATCACATGTCATAGAGTATTAGATTAAGGGTGAATTATATAGTTTGGAGTTAGTTTCTATTGATGACAAAGGGGGAGAAGTATAAAATAGGATAGTTAGGCATAGATTAAGGGGGGGTTATTAGGATAGAAGTAATATTTTATAAACAAAGGTTGTCATCATCAAAAAGGGGGAGATTGTTAGTCCTTGAGATGATGGTTTTGATGACAACAACCTTAAAATAAGATTATAAAATATAAATACTAACATTATAGCTTAGATATATATGTATATGCAAGATCTAACCATGTAGGTGCCAAGAATGAAGACTGTACAGTATAGAGATTCAAGATATCAAGATTGAAGACTCATGAGCATCAAGAATATCAAGAATTCATGATTTCAATAATAAGTAATTTAATAAGGAATTTTGTTAAAACTCTTAGAAAATTACTAGCATCTTAAAATCCAGTTTATTCGTGGAATGGAATCCATTTCGTGCCTGTTAAAGGGATGGAACCGTAAGTATGATGGAACCTACGAAAAATCTAGTGGAACATTGTTTTGTATCCGCTAACCTTTTATTCAAATGATTTTACAAAGTTATATCTTGTTTTCAAAATGATTTCAAAACCTTCCTTTTAAAAATCAAAAACATCTATCCTGGTTTTAAATAATTTTAGCCTCAAAATAATCTTTATTTTCAAAATTAAATTATCCTTAGTTTTAAACTATATTTTAATAAAATATATTTAACTTTTAATATTTATACTTAGATTTAAATATAAAATTATAGTAAAATTTTATATATATACCAAAATATTATTTTCTATATTTACTTGTGTATTTTAACTATAATTAAGTATATTTATAAAGTTTAAAATTGTTTTAATACAAGATGAAAGTTATTTTCAAAGAAAAACAAATTACAAAAATTTCCTTAGGCATGTCGACGTCGTCAAGTACCCCATGTCGACATGGTAACAGTTTATTTCAAAATTTTGAATTTCAAAAGAAGTGTCTATTCGTCATATCCTTTTGTGAATGGACATGGCTGTTGTTCTACTATAAATAGGGGCACTTTTAAACGAATTTTCATTCATATTTTCTATGATTTCACTCCTCTTCTTCTTCCACATTTCTTTATACATATTTTTACCATTACTCTACCGAAATCAACATTGAATCTAACTAGATCATTTCTGGTTTGATTCTCTACCACTATCTCAACAAGATCTTAGTGCTATTCAGAGTTATGGCTTCTTTGTAATAAACTAAGCGAGAAAAGGTGTGATTGTAGCCCATGAAATCAATCAAGCGAGAAAAGGTGTGATTGTAGCCTTGGAAATCAATTGGGTGAACATGTTTCCCGTGAAATCAAGTATCTCTACCTAGAGGATTATGAATCTGGAGTGGTGTACCTCGTGGTCTTGAAATCAAGGGTGTAATTGTACTATTTCATTTGAAAGGAAATTTGTGCTTGTGTGCGGGACTGGATGTAGGGTAACTCCGAACCAGTATAAAATTCGGTGTGTTCTTTCCTTTATTGCTTTTACTTTATTTCTGCATCCATGTTTATCTGTGTCTAAATATTGCATACATTTAAGTTTAAATTAACAAAAACTCAAAAAGATTTAGTAATTCCTTTAAACATTATTCCCCCTCCCCCCTCTCGTGTTAATCCTAGCATTAAGATCTGTATTTTGCATTTCTCACATTTGGTATCGGAGCAAGGTTTTCAAAGTTTCATAATATGATTTTTGAAAAAGTTTTTAAAACGGCTATGTTCGAAAAACTTGTTAACACTAGTTTAGAAATATTCAGATCATCATTGTCTCTTAAATCTGCATATAATCAATATTCAAAATCAAGTTGTCTACCAAAATTATATGATGTGCAGGAAACATGCTTTATGGGTGTTGAGGAATCAATCCACAATGGACAAATTGTGCGGATCAAAAAGAATAAATGGATACTCGATAGTGGATGCTCTAGACACATGACTGGAAATCCACATATGCTGAATGATATAATATACAAATACAGAGGACTGGTTAACTTTGAAGACAATTCAAAAGGATATGTAATTGGCATCGGCAAAGTCGGTAACTCTGAAACTCCTATTATTACTAATGTTTTGCTAGTTAAGAATCCGAAACATAATCTGCTAAGTATTAGTCAACTTTGCGATAAAGGATATAAAATTAAATTTGAAAAAGATAAGTGTCACATTGATGATAATAATTCAACCATAATATATGAGGGAATTAGGAAAAAGAATATTTATATTCTTAGTATTAAAGTCTCAAATGATAACTTATGTCTTTTGGCAAATACAAGTGACCCTTGGATTTGGCACAAGAGATTTGGATATTTGAATTTCAAACTCTTATCTAGACTGTCAAAACATGATCTAGTAAGAGGCCTCCCTAAAATGAATTTTAAAGTAGATAGTCTATGTGATGCATGTCAATTAGGAAAACTTAGAAAAAGTTCCTTTAAATTAAAAGATATGATTTCAACTTCAAAACCTCTTGAATTACTTCACCTTGATTTATTTGGTCCATCTCAATTTCTATCAGTAAATCATAGTAAATATGTTTTTGTAATTGTAGATGATTATTCTAGATTTACATGGACAGTATTTTTGAAACATAAAAGTGATACTTTCGAATGTTTTAAGAACTTTACAAAAAGGTTTCAAAATCAAATTTCTCTAAAAATTATAACCATCCGTAGTGATCACGGTGGTGAATTTGAAAATGAAAAGTTTGAGGAATTCTGCAATAAAAAGGGAATAACTCATAACTTTTCATTTCCAAGAACTCCACATCATAACGGAGTAGTAGAACGTAAAAATAGGATGATTCAAGAGAGTGTGAGAACTATGCTTTCAGATAGTAAATTACCAAAGTATTTTTGGGCAGAAGCAGTTGCTACCGCCTGTTATATTTTAAATAGAATTTTAATTAGACCTTTAACTGATAAGACATCTTATGAACTTCTTTACAGAAAGAAACCTAAAGTATCTTATTTTAGAATTTTTGAAAGTAAATGTTTTATTTTAAATACAAAAGATAACTTAGATAAATTTGATCCTAAATCCGACAAAGGTATCTTTATCGGATATTCTAATAGAAGTAAAGCGTAAGAGTGTTTAATTTAAGAACTAACACCATCGAAGAAACAATGCATGTTTCATTCAATGAAAATCTCAAAAATTTTGAAGATACAAACGATGAAGAGGATTTAATAACTCAAAATAAAGAGTCAACTGAAACTAATAATGAAATTAATCATCCTAATAAAAGAATTAAACTTTTAAAAGATCATCCTATAGAAAATATACTAGTAGCTACGCAATCTGTTGTTAAAACTAGAAACCAATTAAGTAAAATGAGCAATGTAGCATTTATATCAACTATTGAACCCAAAAATCCAAAAAAAACATCAACTGATGATTCATGGATTTTGGCTATGCAAGAAGTACTAAATCAATTTACTAGAAATTATGTTTGTGAACATTTTCCTAGACCTGGAAATAAAACTATAATTGGAACTAAATGGGTTTATAAAAATAAAATGAATGAACTTGGAGAGGTTGTTAGAAATAAAGCTCGGTTAGTCGCTCAAGGTTATTGTCAAGAAGAAGGAATATATTTTGATGAAACCTTTGCTCTCGTAGCAAGATTAGAAGCCATTAGGATTCTACTTGCTTTCGCAAATCACAATATATATCAAATGGATGTTAAAAGTGCCTTTTTAAATGGATTTGTAAAAGAGGAAATATATGTTGAACAACCATCACTTTTTGAAAACGAAAAATTACCAAATCATGTTTACAAACTTAAGAAAGCTCTGTATGGTCTAAAACAAGCTCTTAGAGCCTGGTATGATTAAGATCTTACTTATTACAATCAAACTTTGAAATTGATAAAGTAGATAATACTCTTTTTATTAAAAGAAATAAAGATGATATTCAACTAGTACAAGTTTATATAGATGATATCATTTTCGGATCAACTAATTTTGAAATGAATAAAGAATTTTCTAAAATAATGACAAAAGAGTTTGAGATGAGTCATATGGGTGAATTAAACTTCTTTCTAGGATTACAAATAAAACAAATAGATAATGGTATCTTTATTAGTCAAGAAAAATATGCTAAAGACCTAGTTAGTAATTTAGGTTTGACTATTGCAAGTGGAAAACCCACTCCCATGGAAACCAATGAGTACCTAAGTAAAGAAGATATATCTAAAGATGTAGATCAAAATTTTTATAGAGGAATGATTGGATCACTGCTCTATATCACTGCTAGTAGACCTGATACATGCGTAGTGTTTGTCTTTGTGCAAGATATCAATCCCAACCTAAAGAGACCCACTTAAAAGCCGTAAAACGTATCATAAGATATGTTAAACACACCTTTGATTATGGATTATTTTACCCTAAAAATGATTTTTTTGACTTAAAATCTTACTGTGATGCTGATTATGCTGGCTGTAAATCAGACCGAAAAGGTTCAAGTGGAACTTGTCACTTTTTAGGGCATTCTCTGATTTTCTAGTTTAGTAAAAAGCAAACCATAGTTTCTTTATCAACAACTGAAGCAGAGTATATTTCTACTGCTTTGGCTTGTTCTCAAGTAATATATTATATGCAACAAACTTTAAAATATTTTGGTTTAAATAACTCAAAATCACCAATTTATTGTGACAATACTAGTGCAAAAAATTTATCCAAAAATACTACTCATCATGATCGAACTAAACATAATATCAGACATCATTTTCTCAGAGATAATATAAGTAAGGAAGTAATTACTCTTGATTATATCAATTCTGAGAATCAAATTGCTGATATCTTAACAAAACCCTTAAATGAATCTATATTTACTAAATTAAGAAGAGAATTAGGTATTTGTTAAATAACTGAAATATAAAATATAAATAACAAAGTATAATTAAAAATTAAATCAAAATAAATTAAATAGTAAAAAGATCAAGCACCATGTCAGCATCCCCCCTCTACCCATGTCGACGTATAACGATTTTTTACTTTTGAAAGTTTCCCACCAAAATTCAAATAAGTGGTTATATATTCTTCGTATTTCGAAATTTTGATCATTCTCTCTGTTCTCTCTCTGTTCTAACTTCTGAAATCAATTAAACAATGGCCTCCTCTTCCAAATCAAACAAAAATTCAACCTTTTCGTTCCCTTCTCCTTCTTCTGGACCATTTCAACGAATTACGCTCGCACGAGTGATGAAAATGGAGGATTCTTTGAAGGATGCACTGCAACTAATGACTGAAATTCAAGTGGTGCAACTTAGAATGGCTAAAGAACAAGAACGGCAAGGTAAAATCCTTAGAAATTTGCAAAAATTTCTAATGGACAATCACACTAATCTGATCTTGATTGATGAAGAGTCTTTAGGTGATCAAGTGCAAGAGGACAGCGAGGAAGAAGAAGAAGAATTCATGGAAGAAGAGCACGCTGAAGATGATGAAAAAGTCGCGTTGGCGAAGTGTGCTTTGACAAGGATGAAAATCTAGTCGAACAACGTGGAAATTTCTGTTTCCACTATCCAAATTGTTCGATTCATAGATCTCCCATTTTCAAAGATACACACAAGTTTCTTTTCTCTCTTTCCTATTGTTGTATGTTCTTTCTTACGTTCTCTACGAAAATGTAAATAAAACAATATATAACTAATAAATAATTTGTGTTCTTATATTTGATTTCTCACTATTATAAGTATTATCGTATATGGAATCTTAGTTTGGATAGTTAGTAATTTAGGACTAAGTTTTAGTTTTAGAATTACGTGATGATTATTCATGATAACACTATCGTCATAATCACATGTCATAGAGTATTAGATTAAGGGTGAATTATATAGTTTGGAGTTAGTTTCTATTGATGACAAAGGGGGAGAAGTATAAAATAGGATAGTTAGGCATAGATTAAGGGGGGGTTATTAGGATAGAAGTAATATTTTATAAACAAAGGTTGTCATCATCAAAAAGGGGGAGATTGTTAGTCCTTGAGATGATGGTTTTGATGACAACAACCTTAAAATAAGATTATAAAATATAAATACTAACATTATAGCTTAGATATATATATGTATATGCAAGATCTAACCATGTAGGTGCCAAGAATGAAGACTGTACAGTATAGAGATTCAAGATATCAAGATTGAAGACTCATGAGCATCAAGAATATCAAGAATTCATGATTTCAATAATAAGTAATTTAATAAGGAATTTTGTTAAAACTCTTAGAAAATTACTAGCATCTTAAAATCCAGTTTATTCGTGGAATGGAATCCATTTCGAGCCTGTTAAAGGGATGGAACCGTAAGTATGATGGAACCTACGAAAAATCTAGTGGAACATTGTTTTGTATCCGCTAACCTTTTATTCAAATGATTTTACAAAGTTATATCTTGTTTTCAAAATGATTTCAAAACCTTCCTTTTAAAAATCAAAAACATCTATCCTGGTTTTAAATAATTTTAGCCTCAAAATAATCTTTATTTTCAAAATTAAATTATCCTTAGTTTTAAACTATATTTTAATAAAATATATTTAACTTTTAATACTTATACTTAGATTTAAATATAAAATTATAGTAAAATTTTATATATATACCAAAATATTATTTTCTATATTTACTTGTGTATTTTAACTATAATTAAGTATATTTATAAAGTTTAAAATTGTTTTAATACAAGATGAAAGTTATTTTCAAAGAAAAACAAATTACAAAAATTTCCTTAGGCATGTCGACGTCCTCAAGTACCCCATGTCGACATGGTAACAGTTTATTTCAAAATTTTGAATTTCAAAAGAAGTGTCTATTCGTCATATCCTTTTGTGAATGGACATGGCTGTTGTTCTACTATAAATAGGGGTACTTTTAAACGAATTTTCATTCATATTTTCTATGATTTCACTCCTCTTCTTCTTCCACATTTCTTTATACATATTTTTACCATTACTCTACCGAAATCAACATTGAATCTAACTAGATCATTTCTGGTTTGATTCTCTACCACTATCTCAACAAGATCTTAGTGCTATTCAGAGTTATGGCTTCTTTGTAATAAACTAAGAGAGAAAAGGTGTGATTGTAGCCCATGAAATCAATCAAGCGAGAAAAGGTGTGATTGTAGCCTTGGAAATCAATTGGGTGAACATGTTTCCCGTGAAATCAAGTATCTCTACCTAGAGGATTATGAATCTGGAGTGGTGTACCTCGTGGTCTTGAAATCAAGGGTGTAATTGTACTATTTCATTTAAAAGGAAATTTGTGCTTGTGTGCGGGACTGGATGTAGGGTAACTTGGAACCAGTATAAAATTCGGTGCGTTCTTTCCTTTATTGCTTTTACTTTATTTCTGCATCCATGTTTATCTATGTCTAAATATTGCATACATTTAAGTTTAAATTAACAAAAACTCAAAAAGATTTAGTAATTCCTTTAAACATTATTCCCCCCTCCCCCCTCTCGTGTTAATCCTAGCATTAAGATCTGTATTTTGCATTTCTCACATTTGGTATCGGAGCAAGGTTTTCAAAGTTTCATAATATGATTTTTGAAAAAGTTTTTAAAACGGCTATGTTCGAAAAACTTGTTAACACTAGTTTAGAAATATTCAGATCATCATTGTCTCTTGAATCTGCATATAATCAATATTCAAAATCAAGTTGTCTACCAAAATTATATGATGTGCAGGAAACATGCTTTAAGGGTGTTGAGGAATCAATCCACAATGGACAAATTGTGCGGATCAAAAAGAATAAATGGATACTCGATAGTGGATGCTCTAGACACATGACTGGCAATCCACATATGTTGAATGATATAATATACAAATACAGAGGACTGGTTAACTTTGAAGACAATTCAAAAGGATATGTAATTGGCATCGGCAAAGTCGGTAACTCTGAAACTCCTATTATTACTAATGTTTTGCTAGTTAAGAATCCGAAACATAATCTGCTAAGTATTAGTCAAGTTTGCGATAAAGGATATAAAATTAAATTTGAAAAAGATAAGTGTCACATTGATGATAATAATTCAACCATAATATATGAGGGAATTAGGAAAAAGAATATTTATATTCTTAGTATTAAAGTCTCAAATGATAACTTATGTCTTTTGGCAAATACAAGTGACCCTTGGATTTGGCACAAGAGATTTGGATATTTGAATTTCAAACTCTTATCTAGACTGTCAAAACATGATCTAGTAAGAGGCCTCCCTAAAATGAATTTTAAAGTAGATAGTCTATGTGATGCATGTCAATTAGGAAAACTTAGAAAAAGTTCCTTTAAATTAAAAGATATTATTTCAACTTCAAAACCTCTTGAATTACTTCACCTTGATTTATTTGGTCCATCTCAATTTCTATCAGTAAATCATAGTAAATATGTTTTTGTAATTGTAGATGATTATTCTAGATTTACATGGACAGTATTTTTGAAACATAAAAGTGATACTTTTGAATGTTTTAAGAACTTTACAAAAAGGTTTCAAAATCAAATTTCTCTAAAAATTATAACCATCCGTAGTGATCACGGTGGTGAATTTGAAAATGAAAAGTTTGAGGAATTCTGAAATAAAAAGGGAATAACTCATAACTTTTCATTTCCAAGAACTCCACATCATAACGGAGTAGTAGAACGTAAAAATAGGATGATTCACGAGAGTGTGAGAACTATGCTTTCAGATAGTAAATTACCAAAGTATTTTTGGGCAGAAGCAGTTGCTACCGCCTGTTATATTTTAAATAGAATTTTAATTAGACCTTTAACTGATAAGACATCTTATGAACTTCTTTACAGAAAGAAACCTAAAGTATCTTATTTTAGAATTTTTGAAAGTAAATGTTTTATTTTAAATACAAAAGATAACTTAGATAAATTTGATCCTAAATCCGACAAAGGTATTTTTATCGGATATTCTAATAGAAGTAAAGCGTAAGAGTGTTTAATTTAAGAACTAACACCATCGAAGAAACAATGCATGTTTCATTCAATGAAAATCTCAAAAATTTTGAAGATACAAACGATGAAGAGGATTTAATAACTCAAAATAAAGAGTCAACTGAAACTAATAATGAAATTAATCATCCTAATAAAATAATTAAACTTTTAAAAGATCATCCTATAGAAAATATACTAGTAGCTACGCAATCTGTTGTTAAAACTAGAAACCAATTAAGTAAAATGGGCAATGTAGCATTTATATCAACTATTGAACCCAAAAATCCAAAAAAAGCATCAACTGATGATTCATGGATTTTGGCTATGCAAGAAGTACTAAATCAATTTACTAGAAATTATGTTTGTGAACATTTTCCTAGACCTGGAAATAAAACTATAATTGGAACTAAATGGGTTTATAAAAATAAAATGAATGAACTTGGAGAGGTTGTTAGAAATAAAGCTCGGTTAGTCGCTCAAGGTTATTGTCAAGAAGAAGGAATATATTTTGATGAAACCTTTGCTCTCATAGCAAGATTAGAAGCCATTAGGATTCTACTTGCTTTCGCAAATCACAATATATATCAAATGGATGTTAAAAGTGCCTTTTTAAATGGATTTGTAAAAGAGGAAATATATGTTGAACAACCATCACTTTTTGAAAATGAAAAATTACCAAATCATGTTTACAAACTTAAGAAAGCTCTGTATGGTCTAAAACAAGCTCCTAGAGCCTGGTATGATTAAGATCTTACTTTTTACAATCAAACTTTGAAATTGATAAAGTAGATAATACTCTTTTTATTAAAAGAAATAAAGATGATATTCAACTAGTACAAGTTTATATAGATGATATCATTTTCGGATCAACTAATTTTGAAATGAATAAAGAATTTTCTAAAATAATGACAAAAGAGTTTGAGACGAGTCATATGGGTGAATTAAACTTCTTTCTAGGATTACAAATAAAACAAATAGATAATGGTATCTTTATTAGTCAAGAAAAATATGCTAAAGACCCAGTTAGTAAATTAGGTTTGACTATTGCAAGTGGAAAACCCACTCCCATGGCAACCAATGAGTACCTAAGTAAAGAAGATATCTATAAAGATGTAGATCAAATTTTTTATAGAGGAATGATTGGATCACTGCTCTATATCACTGCTAGTAGACCTGATACATGCGTAGTGTTTGTCTTTGTGCAAGATATCAATCCCAACCTAAAGAGACCCACTTAAATGCCATAAAACATATCTTAAGATATGTTAAACACACCTTTGATTATGGCTTATTTTACCCTAAAAATGATTTTTTTGACTTAATATCTTACTGTGATGCTGATTATGCTGGTTGTAAATCAGACCGAAAAGGTTCAAGTGGAACTTGTCACTTTTTAGGGCATTCTCTGATTTCCTAGTTTAGTAAAAAGCAAACCATAGTTTCTTTATCAACAACTGAAGCAGAGTATATTTCTACTGCTTTGGCTTGTTCTCAAGTAATATATTATATGCAACAAACTTTAAAATATTTTGGTTTAAATAACTCAAAATCACCAATTTATTGTGACAATACTAGTGCAAAAAATTTATCCAAAAATACTACTCATCATGATCGAACTAAACATAATATCAGACATCATTTTCTCAGAGATAATATAAGTAAGGAAGTAATTACTCTTGATTATATCAATTCTGAGAATCAAATTGCTGATATCTTAACAAAACCCTTAAATGAATCTATATTTACTAAATTAAGAAGAGAATTAGGTATTTGTTAAATAACTGAAATATAAAATATAAATAACAAAGTATAATTAAAAATTAAATCAAAATAAATTAAATAGTAAAAATATCAAGCACCATGTCAGCATCCCCCCTCTACCCATGTCGACGTATAACGATTTTTTACTTTTGAAAGTTTCCCACCAAAATTCAAATAAGTGGTTATATATTCTTCGTATTTCGAAATTTTGATCATTCTCTCTGTTCTCTCTCTGTTCTAACTTCTGAAATCAATTAAACAATGGCCTCCTCTTCCAAATCAAACAAAAATTCAACCTTTTCGTTCCCTTCTCCTTCTTCTGGACCATTTCAACGAATTACGCTCGCACGAGTGATGAAAATGGAGGATTCTTTGAAGGATGCACTGCAACTAATGACTGAAATTCAAGTGGTGCAACTTAGAATGGCTAAAGAACAAGAACGGCAAGGTAAAATCCTTAGAAATTTGCAAAAATTTCTAATGGACAATCACACGAATCTGATCTTGATTGATGAAGAGTCTTTAGGTGATCAAGTGCAAGAGGACAGCGAGGAAGAAGAAGAAGAATTCATGGAAGAAGAGCACGCTGAAGATGATGAAAAAGTCGCGTTGGCGAAGTGTGCTTTGACAAGGATGAAAATCTAGTCGAACAACGTGGAAATTTCTGTTTCCACTATCCAAATTGTTCGATTCATAGATCTCCCATTTTCAAAGATACACACAAGTTTCTTTTCTCTCTTTCCTATTGTTGTATGTTCTTTCTTACGTTCTCTACGAAAATGTAAATAAAACAATATATAACTAATAAATAATTTGTGTTCTTATATTTGATTTCTCACTATTATAAGTATTATCGTATATGGAATCTTAGTTTGGATAGTTAGTAATTTAGGACTAAGTTTTAGTTTTAGAATTACGTGATGATTATTCATGATAACACTATCGTCATAATCACATGTCATAGAGTATTAGATTAAGGGTGAATTATATAGTTTGGAGTTAGTTTCTATTGATGACAAAGGGGGAGAAGTATAAAATAGGATAGTTAGGCATAGATTAAGGGGGGGTTATTAGGATAGAAGTAATATTTTATAAACAAAGGTTGTCATCATCAAAAAGGGGGAGATTGTTAGTCCTTGAGATGATGGTTTTGATGACAACAACCTTAAAATAAGATTATAAAATATAAATACTAACATTATAGCTTAGATATATATATGTATATGCAAGATCTAACCATGTAGGTGCCAAGAATGAAGACTGTACAGTATAGAGATTCAAGATATCAAGATTGAAGACTCATGAGCATCAAGAATATGAAGAATTCATGATTTCAATAATAAGTAATTTAATAAGGAATTTTGTTAAAACTCTTAGAAAATTACTAGCATCTTAAAATCCAGTTTATTCGTGGAATGGAATCTATTTCGAGCCTGTTAAAGGGATGGAATCGTAAGTATGATGGAACCTACGAAAAATCTAGTGGAACATTGTTTTGTATCTGCTAACCTTTTATTCAAATGATTTTACAAAGTTATATCTTGTTTTCAAAATGATTTCAAAACCTTCCTTTTAAAAATCAAAAACATCTATCCTGGTTTTAAATAATTTTAGCCTCAAAATAATCTTTATTTTCAAAATTAAATTATCCTTAGTTTTAAACTATCTTTTAATAAAATATATTTAACTTTTAATATTTATACTTAGATTTAAATATAAAATTATAGTAAAATTTTATATATATACCAAAATATTATTTTCTATATTTACTTGTGTATTTTAACTATAATTAAGTATATTTATAAAGTTTAAAATTGTTTTAATACAAGATGAAAGTTATTTTCAAAGAAAAACAAATTACAAAAATTTCCTTAGGCATGTCGACGTCCTCAAGTACCCCATGTCGACATGGTAACAGTTTATTTCAAAATTTTGAATTTCAAAAGAAGTGTCTATTCGTCATATCCTTTTGTGAATGGACATGGCTGTTGTTCTACTATAAATAGGGGCACTTTTAAACGAATTTTCATTCATATTTTCTATGATTTCACTCCTCTTCTTCTTCCACATTTCTTTATACATATTTTTACCATTACTCTACCGAAATCAACATTGAATCTAACTAGATCATTTCTGGTTTGATTCTCTACCACTATCTCAACAAGATCTTAGTGCTATTCAGAGTTATGGCTTCTTTGTAATAAACTAAGCGAGAAAAGGTGTGATTGTAGCCCATGAAATCAATCAAGCGAGAAAAGGTGTGATTGTAGCCTTGGAAATCAATTGGGTGAACATGTTTCCCGTGAAATCAAGTATCTCTACCTAGAGGATTATGAATCTGGAGTGGTGTACCTCGTGGTCTTGAAATCAAGGGTGTAATTGTACTATTTCATTTGAAAGGAAATTTGTGCTTGTGTGCGGGACTGGATGTAGGGTAACTCCGAACCAGTATAAAATTCGGTGTGTTCTTTCCTTTATTGCTTTTACTTTATTTCTGCATCCATGTTTATCTGTGTCTAAATATTGCATACATTTATGTTTAAATTAACAAAAACTCAAAAAGATTTAGTAATTCCTTTAAACATTATTCCCCCCTCCCCCCTCTCGTGTTAATCCTAGCATTAAGATCTGTATTTTGCATTTCTCACATTTGGTATCGGAGCAAGGTTTTCAAAGTTTCATAATATGATTTTTGAAAAAGTTTTTAAAACGGCTATGTTCGAAAAACTTGTTAACACTAGTTTAGAAATATTCAGATCATCATTGTCTCTTGAATCTGCATATAATCAATATTCAAAATCAAGTTGTCTACCAAAATTATATGATGTGCAGGAAACATGCTTTATGGGTGTTGAGGAATCAATCCACAATGGACAAATTGTGCAGATCAAAAAGAATAAATGGATACTCGATAGTGGATGCTCTAGACACATGACTGGCAATCCCACATATGCTGAATGATATAATATACAAATACAGAGGGTTGGTTAACTTTGAAGACAATTCAAAAGGATATGTAATTGGCATCGGCAAAGTCGGTAACTCTGAAACTCCTATTATTACTAATGTTTTGCTAGTTAAGAATCCGAAACATAATCTGCTAAGTATTAGTCAACTTTGCGATAAAGGATATAAAATTAAATTTGAAAAAGACAAGTGTCACATTGATGATAATAATTCAACCATAATATATGAGGGAATTAGGAAAAAGAATATTTATATTCTTAGTATGAAAGTCTCAAATGATAACTTATGTCTTTTGGCAAATACAATGACCCTTGGATTTGGCACAAGAGATTTGGATATTTGAATTTCAAACTCTTATCTAGACTGTCAAAACATGATCTAGTAAGAGGCCTCCCTAAAATGAATTTTAAAGTAGATAGTCTATGTGATGCATGTCAATTAGGAAAACTTAGAAAAAGTTCCTTTAAATTAAAAGATATGATTTCAACTTCAAAACCTCTTGAATTACTTCACCTTGATTTATTTGGTCCATCTCAATTTCTATCAGTAAATCATAGTAAATATGTTTTTGTAATTGTAGATGATTATTCTAGATTTATATGGACAGTATTTTTGAAACATAAAAGTGATACTTTTGAATGTTTTAAGAACTTTACAAAAAGGTTTCAAAATCAAATTTCTCTAAAAATTATAACCATCCGTAGTGATCACGGTGGTGAATTTGAAAATGAAAAGTTTGAGGAATTCTGCAATAAAAAGGGAATAACTCATAACTTTTCATTTCCAAGAACTCCACATCATAACGGAGTAGTAGAACGTAAAAATAGGATGATTCAAGAGAGTGTGAGAACTATGCTTTCAGATAGTAAATTACCAAAGTATTTTTGGGCAGAAGCAGTTGCTACCGCCTGTTATATTTTAAATAGAATTTTAATTAGACCTTTAACTGATAAGACATCTTATGAACTTCTTTACAGAAAGAAACCTAAAGTATCTTATTTTAGAATTTTTGAAAGTAAATGTTTTATTTTAAATACAAAAGATAACTTAGATAAATTTGATCCTAAATCCGACAAAGGTATCTTTATCGGATATTCTAATAGAAGTAAAGCGTAAGAGTGTTTAATTTAAGAACTAACACCATCGAAGAAACAATGCATGTTTCATTCAATGAAAATCTCAAAAATTTTGAAGATACAAACGATGAAGAGGATTTAATAACTCAAAATAAAGAGTCAACTGAAACTAATAATGAAATTAATCATCCTAATAAAAGAATTAAACTTTTAAAAGATCATCCTATAGAAAATATACTAGTAGCTACGCAATCTGTTGTTAAAACTAGAAATCAATTAAGTAAAATGAGCAATGTAGCATTTATATCAACTATTGAACCCAAAAATCCAAAAAAAGCATCAACTGATGATTCATGGATTTTGGCTATGCAAGAAGTACTAAATCAATTTACTAGAAATTATGTTTGTGAACATTTTCCTAGACCTGGAAATAAAACTATAATTGGAACTAAATGGGTTTATAAAAATAAAATGAATGAACTTGGAGAGGTTGTTAGAAATAAAGCTCGGTTAGTCGCTCAAGGTTATTGTCAAGAAGAAGGAATATATTTTGATGAAACCTTTGCTCTCGTAGCAAGATTAGAAGCCATTAGGATTCTACTTGCTTTCGCAAATCACAATATATATCAAATGGATGTTAAAAGTGCCTTTTTAAATGGATTTGTAAAAGAGGAAATATATGTTGAACAACCATCACTTTTTGAAAATGAAAAATTACCAAATCATGTTTACAAACTTAAGAAAGCTCTGTATGGTCTAAAACAAGCTCCTAGAGCCTGGTATGATTAAGATCTTACTTTTTACAATCAAACTTTGAAATTGATAAAGTAGATAATACTCTTTTTATTAAAAGAAATAAAGATGATATTCAACTAGTACAAGTTTATATAGATGATATCATTTTCGGATCAACTAATTTTGAAATGAATAAAGAATTTTCTAAAATAATGACAAAAGAGTTTGAGATGAGTCATATGGGTGAATTAAACTTCTTTCTAGGATTACAAATAAAACAAATAGATAATGGTATCTTTATTAGTCAAGAAAAATATGCTAAAGACCCAGTTAGTAAATTAGGTTTGACTATTGCAAGTGGAAAACCCACTCCCATGGCAACCAATGAGTACCTAAGTAAAGAAGATATCTATAAAGATGTAGATCAAAATTTTTATAGAGGAATGATTGGATCACTGCTCTATATCACTGCTAGTAGACCTGATACATGCGTAGTGTTTGTCTTTGTGCAAGATATCAATCCCAACCTAAAGAGACCCACTTAAATGCCGTAAAACATATCATAAGATATGTTAAACACACCTTTGATTATGGCTTATTTTACCCTAAAAATGATTTTTTTGACTTAATATCTTACTGTGATGCTGATTATGCTGGTTGTAAATCAGACCGAAAAGGTTCAAGTGGAACTTGTCACTTTTTAGGGCATTCTCTGATTTCCTAGTTTAGTAAAAAGCAAACCATAGTTTCTTTATCAACAACTGAAGCAGAGTATATTTCTACTGCTTTGGCTTGTTCTCAAGTAATATATTATATGCAACAAACTTTAAAATATTTTGGTTTAAATAACTCAAAATCACCAATTTATTGTGACAATACTAGTGCAAAAAATTTATCCAAAAATACTACTCATCATGATCGAACTAAACATAATATCAGACATCATTTTCTCAGAGATAATATAAGTAAGGAAGTAATTACTCTAGATTATATCAATTCTGAGAATCAAATTGCTGATATCTTAATAAAACCCTTAAATGAATCTATATTTACTAAATTAAGAAGAGAATTAGGTATTTGTTAAATAACTGCAATATAAAATATAAATAACAAAGTATAATTAAAAATTAAATCAAAATAAATTAAATGGTAAAAATATCAAGCACCATGTCGGCATCCCCCCTCTACCCATGTCGACGTATAACGATTTTTTACTTTTGAAAGTTTCCCACCAAAATTCAAATAAGTGGTTATATATTCTTCGTATTTCAAAATTTTGATCATTCTCTCTGTTCTCTCTCTGTTCTAACTTCTGAAATCAGTTAAACAATGGCCTCCTCTTCCAAATCAAACAAAAATTCAACCTTTTCGTTCCCTTCTCCTTCTTATGGACCATTTCAACGAATTACGCTCGCACGAGTGATGAAAATGGAGGATTCTTTGAAGGATGCACTGCAACTAATGACTGAAATTCAAGTGGTGCAACTTAGAATGGCTAAAGAACAAGAACGGCAAGGTAAAATCCTTAGAAATTTGCAAAAATTTCTAATGGACAATCACACGAATCTGATCTTGATTGATGAAGAGTCTTTAGGTGATCAAGTGCAAGAGGACAGCGAGGAAGAAGAAGAAGAATTCATGGAAGAAGAGCACGCTGAAGATGATGAAAAAGTCGCGTTGGCGAAGTGTGCTTTGACAAGGATGGAAATCTAGTCGAACAACGTGGAAATTTCTGTTTCCACTATCCAAATTATTCGATTCATAGATCTCCCATTTTCAAAGATACACACAAGTTTCTTTTCTCTCTTTCCTATTGTTGTATGTTCTTTCTTACGTTCTCTACGAAAATGTAAATAAAACAATATATAACTAATAAATAATTTGTGTTCTTATATTTGATTTCTCACTATTATAAGTATTATCGTATATGGAATCTTAGTTTGGATAGTTAGTAATTTAGGACTAAGTTTTAGTTTTAGAATTACGTGATGATTATTCATGATAACACTATCGTCATAATCACATGTCATAGAGTATTAGATTAAGGGTGAATTATATAGTTTGGAGTTAGTTTCTATTGATGACAAAGGGGGAGAAGTATAAAATAGGATAGTTAGGCATAGATTAAGGGGGGGTTATTAGGATAGAAGTAATATTTTATAAACAAAGGTTGTCATCATCAAAAAGGGGGAGATTGTTAGTCCTTGAGATGATGGTTTTGATGACAACAACCTTAAAATAAGATTATAAAATATAAATACTAACATTATAGCTTAGATATATATATGTATATGCAAGATCTAACCATGTAGGTGCCAAGAATGAAGACTGTACAGTATAGAGATTCAAGATATCAAGATTGAAGACTCATGAGCATCAAGAATATGAAGAATTCATGATTTCAATAATAAGTAATTTAATAAGGAATTTTGTTAAAACTCTTAGAAAATTACTAGCATCTTAAAATCCAGTTTATTCGTGGAATGGAATCCATTTCGAGCCTGTTAAAGGGATGGAATCGTAAGTATGATGGAACCTACGAAAAATCTAGTGGAACATTGTTTTGTATCTGCTAACCTTTTATTCAAATGATTTTACAAAGTTATATCTTGTTTTCAAAATGATTTCAAAACCTTCCTTTTAAAAATCAAAAAC
Organism: Allium cepa; assembly: GCA_030765085.1. NCBI lineage: Eukaryota > Viridiplantae > Streptophyta > Magnoliopsida > Asparagales > Amaryllidaceae > Allium > Allium cepa. The sequence goes on along the minus strand of CM060940.1, from coordinate 626,470,114 downwards.
ATCTATCCTGGTTTTAAATAATTTTAGCCTCAAAATAATCTTTATTTTCAAAATTAAATTATCCTTAGTTTTAAACTATCTTTTAATAAAATATATTTAACTTTTAATATTTATACTTAGATTTAAATATAAAATTATAGTAAAATTTTATATATATACCAAAATATTATTTTCTATATTTACTTGTGTATTTTAACTATAATTAAGTATATTTATAAAGTTTAAAATTGTTTTAATACAAGATGAAAGTTATTTTCAAAGAAAAACAAATTACAAAAATTTCCTTAGGCATGTCGACGTCCTCAAGTACCCCATGTCGACATGGTAACAGTTTATTTCAAAATTTTGAATTTCAAAAGAAGTGTCTATTCGTCATATCCTTTTGTGAATGGACATGGCTGTTGTTCTACTATAAATAGGGGCACTTTTAAACGAATTTTCATTCATATTTTCTATGATTTCACTCCTCTTCTTCTTCCACATTTCTTTATACATATTTTTACCATTACTCTACCGAAATCAACATTGAATCTAACTAGATCATTTCTGGTTTGATTCTCTACCACTATCTCAACAAGATCTTAGTGCTATTCAGAGTTATGGCTTCTTTGTAATAAACTAAGCGAGAAAAGGTGTGATTGTAGCCCATGAAATCAATCAAGCGAGAAAAGGTGTGATTGTAGCCTTGGAAATCAATTGGGTGAACATGTTTCCCGTGAAATCAAGTATCTCTACCTAGAGGATTATGAATCTGGAGTGGTGTACCTCGTGGTCTTGAAATCAAGGGTGTAATTGTACTATTTCATTTGAAAGGAAATTTGTGCTTGTGTGCGGGACTGGATGTAGGGTAACTCCGAACCAGTATAAAATTCGGTGTGTTCTTTCCTTTATTGCTTTTACTTTATTTCTGCATCCATGTTTATCTGTGTCTAAATATTGCATACATTTATGTTTAAATTAACAAAAACTCAAAAAGATTTAGTAATTCCTTTAAACATTATTCCCCCCTCCCCCCTCTCGTGTTAATCCTAGCATTAAGATCTGTATTTTGCATTTCTCACATTTGGTATCGGAGCAAGGTTTTCAAAGTTTCATAATATGATTTTTGAAAAAGTTTTTAAAACGGCTATGTTCGAAAAACTTGTTAACACTAGTTTAGAAATATTCAGATCATCATTGTCTCTTGAATCTGCATATAATCAATATTCAAAATCAAGTTGTCTACCAAAATTATATGATGTGCAGGAAACATGCTTTATGGGTGTTGAGGAATCAATCCACAATGGACAAATTGTGCAGATCAAAAAGAATAAATGGATACTCGATAGTGGATGCTCTAGACACATGACTGGCAATCCCACATATGCTGAATGATATAATATACAAATACAGAGGGTTGGTTAACTTTGAAGACAATTCAAAAGGATATGTAATTGGCATCGGCAAAGTCGGTAACTCTGAAACTCCTATTATTACTAATGTTTTGCTAGTTAAGAATCCGAAACATAATCTGCTAAGTATTAGTCAACTTTGCGATAAAGGATATAAAATTAAATTTGAAAAAGACAAGTGTCACATTGATGATAATAATTCAACCATAATATATGAGGGAATTAGGAAAAAGAATATTTATATTCTTAGTATGAAAGTCTCAAATGATAACTTATGTCTTTTGGCAAATACAATGACCCTTGGATTTGGCACAAGAGATTTGGATATTTGAATTTCAAACTCTTATCTAGACTGTCAAAACATGATCTAGTAAGAGGCCTCCCTAAAATGAATTTTAAAGTAGATAGTCTATGTGATGCATGTCAATTAGGAAAACTTAGAAAAAGTTCCTTTAAATTAAAAGATATGATTTCAACTTCAAAACCTCTTGAATTACTTCACCTTGATTTATTTGGTCCATCTCAATTTCTATCAGTAAATCATAGTAAATATGTTTTTGTAATTGTAGATGATTATTCTAGATTTACATGGACAGTATTTTTGAAACATAAAAGTGATACTTTTGAATGTTTTAAGAACTTTACAAAAAGGTTTCAAAATCAAATTTCTCTAAAAATTATAACCATCCGTAGTGATCACGGTGGTGAATTTGAAAATGAAAAGTTTGAGGAATTCTGCAATAAAAAGGGAATAACTCATAACTTTTCATTTCCAAGAACTCCACATCATAACGGAGTAGTAGAACGTAAAAATAGGATGATTCAAGAGAGTGTGAGAACTATGCTTTCAGATAGTAAATTACCAAAGTATTTTTGGGCAGAAGCAGTTGCTACCGCCTGTTATATTTTAAATAGAATTTTAATTAGACCTTTAACTGATAAGACATCTTATGAACTTCTTTACAGAAAGAAACCTAAAGTATCTTATTTTAGAATTTTTGAAAGTAAATGTTTTATTTTAAATACAAAAGATAACTTAGATAAATTTGATCCTAAATCCGACAAAGGTATCTTTATCGGATATTCTAATAGAAGTAAAGCGTAAGAGTGTTTAATTTAAGAACTAACACCATCGAAGAAACAATGCATGTTTCATTCAATGAAAATCTCAAAAATTTTGAAGATACAAACGATGAAGAGGATTTAATAACTCAAAATAAAGAGTCAACTGAAACTAATAATGAAATTAATCATCCTAATAAAAGAATTAAACTTTTAAAAGATCATCCTATAGAAAATATACTAGTAGCTACGCAATCTGTTGTTAAAACTAGAAATCAATTAAGTAAAATGAGCAATGTAGCATTTATATCAACTATTGAACCCAAAAATCCAAAAAAAGCATCAACTGATGATTCATGGATTTTGGCTATGCAAGAAGTACTAAATCAATTTACTAGAAATTATGTTTGTGAACATTTTCCTAGACCTGGAAATAAAACTATAATTGGAACTAAATGGGTTTATAAAAATAAAATGAATGAACTTGGAGAGGTTGTTAGAAATAAAGCTCGGTTAGTCGCTCAAGGTTATTGTCAAGAAGAAGGAATATATTTTGATGAAACCTTTGCTCTCGTAGCAAGATTAGAAGCCATTAGGATTCTACTTGCTTTCGCAAATCACAATATATATCAAATGGATGTTAAAAGTGCCTTTTTAAATGGATTTGTAAAAGAGGAAATATATGTTGAACAACCATCACTTTTTGAAAATGAAAAATTACCAAATCATGTTTACAAACTTAAGAAAGCTCTGTATGGTCTAAAACAAGCTCCTAGAGCCTGGTATGATTAAGATCTTACTTTTTACAATCAAACTTTGAAATTGATAAAGTAGATAATACTCTTTTTATTAAAAGAAATAAAGATGATATTCAACTAGTACAAGTTTATATAGATGATATCATTTTCGGATCAACTAATTTTGAAATGAATAAAGAATTTTCTAAAATAATGACAAAAGAGTTTGAGATGAGTCATATGGGTGAATTAAACTTCTTTCTAGGATTACAAATAAAACAAATAGATAATGGTATCTTTATTAGTCAAGAAAAATATGCTAAAGACCCAGTTAGTAAATTAGGTTTGACTATTGCAAGTGGAAAACCCACTCCCATGGCAACCAATGAGTACCTAAGTAAAGAAGATATCTATAAAGATGTAGATCAAAATTTTTATAGAGGAATGATTGGATCACTGCTCTATATCACTGCTAGTAGACCTGATACATGCGTAGTGTTTGTCTTTGTGCAAGATATCAATCCCAACCTAAAGAGACCCACTTAAATGCCGTAAAACATATCATAAGATATGTTAAACACACCTTTGATTATGGCTTATTTTACCCTAAAAATGATTTTTTTGACTTAATATCTTACTGTGATGCTGATTATGCTGGTTGTAAATCAGACCGAAAAGGTTCAAGTGGAACTTGTCACTTTTTAGGGCATTCTCTGATTTCCTAGTTTAGTAAAAAGCAAACCATAGTTTCTTTATCAACAACTGAAGCGGAGTATATTTCTACTGCTTTGGCTTGTTCTCAAGTAATATATTATATGCAACAAACTTTAAAATATTTTGGTTTAAATAACTCAAAATCACCAATTTATTGTGACAATACTAGTGCAAAAAATTTATCCAAAAATACTACTCATCATGATCGAACTAAACATAATATCAGACATCATTTTCTCAGAGATAATATAAGTAAGGAAGTAATTACTCTAGATTATATCAATTCTGAGAATCAAATTGCTGATATCTTAACAAAACCCTTAAATGAATCTATATTTACTAAATTAAGAAGAGAATTAGGTATTTGTTAAATAACTGCAATATAAAATATAAATAACAAAGTATAATTAAAAATTAAATCAAAATAAATTAAATGGTAAAAATATCAAGCACCATGTCGGCATCCCCCCTCTACCCATGTCGACGTATAACGATTTTTTACTTTTGAAAGTTTCCCACCAAAATTCAAATAAGTGGTTATATATTCTTCGTATTTCAAAATTTTGATCATTCTCTCTGTTCTCTCTCTGTTCTAACTTCTGAAATCAGTTAAACAATGGCCTTCTCTTCCAAATCAAACAAAAATTCAACCTTTTCGTTCCCTTCTCCTTCTTCTGGACCATTTCAACGAATTACGCTCGCACGAGTGATGAAAATGGAGGATTCTTTGAAGGATGCACTGCAACTAATGACTGAAATACAAGTGGTGCAACTTAGAATGGCTAAAGAACAAGAACGGCAAGGTAAAATCCTTAGAAATTTGCAAAAATTTCTAATGGACAATCACACTAATCTGATCTGATTGATGAAGAGTCTTTAGGTGATCAAGTGCAAGAGGACAACGAGGAAGAAGAAGAAGAATTCATGGAAGAAGAGCACGCTGAAGATGACGAAAAAGTCGCGTTGGCGAAGTGTGCTTTGACAAGGATGGAAATCTTGTCGAACAACGTGGAAATTTCTGTTTCCACAACCCAAATTGTTCGATTCATAGATCTCCCATTTTCAAAGATACACACAAGTTTCTTTTCTCTCTTTCCTATTGTTGTATGTTCTTTCTTACGTTCTCTACGAAAATGTAAATAAAACAATATATAACTAATAAATAATTTGTGTTCTTATATTTGATTTCTCACTATTATAAGTATTATCGTATATGGAATCTTAGTTTGGATAGTTAGTAATTTAGGACTAAGTTTTAGTTTTAGAATTACGTGATGATTATTCATGATAACACTATCGTCATAATCACATGTCATAGAGTATTAGATTAAGGGTGAATTATATAGTTTGGAGTTAGTTTCTATTGATGACAAAGGGGGAGAAGTATAAAATAGGATAGTTAGGCATAGATTAAGGGGGGGTTATTAGGATAGAAGTAATATTTTATAAACAAAGGTTGTCATCATCAAAAAGGGGGAGATTGTTAGTCCTTGAGATGATGGTTTTGATGACAACAACCTTAAAATAAGATTATAAAATATAAATACTAACATTATAGCTTAGATATATATATGTATATGCAAGATCTAACCATGTAGGTGCCAAGAATGAAGACTGTACAGTATAGAGATTCAAGATATCAAGATTGAAGACTCATGAGCATCAAGAATATCAAGAATTCATGATTTTAATAATAAGTAATTTAATAAGGAATTTTGTTAAAACTCTTAGAAAATTACTGGCATCTTAAAATCCAGTTTATTCATGGAATGGAATCCATTTCGAGCCTGTTAAAGGGATGGAACCCTAGGTACGATGGAACCTACGAGTGGAACATTGTTTTGTATCCGCTAACCTTTTATTCAAATGATTTTACAAAGTTATATCTTGTTTTCAAAATGATTTCAAAACCTTCCTTTTAAAAATCAAAAACATCTATCATGGTTTTAAATAATTTTAGCCTCAAAATAATCTTTATTTTCAAAACTAAATTATCCTTAGTTTTAAACTATCTTTTAATAAAATATATTTAACTTTTAATATTTATACTTAGATTTAAATATAAAATTATCGTAAAATTTTATATATATACCAAAATATTATTTTCTATATTTACTTGTGTATTTTAACTATAATTAAGTATATTTATAAAGTTTAAAATTGTTTTAATACAAGATGATAGTTATTTTCAAAGAAAAACAAATTACAAAAATTTCCTTAGGCATGTCGACGTCCTCAAGTACCCCATGTCGACATGGTAACAGTTTATTTCAAAAATTTGAATTTCAAAAGAAGTGTCTATTCATCATATCCTTTTGTGAATGGACATGGCTGTTGTTCTACTATAAATAGGGGCACTTTTAAACGAATTTTCATTCATATTTTCTCTGATTTCACTCCTCTTCTTCTTCCACATTTCTTTATACATATTTTTACCATTACTCTACCGAAATCAACATTGAATCTAACTAGATCATTTCTGGTTTGATTCTCTACCACTATCTCAACAAGATCTTAGTGCTATTCAGAGTTATGGCTTCTTTGTAATAAACTAAGCGAGAAAAGGTGTGATTGTAGCCCGTGAAATCAATCAAGCGAGAAAAGGTGTGATTGTAGCCTTGGAAATCAATTGGGTGAACTTGTTTCCCGTGAAATCAAGTATCTCTACCTAGAGGATTATGAATCTGGAGTGGTGTACCTCGTGGTCTTGAAATCGAGGGTGTAATTGTACTATTTCATTTGAAAGGAAATCTGTACTTGTATGCGGGACTGGATGTAGGGTAACTCCGAACCAATATAAAATTCGGTGTGTTCTTTCATTTATTGCTTTTACTTTATTTCTGCATCCGTGTTTAATTCTGTGATCATATCTGTGTCTAAATATTGCATACATTTATGTTTAAATTAACAAAAACTCAAAAAGATTTAGTAATTCCTTTAAACACTATTCACCCTCCTCCCCCCTCTCGTGTTAATCCTAGCCTTAAGATCTATATTTCGCATTTATCACATTTGGTATCAGAGCAAGGTTTTCAAAGTTTCATAATATGATTTTTGAAAAAGTTTTTAAAACGGCTATGTTCGAAAAACTTGTTAACACTAGTTTAGAAATATTCAGATCATCATTGTCTCTTGAATCTGCATATAATCAATATTCAAAATCAAGTTGTCTACCAAAATTATATGATGTGCAGGAAACATGCTTTATGGGTGTTGAGGAATCAATCCACAATGGACAAATTGTGCAGATCAAAAAGAATAAATGGATACTCGATAGTGGATGCTCTAGACACATGACTGGCAATCCACATATGCTGAATGATATAATATACAAAGACAGAGGATTGGTTAACTTTGAAGATAATTCAAAAGGGTATGTAATTGGCATCGGCAAAGTCGGTAACTCTGAAACTCCTATTATTACTAATGTTTTGCTAGTTAAGAATCCGAAACATAATCTGCTAAGTATTAGTCAACTTTGCAATAAAGGATATAAAATTAAATTTGAAAAAGATAAGTGTCACATTGAAGATAATAATTCAACCATAATATTTGAGGCAATTAGGAAAAAGAATATTTATATTCTTAGTATGAAAGTCTCAAATGATAACTTATGTCTTTTGGCAAATACAAGTGACCCTTGGATTTGGCACAAGAGATTTGGATATTTGAATTTCAAACTCTTATCTAGACTGTCAAAACATGATCTAGTAAGAGGCCTCCTTAAAATGAATTTTAAAGTAGATAGTCTATGTGATGCATGTCAATTAGGAAAACTTAGAAAAAGTTCCTTTAAATTAAAAGATATGATTTCAACTTCAAAACCTCTTGAATTACTTCACCTTGATTTATTTGGTCCATCTCAATTTCTGTCAGTAAATCATAGTATATTTTAACTATAATTAAGTATATTTTAACTATAATTAAGTATATTTATAAAGTTTAAAATAGTTTTAATACAAGATGAAAGTTATTTTCAAAGAAAAACAAATTACCAAAATTTCCTTAGGCATGTCGACATCCTCAAGTACCCCATGTCGACATGGTAGCAGTTTATTTCAAAATTTGAATTTCAAAAGAAGTGTCTATTCGTCATATCCTTTTGCAGATGGACGCGGCTGTTGTTCTACTATAAATAGGGGCAGTTTTAAACTAATTTTCATTCATATTTTCTCTGATTTCACTCCTCTTCTTCTTCCATTTCTTTATACACATTTTTACCATTACTCTGTCGAAATCAACATGGAATCTAACCAGAGCATTCCTAGTTTGATTCTCTATCACTATCTCAATAAGATCTCAGTGCTATGCAGAGTTATAGGCTTCTTTGTAATAAACTAAGCAAGGAAAGGTGTGATTGTAGCCTATGAAATCAATCAAGCGAGAAAAGGTGTGATTGTAGCCTTGGAAATCAATTGGGTGAGCTTGTTTCCTGTGAAATCAAGTATCTCTATCCGGAGGATTGTGAATCTAGAGTGGTGTACCTCGTGGCCTTTAAATCGAGGGTGTAATTGTATAATTGCTTTTGAAAGGAAATCTGTACTTGTGTGCGGGACTAGATGTAGGGTAACTTCGAACCAGTATAAAATTCGGTGTGTTCTTTCCTTTATTGCTTTTACTTTATTTCTGCATCCATTTTTGATTCTGTGATCATATCTGTGTCTGAATATTGCATACATTTGTGTTTAAATTAACAAAAACTCAAAATGATTTAGTAATTACTTTAAACACTATTCACCCCGCCCCTCTAGTGTTAATCCTAGCCTTAAGATCCGTATTCCGCATTTCTCACAAGCAATAGCGCAAGGGCCACGAGATCAGGTGCATAGCCACTGTGCTGCACTCATTTCGAGGCTACGGCAATGGGTCTAGCTCCCGTAAAGGAACGGTACCATTTCACATTTCTTAGGTAGTGTTTCATTTTAGTAAAGTTGTGTTGTAGTTTCCTTCCAACATTTGTTCTTTTCTTTTTCTTTGGGTGTTGGGTTGTAACTGTTGGTTGTCTCTGTATAAAAGGGCACATATGACATGTTATGAGATGTGTTCACATTTATTTATTTTACTCTATTTTGATAGGTAGACCGCCCTTTTGTGTATTATGCAAAGAAGTAGTGTTAATAGGAAAATCTCCTAAATGCACTTGACTAATGGTAAATGCGATGTAAGACTAGAAGTTTGTTAAATAGGTAAATTTTAGAAAGCGATGGACAATAAAGGTTGTTATGGAATCACAGTTCATTTTTAATATTCCTTGAAAGCTGAAATCTATAGGTTTCTCTTAGAGTTGTCATGAAAAAACAAAGGGATAGTTATGAAGCGTTGGAGTAGAAGTTATGCATTACCGCATAATAAAGTTTTGTCTACGCTGAAGTGTAGCTTGAACCATTCAAAATTTAAAAGGTAAATACTTTAAAAATCGCTTAAAAGAAAACTTTTATTCTTAGCATCCAAATGATTTTTTTAACTTTTGTCCAAATTGGTTTTAAAGAAAATCTTTGAGTTTAAATTTTTTTGGAAATTTATTTTTTCAAGCAACGTATAAATTTGGAAAGTAAAAGAGGTTTTTATGGAATTTTTTATTTTTGAAGGCCACGTATTTAGCGTATGGAAAATAAATGAATTAATAGAATGCAAACTTGGCGGTGTATTAGGGTCGACGATACGATAAAGCGCCGACGATAACCAGGGAAAAGCTATTTTACCCTTAGAATTTCTATTTCCATACCTTGTCAACGATGCGCGAGAGTCAATTTGGATTTAATTTTATTTCAAAGCTTGAAACAAGCCTCTGTATGCATTTTTTACATGGAAATATTTGGAGGATTCTTGGGCAACGAAGAAATTTCCACTGTCCGACTGGAATTGGTAGTTTATAGACTGTAGAATTATTCACCTAAACTCCTTTTCCAAGCATAGGAGTGATATATATGAAAAATATTTTCGACGCACTAGATTTTTGGATGATAGGAATTGTATGAAAAAATTGGTTGCACCATGCTTCTATTCGTAGGAGTATGGATATTTTAGTGAAAAAGACTTTTCAAGGTCTGCATACATCTAAAACTATATATGTGTGTGCGCTGTTTGCATCCTATTTTCAAAATTATTTTTAAAAGAAATACATTCATATAAGTGGGCCTGATTTAGAATCATTCTACATACATTTTTTCTGTGGTCATGATACACTATGCACTTGCGCATGTTTGGTTGAAAAATTGGTTATACTTTGATTGATTGAGTAGTTTAGGAAAATTACGAGTAATAACCATGACTTGATCATTGATAAAAGTTCGAGGATGAAACTCTTTTAAGTGGGGTAGAATTATAACACCTCATGAATTTACGTTAATCAGTTAATTAATTAATTTTCCGCCAAAAATGGAATTTTTGCAAATAGTGGAAATTGGCCATGAAGCTTGTGCTGTTGCGTTCATGGCGATTTTTTGAGCAACTTTCATATTTGAAGTTTCGTGAACGGAGTTTAAACGAAGAAGTTATGGACATTCAAAAGAATCAAAATGAAAATAAATAAATTTAAAAATAGAAAAAAAATAAATGGGATTGGTCGGGTCCCACTTACCGAACCCAAGATTTGGAGTGGACGGCCGATCGATCAACTGGTCGGATACAAAAAGGCCAAGGTTGAACCGCGGCTAACGGTCCGGATTTTATATTTTTAAATCCAACATGTATGACTCATTCTAGCCTCTATCAATAGACGTCCAATCCCTTATCATCCTCTTATATTTTCTGATGCAGGTAGCGAAGCTTTAACATTTTCTCTCCTCTACCTTCTCACCTAAAACAAAATAGACTACAAGTATACACATTTGACTAGATTAGAAAACAAGAAGAAGAGAGGAACATATGAATTAGCGTTGTGCAATATCAAGGTAAATCTTAAATTAATAAATCTGTGTCTTTGCTTGAATCCTAATTCTCTTCTCAAATCTATGATTCTAATATTATGTGTATTTATTTTTATATGCATATGCCTTTAATTGGAAAGGGAAAGCAGCTAAATCAGAAGAATCGGATCAGGCCTGGAAGTTTGAAAAGCCTAAAACACTGAGTGGGAAACTTATGTAAACTATTCATAACAGTGAGTGGGAAACATATGTAAATTATTTATAACATGATAATTTATCTCGTTGGATTTTGTTTGATTATTATGCCTAATTAAAAGATCTAGAGTTGTTGGCTTAAAATTTAATGTATAAAACACTGTCTACATATTCTATAAATTAAGAAGATTAAATAGAAATGTTAATTACACCTAGATCTGTAAATTTATTCCAAGTTTTTGAATATGAATTGAATGTGGAATTATTTTAGATCTTCCGATTAGTTTATTGTAAAAAAAATTCAGACCTATATTTGTATTGAAAGGTGTTAATGTGAATTAAATTATTTTAATTACATTGAAATGAGAAAGTTTCTGTATTTTAATCTGTTGAGTATGTAAACCGTTCAGAATCCATAGATTTATCCAATCTTTTATTTTTATGCGGTGTTTGATTTGACGAAGAATATAAATGGAAAGAAAAAGAAAGAAATGTGTCAGGTATGGAATTTCACTCCATAGTTTAAACTGTCTATTTCAAAACAAAAAGGAAATTTAATAACTCCTTGTGATTTCAAACAACGCAAACCATTTATCTTGGCAAATCAGTGGAAAAATGTAGCGGGAAATATAATATTTTTAAAAGGAATATTCTCGTAGATTAGACTACAAAATATTAGCCTAGTTAAGGGTGAACATAAATATAAAGGTAAAAGAGAAATAAAGGAAATTAACTGCGTACAACATGTATAACCGGGCTAAAACTAAAAAGGAAATCACTATTAATACAACTTAAACATGTATAATACCTGCGTTAAAAGGAATCAAAAATTTAAATTAGAACATTAATAAATGGAAATAATTGATAATAAAGAAAGGAAGGTTATGTAGACATTTAATGCACAATTAAATAAGCATGTTGCATAGGCATTTAATGTAAAAATGAATGGCGTAGGAGTTATGAGAATTTGAATAGATGAAAACTTGTAATTCCAGAATAAATAAGTATCAAAATTTAAATAAATGAAATATAAGTTAAAAAAATTGTACAGTCACAGAAAATTAGTGAAGTGAATTATTGAAACTTAATAAAGTAATGGTAAGGAAATAAGGAAAGAATAAAAGTGTGCAAGTCATACAAAATAAAAGAAATGGGTATGAATAATGTAAGTCTCTTAGGGAAAATAATTAAAAGGAATTAACTCCTAAGTAGAGGTGTAATAAAGGGTTGCCTTATATGGCCATAACTATTAATCATGTAGGGTGATATATGCATATAGGTAGTATACATATAAGGTATGACTAAATTATAGGAATGCGAGGTTAGTCCAAGCTACATGGAAGTCTGCCCAGTTGAACCTGGCTACTAATGGTGTGTCTTTGCGGACTAATGTAGGCATCGCCTATAATAAATAACTCCAGTGGATGCGAGGTCTGCCTCTTTTTCTAGTTAAGAAGTATTAAGTGGTCAGGAATATTTAGATAGTGAAACGCCTAGAATTATATACATACGTATATATATGGGTAGTTTTGCCTTAGGTAAGGATAAGCATATCATATTCGCATATGCAATAATTATTTAAATAGCAGACATAACGTTAAATAGAAGCCAAATCGGTATAAGTTTATGTTATGGGTAATGTATGTAACTTTTCCAGTCAGCACAACGTTATTCTGATCCCCCTCCTTATTACAACCTATAGGATAAATTTTAGAGGAACAAGTCATTGAAGCTAATGGAATGGTTGATGGTGAATTATTCCTTCTTATGCTCGATTCTTGATGAAGCTTGTGGATGTCCGTGGGATGCGGTTGATTTTGAAGTTATAGCTTCAATTGGTATTTGATCTTGTAATCCTTTGTTCCACTATGAGTTTTATATGATCGATCTTTGATATACTTATGTTATTACAAGTTACCAGAACCTACAATCCGTACCCTAATTGACTTGGGTCACAATTTTTGTCCAAATTCAGGCCCATTAAGGTGCGGGTTGTTACACATGGAACGATCACTTACATCTTGTTGAATTCACATACAATAACAGTTATCAGTCCAGCATCGGTATGACCCCATTCGAGGTATTATATGGTCTAATGTGCAACTCTCCTTCATGTTGGTGGAAGCGGGCAAAAAATTAATTCTTGGGTCCGATTTGATTATGTAACGACCCGGAATTTTGAGCAATATCAATCCAATAATCTTTGATAAAAATTAAATTGATTTGATCGTTTTATATTATAAATTGACAAGTTAAAATTATTTCAAAGGCTAAAAACAATAATTTGTTAATATCTATAAACATTTTTCTTAACAATATGAATTGGCAATTTAATTCTTTGGGAAACTATTGATTTGGGAATATTTATTTTAGCAATTTAAAATTGGTAAGAAATTATTTTTCAAAAGTTAATCAAAATATTTTCTATTTATGATATATATGGATATATCTTGTAAATAGGGAATGTTTAATGTAATAAAAACTTTATATTCAAATTGTAATATATATGAATATATATATTATGATTTGGTTTGTGTTTTAAAATTCAACACAGTAAATTTCAAATTTAATGTTAAAATGTTTTTCTATTTAGAATGTGTATATATATTTGTGTATATATATTTGAAATAGGAATTTTATTAATTTGAATTTAATAAGTGTTTCCAAACTTTATTATAGATATACATAGTTTTGTAATTTGAAAGGTTAATTTGATTTAATGCTTTTGAAATGATAATTGAGATTTTTTTTATAACAAAGTTAATTTCTTATTATTATAAACATATAGTTCAACTTGAGTTTTAGATAAGATTTAAATTTAAAAGTTCATTTGCTTAATATCCTTTCATTTTAATTTTAACACAAGATAAATTTATTTTAAAATTTTAAGAGTTAAATTAAAATAGATGTTTCAATCATATAAACATTTAATTGAATCAAAATGTAAGTTACTTGAATTCATATGAATATTTTTAAAAGATAAGTATGCACATTTTATAATCATAATATGAATATTACATAAATATATGAATATAGTTTAAATAGATTATTAAAAATAAAATCACATTTTAAACATTTATAAACATTAGAAAAATAACTTTTGTAAATATGGATTAAACATAATTACATTTGTAGGATATTTATAAAACATATAAAAAATACCCACATGTAAGTATATTAAGATTGTTAATAACACTTGTAAACATTTTAATGTATGTTAAGACACGTGTAAGATCCTTATAACCTTAAGTGACAAATGTCTTTTTCATTAATAATAAAATTTAAAATCTAATTGTAAAATATAAAAGATGGATTTTATTCTTCAGCTGAAAACATTTTCTTCAAACTCAAACTTAATACAAAACAAAGATATAGAATCAAACAAAGATCAAGTATGAATATAAATCAAAACAAAAATGGAAGAAGTTACTGTAAAATCTGGAAATTTCAATATCATGTCAAGATTTCAAAGACAAGCAAGCATCCAGATTTAAACTGCAATTAATCAATTCAAATGCTCAGCTGCAAGATTTAAAAATTCATCATGCAAAGAATAATTCAGAAGAAACATCAACATGCAAGTTCATCTTCAAGTACAATCAGTAATCAATGCAAGGGTTCAAATTAAAATTCAAGATCATGCAAAGGAAAATTTAAAATGCCTGAAAGTCAAAGAACAGCTTCTGTTCTCTGCCCTGGATATCAAGTGAGTAAATTAATTTTAAAAACAGGTTTTAAACCTGAATTTCATCTTGTTTTTGAATGATGCCTTGATTATCTGAAATATTTGATTTGAAGTGAATGCATGATTTGGAAATGTGAATAGTTGAATGCCTGTGAAATGAAAAACTTATGCTCTGTAAAATAACAGGTCTCAATTCTATAATAAATTCAATATCTAAATTTTGAATTCGAATTAGTTTTTGATTTGTAAATAAAAGTTGTTTGTAATCATCTAACTTATCATCTAAAAATGTTTGTAAGTTTCAAATTTGAATAATTAGTTGTAAATTTTCAAATTTACAGTAAAATATAAATTAGGTCAAAATTTGATGAATTCAATTTTTAGATTTGATTGTATGATAAGAATAGTGATAGAAAATCATGATTTTTAATGGTTAAAACACAGTTTTTAGATTAGGATTTAGTGTGAATTTGTGGTTTATCTGCTTTGGGGTTTTTGGTCAAATCACGGCAAACGGCGGCGTAATTGACGACGTGGTTGAACTCGAAGGTGGAGGGGGCAACAGGGATCATGGGAAAAATACAATTGGAATTTATTTTTGATCGATTTGACCGTGAATCGATCGAGTAGGGTTTAATGCACTGAGTTTTGCTCTGTAGTTCGAGTGGATTTTTCGGCGATAAGAGATAACCGGAGTTGTTCGCATAGGTTACCGTAAGTTCTGGAGGTCGTAAGGAAGCCACGGCTAAGGTGATGGGGTTTCTCAAGGCTGAGGTTGCCGTGGAGGCCTGATTTTTCTGATGAAGGGGAAGTTCGAATTGATGGTCAGAGAGTCAATTTTTGATTCTTGATAGGATCGGAGTTGCTGAGTTTCCCATAGCTTTGTCGTGGACATGAATGACTTGTCGAAGTCACGGTGATGGTCGATGGTGGTCGGGGCGATGGTGCATGTTGCACGTGTAAGAAACGTATCAGGTGATGTTTGGTTTGGGTTGGAGAAGAAGAATGAAGGTGGAAGCTCGATGAGTGTTTTGTGTTTTTGTTGTTTGGACTCGAAGCAAGGAGAAGGGTAGAAAGCCCGGGGAAGACTCGGGAAATTATTAGGGTTGGTTCGGGTTTGTTGGGTAACTCGAGGTTTTCTGGGTTTTGTATTTTAGTAACCATATTTTATAAAATCGATGAACAATGAATTGATGATATAGAAATTGATTTTGGATTGTGCAGTTTAAAGTTTTTTTTTTATCTTAACAACAATTGTAATAAAAGGAAATTGTGACAAATAAGTTTGATTTTGGGAATAAAGTTTTAAACAAAAGTTAAACAAGTTTATATATAAATCTAAATTTGTTTCAAAGTTTTGTTTAAAACAAGTTTATATATATCAATAAATATGAAAGTTTTCAAAATAATATAAGTGAATTTTTGAAATAAAATTTGTATTAAATTTTATTTAAGAACCTTGGGAAGTTTTAGAAGATTTAAAAGTTTTAATTTGAATATTTAAATTGTTTTAATTATAATTTATTTCCAATATATTTTATTTTAAATAAGGCTTAATGATTTAGAATTTGGTAATCAATTATAATAAAAAAATTCTTAAGTAATTTAGAATTTTGGTTTAATTTAAGATAATAAGTTTTCTAAATCGAAAATCTTTTTAATATAAGAAGTTATGAATCATTTAATTTAAATGACTAATTAAATAATTAATTAAGTAATAAATTTGTGATTAAACTAAGTTAATCATTTATGAGTTAATATAATTACTTGATGAAGTAATTAAGTAATTAAGTGGTTAATTACTAGAAGTAATTAAGTAAGAAATAATAATTTATGAAAGTAATTAAGTGGATGTGATTCGGGATTAATCACTTGAGTTATTAATTAAATTATTAATTAATAAAAATTAATTAAAGGATTTAATTAATGACTAATTAGCATAAGGATAAAGAGTAATTAATTAAGTGATTAATTATTTGTTAAAATAATTAATTAAGGAAGAATTTAATTAATGGAAATAATCATTAATTAATGGAAATAATTACTTAATTAATAATTAATAATTTAAGGATAATTAATTTAAAATTAAGTTTTAATTACTAAATGTAATTAAAAGTAATTACTTAAAGATGATTAATTAAGTGTAATTAATTAGATAGGATTAATTAAAAGTAATTAATCAAGTAGTTTTTAATTAAAAGTAATTAATCAAGTGTGATTAATTAAAAGTAATTATTCAGGTGTGATTAATTAAAGAATAATTAAGGAATAATTATCAGGATAATTAAAGAATAGTTAATCAAGTATGATTAATTTTAAGAGGTAATTACTCAATATAATTTGGAAGTAATTAATCAGGATGATTAATTAATATGGTAATTAAATAATAATTACTTAAAGCAATTAAGTAATAATTAATCACGGAAGATTAACTGAAATGGATAACTAAGTGATGTTAGTTAATTAGTTAATTTGTAATTAATTTATGAATAAACAAGGTGGATTGATCATGAATCCAAGTGATTAAGTAAGGATTAATTTAATTTAAGGATTAATTAAATTATTTAAGTTGGATCAACCTTGTGTATGGGTGTTTATTGATTAGTTGATAAGCATCATTGGATGAGTGATGATATTGGTTGATATTATATTTCTTTGGATGATATGTGATGATGTAAATGTGATATATTCGAGATGTGATATATATGTTGTTTTATGATATGTATGGATGAATGTGATAATAGTGGATTACCTATCTGTGTAATGTAAATCATCCATTTATGTTAAGTGATATTTATGAAATATCTATGGTTTAAATCCCTTAAGTATAACTTGGACAATAAAATGGCGTTTGGATTCGGTGAGACCGGGGATCGGGTTTGCTACATTACAGCGTGATAGGGGGTTCTCGCTTTGCATTAGGTGGCGAACGGGAGTCTCTTACCCCTACATGCCCCCGGGGGTAGTACAAGGCCTTGCGGGGTTGGTTGCGAGTCGAGAGGCTGGCCGTAAAAGCAAACCCGAGGTATCACTGTGAGCCACAGCGGGGCTGGGATGGTTGAAAAGCCTACCGATCGTGAGCCGTTGCTGATGGTTGAAAAGCCTAGGTCGTCACAGTTGGTATCAGAGCATTAGGTTGAGTGAATACCTAGGCTCTGGAGTGGTGTCTATCTTGAGAGAGCGTACTTGTAATTTTTATATATAAATATATATTTATATATATACCTAATCTGTTGGGTTATCTTTCAGATTTTCCAACATAGGTTATAAAGGTAGATAAGGTAGGAGTGTGTGGAACACGACTACCACTAGTGGAAGAGGCTCATATGTTGTGGTTGGAGGTGTTTATCGAGATTGTAGACCTAATGCTGTCTCGAATAAGTTTTGTGGATTGTAGAAAGGATTTCTTTGATTCTAGAAGAAGTATTTTCAAGAATTGGAGTATATTCTTTAAGTGTGAGGTTGATTTGTTCTCGAGTGAGCGGGATTTCCAAGAGTTGAGTTTGTCAGCTAAATAGAAGCAAGTGATGGTATCTTGGTGACTTCAAGAAGGAATAGCTATGTGATGGGATGCAGTTTCCATAGATGGTTCTGAAGATGTTTCTTTTGGAGCCAGATTTAGATGGTGTTGGAAGAGCAATTGATGTCTACTACAGTGAAGATTCAGATGTTTATAGATTTTTCTGGATCTCAAGTAAGGGTGTCTTATCTTTATTGAAGTACGAGGCTAAGGTCGATGAGTTACCTCATTTCGGACATGATCTCAATTGTTTTCTTAAGAAGATAAGTGGTTGGTGTTTGGTTTGGAGCCGAGTTTCTTGAGAAGATGTTGACTCGTCTCAAGGATTTTTGGTGGAATTGGATGATAGTTTTGAGTTTCAGGAGCTTGTGGTTAAGGAAGATCTGTTGGCATAGCTGTATCATTTAAGTGAAGTTGGAAGCAGTAGAATGGATCTGTTTCTTCAATGATTCAGAAATCTTTGGGATTCTACTATCAGCAGACCATGCAGATAGTGAAGGCTTATCCTTTTCTTCGGGAGGCTCGGCAGAATAGGATATCTTTTGGAAGTGATCTATCAGTTTCTGTTAGATAAGCCATGCTTTAAATTGATCTTGATTAGGAAAGCTGTTCTAATTGTAGTTTCTTTGGAATCAGAACTGAGAGAGATCGCAAAGGTGACTTGCGATTAGTTTAGGAATCTTTGAGTATTCCTTGGTTTGTGATTGAGGCATCTTATATGGAGGTATAGGCTACTTAAGTAGTCAGAGGTTCTCCAGATGTTTTTGAGGAATTCAGAAGTTTACCTGGATCAGAAGTTGAGTTTTCTTATCGACTTGGATTTCCAGGAGCAGTATTAATGGTTCAACCATGAAGAGGGATGACTCTTAGAGCGAGAAGAGTTTGGTGAGGCAGCTCAAGATTCTTTGGAGAAGGGATTGATTATCTTATTCTAAGTTGAGATTTTGTTGGAAAGTTTGACCAAGTGGGATGGTCACTAAGATTTTTATGAGTCGAATGAACTGTGTATGGAGATAGTTTTTGCTTGTGTTCTTCGATAGCATTCTTATCTGCTCCAGATCAGAGTTGTGCAGCGGAAGCGAGATAGCAGTTGTTCTAGAGTAGGAGCAACCGGAAGTTGCAGTTTACCTGGATTAGAGGATTTCTATAGGAAATTCAAGTATAAAGAAATTTCTGGATTTGGTAGGTAAGGTTGTCAGGTGCAACTGTTTGACTATTAAAATATGAGATATAGGTCTGAAGTCCACTAATGCTTGTGGTGTAGAGTTGTATTTGGATTTCAGCAAATTATTTTTGGAAAGCCATTTTGATTGAGTAGGACCTAGAGATTTGGTTTGAGTTAGTCCTGTTGTTTCATGAAGCAATCAGCAAGGGTTGGGCTGATCAGGAATATTGGAGGTGAGTCAGAGCATCTGAAGAGTTATGCAGTTAAGAATTGAGGAGATTTGGAATGTGCAGTTAGAATTTGGATAATGTTTTAGTTTTATCCAATCAAAGGAGATATAAGATTTGGTAAAACTGGAGAGTTCGCTCTGGAGGTATTTTGGGTATTTTTTCCTATGTTCTCTAGAGATTAGATTTTGATCTACAGGATTGAATTTCCAGTTTGGATAACTGGAATTCATTGTATTTCACATATCTCTGAGGAATATGTGTATAGAATCAGCAGTTCAGAAGGATCTGGTAGTTAAGCTGATTTTGAGTTTAATCTGAGATCTTGTTCAGATTTGTAGGATCAGATGAGGGAGTTCATTGTTTTAGTAGTGTAGTTACTTAAGGTTCTATAGAGTGAGTATTCCAGAATAGGTACCTGGGAAACTCTAGATCATATTAGGAAGTTCTATTCAGAATTTTCCTGGATAGATAAAATTGTTTGCTTGGATTGGTTGCTATGATTGATTGTGTGATTGTTGTTTAAAAAAATTAAAATTCTTTAGTTGGGTTATTAAATTATCTTTGCTTTTAAATTTTGGGGATGAAATTCTTTTAGGAGGGGAGGAATGTAACGACCCAGAATTTTGAGCAATATCAATTTAATAATCTTTGATAAAAATTAAATTGATTTGATCATTTTATATTATAAATTGACAAGTTAAAATTATTTCAACTGAAAACAATAATTTGTTAATATCTATAAACATTTTTCTTAACAATATGAATTGGCAATTTAATTCTTTTGGAAACTATTGATTTGGGAATATTTATTTTAGCAATTTAAAATTGGTGAGAAATTATTTTTCAAAAGTTAATCAAAATATTTTCTATTTATGATATATATATGGATATATCTTGTAAATAGGGAATGTTTAATGTAATAAAAATTTTATATTCAAATTGTATATATATGAATATATATATTATGATTTGGTTTGTGTTTTAAAATTCAACACAGTAAATTTCAAATTTAATGTTAAAATGTTTTTCTATTTAAAATGTGTATATATATTTGTGTATATATATATATATATATATATTTGAAATAGGAATTTTATTAATTTGAATTTAATAAGTATTTCCAAACTTTATTATAGATATACATAGTTTTGTAATTTGAAAGGTTAATTTGATTTAATGCCTTTGAAATGATAATTGAGATTTTTTTATAACAAAGTTAATTTCTTATTATTATAAACATATAGTTCAACTTGAGTTTTAGATAAGATTTAAATTAAAAAGTTCATTTGCTTAATATCCTTTCATTTTAATTTTAACACAAGATAAATTTATTTTAAAATTCTAAGAGTTAAATTAAAATAGATGTTTCAATCATATAAACATTTAATTGAATCAAAATGTAAGTTACTTGAATTCATATGAATATTTTTAAAAGATAAGTGTGCATATTTTATAATCATAATATGAATATTACATAAATATATGAATATAGTTTAAATAGATTATTAAAAATAAAATCACATTTTAAACATTTATAAACATTAGAAAAATAACTTTTGTAAATATGGATTAAACATAATTACATTTGTAGGATATTTATAAAACATATAAAAAAAACCCACATGTAAGTATATTAAGATTGTTAATAACACTTGTAAACATTTTAATGTATGTTAAGACAAGTGTAAGATCCTTATAACCTTAAGTGACAAATGTCTTTTTCATTAATAATAAAATTTAAAATCTAATTGTAAAATATAAAAGATGGATTTTATTCTTCAGCTGAAAACATTTTCTTCAAACTCAAACTTAATACAAAACAAAGATATAGAATCAAACAAAGATCAAGTATGAATATAAATCAAAACAAAAATGGAAGAAGTTACTGTAAAATCTGGAAATTTCAATATCAAGTCAAGATTTCAAAAACAAGCAAGCATCCAGATTTAAACTGCAATTAATCAATTCAAATGCTCAGCTGCAAGATTTAAAAATTCATCATGCAAAGAATAATTCAGAAGAAACATCAACATGCAAGTTCATCTTCAAGTACAATCAGTAATCAATGCAAGGGTAGATTCAAATTAAAATTCAAGATCATGCAAAGGAAAATTTAAAATGCCTGAAAGTCAAAGAACAGCTTCTGTTCTCTGCCCTGGATATCAAGTGAGTAAATTAATTTTAAAAACAGGTTTTAAACCTGAATTTCATCTTGTTTTTGAATGATGCCTTGATTATCTGAAATATTTGATTTGAAGTGAATGCATGATTTGGAAATGTGAATAGTTGAATGCCTGTGAAATGAAAAACTTATGCTCTGTAAAATAACAGGTCTCAATTCTATAATAAATTCAATATCTAAATTTTGAATTCGAATTAGTTTTTGATTTGTAAATAAAAGTTGTTTGTAATCATCTAACTTATCATCTAAAAATGTTTGTAAGTTTTAAATTTGAATAATTAGTTGTAAATTTTCAAATTTACAGTAAAATATAAATTAGGTCAAAATTTGATGAATTCAATTTTTAGATTTGATTGTATGATAAGAATAGTGATAGAAAATCATGATTTTTAATGGTTAAAACACAGTTTTTAGATTAGGATTTAGTGTGAATTTGTGGTTTATCTGCTTTGGGGTTTTTGGTCAAATCACGGCAAACGGCGGCGTAATTGACGACGTGGTTGAACTCGAAGGTGGAGGGGGCAACAGGGATCATGGGAAAAATACAATTGGAATTTATTTTTGATCGATTTGGCCGTGAATCGATCGAGTAGGGTTTAATGCACTGAGTTTTGCTCTGTAGTTCGAGTGGATTTTTCGGCGATAAGAGATAACCGGAGTTGTTCGCATAGGTTACCGTAAGTTCTGGAGGTCGTAAGGAAGCCACGGCTAAGGTGATGGGGTTTCTCAAGGCTGAGGTTGCCGTAGAGGCCTGATTTTTCTGATGAAGGGGAAGTTCGAATTGATGGTCAGATAGTCAATTTTTGATTCTTGATAGGATCGGAGTTGCTGAGTTTCCCATAGCTTTGTCGTGGACATGAATGACTTGTCGAAGTCACGGTGATGGTCGATGGTGGTCGGGGCGATGGTGCATGTTGCACGTGTAAGAAACGTATCAGGTGATGTTTGGTTTGGGTTGGAGAAGAAGAATGAAGGTGGAAGCTCGATGAGTGTTTTGTGTTTTTATTGTTTGGACTCGAAGCAAGGAGAAGGGTAGAAAGCCCGGGGAAGACTCGGGAAATTATTAGGGTTGGCTCGGGTTTGTTGGGTAACTCGAGGTTTTCTGGGTTTTGTATTTTAGTAACCATATTTTATAAAATCGATGAACAATGAATTGATGATATAGAAATTGATTTTGGATTGTGCAGTTTAAAGTTTTTTTTTAATCTTAACAACAATTGTAATAAAAGGAAATTGTGACAAATAAGTTTGATTTTGGGAATAAAGTTTTAAACAAAAGTTAAACAAGTTTATATATAAATCTAAATTTGTTTCAAAGTTTTGTTTAAAACAAGTTTATATATATCAATAAATATGAAAGTTTTCAAAATAATATAAGTGAATTTTTGAAATAAAATTTGTATTAAATTTTATTTAAGAACCTTGGGAAGTTTTGGAAGATTTAAAAGTTTTAATTTGAATATTTAAATTGTTTTAATTATAATTTATTTCCAATATATTTTATTTTAAACAAGGCTTAATGATTTAGAATTTGGTAATCAATTATAATAAAAAATTTCTTAAGTAATTTAGAATTCTGGTTTAATTTAAGATAATAATTTTTCTAAATCGAAAATCTTTTTAATATAAGAAGTTATGAATCATTTAATTTAAATGACTAATTAAATAATTAATTAAGTAATAAATTTGTGATTAAAGTAAGTTAATCATTTATGAGTTAATATAATTACTTGATGAAGTAATTAAGTGGTTAATTACTAGAAGTAATTAAGTAAGAAATAATAATTTATGAAAGTAATTAAGTGGATGTGATTCAGGATTAATCACTTGAGTTATTAATTAAATTATTAATTAATAAAAATTAATTAAAGGATTTAATTAATGACTAATTAACACAAGGATAAAGAGTAATTAATTAAGTGATTAATTATTTGTTAAAATAATTAATTAAGGAAGAATTTAATTAATGGAAATAATCATTAATTAATGGAAATAATTACTTATTTATTAATTAATAATTTAAGGATAATTAATCTAAAATTAAGTTTTAATTACTAAATGTAATTAAAAGTAATTACTTAAAGATGATTAATTAAGAGTAATTAATTAGATAGGATTAATTAAAAGTAATTAATCAAGTAGTTTTTAATTAAAAGTAATTAATCAAGTGTGATTAATTAAAACTAATTATTCAGGTGTGATTAATTAAAGAATAATTAAGGAATAATTATCAGGATAATTAAAGAATAGTTAATCAAGTATGATTAATTTTAAGAGGTAATTACTCAGTATAATTTGGAAGTAATTAATCAGGATGATTAATTAATAAGGTAATTAAGTAATAATTACTTAAAGCAATTAAGTAATAATTAATCAAGGAAGATTAATTGAAATGGATAATTAAGTGATGTTAGTTAATTAGTTAATTAGTTAATTTGTAATTAATTTATGAATAAGTAAGATGGATTGATGATGAATCCAAGTGATTAAGTAAGGATTAATTAAATTATTTAAGTTGGATCAACCTTGTGTATGGGTGTTTATTGATTAGTTGATAAGCATCATTGGATGAGTGATGATATTGGTTGATATTATATGTCTTTGGATGATATGTGATGATGTGAATGTGATATATTCGAGATGTGATATATATGTTGTTTTATGATATGTATGGATGAATGTGATAATAGTGGATTACCTATCTGTGTAATGTAAATCATCCATTTATGTTAAGTGATATTTCTGAAATATCTATTGTTTAAATCCCTTAAGTATAACTTGGACAACAAAATGGCGTTTGGATTCGGTGAGACCGGGATCGGGTTTTCATATTTGGATATCTGAAAACCACATCGATTCTAATTAAACGTTAGGTCGTTAATCCAAGTGGAGCGAGTGAAGACTCGAGGTGTAAGGGCTATACGTCAGTATAACTCTGTGGGTGATTCCGTAATGAGTTTGACGGAATAGTGCTTATAGTTTCGAGATTGTGATTCATAGTGCAAGGGCTATGGTCGTTGACTCTGAGGGTGATTCCAAAATGAGTGCAACGAGATAGTGCCTTCGGTTTCGTTCGAACCCAAAACGGACTTGTATGGATTGAATGCTTTCAGAACATCGTCAGGTGGACGATGAGCATTCTAAGATAGATGTGTCTTATAAAGGTAATCGCAGCCTCAAGCCTCATCAACCGGGAATGGCTAAAACAGGGGAGGTGCAACAAGGCTTCGTGGGTGGCTCCCACTGGAGAGCAAGATACATCCCTGTCTAGATGTCCCTTTTTATTTCGTCTTTGTAGGCAGTTGGAACTGCAGCCAACTGTGGGGTGGTCTTGTTCGGGACTGTTCAGTAAGGAATGGTCCCAGCCTTGTGTTGCAGGGGAGCGGGCGTACTCCTCGATACGGTGATCTAGGCCACGTACTGTGACGGGCGGTACCCCGGTAGCCCTGCCATTGATGGAAACCCATTCTTCCTACGAGACCCTACGGTTTTGTTTGTATTACCCACTTTTGTTGCTAGTAGCTGGAATTTAATGGATGTAACAATTTCGGCTATTTCATATTTACTTGAAAACCCTAGACACTATTATAATATCACTGGATTTCCTATCAAATGTTTTGGTTAGCGTAAGGTAAAAACTTTTCCATGTTTATGTGTGGGAAGTCTTACGTGATACCTTTTCTTTTCAAAGGTTTTTCTAAAGTTAAGCAATCTTAAACCGTTTACTCACACCAGACCCCTGTCTGACCCGAGTGTTTATTTTCTATTTTATTAAACTCTTGGGTACTCATATTATATATGAGTAGTCAAGTGATTCAGGTTATCTTTAACAAATTCTGGAGGAGCTATGGAGCAGGAGGCTTCAGTGTGTAGATATATAAATAGAGTTTCCGCTGTGTTGTCATTCTGTATAGTTGTTCTTGTATTGTATTAGACAGAAATATTATAACTGTCTAAATTGAGATGTTTAGTTGTGTACTCTGATGTATATGATACTATGTATATGTTCTATATTATATTTTAATCGTTCCGCTGTGAGATTCTGATGTGTTGTTGTTCTTTCTTCTCTTTCTTTTCTTCTTCTTTCCCTTTCTTTCTTAATTAGTGATGCGATTTTCTGGTAATAGAAAGTCGGGTCGCTATAGATTAGAGAAAATTCGAAGTAGATTGAGATCATTCAGCAAAAGAAGAAAGCTACACAATACAGATAGAAGAACTAGGCCAATAAGAGACATAAAGATTTTGAATTCTCTATCGGAAATATGGTATTTGTTAACATCTCTCCATTAAAGAATGTAATGCGATTCGATAATAAAGGAAAGTCGTCACTCAGATTTTTAGGTCATTTTTCATAGCTAGAGAGAATGGGAACCTTGCCTATAAAGTTGACTTACCTTAAAGAATGGCGGGAGTGCACATTGTGTTCCATGTTTCTCACTTGCGAAAGTTTTTGCATGACTCAAGCATAACTATCGCTCCAGATCAAATAGATGATATCAAGATTGAACCAAAGGTTTCGAGATATCGTAGGCCTATTCATATCATCAGACATAATATGAACCTGCTTAGGAGGAAGATGGTAAAGTCAGTGAAGGTTCGGTGAAGTGAAAAAAAAGGCAATTGCACTTGGAAGACTGAGGAGAGTGTGATGGTGGCTTATCTAGAGCTCATTACTTGGTGAGACTTTCTATTTATCGCCTTTCACGTTCACTTATGATATCATAAAGTGTACCTTAGTATATATCATGCATGTTAGGATAGGCTAGGATGTTACCTTTTCCATTTGTTATTGAACATGCATGTTTGATGTGTGAAGGTTGCTCGTATATGGTTCGTAGGCATGCATGACCCTATTGATTTTATTTGGTATTTTGGGGTGAAATTCCTAAAGGGGGGAGAACGTAACGACACGTATTTTACATCTCGGACGATCATAAAATATTAATTTATTTTATTTAGGATTGTGTAATTCTATAACTTTTGTAAATGTCTACAAGAGATATTTTCCATCCTTAGAATTTGTATCTAATTATTTTAACCCTAAAAATCTTATATGACCTATAACTTTGATAAAAGATGAATTGGGGATGATGGGATTTCTCTTCGTTATTACACACTTCCTAAAATATAGAAAAAACCACCATTAACATTTTATAACCTAAAAAGTCACCCTAGACCTTACCTTAGTTAGCCAAAATTTGCTATTAAAGGAAGATTAGTGATATTAGCACTTGGGTTTGGAGATTTGTTGTTGGAAATAACTTAAAGCCGCTATTGATTCTTGGATTTCATGCACTCTTGGATTGCTGGATTCTAGGTGAGTGATTAGGACCTCTTACTCACTAATTATTTATTATACACCTTAAAATGATGTTTTAAAATGATTTTTAAACTCTAAAATATGTTTTAAATGCTCTTTAATCACATATGTAAATTTCATACGATTTGAAAAATATTTATGAAATCTGTGTTTTTATGGATTCTCTTCTTTAGATTTAGGCTTCACTTTTATGTGTATGGATGTATGCTTGTTAGGATATATTTTATGTATTGTATGCTTGAATATATGTTGGTTGAATGGTTGAAAATTCTGATCGAATGACAATTTAGTTATAGGAATAAGCTATGGATCGGGGTGAGCCATAAAGGTCAATTAGTCCAAATGACATGCGATCCATAGGGTAGATCAAGAAGGACCCGCTAAAGCTATGTTTTAAGTTTCTAGTTGTTTGGAGTTCATTTGCACAAGTTTTGGCCAACTAAAGATGAATTGTGGAAATATGGAGACTATGGATCGGTGGAAAATTGCTTTGGGGCGTGCTTATGTCATGGAATGGATCGCTTTGAGTTATATGATGGAATGTTTTGGGTCGCTAGCATGCATTGATGGATTACATGGAAACACCATGAAAAATCATGATATGGGATCGATCGTGAGCTATGCTTCGAGTTTTGGGGTGTGTTTCTTTGAATGACGAGTGGTTACTTGGGAGCGTAGGCTGATGGAGCTAAAGAAGAAGAGATTTGGCAAAGGCATGGATTAATGCTGATCTAAGAGATATCGACCAGTGATAGTACGGTGAAGGAGGGTTTCACATGGTGAAACATGGTCTCATTGCATTGATGTATGGGATTAGTGATCGGATGGATCGATAATTATGGATCGGCATTCAAGCTCGGTGGTGATGGATCGATGAGGGATATTTGTGAGGCGGCTTTGAGTCATTCATGTGCTCATTTAATTCACCCAAGGCACTTGCTTCGAGTCATGGAGATAGTTGCTTTAGATATTAATGGTTTCACTTGCTTCGAGTCATGCCTTTCAATTTCAAGCTAAGGCTCTAGTGTCTAACGTGCGTTCAATAACTTAAGAGGTGCTCGGGATTCCATCTCCTAAAGATTGGTTAAACGATCTACATACTAGTACAATACGCTATTATAATAGTGTCTACAGTAAAGTAAGTATCAAAATATAGTGTTAAGGCATTAACCATATCCCCTTTAACACATTTTATATATTCCTGTAGTCTATACAGATATTGTAATCCCCACCAAACTGATGGGATACTCAGAGAGGACTCCATAGGTCAGGTACAAACCAAACCCGTAATGGGAGCGATAAGGCATGTGGCAAGGAACGCGAGGCAATGTCTAGGATAGGATACTACCGTTTTGTCGATCTAGACCAGTGGTAACGCATAACAGCTACTATCAGCCACCTCGGAACACTTTTCCATAATCAAAATCGAGGGGTGGTCACCAAATCAATCATAAAGTCATAACATCGTATCGAAGAAGCATGTCCTATCGGAGGCGAGACCTCACTTGGCCCGACATGACTCTTGTTTTAGTCACATCAAGCTGATTCAAGGGAGTTACGGTTACGTTAATATCTCATATAGAATCATCCGCAAAACCATCCTACTTCATTTTAGAATCTCGACCATGTACACAGTTGTTAGTGGTTTTCATTATTGGCAGAGAGTATGACAATATCTGATCCCGATCTCTATAACAACCAACCACTTATTTCACACTGGATGGTTCTTTTACATTTCCAAAATCAATTAATAATAGATATCAAAATATCTCATTCAATTCAAACCATATCACTTTCAAAATCATATTCACTTTCGAAATCACATTCACTTTCGAAATCATATCGACAAAATAGGTTAAATCCTCATTTAAAAATCATCATATTTGCTCAAATATGACATTTCAGTAGAAAATATCATTTCAAATCCCAACTTAGGTTATAACGACATTTAACCATATTCACTTTTAAATTAAGGATTTAAATATAAACCCTTCGACTTTACACAGTCTGAAATTTAGAAAATAGTATAGATAGTCATAAATAGTGTAAATAGTTTAAAAATAGTTTAAAATAGTTAGAATACTTTAAAATAGTTTAAATGGGTTAAAATAGTTTAAAATAGATTAAATTAGTTTAAATATACATTAGAATAGTTAAATAGTTTAAAATAGGTTAAAATAGTCTAAATTAGATTTAATATGGTTTTAATAGTTTAATGTAAAATAGTTTGGTTATTGAAAATGGTTTATATAGTAGATAGTTTAAAAATCTAAATAAATCTGAATTTAAAATAATATATCTTTAAACAATTTACATCAAAATAATTAATTTGGAATTATTATCAAATTAAACTATTTCTTCCATTCAACAAATCTGGACTGTATCCAGATTTCAACAAAACTAAATTTTCTTTCAATAAATTTCCCAAAAATCATTTCAATTTCAAATTCATGTTTGAACTAAAATTTTAAAGCAATTCATAGATTCAAAGTTTAAATATTCAAACATTTCAGTAACTTAATTTTTGTAACATCCCTGAAATTTTAGTTAAGATAATTTGATAATTATTTTAATTTTTGAAATTAAATTGTGAATTTAATTATGAATTAATTAGAAAAAATTTAGAATAAATAAATTTTTGGATTTTAAATAGACTTTGATTTGGAATTTAAGAATAAGTATTTATAAATAAAAAAATTATATTTGGAATATGATTTAATAAATAAATTAGATTTAAAAATTTTTATTAATTAAGGATAATATATGTATGATTATTTATAAAAAAATTCAATTCGTTTTCCTTTATAAATTATATAATTTTAAATGAAGACTTTAAAACTTACATATATAGGTATATATATCCATTGAAAATTAATAAGTACATAAACTAGAATTGGGTTGTAAAATATAAACAAGATTTAATAAAATAGTTAGTTTTATATGTAAATAAATATTCAAGCTTTGATATGAAGATATCTTTTTAAAAGAATAAGATTTAAAACTACATAACATATATTTGTAAATATAAAATACATAAATATGTTTTATAAATTGAAATCAAATAAGGGCTAAAAACATGATTTGTAAATAAATTAAAAAGAAGGACTTAAACATAATTTAATGGATTTTTGACAAATGTTAAATAAGTAAAATATAAACTTATATGTGTAAGCTTTGTAGCTTATGAGATAACAAGTGTAAGAAATGAATAAACAAGTGGCAAATGCATATTTATTCTAAAATAAAATTTAATTAAAATGTAATAAAAAAAGACAATTTGTTTTCTTCCCCTTTCAAAACCCTGTCAACGAATTTACAAGACTAGAAATTAAATTTAAAACAAAAGAAAAGCCTCATATTCCAGAGCAAGTGATACAATTCCAGATCAGGAAGCAAAACCAAGATCTGATCATTTCAGATTTAAAAACAAGTTAAAGAACAAGTGCAAAATAATCTTCAAAATTTGAAAGAAAAACTGGAAGTTCAATTCAAAAGCCTGAGATTTTCAAATTTGAAAGAAATCAAAAATTGAAAACCTGTTCTCAAAAGTCTTCAAGCCTGGAATCAACTCAGTAAATCAAAAACAAAAGCAAACCTGAAAATCAAATGCAACTTCAAAGCTTCAAGATCAAAATTAAAAATTCCAGACTTTTGTCCTCTGTCTTCATCTAATAAGGTGAGCAGACTATCTATACCACAATCTGGAATATGTTATAGATTGTTTACATATGATTAATGCTTGAGATGTGCTGTGAAAATGCTTGCTTGCCTATATGTTTTGTGTGCATTCAGGTATGCATATCTCTGTTTATACATTATGGGGATTAAATAAAACCTATTCTAAAATTTAAAATATCCAACCCAAACACTATATGCTTTGATTGCTTTATGAACTACTGGAAAATGTTTATATGAGAGTAACATTACTTATAAAAAATGAAATTGAGTAAAATTAACAAATGAACTACTGGGAATAGTGATAATGCTCTAAAATTAGAAAATCAAATTTCTAAATTTTAAGTTTTGAATATATGATTAGAAGCGAAATCAAAAACGAAGAATTTTAATATAAGATTCAGGATTTTTAGATTTATATATATTGGGTATTTCTGTGATGAACGAAAAATGCATTTTCGCCAAAATTAGATGATCGTTGGAGTTTGGAGTGTCGGGGACTCCACCGAAGGAGGTCAAGGTATGGGGGAGTTCGACAAAAATAGGAAGAGTATTTTTAGCCGCCATGGTGGCGGAGGTAGGTCGAAATAGGTTTTAAACCTACATTCGGCTGAGGCTGGAAAACTGGATCATGGTGTCGTATCTGGAGCATCGAGAATGATCGGATGTGGGGGGATGTTAGCGTGGGTCTTCGGCGGAGCTGGTGGTCAAGGACTCGTGACTTCTGGTGGCCGGAGCAGGGAGGACGAGGAAGATTTTGGTTGAGGTTGTCTGTTCCAGTTCAACAAAAATGTCTCGATTTTGATTTTTGGAAAATGTCGTCTACCTGGGTACTCTGGTGGACTGGCGTGATAGATTGCGACATGTTGATGATTAGAAAGATGGCCGAAATTGCCTCGTTCAGGCGTACATGTGCACGTGCGAGGATCTGTGCATCAGGAAATGTTTTGGGTTATGGAAGACGATGATGACTCGGGTTCGAGTACGAGAAGTTGAAAAATTAACTCGAGTTTGTACCTTGTAATCCAGATGTTTAATTTGGTAACAGGATAAAAAAAAGAAACGAAATCGGGTTTTTTTTTAAAAAAGGGGGAAGAAGAGGGTAGCCTCGGGTCGAACTCCAGGACACTGAGAAGATACTCGGGAATTTCAAGCATTTGCTCGGGTTGTGGGTTCCACGTGAGTGTTCAAACAGGTTTTAGCATTGTCTTGATCAATCCTTTTTAACATAATGAATGTTAGGTTAGGATTAGTTTAAGGATTAAAAATAAATTTTATTTTAACTCAATTAAAGTATTTTATTTTATACCTATTATTTTAATCCTTAAGTTATCTAAATAAGTTTGAATAATGAAACTAAATAGTGGAATTGATTTTAGTTACTATTTAACCTTTGGGTCTTAAAATAATTTATGACAAGTTAATTTCTCAGATTATTTTCAAAACCAGTTTTCAAAGGTTAAAAACTTTAAAGATAAATTGTTTTATCTTTTAATTAATCGAGA
Source organism: Allium cepa (assembly GCA_030765085.1). Classification (NCBI taxonomy): domain Eukaryota; kingdom Viridiplantae; phylum Streptophyta; class Magnoliopsida; order Asparagales; family Amaryllidaceae; genus Allium; species Allium cepa. The sequence goes on along the minus strand of CM060940.1, from coordinate 626,437,864 downwards.
TCTAAAATTAATTTACGATTTATTATTAAGCAAGTGATTAATCAAAGGATAATTAAATTAATATGATTAATTAATTAAAGTAGATAATTTGAGAATAATTGATTAATTAAAGTTAAATTACCTAAGGTTATTAAGGAATGATAATGAATTAAAGATTAATTAATTTAAAAAAAATCAATCAATGTGATTAATTAATTAAGGTAAATAATTTGAAAACACTCACTTTTGATTTAACTAACATAAGACAATTTAGTAGTCGTGAGTGGGTTAAAACACTCACTTTTGACTTTAAATTGATCTGAAAACCAAATAATGGCCTAAATTGAACAGCCTAAGAATTCATCCAAACCAGATTCAAAATGTCTAGAATTTCGATATGATCACAGCGGAACAAACCGCTCGTAAATTCGACCTTGTGTGTAAAAGTTATACACATTGGAACATTATATGATTTAAATAGTAAAATAAATAAAATAAAAAAGAAGAAAACACACCTATCATGCCACGTCACATGCTCCACTTCGAATTTGTTCCAGAACCCTAGCCGAGCACGATTCTTTACGCACGCGTCTTGAAGCCGCCGCCGCCCATGCCCACGCCTTTACGTCCAGTCGCCTCTAGCCTCGGCCTGCCAGACCTCCACCCATGAGCGCTGACCTCCGCTACACCCTCGATCCCTCACGAACACCATCAGGTTGGCCGCATTCACCCAGCCGCAACCTAATCCATCTAACCCGAATTGAATTTTCTAGGCCGATCGAACCATCCACTGGCCAAACAGACAACATGGATTCAATCCCCTCGTCTATCTCAATGCGATAGAACCCTCTAATCGATGATCCGTCGACAATAATCACCCACCACAATGAGTGGTCGAGAATGATTTAGTCAATTCTACATAAATCAAAACTCGATTATAAAAACAAACAACGGATTTGATTTATGCTCGTCGAGAGCTTCGAATCGGTATATAATACGATAGAGTTTTGAGAAGTTTGATTCTCGATTTGAAATTTGATTTGCAATTGGATTGAGGATTTTGAGTTTGAATTGGTTTCTGCCATTGAAAAAAGGAACAGATAGAAGGAATTGTACGTATAGTGCAAACCGAAGGACTGCTAGGGTTTGAGAAACAAAGCTATTTATATGAACAAGCCCGATAAGAAAAATGAATACGTATCGAATTGGTTCGAATGACAGTAACGACTCAAAAAGCCTGTTTTGTCTCCGAAACGAAAGTAGGTCATCCAATATATCAAAATAGATGTTTTTGATATTTTAAACTAATTGGAACAGGTTTCAAACCCAAATTTAATTGTATACAAAAGTTAGCTTTTAAAATTAGCTTATTTCAAACAAATTTAATTAAATTGATTACTGCACGTTTCGAGCCCACACGATCAACTGACAAGTCTGATCGCTACGAAACTTGAAATCCTACAATGATTCACCCATACGGATCTGATGAAATTGGTTTCATCGAAATTTGAAACCGTGGCCAAAATGGCGATTTTCATGTCAATTAAATAAATAATTATTAAATTGATTTTATCACTTTTCAAATTCAAATTTAATAACTAACAAGTTTTTATCATTTTTGATTACCTATAAACTTATAATCTTTTAAACAAACTTTTCATGTTAAATCCAATGTTAAATATTTCATTACTTGCAACGTTCAATTTCAATTTTAGTAAATTCATTAATTATAATTTGAAATCCTAATAAATTAATATATTTTGATTTCAATCTTGTTATTCAATCAATCATTACTTTATATACTTAGTAAACATTGGTTTACCATTTATTACATCAATATTCTATAATACCATCTTAATTCATATAACTGCACGTTTAAGTAGATTAATTGTAAATTGATTTCCAATTTATTATCAATGAATTAAATAGTGGATTTATAATTAGACCATTGTTACAACTTACCAATTCAAACACATTTCTATGTTTATTATTAACAACAAAACTAATAAATTCACATATTGATTCATTGTTTATATTAACCAATTCCAATTAATTACATACAATCTCATTGTTTAATACAACATTTGGTTGATTTACTTATTTACAATTTATAACCAATTTTAAGTTTACAATCAATTTCAATTAATTAAAATTGCATTAAGATAGTTATAAATTACCTTAAATTAACATTATCAAATCTCATTATAATTGATTCTCATTAATAAATCATACATATTTAATTTCTTCCAATATTAAATACCAAAATCTTATTTAATCATTATCGAAATTTACAGGTCGTTACACTCTCTCTCACTCAAAACTTTTTGTCCTAGAAAAGGTAAAAGAAGGAATTAAGGAATTAATATATTTTGTTCAAAGTATTCAATTTATAAATAATCAATTTACATAATTAAATAATTTAAATAAAATATATCAATTTATAAACAATTAAATCCTTCCATATTCAAGTTCAATAAAAGTTTGAAAAACATATCCACTTTCACAAAAAAATTCTAAATCCAAAATTCATAGAAAATTTCGGCAAGGTCTCCTTTGTACGGAGAGGTCCGAAAGAAATAATAATATTAATAATAACCATATATATATCATATTTCAAAAATAAGCATCCTAAACCACAGGAAAATAATATAATATCTCTGTAAAAACGTAGTCCGAGAATGTACCTATTTGTTGGATAAACAACGCTTATTTATGAAACCACAAGCAGTAGCTATTGCTTCCATGAACCTGTATTTCACTTATATAATCCAAAGATTTAGAATTATGTATAAGGGAGATATTTAAGTTGTTTTAATTAATTACAAAACAAACCAACACAACATAACAATAGTCACTTGCAAATAAAACATACAATCATCACATGCAATCAAATTAATCAACCAACCATCCATAACAACCAAAACAAATGGTTTGTTCGGGTTCAAAAACTTTTAATTATATAAAATGATAAATAAACTACTAAATATACCATATACTCAACTGTCTTAGATAAAACTTAATAGATTATTTATATATTTTTACAGTTAGAAATATCCTTTCCCAACCATCCCATCAGCCAAAATAAACAGTAATTTCAAATATCGTTTAAGTTTATTCTTATAAATCTCCTTTCACATTATTTATTTGAAACGACCCGTGTGACGCCCCAACTCTATACCCTCGCTAGCCAAGAACACTACGGTGTAGTGCTGTCAACTAGCAAGGAGAATAAGGCTGTTGAGGAGCGGCCATCAATAGTTAGGCCTTACACTAGTATTGGTTATCTCGATAGGAGTGGTATATATATATATATTCTTTCATTTTTCATCTCTGATTTATTTTCTCCCATCGACATACCCCAATTCCAGTATAAAACGAACTACGATGGTTCGTAATAGTTTAGAACAGTAAATATAAAATATTACACAGATAATATAATGCGGAACACAAATAAAACATAAATTTTCATATATACAATAACTGATGTCAGTTACAATACATTTGACACGGTACATATGATACAACTACAACAGTCGACTCAGGAAGTTACATATACAAGTACATTAACGTATATAATATACATGAATACATATCTTCCTATACAATTATACAGACTACTACAAATAACGACGACTACTCCAAAAGATATGAAAGAACTTCATAGCTCTAGCAGCAACCCAAAGCAGAATATCTACAACCTGAAATACTCGGTCTGACCCGAGTATTAGATTCAAAAGAAAATAATACTCGAGTCAGTCTAATTCAAACTCAGTTATTAGTGCACAGAAGCAATAATAATTAAATAATGAATAGACAACAGTAATTAAACCAAATCAGAATGCAATTCAGAATATTGAATTGAATAAACAAAACAGTTCAAACCATTGAAATATCAATTAGGATATTAATTTGAGTAGGGCTGCAGTACACGCACGCGTGCACTGCCTCGCCACTACGGAATATGGAATACGCAAAAAGATCCATAAGTCAAAACAAATAGAATATCATACACGCCATACCGTGTGGCTGCAGTTCACGCTTGCGTGCACTGCCTTGCCACTACGGTGATGATGTACACAACCGGGCACGAGGTCAAACCCGAAATACCGGATTCAACTCAAGTGACTTCGAAAAGAAATCCAAATGCACATGGCAGTGACATGATGAAACAGTGCTAACAATTGTGACAGCAATTACAAAGGTATTTAACATCACATTGGATCGGTTCAAAGTTCAGGTGAACTAAATAAGGTAGTGTACACAAAATGAAACAGTGGACAGAGCTGCCTCAGCAAGCAAGACAGTGAAACACAGTTCAATGCAACACAGAGGCAAATGGTAAATTTGAACATGACAGCAAATAAACAACAGCCTCAACATGTATGTCCAAAAGGTTAAACAATATGAAGTGCACAACATTGCAATAACATGCTACATAAATGTATGTATACACACCAGCAATGAAGAGAAATGGGTGCAGACCAACCAAAGTGATACATGATACCGGTAACATGAAAATGAGACCAGGCATACATGATGACTACAAGATTGCAATTCTAGCCAATCCACCAATTTATTCATACACACATACATATGTATATATATTTACATATGCACAAATATTTTTAAATATATAGTGATGAACAGATGGGACAACACTAACTCGAATACATCAAGCAACTGAATTCAACAGTGAATCAAGCAACTCGACCAAATCCAGCTACTATATGAATGCATTAAACTGGACAGAGCAACCCATGCTCGAAGTGAATAGTGGAAGAGCAAGGGCAACCCGAAGCAGTACAAACTCAAATGAGTAAGTGCCCCAGAGAAGACTGCACAGATAAAAAGGCCAGACAACACAATGTACACAATGAACTAACAGTAATCGATATTGCACTAACAAGGGTTTTTTTTTTATATAAATAATATCATGTAACTAAAATCAGGCATGTCACAAGAGAAACTCTTGGACTAAGGCTACAATCCAATAGAGTCAGAGATAATAATTTCCAAAGTCAATAGAGAATTCAAAGTAACTGTTAAATGTCGAAGTAATACTAGCAGTGACAATGCAAATTCACTTAATTCCAGACAAACGAAAATCAAACAAGTCAAAGCCAGTTCAACTCACTTGCCGAAGACAAGTTCATCGTCGAGTCAAAAAGAAACATCATGTAAAACAACAAGTCAAGTATACTACCAGGGTGAACGCGAATGGTCAGAGCCAAGCACACCGAGGCCACAAAAATCAAAGTCATAATGATCAGTGAATCCAAAAATCCAACAAAGTGGTCGCAGTCATTGAACAGCAGGTGAAATCGAACGAAGTCGATACTGCCACCAGAGGCGGTAAGCAAAATAGCCAAAGTCAAATAAAACAACTTCAAACGGACTGCAAGAAAAATGAATCGACAACTCAAACAATTGAATACGAATTGACAAAGTTGAAAATCATCACAGGCATCTAAACAACTCAAATGGCCGAAAGCATAACATCAATGCAACGATGGTGGTAGGTACGAACAAAGCTTAACAGTATTAGGTCGAGCAAATGTCGACATTTACATAAAAATCAATTGCCAGACATTCGAAACAAGTGAACCCGAAAATCATCATCACAACGGTCCAATTTTTATACCGTGGGAATCAATTAATCAAGCAACCAAAATCACGAATTTAAACGAGCCAGAAATCATTAAATCGACTTGAATTAGATGTGAGCGGAGGACCACTCACCTTGGCCTGAAGCGAAGACGAGCGCGACCCTCGTTCCGGAATCAAAGGGGACGCAGTGGAAGTTGGGGGAAGCCGTTCGAATTTGAGGAAGAACGAGAGAGGCCGCCATTTATTTTTCTTCGTTCGATTATGATGTAGGGTTTCGAATGAAAAGGGGGAAGAGGGGGACCGGTTGAAATAAAAAAAAAAAAAGGAATCGTGGGCCGAGAATTTATTTTAAGGCCCATCAAACTTTTCAACAATTTATAAAAGAATTTCAAATTCAAAATTTAAAAAAACTTCAAATGGAAATTTGCAAGAATATTAATCGTCAAAATGTCAATTATTAATTGATGCAAATACCGGGTTGTTACAGACTCCCCTCGTTAAAGAAATTGCGTCCTCGCAATCATAAGGAATAAATGGACAAATGGTAACAACCATAAAGAACATCATCACAAGATGAAGAAATTAGAAATAGAAAGTTCACCATATAGAGCATGAAAGAGAAAGCCTGGACGTGTTTGCTCGATGAATTCTCTGGATTCCTAAGAGAAATCCATAGAATTTGAGAACCATTGAGAATCTCCACAAGAGAAACATCTTTATTTCGAAGGTGCTACACCCCCGAAGCAATGATGTGAATATAAGGTTGCTCAAGAATAGAAATCGGAAATCCCTAAGGCATTTCCGTAATTGGAAGACGTGGAAAACATCATGAATAGCAGAAAATTGAGTCGGTACACCGGTGTAGTACAATATAAACGCCAAATAAATCTTTTAATTTCATAAAAGAAATTCACAAATTATCAACAAAATCTAATTATCAATAGATAATTCAGAAATCTCAAATCACAAATATTCGATTATCAAAAACGATAATCAAATCAACAAGTATTCGATTATCAAAATCGAAAATCAATCTTAAATCACAAATATTTAATTATCACAAACGATAATTAAATCTCAAATATCTAATTATCACAAACGATAATCAGAAACAATAAATATCTGATTATCAAAAACGATAAATCAGAAATCACAAACATCCGATTATCAAAACGATAATCAGAAATTACCACAACGGTAATCAAATTTCAAATCACAAATATTTAATTATCACAATTGATAATTAAATCACAAATATCTAATTATCACAAACGATAATTAAATCTCAAATATCTAATTATCACAAGCGATAATTAAATCTCAAATATCTAATTATCACAAGCGATAATTAAATCTCAAATATCTAATTATCACAAGCGATAATTAGAAACAATAAATATCTGATTATCAAAAACGATAAATCAGAAATCATAAACATCCAATTATCAAAACGATAATCAGAAATTACCACAACGGTAATCAAATTTCAAATCACAAATATTTAATTATCACAATTGATAATCAAATCTCAAATCGCAAATGTTTAATTAACGAGTCCGAAATTAACCGAAATAGCAAACGCACATGACCCATAACCATGAGTTTTACTAAATCGTTTAATTCACTTCATCGTTTCCTTGAAAGTGCAAAATTGTGTATTTTAAATAAATAACATTTTACGTTCTCAAACGGACAAGTCCGGAATTAAGCGAATCACTAAAAGAAAGGGGTCATAGTCCTCGATTTTTCTGAAACGTTTAATTCCCTTCCTCATTCTTTTGAAAGCGCAAATCGTAAAAATTTTGAAAACAATTTTGATTTATATTTTGAAACTTTTTTTTTTAAACACGTGATTAAAACAGCGACATCAGTAGCAACTCCGATAAGTGGATTTTCATTCATCAAAAGTGTCACCTGAATCTTCTCAAAGATAGAAAGGGATATCATACCCTAAACTTGTATTCATAACAAGTCAATAACACACGAATTAACCAATGCACAAGAATTGATAAAACTTATCAATAGAAATCAAGAAAATTGGTGAAGCACAAATTCTAGAAATCATCACAAGAAATCCAGAAATCACAAGATAAGAGTATGAGAACTCGAACGGGAGTATGAAAACTCGAACGGAGTATGAAAACTCGAACGGAGTATGAAAACTCGAACGGAGTATGAAAACTCGAACGGAGTATGACATACAATAAAAGATATGGCATAACATAAAATATCCATATTATCATACTGCTATAAGTATGTAAATAATGATCAACAGGAGATCAACCGACATGAGGTATGGAATAAATATGAAATATCCATACTGACATACTACTATAAGTATGTAAATAATGATCAACAGGAGATCAACCGATAAGAGATAATCAATATCACAAGAATCTTCTCAAATATCCAAAGAGGTATCATACCCCAAATTTGTACTCATGACAAATCAATAACATATGAATTCACCAATTCTCAAAAATAGGTGAAGCATAAAATTTCCAGAAATCAACATAAGGAATCTAGAAATCACAGAAAAAGGGAAAGAGGCCTATCACATGACGGTCCGAAGACCAAGGGGAGCTACCCCGCATGTGTGAATGGAATCACACAGATTGAGGTCAAGACTAACCAAAAAGCAGAAAGGTATGTGTGAATGGAATCACACAAGTGGTGTCTAGTCTGACCATCAGAACGATCATCATGATCAACGAGGAGTGTCAATTACAGTAAGCATGTGTGAATGGAATCACACAGATTGAGGTCAAGACTAACCAAAAAGCAAAAAGGTATGCGTGAGTGGAATCACACAAGTGGTGTCTAGTCTAACCTTGCAATGAAAGAGACATCGCGCAATTGCTAGTCTAATTCATAAAGCGATCATCAAGATCAACGAGAAGTGTCAATTACACTAAGCTAGTGAATATAAAAGTTTAGCTTCATGTCCCATAACCACTAGCTTAACTTAAATATTTACGAACAAATTGTACATCTTCACTAGAAAAAAGTCACAAGTGGTTCAATCGAACAAGTCCAAAAATTAACCGACGAAGTAAACGCAAGCGTTTCATACCACTTGTTTTGCTAAGCCGTTTAATTAGATTTCTCATACGAGTGAAATAAAGGTTAGTATATACTAATATATTGGAAAACGGTTTAGGAAAAGAGTTTTGTAGTAAAATAGTTTTGAAATCGTTTGGAAAAAAAGGGTTTTGATATTTACTACTAGTATAGAAAACCTTTATATTTTTAAAGTAACAAATCACAAAAATGATTGTAGGAACAATCAATCACAAGAATTCACATGCAAATATGTGAATAGAATCCAAAGAAATCGATACTGTATCCATCAAAAGGTATGTTCACAAAAGTTCCGAAGAAAATGTTATCAAAGTTGCTAATAAATGATAACAACAAATCGGGGAATTAACAAGAATCGATTAAATTTGGAAACCAAATCAATTCACTAAAATTCACATTCGAAGACGTGAATAAAATCCAAAGAATTCGATTCTTAAATCCATCAAAGTAGGAATATCCAAAAATCCCAGAAATAGAAGTTGTCAAAGTCGACAAAGAAGATAACAACTAATCGGAAAAGAAGAATCGATTAACAATTGGAAAAACAAAGCAGAACGAGCATAAATGCATAAATGACTTCAACAAAAATAAAAATCAAGTCAATGTCGAAGTCAACAATTAATGGCCATAATCGAGTACAAAATGATTCAACATCATCATCAAAGAACCCAACGGCAAACCAAGTCAGAGTCTTGGAAATCAAGAATTTAGAAATTTCTCAAAAGCAAAGTGACCGAAGTCGAATGAAAATCAAGCCGAAAAAAACATAAAATATCAAGTTCAGAATCGCTGAGATTCAAACAAAATCAATCATCGGCTAAATCTAATCAAAGCCGAAAACACAAGAATCAAAATCAAATGCTTATGAATAAGCATTAGGAATTCATACCTAACAATCAAAGACAATCATATGAAAATATGAGAGATAAAACATCGACAAATAGTTGTAACACATGTACTATCTAAGTTATGTTTTATATTTGTTCTAAACCCCAGGCTCTGATACCAAGCAGTGACGCCCCACCTCTATACCCTCGCTAGCCAAGAACACTACGGTGCAGTGCTGTCAACTAGCAAGGAGAATAAGGCTGTTGAGGAGCGGCCATCAATAGTTAGACCTTACACTAGTATTGGTTATCTCGATAGGAGTGGTATATATATATATATATATATATATATATATATATATATTCTTTCATTTTTCATCTCTGATTTATTTTCTCCCATCGACATACCCCAATTCCAGTATAAAACGAACTACGATGGTTCGTAATAGTTTAGAACAGTAAATATAAAATATTACACAGATAATATAATGCGGAACACAAATAAAACATAAATTTTCATATATACAATAACTGATGTCAGTTAAAATACATTTGACACGATACATATGATACAACTACAACAGTCGACTCAGGAAGTTACATATACAAGTACATTAACGTATATAATATACATGAATACATATCTTCCTATACAATTATACAGACTACTACAAATAATGACGACTACTCCAAAAGATATGAAAGAACTTCATAGCTCTAGCAGCAACCCAAAGCAGAATATCTACAACCTGAAATACTCGGTCTGACCCGAGTATTAGATTCAAAAGAAAATAATACTCGAGTCAGTCTAATTCAAACTCAGTTATTAGTGCACAGAAGCAATAATAATTAAATAATGAATAGACAACAGTAATTAAACCAAATCAGAATGCAATTCAGAATATTGAATTGAATAAACAAAACAGTTCAAACCATTGAAATATCAATTAGGATATTAATTTGAGTAGGGCTGCAGTACATGCACGCGTGCACTGCCTCGCCACTACGGAATATGGAATACGCAAAAAGATCCATAAGTCAAAACAAATAGAATATCATACACGCCATACCGTGTGGCTGCAGTTCACGCTTGCATGCACTGCCTTGCCACTACGGTGATGATGTACACAACCGGGCACAAGGTCAAACCCGAAATACCGGATTCAACTCAAGTGACTTCGAAAAGAAATCCAAATGCACATGGCAGTGACATGATGAAACAGTGCTAACAATTGTGACAGCAATTACAAAGGTATTTAACATCACATTGGATCGGTTCAAAGTTCAGGTGAACTAAATAAGGTAGTGTACACAAAATGAAACAGTGGACAGAGCTGCCTCAGCAAGCAAGACAGTGAAACACAGTTCAATGCAACACAGAGGCAAATGGTAAATTTAAACATGACAGCAAATAAACAACAGCCTCAACATGTATGTCCAAAAGGTTAAACAATATGAAGTGCACAACATTGCAATAACATGCTACATAAATGTATGTATACACACCAGCAATGAAGAGAAATGGGTGCAGACCAACCAAAGTGATACATGATACCGGTAACATGAAAATGAGACCAGGCATACATGATGACTACAAGATTGCAATTCTAGCCAATCCACCAATTTATTCATACACACATACATATGTATATATGTTTACATATGCACAAATATTTTTAAATATATAGTGATGAACAGATGGGACAACACTAACTCGAATACATCAAGCAACTGAATTCAACAGTGAATCAAGCAACTCGACCAAATCCAGCTACTATATGAATGCATTAAACTGGACAGAGCAACCCATGCTCGAAGTGAATAGTGGAAGAGCAAGGGCAACCCGAAGCAGTACAAACTCAAATGAGTAAGTGCCCCAGAGAAGACTGTACAGATAAAAAGGCCAGACAACACAATGTACACAATGAACTAACAGTAACCGATATTGCACTAACAAGGGTTTTTTTTTTTATAAATAATATCATGTAACTAAAATCAGGCATGTCACAAGAGAAACTCTTGGACTAAGGCTACAATCCAATAGAGTCAGAGATAATAATTTCCAAAGTCAATAGAGAATTCAAAGTAACTGTTAAATGTCGAAGTAATACTAGCAGTGACAATGCAAATTCACTTAATTCCAGACGAACGAAAATCAATCAAGTCAAAGCCAGTTCAACTCACTTGCCGAAGACAAGTTCATCGTCGAGTCAAAAAGAAACATCATGTAAAACAACAAGTCAAGTATACTACCAGGGTGAACGCGAATGGTCAGAGCCAAGCACACCGAGGCCACAAAAATCAAAGTCATAATGATCAGTGAATCCAAAAATCCAACAAAGTGGTCGCAGTCATTGAACAGCAGGTGAAATCGAACGAAGTCGATAGTGCCACCAGAGGCGGTAAGCAAAATAGCCAAAGTCAAATAAAACAACTTCAAACGGACTGCAAGAAAAATGAATCGACAACTCAAACAATTGAATACGAATTAACAAAGTCGAAAATCATCACAGGCATCTAAACAACTCAAATGGCCGAAAGCATAACATCAATGCAATGATGGTGGTAGGTACGAACAAAGCTTAACAGTATTAGGTCGAGCAAATGTCGACATTTACATAAAAATCAATTGCCAGACATTCGAAACAAGTGAACCCGAAAATCATCATCACAACGGTCCAATTTTTATACCGTGGGAATCAATTAATCAAGCAACCAAAATCACGAATTTAAACGAGCCAGAAATCATTAAATCGACTTGAATTAGATGTGAGCGGAGGACCACTCACCTTGGCCTGAAGCGAAGACGAGCGCGACCCTCGTTCCGGAATCAAAGGGGACGCAGTGGAAGTTGGGGGAAGCCGTTCGAATTTGAGGAAGAACGAGAGAGGCCGCCATTTATTTTTCTTCGTTCGATTATGATGTAGGGTTTCGAATGAAAAGGGGGAAGAGGGGGACCGATTGAAATAAATATAAAAAAAAGGAATCGTGGGCCGAGAATTTATTTTAAGGCCCATCAAACTTTTCAACAATTTATAAAAGAATTTCAAATTCAAAATTTAAAAAAAACTTCAAATGGAAATTTGCAAGAATATTAATCGTCAAAATGTCAATTATTAATTGATGCAAATACCGGGTTGTTACAACTCGCCTTTCTCTCTACAGAAAGACGCATCATTTTTAAGAAAGAAAGGGATATAAAAGAGAAAAGATAGAGAAGAAAGAAAGGAACAACATCAGAATCTCAACAGCGGAACGAATAAATTACATTTATCACATAGAAATTACATAATATCATATACATCAGAGTTACACAGCATAAACAACACATACTAGACGGTTATAAACACCTGTCTAGTTATACAGCTCAATATACAGTATAGAAAAACGACTCAAAGAACACACAGCGGAATACTACATATCTATACGCTGAAGCCTCGTGCTCCATTGCTCCTCCGGAATTCGTCAAACCTAACCTGAATCCCTTGGCTACTCGTAAAAATTTGAGTACCCAAGAGTTTAAGAAAAGCAAAATAAACTCCGGGTCAGACATGGGTCTGGTGTGAGTAAACGGTTAAAGTTTCTTAACTTTAAAAACCTTTTGAAAACAAAGGTATCGCGTAAGACTCGCCACACATAAACATGGGTAAGTTTTTACCTTACGCTAACCAAAACATTTGATAGGAAATCCAGTGATATTATAATAGGGTCTAGGGTTTTCAAGTAAATAAGAAATAGCCGAAATTGTTACATGATTAAATTCCAGCTACTAGCCACAAAAGTGGGTAATACAATCAAAACCGATGGCACTTACTGGATTTTGGGTTCCATACAATGGCAGGGCTACTGGGGTACCACCTGTCACAGTACGTGGCCTAGATCACCGTACCGAGGATCCACCCTAAATCCCCTGCGACACAAGGCCGGAACCATCCCTTATTGGACAGCCCCGAACAAGACAACCCCAGCGGTTGTAGCTATTCAACCACCCGCACGGCCGAATAAAAAGGGACTCTAGACAGGGGTTCATCTCATCCTACTTGGGCATGACCCACTTAGCCTTGCTGCACCTCCCCTATTTTAGTCATTCCCGGTTGATAAGGCTTGAGGCTACGATTACCTTTTAGAGAACACATCACTCAGAATGCTCATCGTCCACCTGACGATGTTCTGAAAGCATTCAATCCATACAAGTTCGTTCCAGGTTCAAACGAAACCGAAGGCATTATCTCGTTACACTCATTTTGGAATCACCCTCAGATTTAACGACAATAACCCTTGCATTCTGAATCTTCGTCTTCACTTGAGATTCATGACCTATCGTAAATTTGGATCGATGTGATTTTCGGATATCCAAATTTGAAAAACCCGATCCCGGTCTCATCGAAATCCAAAAGGTATCTTTTAGGTCCAAGTTGTTTAAAGTTAAAACAATACAATTCTATTGTCTATATACACATAGATAAATAATTCACATACCACAATAGATAATCATCATTATCATCACAAACAGATAATCCATATTATCATCACAAATAGATAACTCATATTATCATCTCAATGCAACCAAGCATCCATATCACACAACATTACTTATCTCACAGCTGAGATTTCAAATCATTCAAGGCAAATCAATGTCATACATACATAAGCAATGATTAATAATCACACTATGATTAATTTAAATGAATTAAATTAATTACTTCATCTCTAATTAATTTAAAATAAATTAAATTAATTACTTTCATCACCATAAATCTTGCTTAAATAAACATTAATTAAACCGATTAATTAATCATCATCTTAATTAATCAACCTTGATTAATTATCCCTTAATTAAGTAATTAATCCTTAATTAATTACACAAATTTATTATCTATAAACCATTAAGTAATTAACCTTAATTACTTTATTGATTACATTAATCCTTAATTAATAATAATTAATTAATTACCTTATAATCACTTATTTTTGATTAATTAATCTTAATCAATCCTTAATTTCTCTCATTATTTACATTAATTAATGTTCCTTAATTTATTTCTTCCATTAATCAACTTTAATTAATCATAAACAGTAATTACCATCTCGTAGTTACTTACCTTAATTAATCCTTAATTAATTACATTAATCCTTTGATTAATTATACTAAGTAATTATTCTTTAATTACCTCCTCCAAGTAATTACCCTTTAATTACTTCCCAGTAATTAATTACATTCTGTAATTATACATTAATTACTTACCTTAAGTAATTACACTTAACCATCATTAAGTAATTATACTTAATCAATCACCACATGATTATCTTTAATTAATTAACCCATTTGGTTAACCCAAATTAATCACACTTATTTGATTAATTATAATTGGGTAATTTATCCCTTAATTGCCTCTTTTTAAATTAATTAATAAACCTTAATTATCAATTAATAAAACTTAATGATTAATTAATCCTTAATTAATATGTTAGTCAATTCTTAATTACAATTAATTAACCTTAAATAATAGTAAATAAATCCTTAATTAACTTTAATTATTTCTTAATTATTAATTAATAAAACTTAATTATTAATTAATATAACTTAATTACAAATTAAATACTTTTTAAATACAAATTAATTAATATTTAATTACTAATTAATCAACCTTAATTAATTAATTTATAATCATTAATTAATTATCTCTAATTATATAATTAATAATTCTTAATTATAAATTAATTAACCTCCAATTAATTAACTTATAACCCTTAATTATTAATTTTAAATAAATTAATTAGATCAATTAATTATTCTTAATTAATTCCTTAATTAATTTTTTAATCATTGTTAATTAACTTTAATTAATTTAACTTAATTTTCCTTAATTAACTTTATTAATTTCAAGATAAAAATACTTTAATTATCTTAAGATAAAATATTATCTTATTTATATCTTAATTACCATTGAAACATTTTAAAACCATCTTATATTTATACATAACTTACTTAATTAAATCATTTATTAAGATTTAAAACAAAATATCATTTTAACTTGATAAATTAAAGTTATCAAAACTTTAATATACTTAAAACATTTATCAAATGATAGTTTTAAAAACTGGATTCAAATTGAATTTAAAAATTCGATTCTTAACTTAAATTTAAAATCGCTTTAAATTTATTTAACAAAATTTAAATTTAACAAACTTCACACTTCTTGATCAAAATGTTTAAGAAATCATTTTATTTTTAGAAAGGATAGAATTCAATGACAAGATTCATTGCAAAAGTTTTAAAACTTCCTTTTATTTAAATTTGAAACTTGTTTTATAAGAAAATTTAAAATTTTTGAAAATTTCTTTTAAATCCATTTTGCTTCAATTTGAACCTGAGAATCATTCAATCCATTCAAGTTCAAATCCCTTTTCTTAAATTTAAAAAGTTTAGTTTAAATTTTAAATTTTTTAAAAACCTGAAACAACACAACTGTTACAGGTTTAAAACCATACAGACAACTCGAGTTTCAACTCGAGCCGTTAACTCCAAATCCCTATCTCTACTTCGAACAGACACCAAACTAAACAACTGACACAACTCCACCTCCCTGTGCACATGCACCATCACCAGAAACCACTCCGACCATCGACGAACCCTCCGACACGTCATCCTACATCACAGCAACCCTCTCAGATCATCAAACCACCATCACGAGCTCTCGAGTAAGATCGAGCAATCCCAATCGAATCTGAAACAAAACCCATGCCAGAGAAACCCTTCGTCTCTACTGCTCCGACCACCAGAGGTCAGATGACTCTGGCCACACCCTGCCGACACACCATGGCTCCAATTCCCTGAGTATCAAGAAACTCGATCCACCATAGATGATACAGCCATTCCAATTCCAAACACGTCCTAGTTTAGGGTTTAAAACTTCTCTTGACCACCGTTGTCGCCACAGTGATCATTCGATGCTCCTACCATTTTTGCCCAACAACCCGGTCACTCAACTAGCTCCAACAGGAACCCCGACCTCTCCTGTCACCAAGATCATCAGAATTCGACCAGAAATCAAATTCCAGACAACCCCAAAATTCACATTTAATTCAATATTAAAGATTTGGATTTTTGTTTTAAAAGTCTTTACTTTCAAAATGTATTCAAATTAGAATCCTGAAACAACAAACCATGATGTTTGAATTTTAACATATTTGAATTTTATCTGTATATCAAATTTCCCAGAGAGACTTTACTTTGATTAACTTTAAACTATTTTTTAAAATTTCAATCTTGTTAAAATTCACATCTTTTGTTTAGAAACTATTTTCTAAAATAAATCATAGAAATGGGAAATGATTTATGAACATATCTGATGCCTGTAAGCTTGGGAAGTTTTTCATTTGTCTGATATACAGGCATGCTCAATCAATACTCAACATCTTCCTATATATAAATATGTTATAAAATCTTAAAATCATTATGCAAGCATATTTCAAACTTACATCACTGATTTACTTCAACCATATGCCAATGCATCAAATTTAAAGTGGTTTCCAATTACAGATTTAAAACAGTGGCTTAAAATATAGGAATAGAGATGCTTCAAAATCAACAGACAAGCACACACAGAAGCTCACATATAACATTCAGGCAGATCAAACATCAAACAAAGTAATTCGTAAGCAACACATATTAGTTACTAAATTTTAGTTTAAAAGTTTATTCACCTGTGAAAATGCAGATGGCTTTTGAAACTGGAATGAAATTTGCATGCATTTGTTTTTGATTCCAGAAAACTGAATTTCTTTGATTTTCTTTAACCTGAAATGCTTGAGCTGCAGTTTTTGATTTAAACAGTGGAACAACTTTGATGTTTAAGTCTTATTTTAGGTTGCTGCTTTCTGGAAACTTTGAATGCTGTAGATTTCATGCTTATTGATTTGGAAATTGTTACAAGCTTCAGATTTAAAAAAGAATTATAGGGTTGAGTTTGGTTTGTTTGAAAATGGATTTACAGGTTTGAGCATTGATTTGAAAAGAATGTTTACAGGCTTCTGTATTTTGGCTTGGAAATGAATTACAGGGCTTTGAGCATAAACAGTTTACAGGGTTGAGAAATTCCAAATTTCAAAGTTTTTTTGAACTTAGAAGGTCACAGGGATTTGAAAGTGTTTTGAGGAGGTTGTTTGAGATGGTTATAGACTTAGTAATTGCTTTGAGGATTAGTTGACAGGTTTTGTGTTTAAACTTGAAGAAGATTTACAAGAAATAATTCTTGCATTTCTGGTTTTGCAATTTGCTTTTGAGGAGATGAATCAGGTTTTGATAGAAGAGAAAATGATTTCACATCTGGCCATGATTTTCTTGCTATAAGAAATGAAGATAGAAAGAGGATTTGTAAAAGAAGATATATGCTTATATAAGTTTAAATTAGAATTTTATAAAAATAAAAGAAATTAAAATAAATGTGACACTTGGTATTTACACACTTAATCATTTAACACATGTTACATTTCTCTTTATTTATTTACACTTGTCACCCATATTAATTAATTACTTAACACATGTTTTAACATGCTTAAAACTTTAACACATGTCATTATTTATTTTTATTTGTTTTTAAAATTATTTAAAAGCTTTTTAAATTAAATTCCCTAATTAGTTAATACATATATTAATTATAAAAGCTTTTCTTATTAAATTTCTAATTAACAAATACATTTATAAATTTATAAAAGCTTTTCTAATTTTAAATAAATAAAACTTTTTGAAAGAAAATAAAATAAAAACCCATTTTTAAATGCTAATTCAAAAAGCCTTTGTATTTATTCCTACTAAATTAATACTTTTCCAAATTTCTATAAATAAATTTCTTTAAAGAGAATAATATACAACGATCTTATTTTTACATAAAAACTCATTCATATAATTTAAATCCAACTATATTATTATTTTTATTTTAAGATATATATATATATATTCTTTTAATTTCAAATTCAAATTCAATCTAAAATCCAAATTTAAAGTCAATTCAAATAAATATAAATATCAATTTTAAAGAAACACGCTGTTATTTATAAATACTTTATTCTTTTTAAAATCAATCTATAATCATAATTTAAAACATCACATTATTAGTTATTTGGCTATTTATATTTGAAAATAAAAATTTTATCACTTTTTTTAAACAATTTAATTAAGAGATTATTACATTTTGAATTCCTTGAAATTCCGGGATATCACATTATTGTTCTTCAGTTTCATTCATACATACAATGTTATTTTCCCATTAATTTACATCCATTACTTACAAAAATTCATTTCTCGTTTATTTATACAATGCCATTTTTACTACTCTACATTCAATTACTTACAATATATCACAATTATTCCTTTGATTTCCTTCTTAACATCGATATTTATTTGTGAAGCAACTCGTACTTAAATTTTTATTCTTTTTCTTTTCACATTTATTTCTTTCGTGTATAGTATTTAATTAATATAGGATTCACCTTTACTATTCAATCCGAGTATAAATAGCTTAAATGTTTACTTAAGTTTATAATCATTCACTTATAGTATTCTTGTTAAATTCAATTACTAGCATTTCAAATTATTAACTTAAGTTTATACCATTCTTATACACCTTAATTCTTTTTATAGAAATACTTCTATTAGAACACTTTCATTACTTAAGTTTTACTTGTATAATATTCCATTACATATTCTTATTAACGTTTCAACTTTTAATATTTTGGTAAGTTATATATATGTCTTTTAGAATGTAATTGAATGTTACACAAGTTATCTTATTCATTTTAATTAACCAAATGTTCAATTATTATATCTTCTAAATTTTCGTTACTCATTAATTTATAAGTGATAGCCTTCAATTCTTTACATTTCATTAATCACTTATTCAGTTATCAATATAGTCAAGATTTCATTCATTATAATAATTAAAATTTCTAATTTACAAAAACTTAAGAACTAAGTACTGGGTTCCATTTCAAATCAATTTTAAATAATATATATATATATATATATATACACACACACACACACACAAAAGCTCATAACTTATATATATCCAATCATATTTAGAAAATTAAAATTAAGACTTATACATCAAGACAAATGTGTAGTAAAACTACTACAGCAGTCTTCCCACTTTGAAACTCGAAAATGAATGTCGATGATGCGTGCACTCATCACCGAAATTATTTTCCAACGATAGAGAGGGGAGCACAGAACTTGTTTCCTTTTTAAACATTCCTTTTAAACTTTTCTTTCAAATCATATTAAAAATATTCCTTCCAAAATGCTTCAAAATAATACTAATATTATAT
The DNA here is from genome assembly GCA_030765085.1 of Allium cepa. Taxonomy (NCBI): domain Eukaryota; kingdom Viridiplantae; phylum Streptophyta; class Magnoliopsida; order Asparagales; family Amaryllidaceae; genus Allium; species Allium cepa. Next base: position 626,418,041 of record CM060940.1, on the reverse strand, counting down.
TCCAAAATCTTCTGAAACAAATTTCAAATCCCGGAACGTAAGTTCATAAGTTCCAATTTATATTTACTTTACTTATAAATCCAACTTTAAAATCAATATTTTTAAAATTACCGTACCTAACAAACAAATCACATACAACTATATCATCCATAAAACTTATTCTTTTATATACAAAATACAATACTTGGAAAAATTATTTCATTTATCTATATTTAAAAAACAATATTGTGTCGATCTGCCCTATTAAGTGTTTAGAAATCCCTATCGATACCATAGCATCCTATGTGCCAACCAGAATTTACAAATATTAAACCAAAAAAATTAACACAATATAAAAACTTCTTTATAACACTAATAAATACCCTCTCTCATATATGTATACACTCGGACAACTCATTCTAGGGTATTACTACCCTATATCTAATGAGTTAGACCCTACAAAGCTAAGGTTATAGCTAAACCAAATCTTTGATACCAAATGTAACGACCCACCTTTTTGGACGGTTCAAATTGACAATAAACCACACATGTCAAACTCAAACCATTTAAAAGGGAGGATTCTTATGGAGTAAATAAGAAAAGAAGAGAAAGAATATAAAAACAAATACAGAATCTCACAGCAGAAGGAAAAAATATAATAATCAAATAACAGTTCAAGAAGCTGTGTTTTACAAATAGCATTTGATTAAACTTTTACAATACAAATCAGAGTTAAATACAATGAGAATAAATAAATAAATGCAGTGGAACAACATGATGCAATACTATAAATATAGTAAATAGCAGATAAACCTTCGTCTATCCTTCAAAGAAAATGGTCTTCAGTACAATGAAAAGCTCAGACTGACCCGAGTAATGAAAAGACAAAACATTCGAGTTAGAACTAAATGATCTTATGTAAGTCAAATCAATAGTAAGTAAATATGAGTTTGACAGGGTCAGAGATGTTTACGAGGTTTGGCATCTCCTATCCAGTGTCTAACGTGCACACAATAACTTAAAAGATGTTCGAGATTCCATCTTCTAAGGATCCGATAAACTATCTACATATAAGAACAATACGATATTATAATAGTGTCTATAGTAAAGTAAAGTATTAAAATAGCATTAAAGCGTTACCCATATCCCGCTTAACACATTTTATATGTTCCCGTAGTCTATACAGATACTGTAAGCCCCACAAAACCGATGGGATACTCAGGAAGCACCCCATAGGTATGGTACAAACCAAACACGTCATAGGCGTGATTAGGCATGTGATAAAGCCTGTGAGGCAATGCCCATGGTAGGATACTACCGTTTTGCGGATCCGGACTGGTGGTAATGCATAGCAACTACTACCGCCCACCACGAAACACACTCCCATAATCAAAATCGAGGGGTGGCCACCAAATCAATCACAAATCATAATACGGTATCGAAGAAGCATGTCCGATCGGAGGTGCGATCTCACTTGGCCTGGCGTGGCTCCTATTTTAGTCACATCAAGCTAAATCGAGGGAGTCATGGCTACATTAATACCTCATACAGAACCGTTTGCCAAACCATCCTACTTCATTCTGGAATCTCTACCACGTACACAATTATTATTGCGGTTTTCAGTATTGGTAGAAAGTATGACAATATCCGATCTCGGTCACTTTAACAACCAAATTCTTATTTCACACCAGATGGTTCTTTTACATTTCCAAAATCAATTCATAATTGATATCAAAATATAATATTCAATTCAAATCATATCTCTTTTGAAATCATATCGACAAAATAGGTTAAATCCTCATATTTACTCAAATATGTCATTTCACTAGAAAATATCATTTCAATTCCCAACTTAGGTTATAACATCATTTAACCATATTCGCTTTTAAATCAAGAATTTAAATATAAACCCTTCAACTTTACATAGTCTGAAATATAGAAAATAGTATAGATAGTCGAAAATAGTATAAATAGTTCAAAAATAGTTTAAAATAGTTATAATAATTTAAATAGTTTAAATGGGTAAAATAGTTTAAACTATTAATAGTTTTAAGTAGATCAAATAGTTTAAAATAAATTAAATTAGTTTAAATATAGATTAAAATAGTTAAAAATTCTAAAATTAGATGTAATACAGTTTTAATAGTTTAATATTAAATAGTTTGATTATTGGAAATGGTTTATGTAGTAGATAGTTAGAAAATCTAAATAAATCTAAATTTAAAATAATATATCTTTAAACAGTTTACATTAAAATAATTAATTTGAAATTAATATCAAATTAAACTATTTCTTCCATTCAACAAATCTGGAGGGTATCCAGATTTCAACAAAACTAAATTTTCTTTCACTAAAATTCAAAAAAATCATTCAAGTTTATATCAATTTTAAATTCATGTTTGAACTCAAATTTTAAAGCTCTTCAAATTCATAGATTACAAAGTTTAAATATTCAAACATTTCAGTAACTCAATTTCGATAAATTTCATCGATATTTCACAATTCAACTTTGAAATTTCAATTAAATTCCTTTAAATAATTCCTTTAAGCCAATTCCAATTTCAACATTTAAAGCTTGGATTTTCGAAAATAATTCGGTTTATATAATCCAATTTTATTTCAAAATATAATTTAACTGAATAAAAAAATTAATAATTTAAAAAACATTTAATTATCCAATCTGGCATCCGTATATAATTTTCTACCCTATGGTCAAGCGATACGAATATTTATCATTTCAAACCGTAATAATTTATATTTATGGATATATATCATTTCAACCCACAATTCTGAATAAAATTCAAAATCCATAAAATCGATTGGGTTTATCATTTCAACCCATAATGATTTTCCCTAATCAATATATCGTTTGGGTATGTATCTTTTCAACCCATAGTGATTTTCCTAGCAATAAATAAGGGAACATGCAGTGTTATAACAATATAAATATAACATCCAGTCATTCAATATCAACAATCAAACATTCATCACAATCATCATTCAAATCAACCAATAATTAACCACAATTTAACTAATTATCATCAACAGGTATTAACTGGCACTTTCAAATTCAGTATTAAATTAAATGGCGATTATATTCAATAAAAGTCGATTTAACTGGAATGACAATTTAAATATATTAAACAATAATCAATCAACTTCTAATCATATCATAAGTTCAATTTAACCAACATAAGACAATTTAGTAGTCGTGAGTAGATTAAAACACTCATCTTTGATTTAAAATTAATTTGAAATCCAAATAATGGCCTAAAATTGAACAGTCTCAGAATTCATCCAAACCGGTTTCAAAATGTATGGAATTTCAATACGATCGCAGCGGAAAAAACGCGCGTAAATCCGACCTCGTACGTAAAAGTTATACACATTAGAACATTATATGATTTAAATAGTAAAATATAAAAAAACGAAGAAAACATACCTACCATGCCACGTCACGTGCTCCACTTCGAATTTTTCCAGAACCCTAGCTGAGCATGAATCTTCACGCATGCAACTTGAAGCCGTGACTACCCACGCCGTTACGGCCAATCTCCTCCATCATCGGCCTGCCAGACCTCCACCCAGGAGCGTCGACCTCCGCTACACCCTCGATCCCTCACAAATGCCATCAGGTTGGCTACGGTCACCCAGCCACCGCCTAATCCATCTAACCCTAATTGAATTTTCTAGGCCGATCGAATCATCAACTGGACAAACGAACAACATGGATACAATCCCCTCGACCATCTCCACGCGATAGTACCCTCTAATTGATGTTCCGTCGATGATGATCACCCACCACAATGAACGACCGAGAATGATTTGGCCAATTCTGAACAAACCAAAACTCAATTGCAAAAACAAATAGCAGATTTGAGTTATGCTCGTCAAGAGCTTCGAATCGGTATATAATATGATAGGGTTTTGAGAAGTTTGATTTTCAATTTGAATTTGATTTGCAATTGGATTGTGGGTTTTGAGTTTGAATTGGTTTCTGCCATTGAAGAAAGGAACAGATAGAAGGAATTGTACATACAGTGTAAACTGAAGGACTGCTAGGGTTTGAGAAACAAAGCTATTTATATGAACAAGCCCAATATGAAAAATGGACACGTATGGAATTGGTTCGAACGACAATAATGACTTGAAAAGCCCGTTCCATCCCCGAAACGAAAATAAGTCATCCAATATATCAAAATGGATGTTTTTGATATTTTTAAACTCAATGGAACAAGTTTCAAACCCAAATTCCTTTATATAAAGAAGTTAGCTCCTAGAATCAGCTCATTTCAAATGAATTCAATTAAATCAATTTCTACGCGTTTTGAGCCCGCCCGATCAACCGACAAGTCCGATCGCTACAAAACTTGAAATCCTACAATGATTCTCCGTTATGAATCTGATGAAACTGGCTTTGTCGAAATCCGAGATTGTGGCCAAAATGGCTATTTTCACTTTAATTAAATAAATTATAATTAAATTGATTTTATCACTTTTCAAATTCAAATTTAATAACAAACAATTTTTTAGCATTTTTGATTACCTATAAACTTATAATCTTTTAAACAAATTTTCCGTGTCAAATACAATGTTAGATATTTCATTACTTATAGCATTCAATTTCAATTTTAGTAAATTCATTAATTATAATTTAAAATTCCAATAAATTAATTTATTTTGATTTCAATCTTGTTATTCAATCAATCATTACTTTATGTACATAGTTAACATTGGTTTACCATTTATTACATCAATATTCTACATTTACCATCTTAATTCATATTAACTGCATATTTAAGTAGATTAATTGTAAATAGATTTCCAATTTATTATTAATGAATGAAATAGTGAATTTATAATTAGACCATTGTTACAACTTACAAATTCAAATACATTTCTATGTTTATTGTTAACAAACAAAACTAATAAATTCATATACTAATTCATTATTCTATATTAACCAATTACAATTAGTTACATACAATCTCACCGTTTAATACAGCATTTGGTTTATTTACTTATTTACAATTTATAACCATTTTTAAGTTTACAATCAATTTCAATTAATTGAAATTGCATTAAAATAGCTATAAATTACCTTAAATTAACATTATCAAATCTCATTCTAATTGTTTCTCATTAATAAACCATGCATATTTAATTTCTTCCAATATGAAATACCAAAATCTTATTTAATCAATATTTTAATTATCAAAATTTATGAGTCGTTACACTTAGTCTATTTCTTGGCCTACTAAGTGGCATGGATTAGAGTACTGTTAAACCAGAATCTTGACTATCGTGATGGGTAGTTAAGTCCCCGAGCATGATGACTTATGTGAGTTATTAAGTATCTAACGCACTGAATGAGTTAATGTGAGGATGGATGATGGATGCTATGTTTGCTTTGGTTTCTTTTCACCATAAGAATGTTACGTAATGCACATGTTATCGATGTAGAACCTTAGACACCTCTTAGTATTTTGATGCATAGTACACCCTGATGGTCATGATTTAGAATAGCGTATATTTTATGTTCTATGCTAAATCAATGGATGCAGGGACGGGACATGTATTATTTTTCATACCATTTGGCCTAGTATATTGATTTTATAGTATTTGAGATTTTATACAGCTCACACCAGACTATTGCCTGACTCAGGTATTTATGCTTTGCTTCCTACTATTCCAGGTACTCTTAAATGAGTAGATTAGGAATATCAAATCTGGTGAGCATGTGGAGCTAGAAGGAGAACAGGCAGGAGGTCATACTCTCATATTACTACATTTACTTATTATGATTTTCTATTCCATGCACCACACTATGGAGCTTGCTAGTGCATTTATTATCTAAAGATAGTTTATTTACAAGTTATTATTTGATGTATAACTCTATCACTTGTGTTGTATACCATATGATTTCGAGTAGTCTGATTTCTATTACTCATCTAGTTATTACTATCTTGCCTGTTTTATATATGAGATGTTTATTATTATATTTTATTCGATGAGCTGTAAAATATACGACAGGCTGTGATAATTGATTTTCTTTACTACAACCTAGACTATCATACTACGTCGGCTGGTCACCATTGCAGTGCACTATATAGGTTATTACTATCATTGGGTGTCAGTGGTGTAGGGCGATTGTCACAAACCTCGTTGGCTACAAATGGATTTTATAGAAAAATCTAAATGCAGATGGACAAGTGGAGACTGATAAAGCTAGGTTAGTTGCAAAAGGATTTCTTCATATTCAAGATGTTGATTATAACAATACCTTTTCGCTTATAGCCATGCTTAAGCCTGTTCAGGTTATGCTGGCTACTGCTTCTATGGTAATGAAACATGGTAAATGGAAGTAATGGTGGAACTTTTAAATGGTAATTTAGAAAAGATCGTCTATATGTTACGACCTGAGAATTTCGAAGTCGGTAGGAGTGAAGAAAAGCTTGCAAGTTGTTGAATTCCATTTATGGACTTAAAATAGCTTCAAGGAGTTGGAATAAGTGTTTTGATAAAGTAATCAAACAGTTTGGTTTTCATCAAAATACAGAGAAAGTATGCGTATCGAGAGGAATAGGGCAATGATATTGTATTCTTAGTACTATATGTCGACAATCTCTATTGTTTGGCAATGATGTATCGTTATTGTAATCAATGAAAACTTGGCTTTCTAAGAACTTTTCCATACACGATTTTGGGAGAAGTAGCATATATACTAGGTGTAAACATATATAGAGAAAGATCTAAGAGGTTGTCAGGATTGTCTCAGTCCCTGTACATAGATAACATACTAAAAAGGTCCGATATGGAAAATTCAAAGCGTGGAAATGTTCCAATGCAATCTGGAATTATCTTTTCTAAGAAGGATGCTCCTCCAACTGATGTAAGGAAAGATCATATAAAGAGGATACTGTATGCTTCGGCAATCGGTTCCATAATGTATGCTATGTTATGTACTTGACCGAATGTAGCATGTGCATTGGGATGCATAAGCTGATACCAGTCTAATTCTGTAGAAAAGATTTGAATGAATGTAAAATGAATGCATAAGTATTTAAGAAATACTAGGGACTTGTTCCTATTAAATGAGAATGGAAACCTCCTTATAAAGGGGTATGTTGAACCTAGCTTTCAGAGTGATATCGACGACAACAATTCTGTGTCATGGTTTGACCATTAACAGTGGGCTAGTCAGTTGGAAAAGCATCAAATAAGGAATGTAGCTGATTCCACGATTGAGGCCAAGTACATCTCCCTCAATGAAGCAGCTAAAGAAGCAATATAGATGCACAAATTTTTAAGTGAGCTCGAAGTGATTCCAGACACGGAGAATCCAGTGGCATTGTTATATGACAACAATGCAATGATACAGATCGCAAAGTAGCCAAGAGCAGCAAGAAATCGTGACATGTTATTCAAATATTCCACTTTATCAAAGAATTCATTGAGAAGAAAAAGGTTGTGATACAAAAGTAGGTACCAAGGACAACATAGCAGATCCATTAATGAAGGCTCAATCTCGATCAGCTCTTGTCAAGTTGATCGAAGGGATGAGACTAAGGTTCCATAATTGGTGCTTAACGCAAGCGAGAGATTGATTGGGTTAGGGGTATGCCCTAGGTCAATTATATAATTTATTGTAAATTATTAACTCTGTAATAAAATCTCGTTTGAAATAAAAGGTGTTTTCTTTCTGTTGTATACTTATGTTATATAATTCATTAATTATTTAATTAAGAATATTTAACAGAAAATCCATAAATGATGTGTTTGTGATAGTAGTTATAATTGTTGTAATTATGTGTATTCTTTCACAACATAATATTATGCACACCATTTTAAATATTCATAGTTAAGATATATCGAGGCTGGATATTGATGCATCTGTTGAGACTGGAGTATGTAATGTTCTCTTAATATTGGGCACTGTATTACTCATGATTGTTGAAGGCAACAGAGACAACACACTAATAGTTGATAACTATGAAATGACTCACTCGATAATTTTCTGTTGGTTAATATAACTAAGGTCAAAAAGAAAATACCGATGTGACGATATTACATAATTTTCTTAACTTGAGAATATTTTTTATCTTCAATCTGGAAGCTCTGCTCTAATTATAGTCAAATCATGGACTAATGTCCATCAAAAGAATATAGTTGGGTCTAGTGGAAGCATTGGAAGTGAAACACTATTTAATAAAGGATTCGTCTCCTCAGTTATATGAGGTCAGCATCATGGTCAACTGATGTCAACTCAAAGTCAAAAACTTTGGTCATAATAATTTTATTAATGACAATTGTTTTTATTAAACCAAAGACTTTGTGTTCCGACTATAAAGTTGAGCAGGGACGATATTGGAATTTTGATCGTTAATAAATTCCATAAGTCCTATGTGATATAGTTTTCATGAGGAGAATTGGTGTAAATGATTGTCACCACCTGTAACTATTAAATAAAGTAAAATTGGATACCCGAGCTATGTAAGCGATAAATTTGGTCGTAACGTCACACCACATGCTAAGTGACATGTGAACGTTAATATTCAAATTGTTCGATATTAATCACTGAGCTAATTTACACCTAAGAATCACACAATTGAAATGTTGAATACTCCTGCTACCATATGATTTAATTAATTATAACTGTGATAAATTAATTAATATTTTTGAAATATTAATTATAAAATTTTATTTAATTTGTGATGATCAATATTAAGTAGTGTGAACATAATATTTATAAACACGCATATCGATATACGATACCGATGTGCATTTGAATTGGATTTGAATGCATATTCATTTGATCTGGATTGAAGCAATTTGGAGGCCCATATAGGGGCAACAATGGATAGCCACATTAGGGTAGAAAGGGGGGTTGGATCATTTAAAGTGAGTTTGAAATAGCAAGAGAGATAAGTGGATCTAGATCCACTTTTAACTCTCATCCTCTTTTGTTGTTTAAACACCCATAATCCCTTCATTTTGCCACTTGATATTGGCCTCCTTTCATCTTAGTTTTGACCAAACCCCCCTTTTCCTCTATATGACTTCCAACTTTCCAAAATAAAAATTAATTATAAATTAATACATTAGTGGTTGATGCTTTCAGTCTAGTAGCTCTCTCTCTGAAGGTTTGAATATAGATTCAAGGAGCTAACAGATTCGACATTCATAGGTGTAACAACCCATATTTTGATAATTAAAAATATTAAATTTAATAAGGTTTTGGGCTTTAATATTGTCAGAAATTAAAATTTATGATTTATTAAATTGAATCTTATTAGATTTGAAATTTTGACTTTAAGATAAATCTTAAAACAAATAATTTAATGAGATAAAACATATAATTGGCTCATATTGATTGAATGTAATTGACTACTATACTATGTCAACGTAATTTCAATCAACTTAAATAATAAAGGTTAATAAGGAATAGAATAAATGATGTATAAATTGATGTAATCTTATGTTATTAATTGCAATTGGTTTTAATATGGAGTATGAAATCAATTATTTTGTACGTAAATTTATTAACCTTTGTTTGTAAAGAATAAGTTAATAGATATAGATTATTAACGTATAACCATTGTATCATTTATTTTCTTATTATTAAATCGATTAGAAATTTATTTGGTAATTAATGGATAATTAACGTAATTAAAATATTACAATTGATATACGAAGAAACGTTAACTGTTGAGTGGTGAGTGTAAAACTTATGTAAATCAATTGCATAAGGGAATAGTTGATTTAATAATAAGAATGTAGATCAAAATAAAAGGATTTCTTTGAAATTTAAATATATAATGAACAGGTTTTATTACATTTGTAATTAAATGATGGAATTAAATTAGTATATAGATATTGGGTTTAACTTAGAAAATTGGATTTCAAAGGAAACAATTGGATTAATTATCTTCCCTGTATTAGGGTGTGTTTTGAGATTTAATTATTGTAAGTAATAGTAGTTATATGTTGCCATTAATAAGAGATAGAAGTAAAGGGTAATTAATTAATGATATGTGCAACATATGTTTTATGTTAAAAATATAATGAGAATTTCATTGGGAAATATTACGTTCAAATTGTAAGCACTTAAATTTGGAACAAATATAATGATAATATGAAATTAATTGATAAAGAAATGATGTGTGTAACGACCCGGAAAATTTTAACAATTTTAATTGATTCTATAACGTATTTAATTGAATATTTGTGAAATTTTATAATAATTGAATTTTTAAATAAAATGTTTATATATTTAGAATACGTATATTTAAATATAGCAGATTGTAAATTTTCAAATAATTTTATGGAAGTTTATTTAATTGAGAAAACGTGCTGTCCAATTCATGCTATTAATTGCTTTAATTGATTTCTGAATCAGTGCGTAACGGTTTCTTTTTACTACTGTTAAAGATTTCTATTGCTTAATACTTTTCCAATCCAGGTAGACTTTTCCATTCGTAACCATTAATAAATTTGAGATCATCGACCTTGCTTTTATTATTCCTTGTAGTTTCGTGCACTGACTTTACCTTTCCACTACCCATAATTTTCTCTATACGTTTCTTTTGCAATTGAAGCGTATATTTATATTTATGGTGGTGCGTTTATTCTGGTCTCTCTTTATTTATTTTTTTAACGCCTGAAAGAATCTCAAATCATCAAGCTAGTAGCATCCGTTCCTTCCCTCGCTTTCATAAGGCCTATAATATATAAACCACTTGCTTATAGATCCGAACACAACTTTGTCATCAAATTTAATGTGCCTTCCACTCCCTATTATTTCGGTTCCAACCTTCCTAATAAATGGCTTTAATAAATTTTGACTAAATCATAGCTACGGACTTTTCAAATTTCTTTCATTTTATATTTATTTCCAATTCCTTCATTGCTTCAAAATTTTTGAACGTGCCTAATCATCTCAGCATGTATATATAATGTAAGCCTACCTTTCCTTGGAAAACTATTGCTCACAAAAATTTCCTGATTTCTTTCCTTTTATCCATTTTTATATCCTTGACTTTCAAAACTCATTATGTGTTGTACAAACAAACAAAAATTTATTACTTTAAGCGTATAGCTAAATCAACTATTGACCGATACAATTACTTTTTTTTATTTCAATTTATTACTCAAATAACGTTTTGATGAATTAATGGACAGCTTTACGTTTCTTTTGCTTTTGAAAACTTTATATTTATAGTGTACGTTTCTTTTGCATTTCAAAAATTTGAAACATGCTGCCCCATTTAAGCCATTAATTGTTTTAATTATTTTTCTTAATCAACATATAACCGTTGCTTTTTATTATTCTAGGATTTACATCCATACTTTAATCTCTGCTGTTCCATTTATTTCATTTGAAATCAAAATTTATTTACCATTCATTTATACGCCTCTTTCTCTTCCCTCTTTTACCTCTTCGTTTCCGTGTTTCTAGGAATATATATATATATATATATATATATATATATATATAGCATAGATTGCATCTTCTTTTCTCTCTGTAGGCTATTCGTTGCCCTCAAATTAATATTAAAAGAGGAGAGAGCTTTGTAAATATTATATAAAGTCATATAGCACGTTCACATATCAGATGCAGACCTACCTTTATATTTAAGAAACTAGCATTTTCTCTGTTGCCTGAAGAATGCCCTTCGCCATGTCATGTTGCTTGAATCACGCATGCATTCTTCCTTTAAAAATCGCCTGTTCTCATCTTCCCTCCATCTTTTCTTATTTCTTCCAAACCTGAGCATGAGCTCTCTCTTTTCCTTGGCCTGCCTCCTCCCCATGGCCGCATGCATTAGTTAGCAAAACATTTCCTCTCTGGTTTTTAAAAGTAAGTACGCATTTTATTTGATATAAGTCTATTTTATATATTAAGAACAGTATAGATTGTGCATAAGTTTTGTTTTATATGTTTACTACCACTATGGGGATTTTGAATTCCCTAACAGTTGAACTTTAAAAATAATAATATATTTCATAATAGTATATATATGATAATTGTTATATTTATAAACGTGTATATAAATATTTAACTTCTGTTCATATATAAAGGTTAGTATATATTTATACTGTATTATGTATATTATTTTAAGATTTTACGGTATATAGTTTTTGACTTTTGTTAGCATATAGTTATCGTACGGCTTTTAGATACGTATGTTTTACTAACTAGTTGATGAGTTAAATATATATATATATATATATATATATATATATATATACGCGTTTTATTTTACTATTGATAGCTTACGGTATATATGGTATAAGTTTGGCATCCTTCTATTAATATACGTATTTTTATATGTTTTATATATTTGGTTATAACAGTTTCAACTATAATAAAATATGTTATTTTATTAGCTTTCATATGTTAGATATATAAAATATAGTATTTCAATTTTCGTTACTGTTTTGGTATATATATTATATAAAATTGGTGGGTACAAGTTTGATAGGTCAATTTATAATATATATATTTTTATGATTGTTTTAGTCTACCGTACTATATTTTATTTTATTTTCAACAATTTACATAAGTTATATTTAAATGTAGGTATATATATAAATTTTCTATGGTAGTTTTACAGTATAAGTTATATCAATATTTTATAATTTCAACAGTATATGCTTTCAAAAGTTTATTTCATGTCAGCCTTAAGGTTGTTTGCACTGACTGATATACGTTGGATTTTTTTTTTAAGGGATGTGTATTTTGATTTCAAGTATAGTCATATGTATAGTCATATACAAATTGGTAGAGGAAATGTTATATAGTATATATATGGTTATATTAATATAGTCGGTCTGCACACCTATGTATATATATTAACCGAGGCATTCATATTTTGTTGCATATTTTATAAACTGTGTTTGCATATGTTGGCTAGTTGTATATAAGCTCACTTATCCTATTTATCTTCCTTGATCCAATTCCGATTTGAATTCGTCTATTCCTATTATCATCTTTGATCATTGAACCGTGTCCATCTAGCTTTGTTTTGGAATTCGTATTTGGATTTCATAACTCACTTCTTTTTCTCTGGCCTCGAAAGGTGAGAAATCACTCACGGTTAACATTCTTTTATTTACTAAATTTGATTTCAATTGAGACGACAATTGAAATATGAGGCTGTAGTAATTTAAATTGTTATATATGCTATTATCTGTAACTATTCACTTATGGGATATAACACCATATCCTATTGTTTATATATTTATTTTGATGATATATGCCTGTTGTTATTATTATTTACATATCTGTTATCACTCTGCAAGTTCCCTGTTAGTATAGAAATCACTATGGGTTGAAATGATAAACCCAAGCGATTTTCATTTAATTGAATTGGGATTACGGGTTGAAATGCTATCCACGCGTATACATTTAGTGTATGGATTGAAAATATCTGTAACACTTGACCATATGATAAGAAATATATACGGACATCGTTGGTCCATATATATAAATATTTTGAAATTTAATTCATTGTTTTGGAAAGAAATATATGGTCTTATTAAATGTTAATCCTTAAATTTTTTTATATATAAAGGGTAATGATATATAGATTTAATAATATTTAATTTAGTCAAAATTTGATTTAATACATAAATTATGCTAAATATTTATGTAAATTTTATTCCAAAAGTATTCTGCAATTTACTAAGATTGGGAGATAAATGTGGGTTTATCTAAATGGTATTTAAATAAGGATTTATTCAATTAAATCAATTTGAAATTTTTGAATGGGAAATTTAAGGGTATGATTTTGTAACTGGATTTTTATTTAAGTGATTTAATGAATATTTCACGTTTAAATAAATTAAAGAATATATTGAGTAAAATGTAATTTAAGGTTACTTAAATGATATTGTATCTAATGAGGGATTATTTTAAGACTAGATAATAATGAGGTTAAATCGAGATCTATATGGAACTATTAAATTGAACATTTAATTAAATATTAAAGCTTTGAACTATATTGGGATTTAAACGGTTTATTTTGAGATTCGGATATGTATTTGAAATCAGTATAGTTGAATTTATTATTTAGAAACTAAATTGATTAAAAAGTTAGTTTGAAACGTTGAATACTTAAAGTTTTGAAATATATTGAACATAAAGGGTATTTTGTGATTTCAAATCTGAATTTGAGATCAATAAATTGAAGTGGTTATTTTAGAAATTGAGTTGAATTCAAATTAATAAATTGAGATTGAAATAGATTTAAATGGGGTGGTCAGGTTGATGTTAAACGATTTGTTAAGTTGAGGGAATTGAAATTTCTTTACTGTACAAATTATTTAATATACAAAAATACTATTTGGGAAGTATAGAGATATTTGAAGTGAAAATGATATTTGGTTTTGAAGTATAAATTAAGTTGAAAAGACTACGGTGTTATAGTGTATATTTCTATCTTTTAGATAGTTCCATGGACCCTTAGAGGATGGTTATCCCAAACATCCTCTAAGTTAATTATATTTCAGTTGATATTTCACTTGAGTTAGATTTATAGATATAAGAATGTTAATCCCGACTCGAGTGTTTTGTGTTTTGCTTTACGCTCGGGTCAGACTGAGAGATACAGCATTTGAGACTCATCTTCGAAGTTGGAGCTTTACTTGAAGATCCAGCTATCTATCCCTTCAGTCATCCAGTTGATTGGTTCAGAGAAGCCATCTGTTGCATTGGAGACTTCATGGCATTTGAACTATTCGGTTGTATTTTATTTCTAACTCTGAGGTATATAGTAGCTTCATGAACTACTATTCTTTATCTATTCCGCTGCATTATATTACTCTGTGTAAGTGATCTATGATTGATTTATTTACTGTATATTTTAAGTTTTGCCAAATTTTATTAACAATTCGGTATTTTGAATTATTCAAGTCGGACATGTATGGTTTTATTGTCGATTTGAATGGTCTAAAATAGCGGGTCGTTACAGTTTATATTAGAGCTTTGCCTCTAGGCAAAACCTAGCATATATGGTAAATTCATTTACAGAATCACTTTCGTTCGAGTTGAATCCCTTCTTTTTGACTTGATTTCCTTTGAATTTTGGAATGTCCCTCGGTTCCGAAATTCATTCTTGTCTCTCCCTATTTATATTCGTTTGATTCTGGAGTATCCCATAACTCCCCGGAATGAATTGTAAAGGGGGTGAAAACTCCTTTACAATTGGCATTGATTCACCGGAGATTTCTGTATCCTCGGTTTACGATGCTGCTATATCTTGGTATGCCGAATTCTATCTCTGGCAATCGAATGTCGATTTGCTTTAGAATTTCGCATCAATTATATTCCTGAAGTCACGGTTGACCCGGTTAAGGTCGCCCAAGATTTATAGAAGTATATCCATCTTCTATTTTGTAATTTGATTTTCTCAACCTTGTTTGAGCCTATCTTCGAATCAGGATTCTATTGATTAGAGTTCCTCTAAATTAAATATCTATCTTTGTTTTGAAATCCATTCTTGAATCATCCTTTGAAAATCAGGTTTGTTGTATTTTAAAATTGTTTTATACGAAATTATTATTTTGATAACTATGATTTTATTCTATATATAAAAGTGAAAATGTTTTCGATAAGGATTATATACCTATATATAAAACGAATAAGAAATGTTAATCTATATATAAAATTTTTGAAAGGATTGGAAATTTTGAAAATTTATAAGAAAGTGATTTATATAAAAAGGATTTATAACTGAAGGGTTAAATTTGAAATTCGAGAATTGAATTTCGATATTTTGAAATTGGTTTTAAGATTTTGGGAAAATATATAAAAATAATACGATTTAAAAGTATTTTTCCGAATAAGAAATGTTTCAAATGGGTTCAAATGAATTCCAATAATTTTGAAGAAATTTCAAAGAAGTTTTCATGAAAATAGAAGTCCAGAACTCACTTATGTCGCTGGAGAATAATTTCGGTGATGAGTGCATGCATCATCGACATTGATTTTCGAGTTTCAGAGTGGGGGAGAGGCCACTTTAATAGCTTCGCTATGCGAGTGATTTTGTAAAACCGTTTTTGATTTCAAATTCCGAAGTATAATTTGATATTTTCGAAAGATATATGTATATATTTGAAACAATTTAAAGTGAGACCGGTGTTCAGTCCTCGAGTTTTCAATTTGACTAGTAATAACTCTATATAAAAAAAAATTGATTTCCAACTCTTAGATTTGAAATTTGATTTCATCGACTATTTTGAAGGTTCGAGCACTTCCAAATCAAGGTTTAAAAGTTTTAAACTAAGAAATTTCGAAAAGTATAAAATTTTTGATAAAGCATATAAGTTTAGTTTTGAAGAGTATGACTTAAGTAAGTTTGAAACCTTTTGTTAAGTAAGTGAATATGACTATTTTTAATTATACTAATATGGAATTTAGTTTTGAAATGTTTTGGAAAAAAAAATTAATTTCAAATAATGGTTTTCAGAAAGGTAAATTGGATATTTCTAATAGAAATAGATAGTTTAAAAGTTTTAAAGTGATGACTATAAATTTGGAAACCATTTTGAGTATAATTGATTTTGAGAAAATATTTGGTTTTGAAATTAAATTGAAATTAAAAACCAGTACTTATATGGTGATTTTGGAAATGAATTTGTTTGACTTGAATTATTTTAATTTGGAAACTGGGATAATTTTCTAAACCTATTATTTTGGGAACTTTGAAATTTAGATGCTTAATTTGGAAGAAAATTTGGTGAAATCCTATATGATTTTGAAACTGAATTGATATTGAAATGATTTGAAATTGAGAACCTTATATTGTTAAGCACTTGATTTGGGAGTGGTCGAACTTATATAAAATGGATTTGTATAAGTATGAAGTGATTTGAAATCTATTGATTTGAAAGGTACTCAATTTGGAAAGAGAATTTTTTTTATAAATCGAAGTCTATATAAGTGTGATTTGATATACTATTGATTTGGAAAGTATTCGATTTGAAAATGGAATCTTATATATATATATGGATTTTATATAAGTATTGTTATCCCATTTTTTGGTCAAAACTGGAATATTGATGTGGTGTGCATTTCCACCGTGACCGAACCAAGAAGAAGCAGCCAGCAAGTGTATAAGAGCCTGGGATTCAAGGATAAAAGTCCAGTTGGTACCAAAGGTTCAACGTTTCATTCGGCAATGATCTCATTCGGCATTCAAGGAGCATTGGTTCATCCGGCATGGGCTCATTCGGCGCTTTCGGCACTCTTCATTCGGCATTCCCAACTTCCTACCGGTCCACCATACTCCTACTGCCGGTCCACCATACTCCTACTACCGGTCCACAATACTCCATCACCGAACCAGCTCCCAGACACCCCCACCGAACCAACATCTTTCCACCCTCTACCGAATATGCCTCCGGATCAACCACTCCAAGTACAGCCGAACCAAACTTCGCCGAACCGGATATGCCAGGCCAGATTGCTTCAGCCCAGGCCCACCAGCAGCTATATACTCCCAGGACCTCTGCCCCCTGCCTCACTCTATAAATAGAGGGGCAGGGGTACAACAATGGCAGACAAGTTTGAGAGCTCAAACCTGGAAGGAACTTTCAAACAACTTTCATACACTTGTACTACAAGCTTTGTACTTGTAATCGGATTGGAAAAGGAGAATAACATATAAAGTGGACGTAGGCACACTTTGGCCGAACCACTATAAATCTGTGTGTCTTTTACAGTTTGGTCCCTGCTTTTTACGTATTTGCATAAACCACCTAAATCACTACGAACAACATAAAATCAACTAAACCATACAACTTGGAGCTGTTTCCCATCTTTTGTGCAAACGTATTTGAGTTATTTGCTGACATCTGTGATTTGTGTTTGAATATCGCCGACTTATATTCATACACTGGTGCTTTCACGACTTTGGGTGTTTGCGGCCATTTTTTACGCAAACATTTTGGTGCTTTCACTGAGAGGGACCAGCTCCCACTACATCGGATAGAAGTTTGGATTTGGAAGACAATGACTAGGCAAAACAGTAGAAGGCTAAGGGCTGAGAGAAGCCAACAAGGAGGAAGTCAACAAGCATCCTCCGGAGGTGAGGAAGGACCGGCTTCGATCTATATAACCCGGGATGAAATGGAAGCCATAACAAATTCACTGCAAGAGAGGTTGCTGAAAAGTCAACAGGAAATGATGCAAACTTTCTTGGAGCAAATGAGAGTTGCAGGGATGCAGAACCTAGGAACAGCTACAACGGCTGTGGATGCAGGACAAGAAGCTAGGGTTATGGAACCCAATGAAGGACAGGATACGGAGCCAGGCGGCAATCAACAAGGGCTTGGGGGCAGGCCCACAGGATTCAACACAGGAGAACCTTTGGAAGGAGTTCAACAGGCTAGAACCAACGTTGCTGCTAACGAGCCACACGAAGAGTATGTACCGGAGTTCCCTCGGGGGCAACCCCCGACAGATAACGGTGGATTGGTAGATATAATCAGGAAGACTGTGCGAGGTGGTTTGACCAACGGAGACTTGGAAGGAGTAAACAGGAGTCCGTTCACCCGGGAAATAAGGATGGCTCAGAATCCACCTAAGTTCAAGCTACCTAGCGTGGAGGCATACAATGGCAAGGAAGACCCTACGGATCACTTGATGAGATACACCAGACACATGGAGGTGCTGGGGGCATCGGAGGAGGTGATGGCCCGATGCTTCCCTTTGTACTTGACGGACTTAGCTGCAATGTGGTTCAGGCAGCTGGAAGAAGGATCTATCAGGACTTGGAGGGAATTGGTGGAAAGGTTTTTGGGACAGTTTCGGGTTCATGTCAGGAGACCGAAGAATGTGATGACATTGACGTCGGTAAGGCAAAGGATGGATGAATCACTTAGAGCTTTTCTAACTCGATTCAGTGCCGCAGTTGCTTCGGTGGATCGGCCCGATCCATCGATGGTTTTAATGGCAGCAGTATCAGGAGTCAGGGAGAACTCGGATTTCAAGGTATCTCTGATACGAGATCCCCCACGGAATCTCGACGAATTTTTTCATGAGGCAGAAAGGTTCCTTCGACAAGAAGATGCGAGTACGGATTTAAAGCTGAAAAAGGTTAACGCGGTTGAGGGGGGAGGACCATCCAGCAATGGTTCGGATAAAAACAAAGGAAAAAGGAAGTTGGACAGTGATTCTGGAAATGCTAGGAAGCAATGGAAGGATCCAAAGTTTTCCACATACACAGGATTGAACGAGACACTGGAGCGGATATACCTGGATACTCGAAATCGCCTTCACTACCGGAGGCCGGCTAGGAGAGAACCAACAGAACGGGAAAGGACATCAGGAAGGCACTGCCTCTTCCATGATTTGGATGGACACGACACCAACAGCTGCAGGCACTTAAAGGACATAATTGAGGAACATGTAAGGAATGGACAACTGCCACAATATGTTGGACCTCGGGATGCAACGGCGAGGCAGGAGCAACTGCCGCCTACCTCAAGCTACGATGGTGGGAGGTCCAGGAATGATGGTCGGTTGATCGTCCCTTGACCAGGTTAATATGAAATAAGTAGCAAACTATTGGCAAGCAACCAAGTCATTTACACATGTACGGGGACGGAGATAGCCCCTAGGCATGCTCTGAATGATAATAAATTGCGATGCTGTGGTTTGTGAAATTTATCTTTTGCTTTTGGATTGGACACTGCTTTTCTTTTTGGTTTTCGGTTTTGGAGCTTCGATTGAGCTCCTGGTTTTTCTTGCTTTTTGATTTGGATTTTCCTTTGGATGATCGTTTTCGGTTTTGGATGCTGGGTTGGATTTCTGGTTTTCTGGTTTTGGATTCGGATTTTGGATTTGGATTCTGGATTTGGATTTTGGATTTGGATGTTGAATTGGATTTTGATTGGATTTTTATCTGACTTTTGATAAACGGTCGTCGGGTATGGATTATGCCTGACAAGGGGTGAGTCGCTTTGCCCGAACGTGGTAAATTGACTCATTCAGGTCGTCGAGTATGGACTATGCTCGGCAAGGGTCCGGAGTGACCAGGATTCGGCCTAGGACTTAGGCCCTATATTATCAATCGTTATTTTCAGGTCGTTGAGTATGGACTATGCTCGGCAAGGGTCCGGAGAGACCAGGATTCGGCTTAGGACTTAAGCCATGGCATTGTACAGCGCCCAGGGACACTGGGCCAAGGTCGTCAAGTGTGGATTGCGCTTGGCAAGAACCCGGAGAGGTTAGCTCAACGTCCAGGGACACTGGACCAAGATCGTCAAGTGCGAATTGCGCTTGGCAAGGACCCGGAGAGGTTAGCTCAACGTCCAGGGACACTGGACCAAGATCGTCAAGTGTGAATTACGCTCGACAAGAACACAAGGAGGCTAGCTTAACGTCCAGGGACACTGGATCACGACCGTCAAGTGTGGATTGCGCTTGGCAAGAGCCCGGAGAGGTTATAAATTTGGACCGCGACCCAAAGAGGTCCTGGATTCGGTTGTTGGCTATTGGATAAGGATGGTTTGGGACTCTGTTGTCAAGTTCGGATGGACATGGAATTGGCTCAAGCTTTGGTTATTGGATTTGGAACTGGATATCAACTCGGAGCAGTCAAGGATGATCTACTCTGGCAATATGGCTATTGACTTTGGATATTGGATTCGGGACTATTCAAAACACGTCTTGTTATCACAAAACATGTTTTGGGGGGCAAAGTGTTATCCCATTTTTTGGTCAAAACTGGAATATTGATGTGGTGTGCATTTCCACCGTGACCGAACCAAGAAGAAGCAGCCAGCAAGTGTATAAGAGCCTGGGATTCAAGGATAAAAGTCCAGTTGGTACCAAAGGTTCAACGTTTCATTCGGCAATGATCTCATTCGGCATTCAAGGAGCATTGGTTCATCCGGCATGGGCTCATTCGGCGCTTTCGGCACTCTTCATTCGGCATTCCCAACTTCCTACCGGTCCACCATACTCCTACTGCCGGTCCACCATACTCCTACTACCGGTCCACAATACTCCATCACCGAACCAGCTCCCAGACACCCCCACCGAACCAACATCTTTCCACCCTCTACCGAATATGCCTCCGGATCAACCACTCCAAGTACAGCCGAACCAAACTTCGCCGAACCGGATATGCCAGGCCAGATTGCTTCAGCCCAGGCCCACCAGCAGCTATATACTCCCAGGACCTCTGCCCCCTGCCTCACTCTATAAATAGAGGGGCAGGGGTACAACAATGGCAGACAAGTTTGAGAGCTCAAACCTGGAAGGAACTTTCAAACAACTTTCATACACTTGTACTACAAGCTTTGTACTTGTAATCGGATTGGAAAAGGAGAATAACATATAAAGTGGACGTAGGCACACTTTGGCCGAACCACTATAAATCTGTGTGTCTTTTACAGTTTGGTCCCTGCTTTTTACGTATTTGCATAAACCACCTAAATCACTACGAACAACATAAAATCAACTAAACCATACAACTTGGAGCTGTTTCCCATCTTTTGTGCAAACGTATTTGAGTTATTTGCTGACATCTGTGATTTGTGTTTGAATATCGCCGACTTATATTCATACACTGGTGCTTTCACGACTTTGGGTGTTTGCGGCCATTTTTTACGCAAACAAGTATGATATTTGAAAGTATTTGAAAAGGTACTATATGATATATATTTTCGAAGTAAAGATATGGAAAGTTCCTTCTGCTTGATATCCGCTTTGTGGCCACATCGTGGATTCATTCTATCGATATTATTCTCTCTGATTTTCGGTTTTCCGGATGTAATACTCGAGTGTTTCCCACCGTGGCGTAACCCATGGTTTTTTTCTCTCGTGACTGCATAGCGCAACTGCCTGGCTGAGTCTTGCCTAGGGGTACGGATTGTTTCCTGGGGGATCCAGGTGTAACCATTGTGTATCCTGCAATCTTTGTAGGTCACGAATAGTAGCGCAAGTGCCTGGCTGAGTCTTTCCTAGGGGTACAGATTGTTCCTGGGGGATCCAGGCGTAACCATTGTGTATCCTGCACTCTACTAGTCATCATGGCGTAACTCGCAGGGCTGAGAAAGCTTACGGATATGGATTGTTTCCTGGGAGACCCAGGCGTAACCATTGTGTATCGGCGAACCATGGTCGGACAAAGGTTTTGGTTTGGTTGTTTGTTTGGATTGTACTTTCCATATCTGTTTTTAAAAAGGTTTTTCAAGTATTTTCACTGGGTGTTGAAACAGGTCTACTAAGTACTTGAAGAATTCTATCTTTGCGCCTGATCAACGCATGGCCAGAGTCTGCAAGAACAAGGATAAACTTGTTAAAACATCGAGTTATAAAAATATTTTCGAAAGAAAGATTTATTTTGATATAAACGTATTATTATAAAGGTATTTATTATAAAAGTATTTTTTCCAACAAAGAAATTTTGTATTAATATTTGAAATTAAAATTTTTATGGTTTGAAATAAATTTTTCGTGTCCGATTCTATTCTTTTGAATCTACCTCATCTGCTCAGCTTTATTTTTCACCTAAATTCCGTTTTCGGAATCTACCTTCCTTTCCTTTTTGAATAAATCTTTTAAATATTGCTTATTTGTATACTACATTGTTTTATATAAAATTTTAGTGTTACAAATATTTTTGAAGTTATAAATTAAATAAAACATCTTTAAAGAAAATGATTATTAATTTATTGATAATATTTGAAAGGTATCTTGAGATAAATTAAAATTTTCATAAATTTTGGATTTAATATTTTCAATAGTCTTTGTAAATAGAAGTAATAATGTAAATAATTGTTTGCAAAGGAGTTTAAGAAGTATTAAATATTAAAGAACATTTAATTTCAAATGAAATTTTCAAATAAATATTTTAAATAAAATTTATATAGTTTTAAAATTTATTGTTTATCTTGGCTTTCAATCTATTTTTTTTCTGGTTGTTTTATTCTCCTGCCTCCTTCCTTTTCGGGGACGAAAAGTTTTGAGTGGGGGAGAGTGTAACGACTTGGAAAATTTTAACAATTTTAATTGATTCTATAACGTATTTAATTGAATATTTGTGAAATCTTATAATAATTGAATTTTTAAATAAAATGTTTATATATTTAGAATACGTATATTTAAATATAGCAGATTGTAAATTTTCAAATAATTTTATGGAAGTTTATTTAATTGAGAAAACGTGCTGTCCAATTCAAGCTATTAGTTGCTTTAATTGATTTCTGAATCAGTGCGTAACGGTTTCTTTTTACTACCGTTAAAGATTTCTATTGCTTAATACTTTTCCAATCCAGGTAGACTTTTCCATTCGTAATCATTAATAAATTTGAGATCATCGACCTTGCTTTTATTATTCCTTGTAGTTTCGTGCACTGACTTTACCTTTCCCACTACCCATAATTTTCTCTATACGTTTCTTTTGCAATTGAAGTGTATATTTATATTTATGGTGGTGCGTTTATTCTGGTCTCTCTTTATTTTTGTTTTTAACGCTTGAAAGAATCTCAAATCATCAAGCTAGTAGCATCTGTTCCTTCCCTCGCTTTCATAAGGCCTATAATATATAAACCACTTGCCTATAGATCCGAACACAACTTTGTCATCAAATTTAATGTGCCTTCCTCTCCCTATTATTTCGGTTCCAACCTTCCTAGTAAATGGCTTTAATAAATTTTGGCTAAATCATAGCTACGGACTTTTCAAATTTCTTTCATTTTATATTTATTTCCAATTCCTTCATTGCTTCAAAAATTTTGAACGTGCCTAATCATCTCAACATGTATATATAACGTAAGCCTACCTTTCCTTGGAAAGCTATTGCTCACAAAAATTTCCTCATTTCTTTCCTTTTATCCATTTTTATATCCTTGACTTTCAAAACTCATTATGTGTTGTACAAACAAACAAAAATTTATTGCTTTAAGTGTATAGCTAAATCAACTATTGACCGTTACAATTACTTTTTTTTTCATTTCAATTTATTACTTAAATAACGTTTTGATGAATTAATGGACAGCTTTACGTTTCTTTTGCTTTTGAAAACTTTATATTTATAGTGTATGTTTCTTTTGCATTTCAAAAATTTGAAACATGCTGCCCCATTTAAGCCATTAATTGTTTTAATTATTTTTCTTAATCAACATATAACCGTTGCTTTTTATTATTCTAGGATTTACATCCATACTTTAATCTCTGTTGTTCCATTTATTTCATTTGAAATCAAAATTTATTTACCATTCATTTATACGCCTCTTTCTCTTCCCTCTTTTACCTCTTCGTTTCCGTGTTTCTAGGAATATATATATATATATATATATATATATATATATATATATATAGTATAGCATAGATTGCATCTTCTTTTCTCTCTGTAGGCTATTCGTTGCCCTCAAATTAATATTAAAAGAGGAGAGAGCTTTGTAAATATTATATAAAGTCATATAGCACGTTCACATATCAGATGCAGACCTACCTTTATATTTAAGAAACTAGCATTTTCTCTGTTGCCTGAAGAATGCCCTTCGCCATGTCATGTTGCTTGAATCACGCATGCATTCTTCCTTTAAAAATCGCCCGTTCTCATCTCCCCTCCATCTTTTCTTATTTCTTCCAAACCTGAGCATGAGCTCTCTCTTTTCCTTGGCCTGCCTCCTCCCCATGGCCGCATGCATTAGTTGGCAAAACATTTCCTCTCTGGTTTTTAAAAGTAAGTACGCATTTTATTTGATATAAGTCTATTTTATATATTAAGAACAGTATAGATTGTGCATAAGTTTTGTTTTATATGTTTACTGCAACTATGGGGATTTTGAATTCCCTAACAGTTGAACTTTAAAAATAATAATATATTTCATAATAGTGTATATATGATAATTGTTATATTTATAAACGTGTATATAAATATTTAACTTCTGTTCATATATAAAGGTTAGTATATATTTATACTGTATTATGTATATTATTTTAAGATTTTACGGTATATAGTTTTTGACTTTTGTTAGCATATAGTTATCGTACGGCTTTTAGATACGTATGTTTTACTAACTAGTTGATAAGTTAAATATATATATATATATACGCGTTTTATTTTACTATTGATAGCTTACGGTATATATGGTATAAGTTTGGCAGCCTTCTATTAATATATGTATTTTTATATGTTTTATATATTTGGTTATAACAGTTTCAACTATAATAAAATATGTTATTTTATTAGCTTTCATATGTTAGATATATAAAATATAGTATTTCAATTTTCGTTACTGTTTTGGTATATATATTATATAAAATTGGTGGGCACAAGTTTGATAGGTCAATTTATAATATATATATATTTTTATGATTGTTTTAGTCTACCGTACTATATTTTATTTTATTTTCAACAATTTACATAAGTTATATTTAAATGTAGGTATATATATAAATTTTCTATGGTAGTTTTACAGTATAAGTTATATCAATATTTTATAATTTCAATGGTATATGCTTTCAAAAGTTTATTTCATGTCAGCCGTAAGGTTGTTTGCACTGACTGATATACGTTGGATTTTTTTTAAGGGATGTGTATTTTGATTTCAAGTATAGTCATATGTATAGTCATATGCAAATTGGTAGAGGAAATGTTATATAGTATATATATGGTTATATTAATATAGTCGGTCTGCACACCTATGTATATATATTAACCGAGGCATTCATATTTTATTGCATATTTTATAAACTGTGTTTGCATATGTTGGCTAGTTGTATATAAGCTCACTTATCCTATTTATCTTCCTTGATCCAATTCTGATTTGAATTCGTCTATTCCTATTATCATCTTTGATCATTGAACCGTGTCCATCTAACTTTGTTTTGGAATTCGGATTTGGATTTCATAACTCACTTCTTTTTCTCTGGCCTCGAAAGGTGAGAAATCACTCACGATTAACATTCTTTTATTTACTAAATTTGATTTCAATTGAGACGACAATTGAAATATGAGGCTGTAGTTATTTAAATTGTTATATATGCTATTATCTGTAACTATTCACTTATGGGATATGACACCATATCCTATTGTTTATATATTTATTTTGATGATATATGCCTGTTGTTATTATTATTTACATATCTGTTATCACTCTGCAAGTTCCCTGTTAGTATAAAAATCACTATGGGTTGAAATGATAAACCCAAGCGATTTTCATTTAATTGAATTGGGATTACGGGTTGAAATGCTATCCACGCGTATACATTTAGTGTACGGATTGAAACGATAAATATCCATAACACTTGACCATATGATAAGAAATATATACAGACATCGTTGGTCCATATATATAAATATTTTGAAATTTAATTCATTGTTTTGGAAAGAAATATATGGTCTTGTTAAATGTTAATCCTTAATTTTTTTATATATAAAGGGTAATGATATATAGATTTAATAATATTTAATTTAGTCAAAATTTGATTTAATACATTAATTATGCTAAATATTTATGTAAATTTTATTCCAAAAGTATTCTGCAATTTACTAAGATTGGGAGATAAATGTGGGTTTATCTAAATGGTATTTAAATAAGGATTTATTCAATTAAATCAATTTAAAATTTTTGAATGGGAAATTTAAGGGTATGATTTTGTAACTGGATTTTTATTTAAGTAATTTAATGAATATTTCACGTTTAAATAAATTAAAGAAAATATTGAGTAAAATGTAATTCAAGGTTACTTAAATGATATTGTATCTAATGAGGGATTATTTTAAGACTAGATAATAATGAGGTTAAATCGAGATCTATATGGAACTATTAAATTGAACATTTAATTAAATATTAAAGCTTTGAACTATATTGGGATTTGAACGGTTTATTTTGAGATTCGGATATGTATTTGAAATCGGTATAGTTGAATTTATTATTTAGAAACTAAATTGATTAAAAAGTTAGTTTGAAACGTTGAATACTTAAAGTTTTGAAATATATTGAACATAAAGGGTATTTTGTGATTTCAAATCCGAATTTGAGATCGATAAAATTGAAGTGGTTATTTTAGAAATTGAGTTGAATTTAAATTAATAAATTGAGGTTGAAATAGATTTAAATGGGGTGGTCGGGTTGATGTTAAACGATTTGTGAAGTTGAGGGAATTGAAATTTCTTTATTGTACAAATTATTTAATATACAAAAATACTATTTGGGAAGTATAGAGATATTTGAAGTGAAAATGGTATTTGGTTTTGAAGTATAAATTAAGTTGAAAAGACTACGGTGTTATAGTGTATATTTCTATCTTTTAGATAGTTCCATGGACCCTTAGAGGATGGTTATCCCAAACATCCTCTAAGTTAATTATATTTCAGTTGATATTTCACTTGAGTTAGATTTATAGATATAAGAATGTTAATCCTGACTCGAGTATTTTGTGTTTTGCTTTACGCTCGGGTCAGATTGAGAGATACAGCATTTGAGACTCATCTTCGAAGTTGGAGCTTTGCTTGAAGATCCAGCTATCTATCCCTTCAGTCATCCAGTTGATTGGTTCAGAGAAGCCATCTGTTGCATTGGAGACTTCATGGCATTTGAACTATTCGGTTGTATTTTATTTCTAACTCTGAGGTATATAGTAGCTTCATGAACTACTATTCTTTATCTATTCCGCTGCATTTTATTACTCTATGTAAGTGATCTATGATTGACTTATTTACTGTATATTTTAAGTTTTGCCAAATTTTATTAACAATTCGGTATTTTGAATTATTCAAGTCGGACATGTACGGTTTTATTGTCGATTTGAATGGTCCAAAATAGCGGGTCGTTACAATGTGGTTGTGCGAAGTATTATTTCTGTGACTCTTTAATGGGATAATCTTTAAATATAAGTTGGTTTAGTGAAAAGAACATTTACTATCAAATGAAATGGATCTTTCATTTGTGAATGTAGTTTTAATTTAATTAAAATAAAGAATAGAATGATTGATTTAAAGGAAGAAATATAAGTATATTTGAACTGTGTTTTAGCATATAGATGGATTACAAGAGTGGAAAAATAATTTATTTAAGTAAGTTATTTATTTCTCTACTGTATAAGCAACAAATTTATAAATGTGCTTAAATGACTAACGGAAATAATTATTCTATTTTTCATCCATTTTAGTTGTCTGTTTTGAAATTTAACTTTATAAGTAACTGTAATTAATATAATTGAAATATTTCAATGAGAAGGGAAGAAAACGTTGACTGCAATTAATAGATTTAATAAAAGAAACGCATCTTTTGTGTTAAACAGAAAGGATGTTTTAATGGAAATAAAAGATCATTTTGGGAAAACCAAATTGAAAGTTTTCATTTTTATGGTAAGTAATTTTATTTATTATCCATAGATAAAAAAAAATGCGTACAAATTTGAATATTGTTTGAGTTAATTAAGTCAATTTGGTTACGTTTCACAAATTGAATTTCAAAAAGGTTGTGCGATGTACATGGTCCCTTCATTTCTTTTGTTATTAATTGTTGCATGTTTTGAGACGTATAAAAATAAAACTTTCATTTTGAACAAGAATGATTTTGGATAAAAAAATTGAATTTTAGAATAACATATACACACACGCACATTAATATTCAAACTTTTAAATATATCAGAGGGTTCATGGTTGTGTAAATATCGTGGAATCGATTAAAAATTACTTTTTTTACAGTTGTAAATTGATTACATAAGTTTATATTCATTTTTCCATTTTACATATGGTTAAATTTGTAAATGGGTTGCATTAATGCGACCATTACAGTAATTAAAAAGTAAAGTAAATCATTTTTATAGTGCATAGGTTGATATATATTCATTAATCAATAAAATTTGTCTGAGTAACGTAAATAAATATATATTGAATGTTTGATTAATTGATTGGTTGATTGTTAATTGATTGATTGAGTTAATGTAGTGTGCACATATATTAGCATAAAATGAATGTTTTTAATATGGAATTTAATAACGTAAATATATGTATATTTGGGTTTATTGATATAATTTAATCGGAGCAAGTTTTGGAATGTGGACCCAAAAGGTTTGTTTATAGGAAATAGGCGGTCCCTTCATTTACTTTACATTTACTATCACCTTGCAATCTCTCTCTTTTCGTTTTCAAGTAGTCTAATAATTAAACTGCTCATTCATTTCTTATAAATTAATGGTTGCTTCATTTGATTTATTTATAATTAATAATTTCCACATTCTTTTCATTTGTTTCTCCTTTATTCGTTTGCTCTTTTTAAATGCTTTACCTGAAGTTTTTTCCTTTTTTTTTTCGTTTTTAATGCGAACATCCAAATTAATATGCATGCCCTCTAATTAGCATTTACTATTTTCTGTTTCAAAAGTTTATTTTGCTTATGCATCATTAGTTCTTGTAGCCTCCTTTCATTCACAATTCTTGAAGCTTCATATTTAAAACGGAAGATTTATTTTTATCTTTATTGATATATTTATTCCTTTAGTTTACATCTTTCAACACTACATTTTAGGGCTATTCATATTTTTACTTTATTTCAATTCCTAGTTTGTTTATATATACCTTATTAGCTTTTTATTTTTTTTCCATCTTCATTCCTGTAGCCTCATTTCTAATCTCAACTTCCGTAGCTTCCATATAAAATTTTCATCTTATTTCTTTTCACTCTTCACCTTCCTCATTCCCTTTTTTTAATCTCCTTCTTCTCTTTTTTTTTGCTTCATTTTTATGCTTTTTTTTATTCTTCTTCAAATCTTCTTCTTTTTCAAAGCTTCCTTTTCTTTTTCAATTTTTCATCTCTTTAAATTTTCTTCTTCTTTTCCAAGCATTCTTCTTTTTCCAAATCCTTTTCTTCATATCTAGATCTATACAAACTTCTCTGTCTCTTCCAAAACATTCCAAAAAAAAAAGATTAAGATAGCAAGGAAATAAATCAAAAGGAGGAAGTAGTAGCGGATTCAAATCCGACTAGACAAGGGAAATCCAAAAGGTGAGTGTTTAAACTCACTCACGAAATACTAAAATTTTGTTGCAAGTTAAACTAGGTCATATAGTGATAAATTTTTGATTGTTGGTTTGGAATATTTATAAATATTTAATTGAATAGCTAAATTCCAATATGTGATGACTAATAATTACTGTGACATGTTATTGGATTGGTTGATTTGTTGAATTGATTGATTTGAATGTTGAATGGATTGTGCTTGAATGTATATTTGTTCATTTATTTGATATATCCTTGTTATCACCCTATAGTTTATTGTAATTATTTAAATTTTCATATTGGTAATTTGCACACTAAATAAGGATGTAAAACCCATGAATTTCAAGTATTTACATCAAAGGAAAAACAGTATGTTTAGATTTACTATTTGAACCATAAAAATGATTTTGGGAAGTAAACTGTGGTTACCTTACTTGAAAGTTTTCAAAATTAAATTTTGAAACATTGGGAAGTTTCCAAAAAACTGAATATTGAAACTTTGGAACATTTTTATAAGTCAAATCTCTAAAACTATGAAATTTAACTGGGAATTGTTCTGTAAATTTGAAATTTACTAGAATGGATCTATTGTGAAATCCATTTTATTTTGAATATGGAAATAATAACATTTTCAGAAATTTGAACCTTCAAAAAATGTAGTTATCTGCATTCCTTATTTCATATACTTTTGATTTAATTTGCATAAGAATTTTAGTTCTGACTCGAGTGTATTATCTTCCTTTATGCTTGGGTCATCCTGAGTTTTTCAGCATTGAAGACTATTTCTGGTGGACGAAGACGAAGATTCAGTATATTATTTCTATTTATTATTTCGCTACATTCTGTGTTCCGCTGCATTATTGGTTATTTATGATATACGTATAACTCTGATTTGAATTTGTAAAAGTGTAATCAAATGTTATTTATAAAACAGCCTCATGAACTGTTTATTTGCTTATTATATTTTGTCGTTACGCTGTGAGATTCTGTATTTTGTTTTTCTCTTTCCTTTTTTTTCTTATTTACCTCATTAACAATCCTCCCTTTTGAATGATTTGATTCTGACATGTGTGGTTTATTATTGATTTGAACCATCCAAAAGGGTGTGTCGTTACAGTTGGTATCAGAGCTTAGGTTTAGACATACCTTAGCCTGTTTGGGGTTAACTCATTAGAGATAGGGTAGTAATACCCTAGAATGAGTTGTCTGAGTGTATATATGAGAGCGCGTATTTGTTAGTGTTATACATGTTTTATATAAATTTTGAAATGAAATTATTTTTCCTAATATTATATGGTATATATAAAGGAATTAATTTTTAAGACTAGTATAGTTATTTTGATGTGTTTGATTTATGAAATGGTAATATTTAATTATTATCATTTTGTTGACTTGTTGTATTTAATCAAATTACAAACATTGGTTAATTATTGTTGATTGAATTAATGGACTAAACACGAGTTTAATAATGGTGCATTAAAGAGAATAAAATGAATAATTAGGATATTTGTTTATGAAATTGAAATGTTGATGTGAATTTTGTTGTTTGTTGACATGTAGTTTCACATATTTGAAAAAATGGAATATTTGGATATTTTGGATAATCGACACCCTTTTGTATTAATATATGAGTGGAAATTGATAATTAGGTTGAATTATATAGTTGAATTGATAACCATAATTTGAAAGCAAGTAAAATAAGGTTTAATTTGTTATATCTATTGTAACGCCCCACCCCGAGATCCACCTTAGTAAAGAGAATTAACGAGTAATTCCGTCTACTAAAGCGGAGAATAGGGCTGGTTAAGGGCGATCATCTATAATTTTGTCTTAAACATCTATTGAATACGTCGATAAATGCAATATAACTTTTTTTCAACTCAAGTGGATCGACATACCCAATAAATGCTTAATCCAAAACAATAGGTGGTTAACGGATCTATCAGAACAAAATACAATAACTGAATGTAAATCACATAACAGAATAGTAACCAACATCATATATATACATATACACTGATACATGTTTAGTACAATACAATATGATTACAATAAAGGTGGTACTCGACCACACCATAAATATCGAATCAAATATAACTACATCAGAGTATGCGAAAGAACAAAAACTACTCAAGAGAAAGAAGAGCTGATATCCAACATCAAGTTCAAGCTAAGTCCAATAGATGATACCTGAAACAACTCGGTCTGACCCGAGTGAAAACACATGGGTCAGGCTAGCTAAAATTATCAGTTAAACAGAATAATCAATAAGGATAATTAGGTGAAAGCTATGGTATCCTTTTTCATAAAGGATGCCATGCCCTCAACAGGGTTTCAACATCATATGAAAGGACGACATCTCTTCTTGGCAAGTAGGAGAGATAATGATGATAAAGTCATACTTAAGTGGCGTAACAGACACTTAAGCAAATGGATCATCGGCGAACAAAATTTTAAAGATAAGATTCAAAAAACATCGCTTTCGCCTCGTATCAACGGCGGTATAAAAGAATATGGATAATGACTTCAAATGAATCAACTATCTTCTTAGAAGTGGTTGTCAAAATAACAATACATCAAAGGAACATATCCTTCATACATAGAATAAAACGCATATGGATGTACCTCATCTCATTGGCACATCCCAAGGATCATTCATGGAAATATAAAACCCAATCATAAAAGAAGCATCATACTTATTCATACCTAATCTCATCGGTTTGAATATAGATACGTCTCAAATCCATCACTAAAACTTATTATCAAAAAAAAATCTTATGATCATTTACACCTCATCTCATCGGTATAAATATAAATACATCTCAAATCCACTATTAAAACTCCTTATAAAAGAATTTCCATAATTTATACCTCATCTCATTGATATAAATATAGATTGCCTCAAATCCATCTTGATAGAACCCGGAAAGAGTTCAAAACATCGTATTCGAAATCACCATAAAACCATGTATATAAATAAGCCCTTTTCTTACATAAGGCTATAATAGAGCATCATCATCAAAACAGTGAAAACGAAACATCTATACTTCATGGAAAACAGCACGTGCTTTACATCTTGACTAGTACTAGTAATTTGGTACCATACATCGTGATGACTTGGGGTCACATAACATCATAACATCGTGATTGACTAGTCGGAACATCTTGATGACACCCAGTCACAAATCCGAGTAAAAACATCGTGAACATCATGGTGACTCCAATCGTACTCGGCCTAGTACTAGTAACATTTTGAATGTGTCTCAACTAATCGAATAGGAACCCAAAAGATGAGAACTATATCCCATACTATACGTTCTCCCCTAATGTTTTACTAATCGTTAGTTGGTTCCACATTAGAAAACATCATAAAACATCAGAACCATCATAAAACTCACTCTGTCTCATCTCATCGGCGAGTTAATATAATACCATACTCATCTCTTCTCATCAACGAGTAATGGTTCCATCGTGACTTGTCTCAT
The DNA here is from genome assembly GCA_030765085.1 of Allium cepa. NCBI lineage: Eukaryota > Viridiplantae > Streptophyta > Magnoliopsida > Asparagales > Amaryllidaceae > Allium > Allium cepa. The sequence continues at coordinate 626,384,604 of CM060940.1, read as the reverse complement.
TTCATCGACAAGTAAAAATCATCATAACTATCTTAACTTCATAAATCATCATAAACGTCTTAACTTCATGAATTCTTCATAAATAGACTTACCTCGTCACATCGGTAAGTAAAACAACATCATGACGGTTATTTGTAATCATAATTCTCCAAAAGGAAAATTTTCGTCTTTGTCGCCTCATCTCATCAGCGATTGTAAAAACATCAAGATTGGTTCGTCATCGAACGTACTCAAAAAGAGTAATTCTCCAACCAATAATGTTCGTTAAAATTTGGCAACTTCTAAATCATCTCAAAATAATAATTCAAATTAGTTTCGGTCGTAGAAGTCCGATATTAAGCGATAAAGCAAGAACACATGTCTCATACTATATATCCTTACTAAATAGTTTAATTCTCATTCTTATACATCCGAAAGGAAAAAAAATAGTTTATGATCTTTGCGCAATAATTTACTAAGGAAACCGGTTTTTTTTTTCTAATAAATTTTTAGAAACCAAAGAAATCCTTTTATTAAAATTCTACTTTTTATATAAAATAAATATAGTATATATACTTTTATTATATAGAAATACTCCTAAAAATATTTAAAATAAAATATTTAATACTATAATTACCAAGCCAGATCATGCATATACGTGTTCATGGATGCAAAATAATTTTCAAGTGGTTTGAAAACAATAAGTGCGCTAACAACATGGAACAAAACACAGGACAGCGGATAAAATCCGCTATTTTGAACTAGAAAACATTAAAAAAAATTAATACACTCTGAATGAAAGTTGTTGTATATAATTCATGCTTTCCAGAATGACCAAGATCATCGAATTTGGATCAATGGTTCAAAAGTTATGACCATTTTACTAAAAACATCAAACTTGGCCTGAACTTATGTATTTACAAGACAGTGATAAACAATTGCAAAAATAGCATAGATAACTTCAAAATCAGGCAAAATGAATAAAACAAAAGTCGTAGCTAATATTCTAGGTTTTCCAGATTGACCAAGATCATCTAATTCTGATCATTGGTTCAAAAGTTATGATCATTTTACTAAAAACATCAAACTTAGCCTGAACTTATGCATTTGCAGGACAGCGACCAACAATTGCAATTTTAGCATAGAAAACTTCGAAATCAGGCAAAACTAATAAAACAAAAGTTGTAGTTTAGTTTCTAAGCTTTCTGAAACATTAAAAATTACTGAATTCCGATAAGAATTGTAAAAGTTACGGATAAAACAATTCTGAGATTTGAATTTCACAACTTCTGTCATTTTGTCTCGAGACAGCGATAAACAATCACAATTTTGGCCAAGATAACATCGAAATTTTGGAAAAATCAAAACATAAAAGTTTTAGAACAAAGTCTGTGCTTTCTGGAACATCTAAATTTATCGAAATCGGTTGAGGAACGAAGAAGTTATGGCCAATTTAGTTTCAGCCTTAAGCACAGAGCTAATATTGGTTTTGCTCTCGGGATTATAGTAGAAAAATTAAATTTTGACATAGCTAACATCCAAATTACAGAAAACACAAAACATAAAAGTTGTAGCACATGAAATAATCTTTTCGGAACATCTAAAATATTCAAAATTGGATCAAAAACGAGAAAGTTATGGCTAATTTACTTTCAGCTTCAGTAATTCACTGATTATGACATATTGATCATATAAAAAGCTAGGGTTTGTGAGTTTTACACTCACCTTGCCTTCATGAAGATTAAACTACGATTTTGATGCAAAAGATTGAAGCTTTGAAGGAGAATTGACCATTAAAACCTGTAAAATCTCAAAAAGCAGACATGCAAACAAAGATAGAGAAGGAATTAATTGATTTACATTTCAAACTTGATTTTTGATGGAGAAAAAGGTTTTAAAATATAGATTACCTGAGTTTAGAACTTAGATTTGCATTTTTAATCATCAATTTCCTAATTTATTTGAATTATTAGGGCATGGAATAAGAAAGGAAGAAGGCTGTCATTTTCTTACTTCTGAAATTTTACAGAGAGGAATGGAAATAAACGTACAGGAGCTTCTCTTTCTTTTTCATTCTTAGATGAATAGGCTAAGTGATAGGATTAGTTAATGAACTTAAGCCCACAAAAGAAAATAGCTTTCAGTTAATAATTTAATCACTGACATATTAACAATATATGTTAACAAATGTACTCAACATTACTTCAAGTTTCTCTCTTTTAAAAAAAATTATGAAACATTGTACTCATGATAATTAAGATGTTTTGCACTTAAATAAAATATTATTTATATTATTAAAACATTTTGTTATCATATTTCTCTATTTCAAAGTAAATGGCAATTTACATTTTTAATTACAAAACCCATTATAATTAACATTAAACATTACACAAAAATCACATTCTTGTGTAATTAAATTCTACCAATCATTTCAAACTTAATTTTATACTCAAATTATACTTTTAAACTCAATTCCATCATTATATTCAATGTATCTCATTTTAAAATTAATTATTTCTTTTAAAGATCATTAAAAGAAGTAAGTAGCAATAATTAACATAAAAATTGCAATATCTCTAAATTAAACTCATTTCCTCAATCTTTTAACTCAAATCATCTTAATAAAGTTTTCAAAATTCCATTTTCTCATTTTATCCTCAAATATATTGTTTATTCCCAATAAATAATTTAAATTCCTCTTTAATTATTAATTTACACTATTAAATTATAACTGTCGTTATAATTTAATATTTTCAGGTAATCGCTAAAACCAGGGTTGTTACAGACTCCTCCCCTTACAAAAATTGCGTCCCCACAATTTTCTAAAGAAAGAGTTGTAAAAACATAAAAGATACAATCATCGAAGGATAAAGACAAGCTCGAATTCCAAACCATTCATACTCTCAATATAGAATGGTAGAAAGAAATAAGGAAAAACTCACTTGGTTAATCCAATGGACCATCAAATGCTAATATAGTAATTAGCAAACCATCGAATTTTCCAAGTAACTCGAAAGAACTTCAAAGATATCCCGTCTTCGAATCAAAACTCAATAAGATGCTCAACAATTAATCAATCGAAAATGATTGATTTCACAAAACTCTACGAATAGAGTCGGGATCAAACTCACTTAAATCCGAACTCTAAGCAATAAAAATGATCATCAACACAATTTTCCGCATAATAATACGGAAAGAGCATCCTCACAGCAAGGATAGACTTAATAGACAAGATAGATAAATCACACAAAATGGCTTCTCACGAGGCAACCAAACTCGAATGACCGCAAAAATGCACGTCATCATCAATAGCACAAGAATAGAGTGAACTCAAGAACAAGAATATAAGCTCAAATTACTTTTCAATCCAAGATATTTAGATTTTTTTTCTCAACATCTTTTAAATTTTAAATCTCAATTTTCAACATTTGAAAATTTTCAAACTCTTTACTATATTACTTAGTAAATAATTTAAAACTCAAATTAAAAGTCCAAAATTTATTCTCTTACTTCAAAATTAATTTCCAAAGAATTTGTAAATCCATAATAATATTCTTCAAAATAAATTAAGGGTTTAAATTCTCTTTACTCTTTTTTTATTAAACCACTTAAAAAGCTTAAAACAATCTTCAAATCCTCTTATAACTCTTCTCTTAAAACATCCAATGTATATAATATAAATTCTAAAATCTCAAAATGTACTTTCAATAAAGTATAGCTCAATAATTTTCTCACATATTCTCATCTGTATAATTTCAAATAAATATATAAATAAATGGCATTGCCTCGCAATTGAATCTCTAATAAATTGATATGTCTGTTGGCTGCAGAGTCGATCAAACGATCAAAACTGCCTCGCCACTCTGATACTCATCTCTAAAATCAATGGCTGCAATTACCATTCAAAAATAAATTTAATATTTAATCTCAAAAATTATTTTCAAAATCTCAATTTTTAAAACACAAACCATTGTGACTGATTGCCTTATTATAGCATTTAGGAGATTCCTATCGATAACGTTGATCAGGCATATCGACTAGAACTCTTAACTACTCGATGGACAACCCAACACTCTCAAATTATTTCCATAAAAGAAATACTACTCATGTAAATATATTCTCAAAATATTCTTTGATTTTTTTATCTTAAAACTCCAATTTCTCTTTTTAAAACTCATATAGATAGCTTCAAAAACTCAAACCAAAGAACATTGAGAGAATGCATCGAGATATTCCTAGAATATGCGATTCACAAAAACAACAGAAGGAGATGGAGTGTTCGTCAACTCCTACAAGACGACGATCCACTCTCGGAAATAATCAAGACAAAAGATAGGCAAGATATTCTTCTCGAAGGAGAAGAAGCACACAAACAACAAGTCATTACTTCAAACAAAGTAATGCTACAAAGGATAACACCGATTGAGTATCCGAAAAGGATAACTCAAAGAAACTGAATGATAAACTCAATCAAACTTGAACAATCTAGAAACTCACCTCATTCGTTAGTGGATGTCCTCGTGGAAGGATAACCGAAGAGCTAAGAGCCAGGAATAAGGTTACCTCAACACTCGATTACCCGATTGGATGTCAAATCCAAACAGACTCACAAAACTCAACAAAGTCACCTTGACTGGAATTCGAGATATATCATCAACATCTCGATACTAAAGAGTGAATACAAAAACTTCAGAATCATCATTAACATTCCAAAGTGATAGAAATAATAACCCAATCAAATTAGGATGCCTAAATAAATATAGGATCCTATAACACAAAGGATTGGACTTAGCCTCATATAAGCCAATCCAACTCAAATCAAATACATCTCAAGAGAGCAAGTAATAAACAGTTACTCATAAAAGCAACATCAAATAGAAATCTTAGAATGCTCACAACAATCCAATCGTTGTGGATCCCTTCAATAGGATTCACAAACTCTCAAAGGAATGCAACAAGAATACTTAAAGAAATCAATCAGCTCCATCGATATGAACTCGCTCGTATCAACAAAAATGAGAATAGAATAATCCCAAATAAGATTTTATATAAGATAAGATGACATCAAACTCTATTATGGAATACTACGGAATACAATATGTCTATATTCCTAGACATATTCCATCTTAACAATCCCAAAACTCAAAAAAGAATCAAGACTCGATTTGAAAGCAAGCTCGAATAAAGAACAATGATTCACTCGTATTGTACTTCGATGTATCATGATATATGTATTGTTCTGTGTTTATTCTACTTTGTTTTGGCCACAGCTCTGATACCAAGCTGTAACGTCCCACCCCGAGACTCACCTTAGTAAAGAGAATTAACAAGTAATTCCGTCTAATAACGCGGAGAATAGGGCTGGTTAAGGGCGACCATCTATAATTTTGTCTTAAACGTATACTGAATACGTCGATAAATGCAATAACTGAATGTAAATCACATCACAGAACAGTAACCAACATCATATATATACATATACACTGATACATGTTTAGTACAATACAATATGAATACAATAAAGGTGGTACTTGACCACACCATAAATATCGAATCAAATATAACTACATCAGAGTATGCGAAAGAACAAAAACTACTCAAGAGAAAGAAGAGCTGATATCCAACATCAACTTCAAGCTAAGTCCAATAGATGATTCCTGAAACAACTCGGTCTGACCCGAGTGAAAACACACTGGTCAGGCTAGCTAAAATTATCAGTTAAACAGAATAATCAATAAGGATAATTAGGCGAAAGCTATGGTATCCTTTTTCATAAAGGATGCCATGCCCTCAACAGGGTTTTAACATCATATGAAAGGACGACATCTCTTCTTGGCAAGTAGGAGAGATAATGATGATAAAGTCATACTTAAGTGGCGTAATAGACACTTAAGCAAATGGATCATCGGCGAACAAAATTTTAAAGATAAGATTCAAAAAACATCGCTTTCGCCTCGTATCAACGGCGGTATAAAAGAATATGGATAATGACTTCAAATGAATCAACTATCTTCTTAGAAGTGGTTGTCAAAATAACAATACATCAAAGGTACATATCCTTCATACATAGAATAAAACGCATATGGATGTACCTCATCTCATTGGCACATCCCAAGGATCATTCATGGAAATATAAAACCCAATTATAAAAGAAGCATCATACTTATTCATACCTAATCTCATCGGTATGAATATAGATACGTCACAAATCCATCACTAAAACTTATTATCAAAAAAAAAATCTCATAATCATTTACACCTCATCTCATCGGTATAAATATAAATACATCTCAAATCCACTATTAAAACTCCTTATAAAAGAATTTCCATAATTTATACCTCATCTCATTGATATAAATATAGAATGCCTCAAATCCATCTTAATAGAACCCGTAAAGAGTTCAAAACATCATATTCGAAATCACCATAAAACCATGTATATAAATAAGCCTTTTTCTTACATAAGGCTATAATAAAGCATCATCATCAAAACAGTGAAAACGAAACATCTAAACTTCATGGAAAACAGCACGTGCTTTACATCTTGACTAGTACTAGTAATTTGGTACCATACATCGTGATGACTTGGGGTCACATAACATCATAACATCGTGATTGACTAGTCAAAACATCTTGATGACACCCAGTCACAAGTCCGAGTAAAAACATCGTGGTGATTGGAGTTGGGTAACAACATCGTGAACGTCGTGGTGACTCCAATCGTACTCGGTCTAGTACTAGTAACATCTTGAATGTGTCTCAACTATTCGAATAGGAACCCAAAAGGTGAGAACGTATATCCCATACTATACGTTCTCCCCTAATGTTTTACTAATCGTTAGTTGGTTCCACATTAGAAAACATCATAAAACATCAAAACCATCATAAAAATCACTCTGCATCATCTCATCGGCGAGTTAATATAATACCATACTCATCTCTTCTCATCAACGAGTAATGGTTCCATCATGACTTGTCTCATTTCATCGACAAGTAAAAATCATCATAACTATCTTAACTTCATAAATCATCATAAACGTCTTAACTTCATGAATACTTTATAAATAGACTTACCTCGTCTCATCGGTAAGTAAAACAACATCATGACGGTTATTTATAATCATAATTCTCCAAAAGGAAAATTTTCGTCTTTTTCGCCTCATCTCATCAGCGATTGTAAAAACATCAAGATTGGTTCGTCATCGAACGTACTCAAAAAGAGTAATTCTCCAACCAATAATGTTCGTTAAAATTTGGCAACTTCTAAACCATCTCAAAATAATAATTCAAATAAGTTTCGGTCGTAGAAGTCCGATATTAAGCGATAAAGGAAGAACACATGTCCCATACCATATATCCTTACTAAATCGTTTAATTCTCATTCTTATACGTCCGAAAGGAAAAAAATAGTTTATGATCTTTGCGCAATAATTTACTAAGGAAACTGGTTTTTTTAAATAAATTTTTAGAAACCCAAAGAAATCCTTTTATTAAAATTCTACTTTTTATATAAAATAAATATAGTATATATACTTTTATTATATAGAAATACTCTTAAAAATATTTAAAATAAAATATTTAACACCATAATTACCAAGCCAGATCATGCATATACGTGTTCATGGATGCAAAACAGTTTTCAAGTAGTTTGAAAACAATAAGTGCGCTAACAACATGGAACAAAACACAGGACAGCGGATAAAATCCGCTATTTTGAACTAGAAAACATTAAAAAAAATTAATATACTCTGAATGAAAGTTGTTGTATATAATTCATGCTTTCCAGAATGACCAAGACCATCGAATTTGGATCAACGGTTCAAAATTTATGACCATTTTACTAAAAACATCAAACTTAGCCTGAACTTATGTATTTACAAGACAGTGATAAACAATTGCAAAAATAGCATAGATAATTTCAAAATCAGGCAAAATGAATAAAACAAAAATCAAATCTTGGTTTCTAAGATTTCCAGATTGACCAAGATCATTGAATTCCGATCAACGGTTCAAAAGTTATGATCATTTTACTAAAAACATCAAACTTAGCCTGAACTTATGCATTTGCAGGACAACGACCAACAATTGCAATTTTAGCATAAAAACTTCAAAATCAGGCAAAATGAATAAAGCAAAAGTTGTAGCTTAGTTTCTAAGATTTCCAGAACATTAAAATTACCGAATTCCGATAAGAATTGTAAAAGTTATGGATAAAACAATTCTAAGATTTGAATTTCACAACTTCTGTCATTTTGTCTCGGGACAGCGATAAACAATCATAATTTTGGCCAAGATAATATCGAAATTTTGGAAAACTCAAAACATAAAAGTTTTAGAACAAAGTCTAAGCTTTCTGGAACATCTATTTTATCGCAATCGGTTGAGGAACGAAGAAGTTATGGCCAATTTAGTTTCAGCCTTAAGCACAGAGCTAATATTGGTTTTGCTCTCGGGATTACAGTAGAAAAATTCAATTTTGACATAGCTTACATCCAAATTACAGAAAACACAAAACATCAAAGTTGTAGCACATGAAATAAACTTTCCGAAACATCTAAAATATTCAAAATTGGATCAAAAACGAGAAAGTTATGGCTAATTTACTTTCAGCTTCAGTAATTCACTGATATGACATATTGATCATATAAAAAGCTAGGGTTTGTGTGTTTTACACTCACCTTTCCTTCATGAAGATTAAACTACGATTTAGATGCAAAATATTGAAGCTTTGAAGGAGAATTGACAATTAAAACCTGTAAAATCTCAAAAAGCAGACATGCAAACAAAGATAGAGAAGGAATTAATTGATTTACATTTCAAACTTGATTTTTGATGGAGAAAAAGGTTTTAGAATATAGATTACCTGAGTTTAGAACTTAGATTTGCATTTTTAATCATCAATTTCCCAATTTATTTTAATTATTAGGGCATGGAATAAGAAAGGAAGAAGACTGCCATTTTCTTACTTCTGGAATTTTACAGAGAGGAATGGAAATAAACGTACATGAGCTTCTCTTTCTTTCTCATTCTTAGATGAATAGGCTAAGTTATAGGATTAGTTAATGGATTTACGCCCAACAAAAAAAATAGCTTTTAGTTAATAATTTAATAACTCAACATACGAACAATATATGTTAACAAATGTACTCAACATTACTTCCAGTTTCTCTCTTTTAAAAAAAATTATGAAACATTGTACTCATGATAATTAAGATGTTTTGCACTTAAATAAAATATTATTTATATTATTAAACCATTTTGTTATCATATTTCTCTATTTCAAAGTAAATGGCAATTTACATTTTTAATTACAAAACCCATTATAATTAACATTAAAAATTACACAAAAATCACATTCTTGTGTAATTAAATTCTACCAATCATTTCAAACTTAATTTTATACTCAAATTATACTTTTAAACTCAATTCCATCATTATATTCAATATATCTCATTTTAAAATTAATTATTTCTTTTAAAGATCATTAAAAGAAGTAAGTAGCTATAATTAACATAAAAATTGCATTATCTCTAAATTAAACTCATTTCCTCAATCTTTTAACTCAAATCATCTTAATAAAGTTTTCAAAATTCTATTTTCTCATTTTATCGTCAAATATATTATTTATTCCCAATAAATAATTTAAATTCCTCTTTAATTATTAATTTACACTATTAAATTATAACTGTCGTTATAATTTAATATTTTCAGGTAATCGCTAAAACCAGGGTTGTTCCATCTATGTTTAGTAAATGAATGGAATTGGGGTATACATTCTTTGCATGAAATGTAATAATATACAAGTGTGTACTTAAGACTTTGGATCTTTAAATTGAAATTGTGATTAAGGAAATGTTGTAAATACGGTTAAATTGGAAAAATATGTTTATAAACTTAATTAACATTTACGAAACATGTTGTAAATAAATTTAAAGGTAAAGGTGAAACTAAATGGAATAAGCAATATTAATTAAAAGTGAAATGATTTCAAATAAAGCCATGACTTGTAAATTGTTATGAAATAAATAGATGTTGCAATAAATGGTTATAGATAAAGTTGTGATAACTTTAAACTCAGACAATATCTTATAAAAAGGAATTAAGTTTTATAAATTGGTCGTAAAGAAATTCCTTATGAAATGATTTGCAAATAAATTAGTTTTAAATGAAAAATATTACATGTGAAATGAATGAAATTTAAATTAAAGAGAAATATAAGCAATATTATGAGAATAGATATATTAATGTTTATATTAAATGGAGAAATTCTGTGAAACAAATACTAAAGTATGAAGTGATATTTGTGTTAATCGATGAGATTAAAAATGAATTTAATTGAAATGAAATTGTGATGAAACAAATTGGAATAATTACATAAGTTGTATGTATATTATTTTATTCGCAAAATTAATTTAATTCGGATTTGAGTACACAAGTTTTATGTGAATTACATCACTTCGTGTTAAGATTTTTCATTCGATTCTTGATGGCGAATATTTGATATCGATTTTTGGTTTGATTATAGAATTCTCCATCATAGTATATGGCTATGCAAGGAGAATGATGGTTTCTAGTCAATAAACCATATCGAAGTCCGCATTATGGAAGTTGAATGGACAATGCTAGTTCGAAAGCTAACTTGTGTGATCGAGCGAGTGATCGAATGTGAAGTTGCGAAATGATGACATACGTACATCTTATGTTCTAATATTATTGATATGCTTTGGCGCTGAAATTGAAAGTTGTAGGGTTGGATATCTTCATAATTTAAATTGGAATTTTTTTCTATGCAAAACTACTATTGATTTAAAACCATTTTTACAAAACTATTTCTTTTATTTTTCTTATAAAAACTATCTTATTCTATTTTATTTACCAAACTATTTTATAAACTATTTCACAAAACTATTTTATGTACAAAACTATTTTACAAACTATTTTACACAACCGTTTTATATACAAAAATACATAACTATTCTAAATTCAAAACCTTTTTAAACCAAAGATGTTCAATTCTATATGGCTTTTCATATAGCGAAATTTATTTTGGAAATTTTTATTCTTGTATAAGATGGACTTTGTATAAGTACAAGTGATTTTGAAACAGTTGATTTTGGAAGGTATTCGATCTGAAGAGATAAAATTTATATATAACAGAATTTATATAAGAATGATTTGATATATTCGAGATTATTGATTTGGAAAGTATTCGATTTGAAAATGGAATCCTATATATAATGGACTTATATAAGTATGATATTTGAAAGTGATTTGAAAAGGTACTATATGATATATATATATATATATATATATATATATATATATATATTTTCGAAGTAAAGATATGGAAAGTGCCTTCTGTTTGATATCCGCTTTATGGCCACATCGTGGATTCATTCTATCGATATTATTCTCTCCTATTTTTCGTTTTCCAGATGTAATACTCGAGTGTTCCCACCGTGGCGTAACCCATGGTTTTTTTCTCTCGAGACTGCATAGCGCAATTGCCTGGCTGAGTCTGGCCTAGGGGTACGGATTGTTTCCTGGGGGATCCAGGCGTAACCATTGTGTATCCTGCAATCTGTGTATGTCGCGAATAGTTGCGAAACTGCCTGGCTGAGACAGCCTAGGGGTACGGATTGTTTCCTGGGGGATCCAGGCGTAACCATTGTGTATCATGCACTCTACTAGTCATCATGGCGTAACTCACAGGGCTGAGAAAGCTTACGAATACGGATTGTTTCCTGGGGGATCCAGGCGTAACCATTGTGTATCTGCGAACCATGGTCGGACAAAGGTTTTGGTTCGGTTGTTTTTTTTGGATTTTACTTTCCATATCTGTTTTAAAGGTTTTTTAAGTATTTTCACTAGGCGTTGAAACAAGTCTACTAAGTACTTGAAGAATTCTAGCTTTGCACCTGATCAACGCATGGCCAGAGTCTGCAAGAACGAGGATAAACTTGTTGTAACATCGAGCTATAAAAGTATTTTCGAAAGGAAAATTTATTTCGATACAATAGTATTTTATTATAAAAGAATTATTATAAAGGTATTTATTATAAAAGTATTTTTCCCAACAAAGAAATTTTGAATTAATATTTGAAATTTAAAATTTATGGTTTGATTTAACGATTCGTGCCCGATACTATTCTTTTGAATTTGCCTTATCTGCTCAGCTTTAGTTGTTCACCTATATTCTGTTTCCAGAATCTACCTTCCTTTCCTTTTTGAATATAATCTTTAAAATATTTTTTATTTATACACTACATGGTTTAATAGAAAATTATAAATATTTTGGAAGTTATTAATTAAATCAAAATATTTAAAGCAAATGATTATTGATTTATTAATAATGTTTGCAAAGTGTCTTGAGGTAAATTAATAAATTTATGAATTATGGATTTAATGCTTTCAAATAACTTCCTTGTAAATATAACTAATGATGTGAATAACTGTTTCCAGATAGTTTTCATATATTTATAAAGGTGTCATTTAAACATATAAATGTTACTTATAAAGGAAGCAGGAAATTTTACAAATGGGTTTTGAAAAATTTTAAAGTACTAAAGATAATTGAATTGAAAATGAAGCTTTCAAATGAATATTGCAAGTAAAATTTATATAAGTTTCTTTGAATATAGAATCTAAAGATATTATATAAATGGGAAAAAAATTGATTTGCGAAGTTTATTTATAGCAATATACTTGACAAATAAATTTGAATCCCTATGTTGGAAGTATAGTTTGAAATATTTACTTGATTTCAAAGTACTAATAGTAAAGTTTATAGGTTTATTTACTATTTAAATTTTGTATTAGAATATCCATTTTGAAACAAGTGTTTAAATTAATTATGAAGGTATGAAATTTTATACTTTGATTTAGAAATTTAATGTAGATTTGAGTATACTATTAGTGTCAGTTTAATAATATTGAGTTTATACTTATTTTAAAAATAATGAGTCTAATAAATTTTTTGGATTTAAGGAACCCTATTTTAAAGCTTATTATAATGTTTGATATAAATTTCTAACATTGTTTTAGACTTTTGAAAAATCTTTGCATAATGCTTTGAGGATGTTTTAAATATATCTTATATTTTTACTAAGTGAATGAGGTTAAATGTTTTAACTAAATTTTTAGATATGTTGAAATATTTCTTTTCTCTTCAAGGGAAAATACCAAAAAAACTTAAATTTTTATTCAATAACCGAATGGAGTTATTTTCAAATTTATACTAAATTTAAATATGTAAGTTAAATTTTTTATAAATTGATCATTTTGAATAAAATATTTCAAACTCCTCGATTCCTTCTTGTTCCTTTTCGAGGACGAAAAAGTTTTGAATGGGGGAGACTGTAATATCCCATATTTTGATAATTAAAAATATTAAATTTAATAAGGTTTTGGGGTTTAATATTGTCAGAAATTAAAATTTATGATTTATTAAATTGAATCTTATTAGACTTGAAATTTTGACTTTAAGATAAATCTTAAAACAAATAATTTAATGAGATAAAACATATAATTGGCTAATATTGATTGAATGTAATTGACTACTATACTATGTTAACGTAATTTCAATCAATTTAAATAATAAAGGTTAATAAGGAATAGAATAAATGATGTATACATTGATGTAATCTTATTAATTGCAATTGGTTTTAATATGGAGTATGAAATCAATTATTTTGTACGTAAATTTATTAACCTTTGTTTGTAAAGAATAAGTTAATAGATATAGATTATTAACGTATAACCATTGTTTCATTTATTTTCTTGTTATTAAATCGGTTAGAAATTTATTTGGTAATTAATAGATAATTAACGTAATTAAAATATTACAATTGATATAAGAAGAAACGTTAACTGTTGAGTGGTGAGTGTAAAACTTATGTCAATCAATTGCATAAGGGAATAGTTGATTTAATAATATGAATGTAAATCAAAATAAAAGGATTTGTTTGAAATTAAAATATATAATAAACAGGTTTTATTACATTTGTAATTAAATGATGGAATTAAATTAGTATATAGATATTGGGTTTAACTTAGAAAATTGGATTTCAAAGGAAACAATTGGATTAATTATCTTCCCTGTATTGGTGTATGTTTTGAGATTTAATCATTGTAGGTAATAGTAGTTATATCTTGCCATTAATAAGAGATAGAAGTAAAGGGTAATTAATTAATGATATGTGCAACATATGTTTTATGTTAAAAATATAATGAGAATTTCATTGAGAAATATGACGTTCAAATTGTAAGCGCTTAAATTTGGTACAAATATAATGATAATATGAAACTAATTGATAAAGAAATGATGTGGTTGTGCGAAGTATTATTTCTGTGACTCTTTAATGGGATAATCTTTAAATATAAGTTGGTTTAATAAAAAGAACATTTATTATCAAATGAAATGGATCTTTCATTTGTGAATGTAGTTTTAATTTCATTAAAATAAAGAATAGAATGATTGATTTAAAGGAAGAAATATAAGTATATTTGAACTGTGTTTTAGCATATAGATGGATTACAAGAGTGGAAAAATAATTTATTTAAGTATGTTATTTATTTCTCTACTGTATAAGCAACAAATTTATAAATGTTCTTAAATGACTAAAGGAAACAATTATTCTATTTTTCATCCATTTTAGTTGTCTGTTTTGAAATTTAACTTTATAAGTAACTGTAATTAATATAATTGAAATATTTCAATTAGAAGGGAAGAAAACGTTGACTGCAATTAATAGATTTAATAAAAGAATGTTAAACAGAAAGGATGTTTTAATGGAAATAAAAGATCATTTTGGGAAAACCAAATTGAACGTTTTCATTTTTATGGTAAGTAATTTTATTTATTATGCATAGATAAAAAAATTAAATGCGTACAAATTTAAATATTGTTTGAGTTAATTAAGTCAATTTGGTTATGTTTCACAAATTGAATTTGAAAAAGGTTGTGATGTACATGGTCCCTTCATTTCTTTTGTTATTAATTGTTGCATGTTTTGAGACGTATAAAAATAAAACTTTCATTTTGAACAAGAATGATTTTGGATAAAAAAAAATTGAATTTTAGAATAACATATACACACACACGCACATTAATATTCAAACTTTTAAATATATCAGAGGGTTCATGGTTGTGTAAATATCGTGGAATCAATTAGAAATTACTTTTTTTTACAGTTGTACATTGATTACATAAGTTTATATTCATTTTTCCATTTTACATATGGTTAAAATTTGTAAATGGGCTGCATTAATGCGACCATTACAGTAATTAAAAAGTAAAGTAAATCATTTTTGTAGTGCATAGGTTGATATATATTCATTAATCAATAAAATTTGTTTGAGTAACGTAAATAAATATATATTGAATGTTTGATTAATTGATTGGTTGATTGTTAATTGATTGATTGAGTTAATGCAGTGTGCACATATATTAGCATAAAACGAATGTTTTAATATGGAATTTAATAATATAAATATATGTATATTTGGTTTATTGATATAATTTAATTGGAGCAAGTTTTGGAATGTGGACCCAAAAGGTTTGTTTATAGGAAATAGGTGGTCCCTTCATTTACTTTACATTTATTATCACCTTGCAATCTCTCTTTTTTCGTTTTCAAGTAGTCTAATAATTAAACTGCTCATTCATTTCTTATAAATTAATGGTTGCTTCATTTGATTTATTTATAATTAATAATTTCCATATTCTTTTCATTTGTTTCTCCTTTATTCGTTTGCTCTTTTTAAATGCTTTACCTGAAGTTTTTTCCTTTTCTATTTTTTTCGTTTTTAATGCGAACATCCAAATTAATACGCATGCCCTCTAATTAGCATTTACTATTTTCCGTTTCGAAAGTTTATTTTGCTTATGCATCATTAGTTCTTATAGCTTCCTTTCATTCGCAATTCTTGAAGCTTCATATTTAAAACGGAAGATTTATTTTTTATCCTTATTGATATATTTATTCCTTTAGTTTACATCTTTCAACACTACATTTTAGGGCTATTCATATTTTTACTTTATTTCAATTCCTAGTTTGTTTATATATTCCTTATTAGCTTTTCTTTTTTTTTTCCATCTTCATTCCTGTAGCCTCATTTCTAATCTCATCTTCTGTAGCTTCATTTTTCCAAATAAAATTTTCATCTTATTTCTTTTCACACTTCACCTTCCTCATTCCCTTTTTTTTAATCTCCTTCTGCTCTTTTTTTTGCTTCATTTTTATGCCTTTTGTTATTATTCTTCAAATCTTCTTTTTCTTTTTCAAAGCTTTCTTTTCTTTTTCAATTCTTCATCTCTTTAAATTTTCTTCGTCTTTTCCAAGCAATTTTCTTTTTCCAAATCCTTTTCTTCATATCTAGATCTATACAAACTTCTCTGTCTCTTCCAAAACATTCCAAAAAAAAAGATTAAGATAGCAAGGAAATAAATCAAAAGGAGGAGGTAGTAGCGGATTCAAATCCGACTAGACAAGGGAAATCCAAAGGTGAGTGTTTAAACTCACTCACGAAATACTAAAATTTTGTTGCAAGTTAAACCAGGTCATATAGTGATAAATTTTTGATTGTTGGTTTGGAATATTTATAAATATTTAATTTGAATAGCTAAATTCCAATATGTGATGACTAATAATTACTGTGACATGTTATTGGATTGGTTGATTTGTTGAATTGATTGATTTGAATGTTGAATGGATTGTGCTTGAATGTATATTTGTTCATTTGTTTGATATATCCTTGTTATCACCCTATAGTTCATTGTAATTATTTAATTTTTCATATTGGTAATTTGCACACTAAATAAGGATGTAAAACCCATGAATTTCAAGTATTTACATCAGAGGAAAAATAGTATGTTTAGATTTACTATTTGAACCATAAAAATGATTTTGGAAAGTAAACTGTGGTTACCTTACTTGAAAGTTTTCAAAATTAAATTTTGAAACATTGGGAAGTTTCCAAAAAACTGAACATTGAAACTTTGGAACATTTTTATAAATCAAATCTCTAAAACTATGAAATTTAGCTGAGAATTGTTCTGTAAATTTGAAATTTACTAGAATGGATCTATTGTGAAATCCATTTTATTTTGAATATGGAAATAATAACATTTTCAGAAATTTGAACCTTCAAAAAATGTAGTTATCTGCATTCCTTGTTTCATATACTTTTGATTTAATTTGCATAAGAATTTTAGTTCTGACTCGAGTGTATAATCTTCCTTTATGCTTGGGTCAGCCTGAGTTTTTCAGCATTGAAGACTATTTCTGGTGGACGGAGTCGAAGATTTAGTATAATATTTCTATTTATTATTTTGCTACATTCTGTGTTCCGCTGCATTATTGGTTATTTATGATATATGTATAACTTTGATTTGAATTTATAAAAGTGTAATCAAATGTTATTTGTAAAACAGCTTCATGAGCTGTTTATTTGATTATTATATTTTGTCGTTACGCTGCGAGATTCTGTATTTTGTTTTTCTCTTTCCTTTTTTTTCTTATTTACCCCATTAACAATCCTCCCTTTTGAATGATTTGATTCTGACATGTGTGGTTTATTATTGATTTGAACCATCCAAAAGGGTGGGTCGTTACAATAGGCGTTAGTTCTAGGCCGTAGATAAGCAATGATTCAATTTATATTCTTATATATATATATATTCGTTCTGCTGCTTCTATTTATTTATCTAATATCACGAACTCATATACATTTGTGTTATCAACATAGGATATGTGTATGTTATTATATATATATATATATATATATATATATATATATTTGTTTACATATACATTATTCGGCCACTAAAAAAACTTGTATTAATTTACAAAATTAATTAATATTTTAAAACAAATTGACTTTAAATATGTGTATGTATATTAGTGTATAAAATGTATGTGCGTGTAATTTTTAATTTGTATACATAACATATTTTCAAAAATTAATCAAAAAAGTTATAAATATATTTAAACTAAACCGTATATATATTTATTTTACACGGTAGATAAATATGCGTGTGTACATACATATATTTATGAAATATACATGTATATATTTAAAATTATATATATATGTGTGTGTGTGTGTGTTTTGTATTTGTTTTCGGAAAAAAATTGATTTTTTAGGATTTCTGTACGGAAATCTTTTATTTATAAAAAACAAATATAAAACCAATTAATAAAAGGATTATTTTGTAAGATATAATTTGGTCAAATATATATATACAAACAATTATTTTAACATTAAATATAAATGTATATATAGGTTTATTTTATATTAAACTTTTAATATAAGATTATACATATATTTGATTTTTGGGAAAGCTAAAAATTTTCCTTTTTTTGCATGTGTAACGACCTGTAAATTTTAATTATTTTAATAATATGATTGATTGAATTTTCGTGAAATTTTAAGAATAAAATTTTGAAATAAAAATTTAATATTTGGAATACGTCTAACTGAACAAAGCAAACTGTAAGTTTTCATCTGAAAATATGAAAGTTTATTTTATTGTGTAATTCTATTTCAATTTATATCAGTTAATAATTGTTGATAATAAAATATTTTCCAAACCTGAATATTTTTACGTAGAAAAATTCTAAATCATCTTCTGACTGAGAGGTCATTTTTCATTTTTTCAAATTCAGACTTCTTTAGATCCGTCGATCTTATTTTTCTGCGTTTTTGCTGCATTTTCCGCTAGTAGAAAATTCGAATTTTTATAATTCAATCGTACCATTGATATCCATGTGTCGTTTTGATCGTCTCGTCGTGCTGATCAGTGCAGTATATTTGTATCTGTGTTTCAGTGCCCAGTGCGCGGCAAAACCGTGAAACAGTTAACCGGATCGATACACGTTTTTGAACCTTTTTGTTTTCAATGACTATTCAATTTTCAACGCTTAAACCCAATTGTCGCCGCAATTAATAATTGTTGAATCCAACTTTAGACTTTTACTATTCCCCAATGCAATTTATTACATTTGGGTGCATTTTCCACTGCTCTTTGCCTTCACCCAAACCGAAACAGTGCTCCACCCACCACAATTCCAAGTTTCATATTCCCCACGTCTTTCTTCTCCGCCCACCACCAAAGCAGCGACTCTTCCTGCTAGGCACGCATCACCACTCTAGTCTCGAAACCCGTGCTTTCACTCGTCCCCTCCTCTACCGCTTGTGCACAGCCTCTCCACTCTCGGCTCTCTCTCGAGCAAGCCCGGCAAAGGCACACACTCCCTGCCTTCGCCTAAGCCTCCACGGCCAATTTCCTCTCCCCGCATCATCCATCACCTCCAGATCCACCGAGCTCCTCATCTCCTCCGCCATGCCAGCACCCACAACCTCCGCCTTCTCCTCTGCCCAAATTGAGCCGAAAGCCACTTCATCCATCCTTGCCTCGAAACTACGACACCATGCACGTAGCAACCATCCACGGCGATACTCAACAGCACCACCTCCTACCCGCATGCCCACCTTCGACCTGCCCTGCTTCAAAACCAATTTCGCCGCTAAATCCGGCCCTTCTTTCCCCTCCTCTCTCTTGTACCACCCGAGACCATACTCCACTTCGAGCTCTTCGGCAACCATCCACCAGCCAAGGCTCCGCCTTTCCATCTTTGCTTGCTGAGGCCGAGATTCTTGAACTGCTCCTTCACACCTCACCATTGTTTTTAGATTTAGTTCCATTTCACCTCGAGCCTTGCCATCTTTCTTCATTAAGAAAAGTACGTATGCTATATATATTTTTGTCGGTGTAGATATATTTCATATAAGTTGATATAAAACCGTTGTTTTGTTTATATAATGCATGTTTTATCCTCTGCCATGCTTTCTTTTTTTTGCCCAGCTTTACTCTCTTTCATTTGAAATTGTAAGTTATGTATATATACAAGTTATATCTTACTAACATAAGTTCATTTGCAAAGTACTAAACAAAGGAAAAAAAACGTGTCAGGTTATAAGCATAGTGAATATTAAGTTATAATATATATTGTACCAAAGCTTGCAAACATGTATCAGGTATTTTATTTATATATTATAAAGCTATGATGGTTTTATATAAGATTTACATACTATGTTAGTTTTTCGATTATATAAGTCTGTTGTTTTATATTTGTATAAAGTTAGTCTTTTGTTCGTTATATTTAAGTATATATAGTATTATATGTATTAGTTTATGTCTGTGAAGTTCATATGTTTATAATGTATATCATAAGCTTGTTGTTCTAACTGGATGCTCATATATTTCTATGTTGTTTTCTTCATTTTTTTCATGACAACCTGTTTAATATTAAAGAAATGTATTTTGGGCTGAAGCCTGTTTTGGTGTTATCTATATATATAGTGTTTAGGTTGTACAGGTCTATACTAGTAAATATATAGATCTTCTGTTTATAAATATATAGAAATGAAGTGAGTTTTATGGTTGGCTGGTTGATTATTTAATAAAAGTGAGTGATCTTGTTTCAAAGATGGGAATGGTCGTATATATATTGTATATTGAGTTATGTAGGTAAGTAGTTATGAGTTCGAATTTCATATATATATATATATATTTAAAATTGATTTTTGAAATATGATAAGTACATGCGTATATATTATGTATATATATAAATTTGATTTTTGTATAGGTGTTCTAATTTGAAACGATGATTTTAATTTTATATATATACTTTAGTATTTGTCTTAAATTAAATATTGATTTCAAAGATTATAATTATATATATAATTGCCATTCATATCAAGCTGATTCTAAATTGTCCTCATTGATTTCCATCAATCAGCTTCTCCGTCGAATCTATATCCATATAGCTTTGATTTGGAATTCGTGCTTGGGTTGTAGCTAATCCCACTCTCGTTCATCTCTAGCCTCGAAAGGTGAGCAATCACTCACGATTAACGTTCTTTTATTTATTAAATTTGATTTCAATTGAAATGACAATTGAAATATGCTGTTGTTAGTTATTTACATTGTTATATATATGTTATTACCTGTATCTGTTCACCTGTGACATTTGATACCATTATCTATTATTTATATTGATGATACATGCTGTTATATATATGTTATTACCTGTATCTATTCACCTGTGACATCTAACACCATTATCTGTAATTTATATCGATGATACATGCCTGTAATATTATTATATATATTATCACTCTGCAAGTTCCCTGTTAGTATAGAATTCCCTGTGGGTTGAAATGATACATACCCGAATGATCTGTAGAATAGGAGAAAATCGTTATGGGTTGAAATGATAAACCCAAGCGATTTTCATTGACATTGAATTTGGGATAACGGGTTGAAATAATATATATTTACCCATATATATTTAAATTATGGATTGAAATGATAAATATCCGTATCACATGACCGTGGGATAGAAAATTATATACAGACACCATTGGTCTACATATATATAAATATTTTGAAAACGATTTCTATGGTTTGGGAAAGAAATATATGGTTTTATATAAACATTGATTTTAGATATTATATAAATGTTATTTTATATATAGTTAATTCTTGAAAATAAGCTTAATAATAAGTTTGATTTTATTAAAATATAATATGGTTAAGAATTTATTTAAATTATATTTTAATATAGAGTTTATAATGATTTAATAAATTAAGGTTGAGAAGATAGATTTGAAATTGATTTGAAGTCGTATTTAATTAAGAAATATATTTAATTAGAAATCGATTTGAAACTTATGGAATTCAATATTTGAAAGGATATGATTTTGATAACTTGATTTGGTTTAAGGTGATTTAACGAATATTTCAAGTTTAAATGAATTAAAGGAAATATTTAGTCATTTGAAGTTGGGGTTTTATTTAAATGATAATGGATTGAGTAAGTAAATATTTCAAAATAAATAATAGTAAAGTGAATTTATATATATATATCTGTGTGTGTGTGTGTATGGAATTATCGAATCTTGTTTTGAAATGTTTGAAATTTAAAGCTTTGAAAATATTGAAATTGAAATGGTTTATTCTGTGGTTAAAATCTATATTTGAAAATGATACAATTTGAAATGGTTTATTGAGAAACTGAAATAAATTAAAATTGATGATTTGAGATTTGATTAAATTTGAATTTTGGAATTTGAGTTGATTTGAATCAATTTGTGAAATCTAAGGAAGCTATGTTATTATATAAAGTATTTTTAAATTATATTGCAAACTATTTTATTATATATACTATTATTTATATTTAAACAGTTAAGTAGGAAGTGCTATGATTCCAAAGCATTCTGATTTTTGATTTTCAAAAGTATTATGATTTCCAAAGTGTTTGATTTAGAAAGTGTTATAACTTTGAAGTACTAAGATTTTGTAAATGGATATATTTGAAACGGATATATTTAAAAATGGTAATGATATCGTATTTGGTTTTGAAATGGAAGTGGTATCGTTTGATATGGTTTTGAAATGGCAATGATGTTTTGGTTTTGAAATATAAACTATTTCGAAAGTTTATTAAATGACCAATCGGTGTAATATTACGAAGTTATTAAAGAGATGGGATCGGTTAGGGGCATACTCATTGTCTAAACCGAATACAACTTTAATAACTATACGCGGAGTGTGATCCAGAATGAAGTGGTTGGAATGATGTACATTGATGACTGAAGAAAGAGAGCGATATTTGATGTGCACGTAAATGTGCATATTTTTACCACCATATTTATTCTATTTAAATTAGATAAATGATCATATTCGGTATTTAACTTGTTTTAACCAAAATTCATATTAATTCCAAATTTTCACATAATTCATCTTCATATAAGGGCAAAATGGCCATTTGTGCACGTATATTAATTTGAGAGAATTTAATTAGAAATTTCTATAATATTTTGTAGTAATTTAGCTTCTCATATTAGTGGGTTCATGAAGAAACATGCATGCACAAAATGGATATAAAAGAATGAAGATGGAAATAATTCAAATTGAAGATTATGGAGGACCCACCTACCCACCTACCTTAATGTACAAATTAAAGGCTAATGAACATGCTTATGGAGTTAATGGTTTCATGTACACTTAATGGGGGATTAAGACATGTTAATGATTACTTGGCCTCCACACTTCCTAAGGGGCATTTTGGGCATTCCCCAAAAAGTGAATTAGGGTTTTAAAACTTGTATAAATAACCCCTTATGTTTCATGTAGTAACATCCTTCCTCTTCATTAGTTTTAGGATCAAAATCAACAAAGCTCTTCTCTTAGTATCTCTTCTCTTAGTCTCTCTTAGGCCTCCTTCTCTTTAGTTTAGTTTAGATCAAAAATAAAATGAAAGCTCCTCTTTCTCTTTTCATGGCTACTTAGCCATTTTTATTTTATGTAATCTTTTTGTTATGCAATTTAGTACATGCTCTTTCCTTTTCATGTTCATTTACTTTCATGTTGTAGTGTAGATCTCTTTTCTTTTATGCAAGTTAATTAGCTTATCTTTTCATTTTGCTCTCTTTTTCTTCTTCATTTTGCTTTCATGTTGTTAGCTACATTTGTCAATAAAATGACAAATATAAGAAGCTAAACCCCTTCAATTTAGGGGTAATGAAGCTCTATAATTAATGTAGCTTCAACATTTTATTAATTCATGCTCTCTTTTTGTGCTTAATGATGATGATAGAAGTGGTTTTATTTATTGTTTTTGCTTTGAATTTGATTGTCTATATTGTTGACACCAAATAGGCTATGCTTAAACAATCACTAACACAAATGTCTCTTCATCAATATATGATTATGGCATAAGAAAGTGATTTGAAACTAAAATTTGATGGTCTATGTTTCTAATCAATAGTTAATAGGTCATACTTAAAATAGATTTCATTCTCATTTTCTTTATCAATTTTCATAAAAGTTAGTAAGTGTTTTAAGGGGTGTGTTATAGTTTGATGGCTTATGTTGGCTAATCAATAGCTCAAATATGCCATACTTATAATAAACACATCAATTAAAACACTAATGACCATAAAAGAGAGATCATGATTTCATGTGTTGAACTACATGATCTAGAGAGTGGATTTATTCTCTAAATTGTCATTTAACTCTCATATTTGCATTTCTTTTCTTTTTATTAGTTTCTTACATTTTTAGCTAATCACATTTTCAACTTTGGTTAATTTGATTGAATAGAATTTTAAAATCATCAATTCCCTGCGGATCGACCCGTATTCGCCACGTGCTACATTCGTACACCGTGCGCTTGCGGTTATTTTTAAATTTAAATTCGTTCGACGGTTTTCTAAACCGATAGAATTTTAGTCGACGAACAAGTTTTCGGTGCCAATCCTTCACGACACACATTGTGACACATTGCGACACATGTACACAATTCTATACCACTATACACATTGCGACAGTCCCCACCTTCACCTCCAATCGCCAATCCTTCATCCCACAGCAAGCCAACTCCACAATCATCTTCAATCACCTCGACCACCGCCCCTTTGCTTCAGCAACAATCGCCCAAATTCACAACGACTGCACCCAATACCCAAATCACGTTCAGTCAATTGCTGCTTCCCCTTGAACCGCGAACCAATTCACGCGAACCCACCCAAAATTTGTTTCCTCCAATCCTCTGAACCAACCGTAGACGAAGCTTAAATCCCCTAAACATATTCGCGAATTCTTGTTTGGGAGGTTGCGTATAGTGGAATTCATTGAAGGGTGAAATATAACGGTGGTCTGGGTTGTTCTGTTGAATAAGAAATTAGGTGTTCGGTTTTCGTTTGACTCGTTGCTTTTTTTCTTTTTTTTATTTATATTGGTAGAATACGTTTACTTAAAGTTTGGGTATTGGGCTTTGTAATTGGGCAAGGGCAGGTTTTGATTTCAATAAAAAAACGCTTTCTTTTAACCATTGTTTTCTTTTATAAAAAAAATTCTTTCAAAAAAATACCAAAACAAATAAAAAGGTTTTTGCTTTTGTTTGGCTCAAGGAAATTCGAAATTTGGGTTGAGTTTGTCTTGGATTTTGTTCTCTCTTTTTGAAAAAAAAAAAAGGAATTTATTCTCATTTTCATTTGGTGTTAAAAAAAATTGTTTTAGTTTAATTTCTTTTGGTTATTTTAGTTCTTCTTTAAAAAAAACCAAAAAAAAGCTGTATATATCTTGTTTTTCTTTTCGGGTTGTCAAAGCAGATAAATAAGGAGTTGCTGCTATAAAACTGCTCCGCTTGCTTGCTTTAAAAAAAATTGCTGCTTTAATCTCTAATTTTATTTGAATTGCATTGTTGTTTGCTTGCATTTTTATTAAAAAAAATCATCGTAGTTGCATTGTGAATTCATGTTTAATTTCTGCTGTGCATTTCATCCTAGAGTTTTGTTAATAATAACGGTTAGAACACACTTAATTGTATATTGACAATTTGTCTTTTTTGAACAATTTAATTTCTTGGTGTCTAGGCTACGGCAGAGTAAGAACCATTTATAAATATTACGGTGATTCGTAAATATTATAGTGGTTGTTCCTCTGAAGGTACTTAAATCTTCGGCTGCATTGCTACAGTGATTCGTGGTGCACCGATAACTCCTGCCCGTTACCTGGTCGAGAACTATCTTGTTTATCTAAGACAATTTGTGATTACACAATTTTGAGTTAACTTAGGATAAATCATTTGTAATTAACCATTGCATTCATTTAGTTGCATTAGTTCATGCATATTTAAAAAAAAAAATTCTAAACCCAAAACTAAAAAAAATTGTAAATATTCCTTTTCCTTTGAAATTTTTAAATCCTTTTTCCTTGAAATTTCAAAAATCCAAAAAAATTAGAAAAACAAAAATCCAAAAAAAATTATAAAACTTTTTCAAAAACAAAAAAAAAATTAAAAACCAAAAAAAAAAATCAATTTCCCTTTTGAAAAATAAATTCTATTTGTAAATATTTTTCCTTTATAAAGAAAAAAAAATTCTTGAAAATGTCTGAATTTCCATATTCACATGAATTTTACGATAGTTGTGAAAATCAATATAATCCATATAATTTCACTTCAACTTCTTATGGATATTACAACAACAACTATTGTTTAAACAATTTGAGTCTTGAACCACAAAATTTTCAAAACGATGAACCCTCAACTCTTGAAAGTAGCATTTCGTCGTTACTTGAACTTTCTACGCAACAAAATCAAAGTACAAATGAGTTGTGCAATTCATATTTGTGCTATAACTCGAATCAAGGTTTTCAAAATAATCAAAATTTGAATTCTCTTCAAAATTCAAATGATTTCGAGTGTAACCCATGCCAATTCAATTTCGAGTTTCAAGATGAATTTCAAAATCAAGACGAAAATGTGAATCAATTTTCAAATAATTTTGAGAATGGGAATAGTTTCAATAACAATACGATTGAAAACTTTGGTTATCAACAAATTCAAAATGAAAATTTTAAAATTAATAATTATGAAGTTGATTTTTTTGACCAAATGGAAAAAAGATAACGGGGATTTATTACTTGAAAAATACAAAACTTTTCGTGAAAATCATAAACAAATCTCAACTTGCGAAGAATCAAATAATAATCTACTGTTTATCGAAATTGACAATTCTTGTTCTCAACAAGTCCAAATCGAAAATTTTCAAGTTAATAATTACAAATTTGACTTTGTTGAGCAAATGAATGAAATGTACAATGATCACATGGATTTGGTTTTTGAAACATATTTGAATCAACGTGATAAACATACTCAAATTCCAACGTGTGAGAAGTCAAGTGATAATCCACCTTTTACCCAAATCGATGATTTTCAAATAACAACTTTTGAAATTGAAAACGAAAATCTTAACGACGTTGTTGAAAACATGGCAATTGAGTTGGATTTCAATTCTTTTGAGGGTGTGGAACCAAACTTAAAATTCAATCTTTCTTTTCTCGATTTCGAAAATTTGAACACAACAACTTTGAATTTTGAACTTGAGATACGCAATGAAGTTGTTGATAATCCAACAAAGGAAGATGAATTTAACGAACATGATTTCTTTGGACTTTTTGAAGATGAGTTGTTGAATTCAAAAGGGGACGATTTACATCACCATTTTGAAACTAATAATTTTGAAGAATTTTTCAATGACAAATTTGAATTTGAATTTGGTGAAAATAAACTTGAATTTCAATCAATCGTTATATCTACCCCAAAAATCATCGAAAATAAAACAACTCGTACGATTTTTAATAAAACGACATTCGTTTTTTCAAATCCACATTTGGCTTCGAAATCTTTTACAATTTGGTTTTTCGAGCTTAAGTTGTGTCTCGTATACTTGACGAGACAAATGAATCGATCTTTGGAAGACCGTTTCATTTGCACTTTAACTGTATATTTTCTGATCTCTTGTAAATAATAACCTTTTCATTTTCATTTAAATAAATGTCATGTTTTTATTTTTATTTTTCTCCTTCCACTTGGGTTCACTGTGGGGACACAGTCAAAATCAAGTGTGGGGGAGACTCATCTTCAATTTTTTTATTTTTCATGGTTTATTTTTGCTTTAAAATTTCAAAAAAAATCACAAATTTTTTTTTCTTTTGATTTATTTTTAAAAAAAACAAAGATAAATATATGGTTTTGGTTTATTAAATTGAAATTTTTGAAAATTTATTTGTCTTAACAATAATAAAAATAAAGTTTGATTACAAATAATAATGGTTTAACTAGTATATAGGAAGATTCATACGTGTTGATTATGAAGTACATCCTAATTGAAAATCTTTGTTTTGAAAAGTGGTTGATTTAAAGTAAAGGATATAACATTTTTTTGCCTTCTAAGTTAAATAGTGCTAAGATGATTTTGCAAAACCCTCTCTCTCTCTTTTAAAAAAAATATATAAAAATAAAAAATAATAACATCCAAGTATTCACTCTCATTTAAAAGTCCTCACGGTTATGCATGGGTGAATTACTCGGAATCTTTGATTATGTGCTTTCATACTCATTTAAAAGTCCTCACGGTTATGCATGTATGGAACACATGTAAAAAAACAGACTTAATAAAAACCACCTACGGTCAATAGGTGTGTGCACGAAAGTGTGTGCACTTGCCATGCTCTGTACTCCCCTCACATAAGCCCGAAAGGCAGTGCTTGGGTGGTATATCTGGCCTCAGTTTACCTGAGCTAGGTATGTAATTTTTCTTACAAATATTGAGAGAGCAAGCAATTGAAATCCTAGCACTATTTTTACTTATTTGATTTGAATTATTGTTGAAAAGAAATGAAAATACCACTTTGATAAACTTTGATAGTCAACTACAGATCCATTTCATAGATACACTTTGTTATCAACTGAAACAACGAGTTAAACTATTGTCTATTTGTTATGATAACTTGATTTTGTTGGAAATTTTGACGAGTAAATGACATAAATTTTCAAGATAATAACCAAAACCTATATTTAACTTATAAGTGTCGATTTAAAAGTAAATCCTTTATTTGTAAATATTTTCAAAAACTCGCATTCATCTCTTTTTAAATAAATCTTGCATTTTTGTAAATATTTTCACTTTACATTTTTTATTTTGCATTTGGATTTTGTGGGTATTATCCGCTGAAAACCCTCACGAGACTACACTCGTCCTACTGGGGACACCCAGAGGTTTAACGGCTTGTTGCATACGCTCAATGCAATCGTGCTTCCTACGAAAATGGATTTATCTTAGTTTTAGTTTATTCGAGGACGAATAAAAAGATAAGTGTGGAAGTATTTGATGTGCATATTTTTACCACCATATTTATTCTATTTAAATTAAATAAATGATCATATTGGGTATTTAACTTGTTTTAACCAAAATTCATATTAATTGCAATTTTTCAAATATTCATCTTCATATAAGGGCAAAATGGCCATTTGTGCGCGTATATTAATTTGAGAGAATTTAATTGGAAATTTCTATAATATTTTGTAGGAATTTAGCTTCTCATATTAGTGGGTTCATGAAGAAACATGCATGCACAAATGGATATAAAAGTATGATGATGGAAATAATTCAAAGTGAAGATCATGGAGGACCCCACCTACCCACCTACCTTAATGTACAAATTAAAGGCTAATGAACATGCTTATGGAGTTAATGGTTTCATGTACACTTAATGGGGGATTAAGACATGTTAATGATTACTTGGCCTCCACACTTCCTAAGGGGCATTTTGGGCATTCCCCAAAAAGTGAATTAGGGTTTTAAAATTAGTATAAATAACCCCTTATGTTTCATGTAGTAACATCCTTCCTCTTCATTAGTTTTAGGATCAAAATCAACAAAGCTCTTCTCTTAGTATCTCTTCTCTTAGTCTCTCTTAGGCCTCCTTCTCTTTAGTTTAGTTTAGATCAAAAATAAAATGAAAGCTCCTCTTTCTCTTTACATGGCTACTTAGCCATTTTTATTTTATGTAATCTTTTTGTTATGCAATTTAGTACATGCTCTTTCCTTTTTATGTTCATTTACTTTAATGTTGTAGTGTAGATCTCTTTTCTTTTATGCAGGTTAATTAGCTTATCTTTTCATTTTGCTCTCTTTTTCTTCTTCATTTTGCTTTCATGTTGTTAGCTACAATTGTCAATAAAATGACAAATATGAGAAGCTAAACCCCTTAAATTTAGGGGTAATGAAGCTCTCTAATTAATGTAGCTTCAACATTTTGCTAATTCATGCTCTCTTTTTGTGCTTAATGATGATGATAGAAGTGGTTTTATTTGTTGTTTTTGCTTTGAATTTGATAGTCTATATTATTGACACTAAATAGGCTATGCTTAAACAATCACTAACACAAATGCCTCTTCATCAATATATGATTATGGCATAAGAAGGTGATTTGAAATTAAAATTTGATGGTCTATATTTCTAATCAATAGTTAATAGGCCATACTTAAAATAGATTTCATTCTCATTTTCTTTATCAATTTTCATGAAAGTTAGTAAGTGTTTTAAGGGGTGTGTTATAGTTTGATGGCTTATGTTGGCTAATCAATAGCTCAAATATGCCATACTTATAATAAACACATCAATTAAAACACTAATGACCACAAAAGAGAGATCATGATTTCATGTGTTGAACTACATGATCTACAGAGTGGATTTATTCTCTAAATTGTCATTTAACTCTCATATTTGCATTTCTTTTCTTTTTGTTAGTTTCTTACATTTTTAGCTAATCATACTTTCAACTTTGGTTAATTTGATTGAATAGAATTTTAAAATCATCAATTCCCTACGGATCGACCTGTATTCTCCGCGTGCTACATTTGTACACCGTGCGCTTGCGGTTATTTTTAAATTTAAATTCGTTCGACGGTTTTCTAAACTGATAGAATTTCCGTCGACGAACAATAATGGATAGCCTTAACAATTGTGTCAAATTTGAAATGACTAAAACAGGAGCCGTGCCGGGCTAATGAGGTTAGCCACCTCTAAGCGAACACGTTTCTTCGTAAACTACTCATTACTTGTTTTTGATTGGTGCGCACCCTTGAATTGGGAGTGTTGTTCCGCGGTGTTGCAATCGTTGTGGCGATGCGTTCTCACCAATCTGGATCAGGAAAATGGTAGTTTCACTACCCTGGGTATTGCCTCATGTGCCTTGTCTTACTTGTATCCCTATGCGTGACCATTACGATTTGTTTTGTGTTATACCTATGGAGTACTCCCTGATAGCCCACTGGTTTACGGTGGAGTTTACTGTGCTGTATAGACTATGACGCTTATATATATAAAATGTGTTTAGGGGGATAATGGTAACGCCTTAACACTATTTTGATACTTTATATTACTAATAGGCATTATCTACTTAGCGTACATATAAATGTTTAACGGATCCTTAGAGGATGGTTATCCCAAACATCCTTTGAGTTACTTGTATTTCAGTTGTTATTTCACTTGAGTTGGATTTATTTATATAAGAATGTTAATCATGACTCGAGTGTTTTGTGTTTTGCTTTACGCTCGGGTCAGACTGAGTGTACCAGTATTCGAGACTCACCTTTGGAGTTGGAGCTTCGCTAGGAGATCCAGCTATCTATCCAGCTTTCAGATATTCAGTTGATTCTAGTGATGTATTCTAATTCTTGTATTTGACTATTGTATTTGAGATCTATTGTAACTTATTTAACTCTGTTATATATATAGTAGCTTCATAAACTACTATTCATTTTGTTTCAGCTGCATATTGTTATATTACGCTGTGTTTGTGATTCTGTGATTATTTATTTATTGTATATGCTGAGTTTTGCCAAATATAAACTTGCAATCTGGTATTTTGAGCAATTCAATTCCAGCATGTTTGGATGCAAATGTTGAAAATATTAGGTCGTTACAGTAAGGCCAACCGGATTTAGAGAAAATTTTCCAATTTTGAATTATATATATATATAGAGAGAGAAAATTAAAAAAACATTTTGAGCTTGAAATTATATATTTTATGCAAATCTAGATCTAAAATTTAAATTTTGAACTTAAAATTTGAGTCTAAATTCAAGATTATTTATATTAATATTTAAAATTATTATGTATGTGTATATATTTCAAAAGTACAATTTTGTATTGTATAAAATTGTATATGCATATATATTAGACAACACATATGTATATATAGGTGCAAATATGTCCGTTGCAAAGTAAATCCTAGTATTTATACCCGGATATGTTAAACCATGTACATTGTATATGTTGCACGTGCGCATACACACAATGTGTTTATGATATGCATGTTACATTATATTATGTAAATATAACGTTTTATAAAACATTGCTTACATACTGAATAAAATATTGATTTTATTTAAAATTAATTGAGATTAGATCTAAATTAATTTAGACTTCATAGGCCCAAAAAGATCCTAATGGAATAGAAAATTTTGAACTTAATCCAATCACCCTACTGTGTTTGGCCTAGATCCAATAATTTCTAATCATTTTTTTAGCATTTAAGACGTGGAGCAGTCACCCTTTGAAAAAGCAAGAATGCTTGTAGGATTGATGCTCTGTGTTGGGCTAGTTAAAAATGTGGGTCGGTTGTGGTAGGCCATTTGTTTCTCCTAGCTCTACTCCCTGAAGTGGGTTTTTTTTTAAACTTAATCATTTTTGCCTAAACTTGATTTAGGTTTTTTGTATAATCATAAAGGTTATGTTCCTATAATCTAAAGCATTGTGTCTTTCTTAGTCATGGGTATGCCATTTTTACCTCATGGGATGTAGATCTAGATCGATGTTAAGAGCATGGAAAATAATGGATAGACCAATTCTGTAACGACCCATATTTTTCGTACTGATGGGTCGTAAAATATTTCTAATTTATTCATATGAGATCATATGTTTGTAAAATTTGGAAAATGACCCTTAGGGACATTTTCTACATTTATAATTTTGTTGAATTCCTCTATTACCATCTTAGCCCAAAAAATCTTGTATGGATTATAACTTTTGATTGGAGCCGAGTTAGAGTTTGAAACCACTTCCAATGCTTCGAGATGATGATTTCCCATTTCGTAGAGTGGTCATAATAGTAAAACAGACCTAGCATTTGAATGTTATGTCTATTTTAAGTTTTGGTTACTGCTGGCCTACATTATTGAGTAAGTAGCTAAGCCCATACTTAAGCCCACCAATGGATTTCGGGAATTGTGCTAAGTGAATGCAGTAGGGACTAATCTAATGATCTCCATCTTCCCCAAAATAGTTCTAAGCTTCTATTAACCCTAATTTCTTCAAACAATTCTCTTTTCCTTATTAATCCTAGACAAATCATCATTAAAATGGTAATTATTGAAGGGATCAATAGATTTATCTTTTTGGTGCTTGCAAATTCAGATTCTTGGCTATTCATCTCGAATTCAAGGATCAAAATGGTAGTTTAGGTGGTTGGTTAGTAGTTCTTAACCTCTCACTATCCTATGCATGTTCATATAGTAATATTGATGTTTTTAACATAATTTTGATCTCTAAACATTTTCTAACTATAATCACACTTTTATACTTGTTTATGGCAGAAATTAAAATGATAAGATGTTTTTTAAACGGTTTTGCAACCCCTTTTGATCTTATTGGCATGGTAGTGTAAAAGTTAGATCTAGGATATAATTTGCTTGATTTTCATGTTTTGATGAATTGTATGTGTGTATGGATGTATGTGGATGATATTATATGTTTGTATGCCGTGCTTTGATATTTTTTGCTAGTGCTTTTAGGTAGTGAGAAAAGAGGTTGTCGAGTTAAGAAAATCGAGGGCAAAGGTGGTCGAAATTGGATGAACTTGAAGGAGGGGCTTTGGAGCACTGGAAGAGCCCAAGGTTCAAATTGTAGGTGATTTGGGTGCATGGATAGTGGTCGGTGATGTGTGGTTTTGATCGAGGGGAATGATTTGGGTTGTGCTTGGGCTTGCTTGGGAAAAATGCAGGAGTGCTTCGGGTCAAGCTTTGGGTTGGCAAAAGGAAGGAAGTTCTAGGAGTTAGAAGCCAAATTTTAGCTAAGTATTAGACCAACACTGAGTAGAAATGGGTTGCCACTGAGTGCATTTTTGGAGAGTAATCAGGATTTGGTCACTTAGAAGTTGGAACTTTTATGGAGAGAGGCTTCAAGGAAGCATAAGGAACCAAAATAAAGTTAAGTAAATCACTCATTACCAAGTATTTTAGGTAGTACCCAGTAGTACTTTTGATCGGTTTGGTGATGAAACTTTTAAAGGTTGAAATGATTGCTCTACAGGCCTTGCTAAAGGTGTTTGTTTGTTCTCTTAGGGTTTGATAGCGATGTAGCGACACGATGAAAACTAATGGTTAAGAAACAAGGCGCTATTGGAGTACTTCGATGTGATAGCTTCGGAACCGTAGTGATGGTAACTCGATAGTAGATAGAGTTCGGTTTTGATTATAGTGGTTCAATAACTGGAGCCGAAGTGATGATTGGAAGGGCGGGTTCAGTGAGGAGAGCTCGTGGATGGAATTATGACCGTGTTCCACTATGGAGATGGTAGCATGGACTAATGGCTATGTTCCATTATAAAGGCCAGTGCGAAGGGATCGGAGGCACTAAGAGGTTTCTTATATGCTCGTGTAGAGGGGGTAAGTGGGAATGTCCACATGGATTACGATTCTGTCTAGAACTTATAACCGTTGATTACCTTATACTTTATAATTGTGGGTCTATTTCCTAGTCCTATGAAATGGCATGGATTGACCACTATGGAACAGAGATATGATAGGATATTTCATGCAATACGAGTCATCGTATATCCAAGAACATTGAGTGATAGTAAGGATGTTTGATAGATACTATGTTCGCTTTGATTGTTTTCTCACATAGCCTATCACTATAGGGTTGTCACTAAAGATAGTTATTGGGGATAGGATACCTGGATGCTCGTTATTGTACTTACTTTGCGGTACGCCTGTATGATGTTCGTAGGGTACCATATTTTGTTTGTTACGTGCTAATTCTTTGTTTGCAGGGACATGTTAGGTATGGTTCATATACCCTTGTTCCATACTATATCGACTTGTATATTATTTTGGGATTCATTTATTACTCACAACAGAGTGTAGTCCGACTCAAGGTTTTATATTTTACATCTCATTGTCTTTGGTAATTTTAAATGAGTAGAGTAGATAGCAGGTCCAGGTGAGATGCAGTAGTTGTGCAATGGACAAGCTAGATGGAGCTTTTTTGTAGTATATATGGATTTCTATGCTTATTCTGTTGTGCATTACTACGGGGTCTTGATAGTATTTGCTTGTTATTATGAAACAATTATTTGAGTTTATTTCCATTTTGTACAACTCTATTACTATGCTATATAACTCTATAGATATATGCTCTGATATTTGGTACACTTGATTATTACCATCTCTCCTGATTACTGTGATGGATATTATATTTCATTCCATGCACTATGAGATATATGATAGGTTCTATGATGTTTTCTTTCTTATCAATCCCTTGATGATCAAACTACATCGGCTGAGCGCAGCATCAACACACTATTTAGTGATATTGGTACTGGCGGTGTGGGGGCGGTCATCACATTTGGTATCATAGCTTAGGATCCATGATTAACCTACGTAAATACCATAGTCCAGTAGAGGTAGTATATAAGTCGCATGCACACACGAGTACCATTAATGTAGTTTTCTTTGTAAGAGACTGATCATTCTTATTACATAACAAGAATCAACTAGCAAACAAGAAACATTATGAGGAACTCCATTTTTTGAGCCGAAGAAGGAGTAGGCTCGAAGGCTACTACCCCTGATTTGCAAGCTATGTTTAATATAATTATGGAGAACATGTTATAGAATGCCCAAGTGGCCACCCAAATGTTGATATTGGTGGTGGTGCTCAGGTGCAGGCGAAAAGGATTAACTTTGTCGAGCTATGTTAGCATTACTCCACTTTAGGAGGAAAACCATTTCTTGGAATGGAGTCAACCATCGAAGTGCAAGATTGGTTGGACGCCTGCAGATGTATCATTGGTGATATGGAGATAGATGATTCCATGAGGAGGAAGCTGGCTTCTAGACAGCTTTAAGGGTGAGCTATGAACTAGTGGAATGCAATTACTATTGCTACCCTAAAGGATCGGTTCACTTGGACCAGTTCAAGCCTAGGTTCGTGGAGAAATTTATTCCGACTACTCAGAGCTCGGTACTATTCAGAAAATTTGCCAATTTACAGGAAGAAATGTCTGTCTTCGAATTGGTCACTGGGTTTGATGCTTTGTCGAAATATGGTACGTCCTTCATAGACACTCCTTTGAGGGAGAATGAGAAGTTTCAGATGGGTTTGGATGATTATTTGAGGGAGAAGGTTATGAGTCATACAGATGAGCCATTTGAGAGACTTGTTGAGAAATCTCTTTGCTAGGAGACTTTGTACCCCAAGTCCAAATCAGCTATTATGGTTAAAGTGGATCCAAAATTGCAACAAGGCGGTGAAGGTAAGAAAAGTGGAATGGAAAGAGAAAATGACTACATGGCAAAGGTGGCCAAAAGAAAGGCAAGTGAGAGCCTACTTACTACAACTAAGGGGAGAAGGGTCACCTTATCGAAGATTGTAAGGCTGAAGGAAGGAAATGCTACGACTATAACAAGATGGGGCATATTCAAAAGAATTATCCTGAGCCATTAAAGCAGAAATACATGCTAAAGGCATATGCTTTGGATGTTGTCCCGACTTCGTCGAGTGCTCCATTAGTGAAGTAAAAGGGAAAATCCATTGTTATTCAAGGTATGCTTTCCATTTATGATGTTCCTATACGTGTTTTATTCGATACTGAAGCTTTGCATTCCTTTATATTTAGTGACCTACTGGATAGATTGGGATTGGAACCCGAAATAGTCGACAAACCTTTGATTGTGACTAACCCTGTTGGAGGCTCCACTAGCCTTTGTATGGTTTTTCGTGGTTTGGACTTATCTAGTCGTGGATGCTCTTTTAATTGTGGTTGCTTTGTTTTGGATTTCCTTGGGTTCGGGATTATATTGAGGATGGACTGGCTATAGAAATATATAGTTGTGGTGAATTATGAGACTATTAGTGAAGATGGGGACAGATGATGGGCGTTGGAGATAGGTTGCGTACCAGATGATGAGGTGATGGTCAGCTTTATATATTTTCTCGAGATCCTATACGAAAAGTTGCCATCTATGCCTATAGCAAGGGAGTATCCAAACGTATTTGAAGAGGTGACCAGATTATCACCATATAGAGAGAGGTTAAGTTCCGTATAGATTTGGAGAGGATGTCAGACTGATAGCCATGCCTTTAAGGTGTATGGCACGTAGAGAGCAGAAAGAGTTAGAGGTGCAAGTGAATGACCCATTGAAGTGAGGGTTCATTCGTAGGAGCATATCTGAGTGGACGCACCTATAGTATTCCCACCAAGGCAAATGGCTCTATAAGGCTGTGTAAATTACCGTGAGATGAATAAAATGGCAAGGAAGAACAAGTATCCACTTCTGCGTATTGATGACTTATTTGATCAGCTCGATGATGCGAAGGTGTTCTCCCAATTGGATTTGGCGATGAGATTTCACCATTTAGAGTAGCGAAGGAGGGTGTCTAATCACCGCATTTTGTGCGGTGTCTGGTTTTATGAGTGGTTGGTTATGCTATTTGGGCTAACCAATCCCTGACATACTTTTTTGATCTCATGAACCATGTCTTCAGGGATCAGCTAAACATATTCAAGCATATGTTCTAGATGATATTTTTATCTACTCTAGGACAAATGAGGAACACATGACGCACTTGAGGATGGTGCTTAAAAGTGATAAGGAAGCACAAGTCGAAAGAGAAGTTTTCGAAGTGTCACTTCTAAAGGAGGGAATTGAGATTCTTGAGTCATGCTGTTTTTGAGCAGGGCACTGTAGTAGATCCTGCCAAGGTGGCGGCAGTTTATGATTAGGACCAACCAAATAACACTACCATGTGAAAAAAATCCTATGGTTATGGGGATAATATAGACATTGTATCAAGGACTTCTTTAAGGCAGAGCACCGTCGACTAATTTAATGAAGAAGAATCAGACCTTTATTTCAAACGCAAAGTGTGAGCATGCATTTGAAAGTCTGAAGGCGAGGTTGACAAATGCACTAGTATTGACCATTCTGAGTAGGAATGAGGAGCTAACAGTATACATAAATGCATGTGGTATTGGACTTGGTGTAGTGTTGATGTAGAGGGGAAAGGTTGTCGTCTACGTTAGTCGATAGCTAAAACTACACGAGAAGAAGTACCTAACTCATGATTTGGAGTTGTGATGATAGTATTTGCATTGAAAATTTGAAGGCATTATTTATTAGGAGAAGGGTTCGAGCTATTCATGGACCACAAATCCTCGAAGTACCTTTTCTCCTAGAAGGATCTCAACCTTCGCCGGTAGGAATAGTAGGAATTCTTGGCCTTCCATGACTTTAACATTTCCTATAACCCTAATGAGGGAAATGCATTTGCGATACATTAAGTAGAAGACATGCCAGTTTAGGAGTGATCTTCCTAGAGTGAAAGCGGTTGGGGTATATTGTTGGTTATGACTTCAAACATCATTGTGAGTTAGAGCCACATATGTTAGCGATTTTGACGATCGGACCTATTTTGATCGAGCGGATCAGCACTAGTCAGAGGTGAGATGCCAAACTAGCTGAGATCAAGGCGAAACTAGAAGGAGGGTTAGAGTCTAAGGAGATGAAGTAGTATGGGCTCGATCGAGATGGTTGACTCCATAAGGATGAGAAGTTTTATGTTTCTGATGTAGATGGATTGCAAGATGAGGTGCTATGAGAGTGCCACCACTCTAAATTAACTATACATCCTAGGGAGAATAAATTGTACCATGATATGAAGCAGACCTATTATTAGGAGGGAATAAAGAAGGATGTCGGAACATTTATCTCGAAGTATATGAACTGCTAGTTGGTGAAGGCAGAGCAAAAGAAACCAAGTGGATTATTACAACACTTGAAATTCCTGAATGGAAAAGGGTGCAACTATCGATGGATTTCATTGATGGATTGCAAAGGACCAGAGGAGGGTATGATAGAATTTGGGTCGTAGTCAGTTGGTTGATGAGCACCACTTGATTCATACTCGTTAAGTCAAATAGAACGGCATCTAATTAACTGAGTTATATGTGTAATGGGTTATACAATTCCATAGTGTGCCGAAGAGCATTATGAGTGACTGAGACCCTTTATTTACTAGTGGAGTTTGGGAGAGCTTACAAGAGGCGTTGGGGACTGGGCTGCATCTCGGTGCGACTTATCACCCTCAAACTGATGGACAAACCGAGAGGGTGAATTGTATAGTAGAGGATCTTTTGTGAGCTTTCATGCTTGATTTTGGGGGCTCGTGGGATAATCATTTGCATTCGGTGGAGTTTGAATACAACAATTGCTATCAGTCTAGCATTGGTACAGCACCTTACGAAGCATTGTATGGTCTATTGTGTAATGCTCCTTTATGTTAGTAGGAAGCGGATGAGAAACTTTTATATGGACCAAATATGATTAGAGAAACCTTAGAGAAAATTGAGATCATTCGACAATGAATGAAAGCTGCTCAAAATAGGCATATGAGTTACGTTGGTAAGAGACATCAAGATTTAGAGCTCTCCGTCGGCGGTATTGTGTTTGTGAAAATTTATCCATTGAATAATGTTATTCTATTCAATAGTAAGAGAAGTTGGCATCGAGATTCATACGTCCTTCTCCGATAGTATAAATGATTAGGAACCTAACATATAAGGTCGACTTGCCTTAGAAGATGGTGAGCATGTAAAACATCTTCCATGGCTCTCATGTACGTAGGTTTGTGTACAACTCGGGCGTGACATTTGCACTGAATCAATCTGATGATATTGAAATTGAACCAGAAACTTCGAGACCTCGTAGGCTAGTTTGTATTGTCGGAAGCACTATGAAACAGCTTAGGAGGAAGACGGTGGAGTTAGGGAAGGTTCAATGGGGAGAAATTGAAGGCAAATGTATGTGGGAAACCGAGAAGAGCATAAGGGTCACATATCCGGAGCTCTTTGCATGGTAAGGCATACTGTGTATCATGTTTATTTTCACGTTTGATATCATATAAGGTAGTTTAGTATCTCGCATGCTAGATAGGTTTATCTGCACTATTGATTGCATGGCTACTTATTTGATATGTTTGATGGTTGCTTATGATAGTTAGGCATGCGGGGTGATTATGTTTGACTATTCTTTGACTTGTTCGGGGATTTCGAATGTGAAATTCTTAGTAGTGGTGGAGTGTAATGACCCATATCTTTTATATCGAAGAATTGTAACCTATTTTTATTTTATTCATATGAGGTTATATGACTCTAAAATTTTAGAAAATGACTTTTAGGGACATTTTCCACATCTATGATTTTTGTTGAATTTCTTTATTACCATTTTGACACTAAAAATCTTGTATGGGCTATAACTTTTGGTAGGAGCCAAGTTAGGGTCTAAAGCCACTTCCCTTGCTTCAGGATGATGATTTTTCATTCCGTAGATTGGTCATTATAGTAAAATAGACCTACCGTTTGAAAGTTGTGGCTATTTTAAGTATTGACTACTACTAGCTTACATTAATGTGTAATTAACTAAGCCCATACTTAGGCCCACTAATGAATTTTTGGAATTGTGCTAAAGGGAGGCTGTATGGACTAATCTAAGTCATTTCCACCTTCTCCAAAATAGTTCCAAGCTTCCATTAACCCTAATCTCTTCAAAGATCATCTCTTTCCCTTTCTACTCCTAGCTAAATCATCATTAAAGGGTAACTAGTGAAGGGATTAGTAGATCTATTATTTTGGTGCTTGCAAATTTGGGTTCTTGGCTATTCACCTTGGATTCAAGGATCAAAGTGGCAGTTTGGATGGTTGGTAAGTAGCTCTTGACCTCTCACTATCCTATGCATGTTTATATAGTAAAATTGATGTTATTAACATGATTTTGATCCTAAAATGTTTTTAACTTTAACTATACTTTTATACATGTTTATGGCCGAAAGTAAAATGATTTAAAATGGTTTTGGAACCCCTTTTGATCATATGGGTATGATAGTATAAAAGTTAGATCTAGAATAATATTTGCTTGATTTTCATGTTTTGATGAATTGTGTGTGCATATGGATGTATATGGATGATATTTTGAGTTTGGGTGTTATTTTTTGATATGGTTTGCTAGTTCTTCTAGGTAGTTAGAAAAGAGGTTGTCGAATTAGTAAAATCGAAGGCAAAATGGTCGAGATTGGATGAAACTTGGAGTAGAAGCTCTGGAGCATGGGTGGAGCCCAAGATATAAGTCGTAGGTGATTTGGGTGCAAGGATAATGGTTGGTGACGAATGGCTTTGATTAATGGAAATGATTTGGGTCGTGCTTGGGAAAAATGCAAGAGTGATTCGGGTTAAGTTTTGGGTTGGAAAAAGAGGGAACTTCCAAGGGTTAGAAGCCAAATTTTGGCTAAATGTTGGACTTGATACTGAGTGGAAATGGGCATTTCTAGAGAGTCGTCGCGGTTTGATCACTTGTAAGTTTGGGTTTGAAGGAGAGAGGCTTCAAGGAAGCTTAGGGACTCAAAATATGGGTAAGTACACCAATTGGTACTGAGGATTTTAGGTCAAAACCGAGTAGTAATTTTGATTGGTTCATTGGTGAAACTTTCGATGGTTGAAGCGTCTGCTCTGTTGGTCGTGATGAAGGTGTTTGTTTGTTCGCTGGGGTTCGATAGCGATGTAGTAGCACGATG
Source organism: Allium cepa (assembly GCA_030765085.1). Classification (NCBI taxonomy): domain Eukaryota; kingdom Viridiplantae; phylum Streptophyta; class Magnoliopsida; order Asparagales; family Amaryllidaceae; genus Allium; species Allium cepa. The sequence continues at coordinate 626,343,354 of CM060940.1, read as the reverse complement.
AAGACTAGTGGTTGAGGATCGAGGCGATATTGGAGAGCTTTGACATGATAGCTTCGTAAACGCAATGATGGTAACTCGATAATGGATGGAGTTAGGTTTTGATAATAACGGCTCAAGGACTGGAGCTGAAGCGATGATCCAAATGGCATGCTCAATGAGGAGAACTCGTAGGTGGCTTTATGACCGTGTTCCACTATGGCGATGGGTAGCATGGAATAATGATTGTGTTCCATTATAAAGGCATCTGAAAAGGGATCGTAGGCACTTGGAGGTTTCATGTATGCTCATGTAGAGGAGGAATATGGGGATGCCTTCCTGGATTATGATCGTGTCCAGATCTTATGACCGTAGATTACCCTAGATCTTATGACTATAGGTCTATTTACTAGTTCCATGAAATGGCATGGATTGAGCACTGTGGAACTGAGATCCGATTGGGACTTTGGCTTAGGATCGTGCGGTATGATTGTCTTTAATCCAAGCACATTGAGTAATAGTAAGGATATTTTGATGGATGTTATGTTAGCTTTGATTGATTTCTCCCATAGTATATCACTCTAGGGTTGTCACTGGAGATATGTAGTGGGGATGGTGATACTTGGATACTCGTTATTGTACTTATTTTGCAGTACACTTTTATGATGTTCATAGAGTAGCATATTATGTTCATTGTGTGCTAACTCTTTGGTTGTAGGGAGAAGTCGGGTATGATTCACATACCCTTGTTCCCTACTATATTGACTTGTATTGTATTTTGAGATTCATTTATCACTCACATTAGAGTGCTGTCTGACTTGAGGTTTTATGATTTGCTTCTTATTATCTCGAGTACTCTTAAATGAGTAGACTAGACAACAGGTTTAGGTGAGACAACATAGCTGTGCAGAGGATGAGTTGGATGGAACTTTCTTACATTATATATGATTACTATGCTTATTCTGTTGTGCAACACCGTGGAACCTTGACAATGTTTTCTTATTATTATGAGATAGTTATTTGAGTTTATTTCTATTTTGTGTAAACTCTATTACTATGATACATAGCTCTATAGATATGTGCTTTTATATTTAGTTCACTTAGTTATTATCGTTTCTCCTGTTTTATATCTGTGACTTATATTATATTTCACTCCATGCGCTTTGAGATACATGATAGGTTCTGTGATGTTTTATTCTTCTTAGCCCTTATTGATCATCTTACATCGATCAGGAATGGTAGCAGTGTACTATTTAGTTATATTGGGTGCCGGTGGTGTGGGGCATTCGTCATAAATTCAAACCACATCTAAATGTGTCTAGGTCAAAAGGTTAGAGGACTTCTTTAAGACGTCTTTCAATTCTGAGTATTGTGAATGAGCTTCTGAAGTGTGTTTGTTTTCTAATCCATGTTGTCTCAAATTTATCATCACATCCGTTCACATAAATCAACGCTCGAGATTCATTGCTACAGTTGACATGGATTACCAGTTCATGGGCTAATGCAGTTTGGGCCTTTTCGCTTTTTCTATATAAATCCTTGCTGGAGAGTATTGTAATATCATATTTTTGTATACACAAAAATTGACTGAAATAAAGAAATATCAGACTTACAATTTCTATTTTCTGTTTTGGTATCGGAGCAGATTAAAAGCCTAACGGCATAATCTTGGAGATCAGTTTTTGCATCATCTCTCCATTTTCAAGATCGTTTTTCTGTATTCTCTTCTCAGTTAAATTTCATCATTGAAGAGTTATACCCTTCCCGAGTCAAGTGTATCTGCACCACTAGTTTTTCCTTTTCCGATTTATTGTGCCACGCCTAGCAAGAACTTGAACGACTTCAAATTCTTGACTGGCTGCAACAGTTCTTGTGCCTCGCCAACATCGATTGGCTGCACCTTTTATTCAAGATTCCAGATCAGTCCACCACAAAGATGGCAGACAAAGAAGCAGGTGATGAAAGATCATCAACTACTTCAAGAAATGACGGAAAAGAAGCTGCTGCACCAGATACAGCACTAATCAAACCTAAAAGTCAAATCGTCACCATCCCGCTTGATGAAGACAACTATATAGTCTGGAAATACCAAATTGAAACAACCTTGAAGGGGTATGGCCTTCAAGACTACATCAAGGGGACAGTGCAGTACCACCTGCAATCATAGAAGAAGATAATGGAACAACAGTTAGCAATCCAGAATACACAAGGTATCAAAAGAAAGACAACTTACTATCGTCATGGCTATTATCATCCATCAGCTCAAGCCTATTATCACAAATTGTTGGCTGCAACTCGTCATATGATATTTGGTCATCAATAGAGCGGATATTCAGTTCACAATCAGCCGCAAGAATTATGCATTTCAAAAGGCAATTACAAAATTCAAGAAAGAATGATATGTCAATGAGAGAATATCTTGCAAAGATCAAATCTTTATGTGATAGACTTAATGCAATTAGTCATAAAATTTCTAAAAGCGAGCAAATTCTCACCATAACAAATGGACTTGATGATGAGTATGAGTCAGTGGTAACATTCATAGCATCGCAACAAACTCTACCAGATTTACAGTATGTTCAATCAGCATTACTTGCCCATGAAGGCAGAATTGAACAAAGGAGAACTATGCAAAATGAACTATCAATCAATTATGCTAGCAGTTCAACAAATAGATTGCAACAAGGCAACACAGCAAATCAGGGAAACAAGCAGGATGGTCAAAGGAATAATCACACACAAAGAGGAAGGGGAAGGGGGAGATGGAGCAACAACAGTAGAGTAAAATGCCAAATATGCGAAAGATTTGGTCATATTGCCAGCAAGTGCTATTTCAGATTCAACAGAGAATTCACTGTCACACAGCAAGCTCAAAGAAATCCCAACATTAATATGACACAACTGGAACAACAGCAGAATAGAAACAATGAAAATTCAAGAACTCAATCAATCAATTCAGATGAAGCCAAACTGGATAACACAGGCCTGGATGACTGGTACCCAGACTCTGGAGCAACTAATCATGTAACAAGCAATCTTCAAAACCTCAACTTAGGCAAAAAGAGTTACACAGTTATGCAAGCTATACACTTGGGTAATGGTGAAACAACAAGTATATCACATGTTGGCATAGGCACTATTCAAGGTAAAAGAGAATTATATTTAAACAATCTACTGAGGGTTCCCAAAATCAAAAAGAATTTAATTAGTGTATCTCAATTTGCTAATGACAACAAAGTATACTTTGAGTTCCACCCAAATTTTTTTTAGTTAGAGATTTGCTAAGTAAAGATATATTATTACAGGGTAGTTTGAGTAAAGGACTGTACAAATTTAATGCTGTGAAGAAATCTGAACCCACAGTGAAGAAGTATTGGTGCAACAGCATTCACACCAGTAATCAAAATAGGAAAAATACTTTGGATCATTGGCATTGTAAACTAGGGCATCCTAGTATGAAAATTGTAAAAAGATTTTTAATGGATAATAAAATTTCTTTTCAAAATAATGATGTTTCTGATATATGCACACACTGCCAGTTAGGAAAAAGCCACAAATTACCCTTCGGCAATTCTGAAATTATATATAAAAATCCTTTTGAATTGATAGCTGCAGATCTATGGGGACCAGCTCCATTGAATTCACTACAAGGGCACAGATATTATTTATCTTTTGTAGATGCATATACTAGATACACATGGATATTTTTTCTCAAGTCAAAGTCTGAAACTCATGATGCCTTAGTTCAGTTTATTTCACTTGCTGAAAAATAGTTTAATTATAAGGTAAAAATTGTGCAAACTGATGGAGGGGCTGAATTTTACCCACTCAAAAAATATTTTCAAAACAAAGGTATATTACATAGAACTATTTGCCCTTACACATCTGAGCAGAATGGACTTGTTGAAAGAAAACATAGGCACGTAGTGGACATAGGCCTAACACTACTATCTCAAGGGTCATTACCCTTGAAATATTGGGAAGAGGCATTCATCACAGCAATTTATCTTATAAATAGGATGCCAAGTAAAGTGCTTAATTATAAATGCCCTTATGAGAAATTATTTGGCACTAGACCTGATTATGATAATCTAAAGACCTTTGGGTGCTTATGTTTTCCTTATCTTAGGCCTTATAATAAACATAAATTAAGTTTAAGATCAAGTCCATGCACTTTTTTAGGATATGCTACGAATCAAAAAGGATACAAATGTCTTGATAAAAATGGTAGAATTTATACATCAAGACATTTGATGTTTAATGAAAATAATTTTCCTTTTGCAGATAAAAGACTGGCAAGCAATAAAGACACAACAGATAAATGCACTGATCATATCAAAGTATGCTTGCCCACCATACCAGAGTTAACTATTCAGGAAAAACAGTATTGCAATAAAAGGTCAGAAGATTCACATTCTATTACAGAAACAAAATCTGACTATAGTGCAAGTGAAACACATGAGTGGCCAGCACAACAAATGGAAGATAATGATGAAGCACGGTCAGCTGATAATTCAACATCTAGCAGTAGTATACCTGTTGTCACAGACATGACACATGATATACAAGAAACAGGGCATCACATGATGACAAGGTCAAAAAGTGGTATTTTTAAGCCTAAAATATACAATGCAAGTACAGACATCGTGGAACCAGCTACATATGAGCAGGCAGTCAAAATTACAGAATGGAGAAAAGCCATGAAAGATGAGTATGAAGCACTGATAAAAAATCAAACATGGGATCTAGTGTCACCTCCAAAGGACAAGAACATTGTTGGATGCAAATGGACTTATAAGATCAAAAAGGATGCAAATGGCAAAATAATAAAGTACAAAGCAAGGCTAGTTGCAAAAGGTTACTCTCAACAATTTGGGTTTGACTTTAACGAAACTTTTTCGCCAGTAGTCAAGCCCACTACCATCAGAATCATACTCACCATAACACTAAACAATCAATGGAAAATCAGACGGCTAGATGTTCAGAATGCTTTTCTCAATGGAGACTTACAAGAAGAAGTATACATGCATCAACCAAAAGGCTACATCATGAAAGAAAATGAGGATAAAGTCTGCAAATTACGAAAAGCTATTTGTGGTCTGAAACAAGCATCAAGAGCCTGGTACGAGAAGCTCAAAGCAACATTAACAAAAATGGGATTCAAACCAACAAAGGCAGATAATTCTCTATACACCAAAACCATCAATCATGAGGTCACATATATATTGGTGTACGTGGATGACATTCTCATCACTGGAAATAATGAGAGTGACATTATTAAAGTTATACAGCTACTGGATCAAAACTTTGCAATCAAGGACATGGGGACACTTGATTATTTCCTTGGAATTCAAATTAGCATACCATCACAAACAGAAATGTTTTTATCCCAAAAACAGTATGCATCAGAGATTTTGGTTCGTGCCAACATGGATCAAGTTAAGCCTCTACCCACACCTATGGTCAATAATTTAAGATTATCCAAAACCAAAGGGGAGCCTATTGACAATGTCAAACAGTACCGAAGCATTGTAGGAGCGCTACAATACTTGACCATCACTAGACCAGACATATGCTATAGTGTAAATAAAGTTTGCCAATTCCTGCAAAACCCCTTAGACAGTCACTGGAGGGCAGTTAAACGTATTCTAAGGTATATTAAAGGCACTCAAGACTATGGTTTGTTATTAACTCGAAGTAAAGAAATGAATTTGCAAGCTTACAGTGACGCCGATTGGGCCAGTGATACTGATGATAGACGATCAACCTCAGGCTACTGTGTTTATATGGGTGGAAACCCAGTATCGTGGTGCACCAAGAAGCAATCAACTATTTCCCGCTCGAGCACCGAGGCTGAATACAGATCAGTAGCTAGCACAGCAGCTGAAATTATATGGATAGAAACCCTAATCCATGAACTAGGGCTTCAGTTCGATGGCAAACCACTGATTTGGTGCGACAATCTGAGCACCATTTCCTTATCTCTGAATCCGACTCAACACTCTCGCACCAAACACATAGAAATCGATCTATTTTTCGTGCGTGAAAGGACAGCAGCAGAAAAATTAGAGATCATACATGTTCCTTCCTTCTACCAACGTGCTGACACTCTCACAAAGTCTCTTTCCCTCAAAAATTTCGCCAGATTGAGAGAAGAAATGAAAGTAATCGATGGGAGGAGATTTCATGGCGGCTGAAGAAAGGGAGATGGAAACCCTAGCTTCAATTGAGGGCGGATATTGTGAATGAGCTTCTAAAGTGTGTTTGTTTTCTAATCCATGCTGTCTCAAATTTATCATCACAGCCGTTCACATAAATCAACGCTCGAGATTCATTGCTACAGTTGACATGGATTACCAGTTCATGGGCTAATGCAGTTTGGGCCTTTTTGCTTTTTCTATATAAATCCTTGCTGTAGAGTATTGTAATATCATATTTTTGTATACACAAAAATTGACTGAAATAAAGAAATATCAGATTTACAATTTCTATTTTCTGTTTCTGAGTGTAGTTGCCCACTTATATTCTTTCTAATTTTTACTATATTCATATGGTGTGAGGGATATAGTTGAACATCTTCTAAATCATCTACTGGGTTTAGCTCCTTTTCCTTCATCCTTAGTCTGGATCTACTTCATCCGTTACTCCGTTTGGTTTAGACGAAATAGTACTCCTCTAATTTTGAGTAGTGTTGGAAAAATAATGTGAATATAATGAATCATATCCATCCATCTGTATCATGTGTAGGTAATCTCTTTTTTCTTCTTGTAGATACTATGATTGTAGGTTGACCTCTTTTGGTATATGCCTTGATACTAAGTACCTACACAGTTCTTTGAACTAGCTTATTTTTTATCATATTTTCATCATTAGAAAAATTAGTAAGATAAAAAACTATAATTTTGAACAATTTTATTACTAGGATGATTCCCCAGCTCAAATTGTTCTCCTCTAATATTTTCGGCACCTGTTGAGGTATGGAACTTCGTAAGCAAATATTTTTATGAAACACCTGGCTCTAGATCTATTGATGTAGGTCTTCCCATAAAATAATTGTATAAAGATAGTTGGTCTATTTTCATAAAGATTTCACAAAAATACTTGTGTGTTGTGGCAGCTCCAACTATGATGGGAAGTCTGGCCACCACTACAAGTATTGTTGTATGTTGTTGAAACCGTAGACCAGTTCTAGGCATGGCTTTAGCAATTTAGATAGAAGTTTTATCCTATAGTATACTGACTAAAAATTATAATTAGTGAGTTATCAAAACTATGAAGAATTTCTTTATTAAGCAGTTTGATATTTGCACTGTTATCACCATTGGATCTTGATGTGGGTATGTGGATCCCTTTGAGTTTGTAGAGGTAAATGTGATATCAAGAGTGGGTTTTTTGCTTGACGTAATACAAAGCTCTATATTCCATCTGGGTTTCTAAAACATATCTTTCCTAGGTTTTCATTCTCTTTCCTTTAAGGTAAGGTCCCAATGAATACAAATGATGAGGGTGCTTTGGTTCCCGCTAGATCTTCACATGAATCTGTTGGTTGGTTTTACGTGGGTTTCACTGCATTGTCTTTTTGAAAAGCACCCAAGTAGCCTTTTTGGATTAGCCTCTCAATTTCATTTTTTAAACGACAATAGTTATTGGTGTAATGGCCATTTATCCTATGAAACCTGTAGCGAGCACCACTGTTGTTTTATTCACGCTTCTTTTCCTTGTTTGAGACATTATAAGTCAATTCATCCCTGGTCATCTCGTATATTTGCCCAAGAATGTGTGTGAGGGGAGTTTTGTTGTAAAATTAAACTCCATTTGCCCCAGAGCAGAGTGGTTATAGTTGTCAGCTCCTTTTTCACATTTTGCATAGGGGTAGCTCTTTCACTGAGATGCCTTTAGCTTCTCAAGCTTCTTCCATTTGCATATACCCACTAGCTCTCTCATAGAAGTCTTTTGTAACAACCTTGTATTTAAGTAATAATTAATTTGTGTTAATAGTAGTAATTTAATTAATTAATTTGGAATTTGGAGATTTATTTGAAAATGGGTTTTGAAATTATTTAATAAAAGAATTTAAATAGTGAAAATATGATATTTAAAATTAAAAGTAAGTAAAATGAAAAAATAATATTTTATGAAAGCAATGTTATTGATATAATAGGTTATTTAGGAAATGAAGTAATGTTGAAATGGAAATTTTTTAACTAAAATAAATTAAACTTAACTTTGTATATAAAAGGAAAACAAAAATATACACATATTTACTTATTTTTATTATAGCTTGGCCCAAGCCCAAATATCAAGTTCCACCTATTTCTAGACTATTCCATCCCTACATTTTCTTTCTTTCATTTACTCTTTTAAATGGGATACTCACATGTGACTTTCTTGGTCTTCCGCCTGAAGCAACAAAGCCCATTAATCCCTCCCTTTAATTTTTTCAAAATCAAATAAATTATGAAAAACTCCAAATTTAATTATGTTCATCTTTACACTTGTATACATCTATGGCAAGAGGGATATGGAGTTGCGTTGTGGGGATGGTGAACGGTATGCGTGCTTGACTACAAGCGGAGAAAGAAGAAAACATGATTTTCAAGTGAGTTTATACACTCACAAACCTATGTTTAGTCTTATAATTCATGAAATTATATTGTTTTGATTAATGGCTTAATTGTATTTGTGGTGTGTGCATTGGGTGTTGAGGGTTATCGATGATGATAAGGAGAGGAGCCTCCACGACCTAGGGCATTTTGCTCCTGGAAGTGCATGACTGGTTCATCGATCAGGCATGACTAGTGCACCTGTGATATTGGGTTGATAAGAAACCTAGGCGTGTGTATTGATAATTTCATATACATATACAAATTGTGAGTCTATAAAATAAAAACAATAAACTCACATAATATAAAAGTTTTACAATTCTCTAATCTTAATTATACATTTTATGTACAAGGTCCAAATTCCTAAATGGGATAAGCTAAAAGTCCAAATGTTTATCTCTTTGCTAGCATAACCATTCAAAGGCCAACATGTCTTGTTATCAGAAATGCCTCTGCCTAACCTGAGAAAAATAACACCTGGGTCATACTATGTCTAAATATCAAATAGGGTGAGAACGAGATATAACATAAGAACAAAAAACATGTAAGTAAATATAAATGTCCATGAAATAAAAAGTCACAGGAATTAATTTAACTTAGAGTTCATCACAAGGCACATGGTTATAAATTTAAGTCATAATCACATATTAGTCATTAAATACAAAATAATAGAATTAACTTAACATCCATCACAAGAATAAGAACATATATTTATTTCACTAACATAAGATGCAATAATATATATTTATTTCACTAACACAAGACATAAGAATATTTATTTATTTCACTAACAGAAGCGCACGAATATATATTTATTTCACAAACACAGAACAGTCACGGAATCCATATATTTAGAATCCAAGAGATCTTAATCTAAACTGATTGTAATGATCATCCAAAACGATCGCAATGATTGTACTCAAAACCCGTAGCAAAAAAACAAACAAATTGGTATCACTTGAATCGATTCGATACCAAGGATCATACTCATACCGGGAACACAGAATCACATAATTATCTCAAGGATAGTCCATACTAATCAAAGTGATCGTAGAAACCATGACTCTATAATTCTGTATTTATTTAATATTTATTATATTAATACGTTCGAAAAGAAATCCAGGAATAAACTTCTTAAGGATCTAACAGCCACTGCCGCACACCAAAAGAGAGTAAACTCTAAAGTGCCAAATACTATCACCTTCAGCAATCACTAGAATTTAATCAATACATCCCATACCATATGGTGAAATCCAAGTTTACTAAAAGCTAGTAAATATCACTTATTACAGATACCATAGGAAAACCTGAATTATACAAAACTCAAAACATATAAATTATAGCAAATAATCTAAACTTTTCGGAACATCAAGAATCATTGAACTCTAATAAGAAATGAAAAATATATGACTAAAACAATTCTCGGATGGAGATAGGGTTTAGAACACTTACTCTTCATTATTAGACAAAAACCCCTTTGTTTTGATCTTTGATTTTGAAGATTAAGAACTAGGGTTTTAGAACTTTGAGAAGAAGAATTTTTGTTTCTGTTTTCTGAAACGAAATGAACCGAGAAAGTATACGTACTTCTATTTCTCTTTTCTAATTATTCCATATGGGCCATGAGGGTGAGATGTGGATCCAACAAGCCATCCTTTTTAGAAGAAGTGTTGCAAATTTTAATTTTTACTTAGTCACTTATTAAAACACAAATTTAAACTAACTTTCACTTAATAATGTTTTTACAAAATTAATAAATCGATTTCTTGAATTAGCAAAACCATTAACAAGTAAAAATTCTTATTTTTAATAATATTGAGATATTACACAAATTTTAATATATAACTTTAAAAATGATAAGTTATTCTCATTATTTTCAATAACATAAACTATAAATTGCAAATTTTCGTTTTAAACAACAAATCTCAATATTAATCACTTACTTAAATTTATCACATTTCACAAAATTGTCTTAAGATCAATTAAGACAAAACAAAGTAACTATTCTCAAATATTACAATTAATTTCATAATTAAATTTCACAAATCACAATTAAAATTTTAGTTATTCATAATTAAATTAAATTTATAAAATAATTAACAGCAGGGTTGTTATAGACTTCCACCTTAAAAAAATTGTGTCTCCGCAATTTTCCTAATGAAATAAATCCATAATACAAATTTTCTCTTGAAACAATTATTTTGTTAACCGGTTTCTAATTTCATTTCGAAGACATTCAATATCACTCCAAATTATAACACTAAAAATAATTATTTTAGTTATCATAATTTTCAAAAATAATTTCTCTAAAATTTTCTAACGCGTTAAATTTATGGAAAATTTCGCCAGTGTCGTGTCGAAAATTTTCAATATGAATATAATTACATAATATACGTCTCCTCTCAAGGTTGAGGCATCCCGCAGGGAAAAACACAAAAGTGCAATATGTAATCCAAGGTACGTACCTTATATTTGAAATATTAGCAAGCCCGCTAATATTCCTTAAGCAAACAATTTATAATCTTTTAAACGGTATCTATTTAACTTCAGATACCTGCACCTATCTTAAAAATTCATATTAGTATTTAATATCAAATTCATGTCATATAAAAGATAGTAACAATTCATGATTACAATTAACGTCATAATATTCCATAATGAAAGAAATTCGTACTTAAATTTCCAAGTTTTACTTATTACTTATGTCAAAATGTCACGTTCAATGTTAGGAACCCTATCGATAACATGGCGTCCCACATATTGACCAGAATCCTTAAACAATGTCTGGATAAGTCAACACAATAGATAACTCAAGGTTAGATGCATTTATTTTATTATCACTAATATCCATGCATCCAATTTTAAATAAATGCAAGCAAACAATGAATTCCTAGCAACTAATCAACCAAAACATACATAATCACTTACAGCGGAATAATTCAGCGTCTGAAATTCCGCCTCGAAAAGCTGATTATTCCTGGTCATTTAAATATTAAACTTATTAACTCAAATTTCTCAAATTTTATATTAAAAGAAATAGTTCACTTTAATTTAATTCATTTCAATTTAATTCCAAAATTTTCTCAGCTCTAAAAGATTTTACTCGTTATTCTCCAAAAATTTTAATATCACAAATTCCAATTTATCAATTTAAAATTTTTAATTCAATTTACGCCCTAAATTATTATCCCGATAATCATCTTATATTCCTATCCTTAATTAGATAATTAATATAACTAGCTACCACACACCCCATCAGACAGCATCCTAAGTCATCTAGGTCTCTGATCCATAATATTATATGTTATAATGTTCTAACACAGCCTTGATACCAACTGTAACGACTCCACCGCGATACCCATATTAGCAAAGAACATTACAAATAATGTCATCTACTGATTTGGAGAATACGGCTTGTTAAGGACGGTCGAATGTGAATATATCTTTATACTAACACAGATACATCATTTATTACCTTTTTACTTAATATCTGAATTGAAATTTGATGTGTACCTTATTAATACAAAGTAATAGATACCCCGATTTCTGAAAGTCAGAACAATATATCATATAAGCATCGGTCATAGATCACAGCGGAATAATAATCTTATATACAAATTTTGAGTCTACAAAATAAAAACACTAAACTCACATAATATATGTTTTACAGTTCTCTAATCTCAATTATACATTTTATGTACAAGGTCCAAATGTTGGAAACTGGAGTGTCTACAACAAAACTTTGGATCTTGTAACTACCCGTAAATTTTCATTAATTATAATTGTTAATTTAATGAGATTTTTGAAATTTAATATTAAAGAAACTAAAAATTAGTGAATTATTAATAAAGGTTGCAATAGTGTAATAATGAAAATTAACTAAGAGGAAACGTAACAAGGTTAATTTAAGTTAATAATTAAGGAACTTGAACGGAATTCTAATTAAATAAAATAATTTAAATGTTATGACTTGGTTATAAGTGGAATACGAGAAAACAAATGTAATTATTGAATTAATGTGTGAAATAATATAATAGATGGTAATTGGTTGGGAAGAATGAGCATACAAGTATTATAAAGGGTATAATGGTGACAAATGGTTGTTACCTATTAATTCACCAATTACAAATAAAGATAATCAAATGTACTTTAATGATAATTAATATAATAACGGACAGTGTGAATGTAAATTAAAATAGAAATGTAAATTTATTATAAGGTAGTAATTGGTGTAATCAAAGGCATGAGACCAAGTAAGTAAATTTATTGAGAATATTAATTGTAATTGGATGTAGATTACTGTAATAACGTTAATGCAAGTTGATAAATACTAATTTAGCGCAATTCCAATTAATTGAAACCAATTGCAATAAATGAAATTAAATATTTCATTAGTGTGGATTTAAGGTGATATTTGATAATAATGTATTGTTAGTGGTTTATGAATGAATTGATAATTAAAATTAAAGGTAGTGATGTTAATATAAGTTGACTATAAACAAGTTGAATGAAATCCCAATAAAGGAGGTAATGCAAATGTAATATTTGGCAAAGATTTCAATACTAATGGAAATTATAGTTAATAAAGTAAGTTGAGTATATTTATGTAATGTAATGTAAAAACCAGCATTAACTATGTTATTTGAAATTTTTGGATGGGATATAAAGATTGAAATCAAATAAAAACAATTTATTGGAATAAACATTCAATAATTGGATTAATTGCAAATGAATGAAATTAAATATTTAATTATTTCGTTAATTGAAAATTAATTTGAAATTGGAGAATATTAACGTTATAGATCTTGAATCCAATGTTAATTTCATCCGTTTGATAATAATAAATTGAATAATAGAATGAAAAGTAAATTAAATAGAATTATTGGAAATTAAATTTATAATTTTTGAAATTAATGAAATTGAGGAATAAATCAATTTTAAATCGACGGTTAAATTTGTTTAAATTAGTGTAAATGTTTAAGAAATTAAAAATGATGAAATTTGGCAATTAAAGAATTGAAATTGAGAATTTGATTTAATTAGTTAATTTATTTATTTAATGTAAAAATAGCCATTTTGGCCACTGACTCGGATTTCGACGAAACTAGTTTCATCGGATCCGTAACGGTGAACTATTTTAGGATTTCAAGTTTCGTAGCGATCGGACTTGTCGTTTGATCGTACGGACTCGAAACGCCTTGAAATCAATTTAATGAAATCAATTGAAATCAATTTGAAATAATTTTATTTTGGCATAACTTCTTCAAATGATGGAATTTGGATCTGAAACCTGTCCCATCGCGTTTAAAATATTTTAAAACATCAATTTTGATATATAGGTTGACCCAATTTCGTTTCCGGAGTCTAAATGGCTTTGCGGGCCTTTCTATCGTTCAACGCGTATATCAATCGGGTCCATCTATTCTATTTCAGCTTGCTTATATATACCTTATTATAAACCCTAGCCTATCTCTTATATTCATTTTTCTATACGTACAATTCCAATTGCTCCTCTTCCTCATCTCAATGGCAGACAACCAAAATTCCCAATTGCAATTTCAAATCAATTTCAAAGCTAAAAATTCCAACTCCACAAACAATATCAGATTTCATATCATCGGAAAGCTCTTGAAGAGCGCAATCCAGATCTACTGTCTGTTTTTCGATCGGATTTTCTGTGCATCCGGAATCAGTGGAAACATTCACGGTCGTTCATCGCGCGTTGATTAACGTTGTCGGATCGGCGAATCATTTCTGGGTTTTGAAGAGAGGACCGAGGGGACTTCATCTATGCAGTTTATTTGGCGAATCGACGGCTGGATTGCAGCAAAAAAATCGATTAGGGTTTGTGTTTTAGAGAGGCGGCTACTCAAATTTGAACACGAGGTGTCGCGTGGCTGGCTGCGGCGCAACGATCGCAGGGGAGGCAGGACGTGCACGCGGCGGCGGTGGTAGGCCGCGAGGTGATCGGCGGCAGTTTTTTTTAGCCAGAGGCGGCGCGTGTATTGTTGCGTGCGTACTGGAGATGTTTGAACGTGAAGAAGATGACGTGGCAGGAATGGGAGGTTGGTGCTGTTGTTTGTTTTATTTTTTTGTTAATTTAATTTAATTTTGAATTCAAATGTTTTAACTCGTATAACTTTTACATATGATATCTGATTTACGCGCGATTTTCTCCGATAGGTTCGTGTTGGGATTCGGGACACTTTGATGCTGATTTGGATGAAATCTGAGGCTGTTTGAATTTTGGGTTTGAATTGGATTTAAATTCAAAAGGTGAGTGTTTTAACTCACTCATAATTTCTTATGTGTGTTAAATTAATTTCTGATGTGATTAGAAATTTATTATTGCTATTTGGTATAATTTTATCATCATTCCAGTTAAAATTTAATTTATTGAATTAAATTGGTATTCAATTTATTATTGCATATAGACTGCCAGTTAAATTTATTTATTATTGAATATAAACTGCCAGTAATTACTTGTTATTTATTTCCATTCTATATTAATGTTATTGTCTAAATTGGATGATGATTGTGATAAATGGTTGATGATTGATATTGGATGAATGAATGTTTTATTTATATTGTTATAAACTGCAAGTTGTTATCAAATTTTTATTTCATTCGGGATTGCGGTATGAAATGATATAACCGTATTTTTATTTTAAATTACGGATTGAAATGATAAATATCCGTATCACTTGACCAAAGGACAGAAAATGTTATGCAGACACCGTGGTCTATATATATATATATATATATATATATATATATATATATATATTAATATATATATATATATATATATATTTTGAAATGACTTCTATGGTTTGGTAAAGAAATATATGGTTCTATGAGATATTGATTTGGATATTTTATAAATGTTATTTTTATATATAGTTAAAATTTTGGTTTTAAGCTATGCATAAAATTGGTTAAAGAATAAAATAAGTTAAATAATAAGGTTTGATTTTATTAAGATAATATGGTTAAGTAGCTGTTTAAATTTTATTGTGTTTATAGTTATAATGGCTTAAATAAAAGATAAATATGAAATTGATGTGAATTAAATTATTTAAGAACTTTACTCGAATAAATTTGATTTGAAATTAAGATAAATTTGAGATTATATGAAATTGAATTTATTTAAGAATTAAACCAAAAGGGTTGATGTGAAATTTATTAAATTGGAAAATTTAAAAGGTATAATTATTATAACTTGATTTTGGGGTCTAGGTGAATTAAATGATTATTTCAAGTATAATGAATTGAAGGCAATATCCGGTTATTTGTAATTTGAGTCTTATTTAAATGATAAGGGGTTTATTATGTAAAATATTTCAAACTAAATAATAGAAAATTTAATTGTTGAATCGAAATTATCAAATTTAGTTTTGAAATTTTGGAACATTTAAAGCCTTGAAATTTATCGAAATTGAAATGTTTATAGAAATTGAAATGTTTCGAAGTTATGAATTTCAAAGCATTATGTTTTAAAAGTGTTAAAATTTCAAGTGTTTGGTTTTGAAGTATAAAATTTGGAAGTGCTATGATTTTGGAAAAGGGATATATTTGAAATAAAATGGTATCATATTGATTTGAAGTAAAAAGGATATCATATTGATTTGGTTTTAAATTGGAAATGATATCGTATTTATATGGTTTTGAAATGGATATTATATTTTGGTTTTAAAAGTATAAACTATTTTGAAAAGACCGCGGTGTCGTTTGGTTGTTAGAGAGACCGAGATCGGAAGTTGTCATACTCTCTGCCAACTCCGAAACCCACTTTAACAACCGTGTACGCGGTGGTGATTCCAGAATGAAGTAGAATGGTGGCGACGTTCTATTAAGGTATATACATGGACCCGACTCTCGTGATTAGGCATAAGGTGGCTAAACAGGAGCGATTGACGGGCTAATGAGGTAGCTCCTTTGATCGGACACATCCCTAATATACTCTGACTTTTGGATTGATTCGGTGGCCACTTTTGTTTTTTTTTTGATTTGGGGTGTGGCTCGAGGTGGGCGGTAGCTGCACGCTACGCGTTACCACCGGCCCGGAAGCATAATTGGTATATCTACCCCGGCATTGCCTAGTTGTGCCGTGTCAGCTACCCTATCGCGCCTTGTACGATTTTGGTTTTCTCCCGTAGCCCGTGGAGTATTTAGGGTAGTCTTCCGATCTGAAGATGCGCTGATACTGGATGGACTACTGGTACTATTACGTGTTAAGGTGGAAAATGTAAAGCCTTAACGCTATTTAAAAGTAAGTTTATTTTACTATAGACACTATTATAATAGCGAAATATTACTACATAGTAAATAGTTTAATGGATCCTTAGGAGATGTGAATCACGAGCATCTCTTAAGTTACTGCACTCACATTTATTTCTGTTGATTTAACTCACATAAGATATTTTAGTTCTGACTCGAGTGTTTTGTCTTTTCAATTCGCTCAGGTCAGTCTGAGCACTTCAGGATTCAGAGACTTTATTTCTGGAGGACGAAGACGAAGAGTGTATTACTATTATCTATTATATTATTCCACTACACCATTATATTCCGCTGCATTATTAATATTCTCTGGTAGGTTTAACTCTGATATGTATTGTATAAGAATAATCGAATATTTTGTAAAACAGCTTCATGAACTGTATATTTGATTATTATATTTTGTCGTTCCGCTGCAAGATTCTATTTTATTTAATTCCTTTCTCCCTTTTTCTTATTTACCCCTTAACAATCCGCCCTTCTGTATGGTTTAAGTCTGACGCGTGTGGTTTATCGTTGATTTAAACCATACGAAAAGGCTGGATGTTACAGATCTTAAGGCTATTCAGACATTAGAAGTGGTGAAATGTGTATTAACTACTTACTTATGAATATAAAACTGTATTTACTTAAATTTAAAATAGAAAGACGTAATCAGAGAATAAGTAAGTAAAAAGGTAAAATGAAGTAATGTAAATAACACCTGGATTTTTATACTAGTTCGGATTAACCAATCTACATCCAATCATGCACTATATTGTGTGGAATTTCACTATAATCGCTTGCTTTCCACTGGTGGCGAGAACACCTTTACAATCTTGGTTTCACGGGCTACAAGACACACCCTCTTGATTTTACAGGCTATAAGAACACCTTATTCTTATCACCAACAAAAAACTATGGTAAGTACTCGTATCTTCAATATAGGTTCTTGCAGATTCGGTACAATGATATGTAGACCTCCATTGGCAATATATCTTTGAATTCTTTGAGGAATATGATGAAATCAGAGACAGAATGATGTGAATTCAAGTACAACTCTCTGATATTGTGTGGTTTGCAAATCAGTGAAGAATTAGAGAGAAACAGTATCGATTTGCAAGGAGATTGGAAGAGTATGCAATGGATTTTATTTGCAAACGTTTGGAGAAGGAGTAAGAGAAAATGAGAACTCTTAATGTTAAAACTCGTTTTCAAAGGCCTTTATATAGTAGTTGAAGAGACGTATCTTTCGGTGAAGAGGATGTCTCTTTATTTAAAATTTGAAATTCTGAAAAACGACTAGCATGTCGACATCCTGAGTACCCCCATGTTGATACAGATGTGTTGCAAAATGAACAGCAACAATAATAAGTGTTGCAAATTTTCAACATTTCAAATTACCTTATATTTGTGGATTTTTGTGATTCAGTTGAGGTCAATGTTTGATGATCTTCAAGTATAATTGCCATGAGATCTTTAACCAGATATTCTAAGGTTCAACCAACTCCTCATCACTTCAAACACCTTTATCCTTTAGCATTCTTCTCTAATTGGGTTTTGTTCTTAAATCACTGTTGGACAATATGTAGAGTTTGTATATAGAGATAAATGCATATAAATAAAACACATGAGGGGAAACCAAATCAATTCAAAACATGAAATAAACTTATCAAATAATAAGATGAGTTTTAGAGTTACCGACTTTGTCGATGCCAATAACAGATCCTTTTCATATTTATCCAAAGTTCAATAGATTTCTTGTCATTGCTTTGAGCATCCGCTATCTGGTATATATTGTTTGGTACCTGAAAAATTATAAAATATGCGTACTGGTGTCCTTTTTATTTTGGGGTCCATGGGGTTAAGTTTTAGGATGCCAAGCGCATGAAGAGTTTGAATGTCCTTTCAAAATATAATCATTGGATGAATGAACCTTATTAATAAAATTATCAATATACTTTTCTTTTTCAATATCATCCAACCTTTTTGGAACCCATAAATTAATGAACGTATTTTGAGGTTTTAACTTTAATTTTCTAGGTTTTGGTTTGAAATTGGTAACCTTTACAAACTTAGTACCTTGAGTACTATTTTCTTTGGTTTAGCCTTAGGCGTGTATCCAATTCCATGTCTATTACTAGTGTGTTTAGATGCAGCTAATAATTTTTCTAGATTATCCTTCCCTTTGTTAAATTTATCAATATCAGTTTTCATTTTGTCAAAATACTTATTACGGTTAAGAACAACATTGTTCAGAGATGTTACTTTGTCATTCAGATCAGCAATCTATGACTTCTTTGAAATATTTTCTAATTTTAAGGATTCATTTTCACTTTTTAGTCTTTCAAAATTTCCAAGTGTCAAATCCTTTTCATCATTATACCCATTAAGTCTTTCAATTTCATGTTCTAGTCATTTTTTTCTTTAGTTAACCTTTCATCAACTATTTTTAATCTATCTATCTCTGCCAATCTATTATTGTTCTCTTTTATACGTATTTTATATCCTTAATACATATCATTCAAAACATTAGTAAGTTCTTTATTAAAATTCCATACCTTGTCATCCTTTGCCATGAAGCACATGTTGGCATTTTCTGTTTCTAAATTAGATCACTTGATGATGTATCTAAATCATCCCATTTTGCATTGAATGCCTGTTTCCTCTCCTTATTGAAAGTTTTTGAAAAGTACTTTGATTTCTTCAGGTTTGGACAGACTCTTTTCAAATGACCGGGTTTATCACATTCGAAACACTTAACAACGTTTTCGTTTCTATGGTTATTGTTGTTCGTTTTTCGAAGTTTGTTTGGTATCCATTACTTCAAGAATTTCTTGAACTTCTTGGTCATAAACTTGGTATCATCATCAACAACAACATCATCTAGTTCATCATTGTCGATCATAGCATTGAGTGCTAGTGATTTCTACTCATTTGCTTGATTCTCTTTTCAAATCTACAACTTTACTTCATAAGTCATTAGGTTACCAATAAATTTTCTTTTTTCATAATACTAATATCATTGGCTTCTTCGATTTCCAGAGTCTTCTGATCCCATTCATTTGGAAGTGAATTCAAGATCTTTCTGACTTGGTCTTCTTCAGTAATTTTCTTTCCTAATGCTATTGAGACATGTACTATATCTTGAAATATAGAATACACATCAGAAATAGACTTATTTGGTTTCATTTGAAAGAGTTGAAACTGTTTAGTTAGCATAGACAATTTTGTTTGTTTTACTTTACTGGTGCCTTCATATGTGACTTGCAGTGTTCTCCAAATTTCATATGAAGAATTACATATAGACACTCGATTAAATTCGTTTCTATCTAAGTATCATAGCCTTAGAGTTATTAAGTGCTTGTGTCTTTTGGTCTAGTGTCCATTTTGAATATTCAGTTTGAGGCTCTATGCACTCTATTGGGTACTGTTCCAAATATCCAAACCATTAGACTGCAAATATCATTTCATCCTATAAGCCCAACATGCATAACTACTGCCATCACATAGAGGGGGTCTAGTGGTAAATTACCCTTCTACAAAAGTGTTAAAAAATGTATTACTGGTATCATTAGCCATTTATACTTTTCAAAAACCAAGTTATGAATTTTTGAAAACCAATGCTCTGATACTAAATGTTGGAAATTGGAGTGTCTACAACACAATGTTGGATCTTAAGGCTATTCAGACACTAAAAGTGGTGAAATGTGTATTAACTACTTACTTGTAAATATAAAAACTATATTTACTCAAATTGCAAACAGAAAGAAGTAATCAGAGAATAAGTAAGTAACAAAGTAAAATGCAGTAATGTAAATAACGCTTGGATTTTTACACTGGTTCAGGTTAACCAATCCTGCATCCAGTCCTGCACTCTATTGTGCAGAATTCCACTATAATCGCTTGCTCTCCACGAGTAGCAGGAACACCTTTACAATCTTGGTTTCACGGGCTATAAGACACACCCTCTTGATTTTATAGGCTACAAGAACACATTCTCCTTATCACCAACAACAAACTATGGCAAGTCATATCTTCAATATAGATTCTTGCAGATTCGGTAAAATGATCCTATAGACCTCCAACGACAATATATCTTTGAATTCTTTGAGTAATAGGATGAAATCGGAGAGAGAATGATGTGAATTCAAGTACAACTCTCTGGTATTGTGTGGTTTGCAAATCGGTGAAGAATTGGAGTGAAATAGTATCGATTTGCAAGGAGATTGGAAGAGTATGCAATGCATTTCTTTTGCAAATGTTTGGAGAAGAAGAGTAAGAGAAAATGAGAATTTTCATGTTAAAATTCGTTTTCAGAGGCCTTTATATAGTGGTTAAAGAGACGTGTCTTTTGGCGAAGAGGTGGAGGAAAATGTCTCTTCATTTAAAATTTGATATTCTGAAAACCGACTAGCATGTCGACATCCTAGGTACCCCCATGTTGACATGGGTGTGTTGCAAAATGAACAGCAACACTAATAGTGTTGCAAATTTTCAACATTTAAAATTACCTTATATTTGTGGATTTTTATGATTCGGTTGAGGTTAATGGTTGATGATCTTTAAGTATAATTGTCATGAGATCTTTAACAAGATATTCTAAGGTTCAACCAACTCCTCATCACTTCAAACACCTTTATCCTTTAGCATTCTTCTCTAATGGGGTTTTTATACTTCAATTACTCTGATCAACCTTCTTCTATAATCATTTGCTTTCAATGTATTCTTGTTTATCTCTGTAAATGTCTCCATAATATATCTGATATGACTGCATAACTCGGAGGTACATTAGTAGTAATATTTATGTGGTTATTGTCATCAAAATCAATACCTAGGATATTATCCAAAATGAGATAAACTAAAAGTCCAAATGTTAATGTCCTTGCTAGCATAACCATTCAAAGGCAACATGTCTTGTCACTAGAAAAGTCTCGGCCTGACCCAAGCAAAATAACACTCGGATCAGACTATCGCTAAATATCCAATAGGGTGAGAACAAGATATAACACAAGGACAAACAACATATAAGTAAATACAGATGTCCATGAAACAACAAGTCACGAGAATTAATTTAACTAAGATTTCATCACAAGATACAGGGTTATACATTTAAGTCACAAACACATACTAGTCGCTAAACACAGAATAACAGAATTAACTTAACATCCATCATAAGATACAAAAACATTTAGTTATTTCACTAACACAAGATGCAAGAATATAAATTTATTTCACTACACAAGACAAAAGAATATATATTTATTTCACTAACACAAGATACAAGAATATATATATTTATTTAACGAACGTAGAATAGTCACATAATTCAAATATCTAGATCCAAGAGATCTTAATCCAAACCGACAGTAATAATCGTCCAAAACAATCGCAATGATTGTACTCAAAACCCATGGCAAACAAACGAACAAATTGATATCACTCATACCGATCTGATACTAAGGATCGTACTCGGACTGGGAACACAGAATCATAGAATGATCTCAAGGATACTCCATACCGATCAAGGTGATTGTAGAAACCCCGACTCGATAAATCTACATTTATTTAATATTATTATATTATTAAGTTCAAAAAGAAATACAGGAATAAACTTCTTAAGGATCTGGCAGCCACTTGTCGCACACCAAAAGAGAGTAAACTCTAAAGTGCCAAATACTTTCACCTTCAGTAATCACTAGAATTTAATAAATATGTCCCATACCGTATAGTGAAATCTAAGTATTTACTAAAAGCTAGTAAGTATCACTTATTACGGATACGGTTGGAAAACCTTAAATACATTCTCTTAAGGATCTAGCAACCACTTGTCGCACACCAGAAGAGAATACAACTAAAGTGTAAAATATTTTCTAATAGCAATCACACAATTTAACCAAGGCATCACATACTACTACGTGAAATTCAAGTATTCGCTAATGGGCTAGTAAGTTCTACTCAAGCATTCTATTTAATGAGTTATATCATATTCGACGAAGTCTTATTCGAAAGCATTTAAACCAATCAATAATACTAAGTCGAGTATTAATGCTCCTCAAATTATAGAATTAAGATTCTCAAAACATTTTCCTCTTTTGAGTTTATTATTTAAAACACTTATTTTAATTTCCATAAATCCATTTATTATTTAACATTATAAAAATATTCACATATTTGTTAAGATATTCCATAACTTTGAATTGTTCCAAGATTTTAATGATGTACACAAAGTTGGCTCAAATTCCCATATAGTTGTATTATTCACAAACTATACTTTAAAACCATATTTAATTACTCTTCTAAATCCATATTAAATTATAACAATTGCATTTAAAAATAAATTAAGTTTATTCTTTTCAAAACTACATTTCCAAATTCCATGAATCCTATATTATTTATTTAACAAAATCGTAGTACTTATATTCCAAATCATAATCACTTTTATGTAAAAATAATTTAGATTTGTATTTCCAAAGTCATATTTCCAAATTCATAAATATTTTACTAGACATGTTTAATATATAAATAACTTGCTAAAAACATTTTTAATATTTATTAACTTAATTTAGAAATATTCTAAGATTTATAAATATAAATAATTCTATTTCGTAAAATTACTTATACACGAGGCTAGACTATTTATTTCGTCTAACTCAAATTTATGATTTAAAGATCTGCAACTTTGACTACTTAAATCTCATAATTTTACAAAAAAACAAAAAATGAAAGTTGTAGATAAAAGTCTCAACTTTCAAACAAGAAATATTTCATCCAATTTGGATTTAGGGTTCAAAAGTTATGGCTTAAATAATTTTTAGATTTAAATTTTTCAACTCTATCTTTTGTTGACAAGGTAGCGAAAAAGAAACGAATTTTTGACCATCTAAACTTCAAAATTATGCAAAACTCAATGCACAAAAATTGTAGCAGATAATCCAAGCTTTTCAGAACATCAAGAATTATAAAATTCCAATAAGAAATAAAAAAGATATGACTAAAATAATTCTCAGGTTTTAACTTCATTATCGCTGTCGTTTATTCTCGGGACAATGACACTAAAACATATTTTTGACCATGTAAACCACAAAATATTACAAAACTCAAAATATGAAAGTTGTAGCATATAATAGAAGATTTCCATAACATCAAGAATTATTAAATTTAAAAAAATTACGAAAAATTTATGCCATTTTAATTTTAGGTTTCAATTTAGCAATCACACATGAACAGAGCAACACTATCAGATTCAAACTCGATTTCGAACTAATAAGCATCAGAATTTCAAAAGGTGATCAAAAGAAATGTTGTAGCTAACCGAAAGGCCTTTCAATCACAAAAAGATTGGGTCATTTTGGATTAATTTACACTGAGATATCGTTGTGTTACTACAGTGATTTTCCTTTTTATTTTCAAAAAGCAATCAAATAATCACCCAAATTCAAGCAACCAATTACAATCAAATTGAAAGCAATTCAATCAAAAGACCATCCAATTCAATCAAAAGATAAACCAGTCAACTAAATATATGAATTAGAGATAGTAGGGTGAGTATTTAACTCATCTTTTAACTTCCTATAGATTACTAGATCCTCTATTTAGCCTTGCTAAACTCTTTGACTTCAACAAAACCGCCTATAACTCAAAAGTCAAACAACTACAACATCACTTAGGTTAACAACAAGATCAAAATCATAATTTTAAGAGCCTGGAAGGCGAAGATAGGGTTTAGAAAACTTACTCTTCATTATTGGACAAAACTCCTTTATTTTGATCTTTGATTTTGAAGATTAAGAACTAGGGTTTCAAAACTTTCAGAGGAAGAAGTTTTGTTTCTGTTTTCTGGAACGAAATGAACTAAGGAAGTATACAGTTCTATTTCTCTTTTTTATTATTCTAAATGGGCCATGAGGGTGAGATGTGGACCTAACAAGCCAAGTGTTACTAATTTCCTTTTTAGAAGAAGTGTTACTAATTTTAATTTTTACTTAATCACTTATTAAAACACAAATTTAAACTAACTTTCACTTAATAATGTTTTTACAAAATTAATAAATTGATTTCTCGAATTACCAAAACCAAATTAACAAGTAAAAATTCTTATTTTTAATAATATTAAGACATTCACAAATTTTAATATATAACTTAAAAATGAAAAGTTACTCCCATGATAAACTATAAATTGCAAATTTCCGTTTTAAACAATAAATCTCAATATTAATCACTTATTTAAATTTATCACATTTCACAATATTATCTTAAGATCAATTGAGATTACACAGTAACTATTCTTAAATATTACAATTAATTTCATCACTAAATTTCACAAATCACAATTAAAATTTTAGTTATTCATAATTAAATTAAATTTGTAAAATAATTAAAAACGGGGTTGTTACATCTCTTGTCATCAACGAGTCACCACAACTAGTATAATGTGACCGCTGCATAACAATATACTATGATAAAGGTAATCGCAGTATACAAGTTTAGAAGTGATAAAATTCTCATAATATAAGTCCACATTATGCTATACACAAAAATAATATCAATTAACTAGTATATCACAAGCACAATAGAAGAATATATAAAATAAAGAATATCTACCACTGTCTCGAACTGAACGAAATATAAGTGGAGCAATTACACCATATGTGACCTTTGGATTTATATACATTCCTACCCTCGAGAGTCCGTAAATAGAATTGAGCGTCCCCATACGACCTCTTATCTATACAAGTGCAACCATATAGGCCTAGACCGCTCTTTTAGCAATGAAAATCCCTACCAATATAGTGCTTCCTAGCATCTATATCTACACTAGTTCTACTTGGTATAAGTACCCCTTAAGCGTCACTCTAGATCCTCCTGAGGGCTTTGTCTAAAACCGAAAAACAACATACAAACATATATATAGCACTGGAAGCACATTGCGACCCGAACCTAATCGCCTACTCCATGGTTGCCTCATCATGTACTTGCTTTGACCCCACTAGATCGCTCAAGCACAATGGTTTAAACCATGGAATCTATCCTAGCCAGATGCCTCCATATATACTTGATCTAGTATCGATCGTTGTCGTCACGTACTTGCACATCTACTTGAGTTTGGAACCGACTCCTTGCCTTCAAGTGCTTCTCCCAATCGTAAACACTTATCATACGTGTTTATGAAAACAATCATGCCTCGATCTTATATTTGATTGGCTCTAAATAATTTTCTAGATCACCTACTATTCTCATGGCGAGATAGTCCATGGCTTACGCTTCTCTCCTCGTTCGCTTGCCCGAACACCTTATTGATAGTTGCCAACCACTTATGCACCCCTTAAATTTGCATCAAATCCCGAGCCTTGCTTTGCATTCAACCTTCCCGAGTAGCCTGAAGCTTCCTTGAAATCATGACGAAGTCTTACGTCGAACAGCATCCGAACGGAGAGTAATCCCTTGAAAACACTCCCTTTCCACGCTTTATTTCCTGGGATAGCTCCCCATCGATGCACCGGTCAGGGCCAACCGGTGGACCGGGGTTGACTTCTCCTGTGCAGTAAGCCTAGCAGCAAGCCATCGAGCCTCGCCATCCATTGTTTCCTCTGTTGCTTTGCCCGTTGAGCCGCCTTGCTTCCAATGCATGCCTTCACTACATTGGACTTACTCTGGAGTTCATTGGTTGATGTTTCGAAAGTGGTTCCTTATGTGTCTGAAAACTGATTTCGACACAAAATCCACTCTTTGTGCATGTAGAATTCAACGGGCGTTTTTAGTGACCCGACTTCCTCTAATCACGCCAAAACACAACTCAGTCCGGTATATTCTCACGCAACTTAGCATACACTATGATTGATATGGCTATGTGAGATGCCCGTAATGCTCTTATATGCAAATGTATTTACACACATCCATATATACACACACATACAAATACGCAACAATTATAATATCAATACACAAATTGTTCCGATTATTGTATTCTTTAAATACATTGTACGTATACATGCACATATTTATATACATACGCGTGTATTTAAATAAGTAATTCATTTATTACTTAATCAAATCTTACTTTTATTTACTAAACCTTTTCAATAAAAGTCGTATATGATTTGGTACTATTTTGTAAAATCTTA
Source organism: Allium cepa (assembly GCA_030765085.1). Taxonomy (NCBI): domain Eukaryota; kingdom Viridiplantae; phylum Streptophyta; class Magnoliopsida; order Asparagales; family Amaryllidaceae; genus Allium; species Allium cepa. The sequence goes on along the minus strand of CM060940.1, from coordinate 626,316,395 downwards.
CAACTATTTGATAAAATATATTATTCGCTTATAAATCATTTTTAAGCCTTTAAATACTTAATTGCTTCATTAAAGTTAAGTACACATCATACTACAATTTTATAAAATCTCGTGTCCATTTCATAAAATCTATATTCCATTTGTAAAATCATATAACCATTTTATAAATAATAATTAAGCTTTATTAACCCTCCAATCGCTTTAATAATACATGTAGAGTTCAAAACTCACATAATTAGCTTACCAAATTTTCTAAAACAAATTAAATTAGTTTAATTATTACTAACTAAAGACATGCACTTAATTATGTCAAGTAATTAGTCCCCATTCTACATAACATCGCGTATAATTATTCAATTAACTCAAAACTCAATTCTTTGCTTACTAGCTATTTTCAAAAATAGTTATTAAGGTTTTAAAGAAATAATGAGTTAATATAAGCATGTTTACGACATGAATACAAGTATAAATCAACCCAGTCAATCTCCAAATCACATCATACAATTTCATATTATTCAATAAACAAAAATATGAAGATTAACACACACACATATATATATATAGAGAGAGAGAGAGAATCATCATACTCGCCTTCTCCTTCACCAAATCAATCTTTAATCACTAAAAACTCATTTCATAATCTCTTTAAAGTTGAGATTAAACTCTAAAGTCCACTCATGCTAATTCCTTAATGGGTTATGTGAGAAATAAGTAATGAGCAATTATGGTGAATTTAGTTTGAATTTAGGACATTTATTTGAGCATGATTTGGTTGACTTAGGGCTAGGCTTAAGAGAGTGATTAAATAAAAGGATTAGGAGATGGAAATGAAAAGTAATGTGAAATGAGAATGAAACGAAAGAAATGGAAGTATTTGCCAACTTATAGGCAAGACAATAGGCCTTAGCCCTAATTCATTTCTTTCTCAAGAAATATCTATTAACTATAAAAACTCATCGACTCCATACATATTTAAGTTTATACTCATTCTTATCGTGATGGTAAAGAGAACTCAACTACGAGTGTTTTGAGTCCCAATTTAATCGCCTCTAAATGTCAGGTATAAAGGGCGTTCCGTTAATTAATGATTAAATATTTAAATTACTCATTTAAATATTCGGTCGTCAAAGTAGTGAGATGTTGCATTATCTACTCTCCAAATGCCCACTGCCCTATGAAAAATCTACTGTGGAATCTTTGGGTTCGTGGTCTCTATCTCATCCAAATCTTCTTCTGCTGTAGAGATACGAAGAATGCCTCCAAATTGCTTGTTCGTCGTCTGAATTTCCATCCCTTTCACCTCAAATGTGAAATTGTTGACATGCTGGTCAAACATATACTTCAAATTAGCGTCGAATAAATGCATACATCACGAGTAGTATTCCTACTCAAATGTCTTATGGCCAAGGATCGATAGCAATCTTGTATCCATGACAACTCCTCTAAACCGTAAGCGGCGAAGTCCTTAAACTTCATTGGTCACCCTTGCAAAAATGCGATTTCATCGATGCGTCATAGTATTTAATCTTTTCTTCATCACTTGGAGCTAGGAGATCTCTTGTGGGGTTAGATTTGGATGGCGAGCGGATGTGCTGCCTTATCGAGGAGGTGCCATGATTTGATTTTTGGGGGGAAGATTGGGGTTTGAATCTGAGTTTGATAGGACTGTTTCTGGTCGAGCGCTTGCTATTTTCAAGATATTGGAGAGTGTAGCTCGTCGTTGCGTGCAGCAATGGTGCATGGGCATTGTTTGGTAAGAGGAGGACGAAGGTCAGAGGAGGAAGGAGGAAGTCGAGAGGAAGAATAAGGTGAGGATAGATATGAAAGTGACTATATGTTGTGTTCTAGGTTCGGGTCTGCATTTTACCTGACAATCGGTCGACCCCTTGAATCTGGGAGATCGACTGCTACTAATCGACCTATGGATATAAGGTCATCGACCATTTGCCACCAGTTTGGCCCATACTGAACGTGGACCCTTTATAGGTCAGGTTAAATATAAAACTATTATTATAACTATTTCATCCCATTCTCGCCTTCTTCATCTTCGCCCTTACTATTCTAAAAAATCCTTGTCCACCTATATCGGCGTGTTAGCCTACCACTTTAGTCTTTGAACTCTTATACCTTTCCATCAAACTTCTATCATTCTCTTTTTCAGGTGCTTGTGTGCTTTCATTCTCTTTACGTCATTTAAAAGCCAATACTACTTCCTCTTTTACACCCCTTAAAAGAATATTAAAACTTTAAATTTACGTAATCTGAAAAACCTTTGAGCTATATGTATGCTCTATTTTATTTTATTCCAAAGGAAATACCTCTTTATTTAAAACCCTTTTAATTAAATTTTTTGGTCTAAACAGTTTTAATTTCAACTAGATTCTATTTAAATAAAATATAAGAAGACATTTTATTTCACAAAAAATTGATATTTTCTCACTTTTAAAAAATAGGGTTAGAACGGAAAGATCCACTAGATAATGAACTATTGGTTCTAAGCCATCTCTGGCGATGAACCAACAATTCGGATTGCTTTTTTCTACTTTAAAATGAATCCTTTGAAATTCGTTTCAAATATTTTCAAGAAAATTTAAAACCTTTTTATTAAATTCTTTCATACGGCGTTCGAAATCGGAGTGGGTTTTATTTATACTTTCTTTTGTACTTTTCTTCTTTTATCTTTACTTCCTGACTTATCTTCTTTCAGAATATATTAATAATACAGCTGTCATTTTGAAGCGATTATTACACACCTTCCATCGGGAACTAGCATAATTCTCACTTCTGGATATCTACAATATATAGATTCTTTACCTTGCTTTATCTACATCTAAGGTACGCCATCAATCGACAATCCAGCGGGGATCCATGGGGCATCTAGACCAAACAAGGGAGCCATGCACTATCCAGCTTCAAGGACCCCTCTACATGTCGCATTCACGTTCTTTATAAGTCAACGCCTTTCATTATAACCTATCTTCCATAGGGTGATCGAGATAGGCATAAATTTTTAACTTCATCTATTATCCTAACTCATAGAGCCTTGTCCATCTTTTCAGAATATGGTCGTAACTACTTCTATAGTCGAAATTTGTAAATTTTGGCATATAACATATATATATAATTATAGGTAAAAATACAAATACATTCACTTAGCGTATTATAATTCCTATGATCGACTAACCTAAACTTCGATACCAAATACCAAAGTTAAAAACCTAAACCTTAATGAGTTTGAATTTTCACTACGTCAAAACCAAGTCCACAAGGGCATGGATTGTTGGTGTTGGTATCCTTTAATAAACAAAAGCATATCAAAGAGCTATCTAACTGAACTTTGTAACATCCCTAATTTTGATAACATTATTCAAGGAAATTTGATTAGATAGATTAAGTAGAATAATAATGGTAAGGAGATTGAGATTTGAATAAATTATATAAAGGGTCATGCTTAATAATTAAATAAGTAGGCCTTAAATTAGTTTAAAGGTTAATTAGTTTACACACGGGCATAATAGTAAAATAGCCATTTTATTTTATATGGCTATACACTTCTCATTTTGGTCCATTCACTTTTCATTTCCTACCACCACAAACGCAAATCAAAAAATAAAAATATAGCCGGCCATTAACAAAGAGGAAAAGTAGGAAATTCAATCAAAAGCTAAGGAACAAAGCTGGGAAGAATTAATCAACAACAAATCTCATATTCCTTACCATACCTGAGGTGAATAATAATTTTATACCATTTCTATCTTACTATATGATTATATGGCTTGAGCTATATTATGTTGATTTATTATGTTGACATGGATGATGATATGCTTGAGCTATATTATGTTGATTTATTTTAATTTATAAGCATATGAATTTGCACGGTTTTGATGTAAAATCGAGAATTTATAATTTCAAATTTCCTTGAATTTTTTTTGTATTAAGTAAAACATGATTTTGGAGATAGGTTTTAATTTTTAGAATTTTCCGAGCTATAGAAAATTTGTTATGAATTTCTAATGGAAAATATTATATAATTGAGTTTAAAATTTATTTCAAGCATTTCAGAGAGAAATTGGGTCTAAAATTTTAACACGTTAGATTACACAATAAAACTAATATTCTGTGATTTTTGGGGATTTTTCCCAGTTGATTTATTGGGGAAAATAAATTATTATTAAAGAGGGAATTTCTGCAAATGTTGGTTTTGTTATATGGAAGGGCTAAAATGGTATGTTTCTTCGATTGGATCTAAATTAATGCGGCACTTTCTAATGAAAAAGCATTTGAATAGTTTTAAAGTAGCCAATCAATGAGTTACAACTGGCAGGTTAGTTATAAAGCAATTACCATGTTTAGCTAAAAATCAGTATTTCAAAAAAAGGTGGTTCAACCTATTTCAAAGGAACCTTTCGATTCCTTTACCTCTGCACCATCTCAATTGAAACCATCTTTGTCGATACCCACATAGTCGGAACCAAGGCACATAGTATCAATAGAATTGGTACGAAGTGAATTGCGGAAGGTAGGGTGTTGAAAGCTATGCTTTCGTCGCGGTCGAAACCAAGGTTCACTTTTAAAAAGATAAATGTCTGCCTAGTTTTTGAACAACTTTCGACTGAGTCGATACCCTATAAAGTTGAAACCTTTAGTTTTTTTTTCTAAAGTTAAATTCCTGCCTTGTTTTACTTAAAGCTTTCAACCTAGTCGAAAGCCATGCTTTCGAAAGGGACTTTATAAATAGCTTTCGAAAGAGAACTTTTTCCTTAAATAAGAGCTTCCGAAAGGATTGGTTTCGACCAAGTCGAAACCAAGCCGCTTATTTACCTTTTGGTTGCATTAAAGCCATCTATATTTTCGAAAGGTTATCCCTGTTTCTAACCAAAGTTAAGCCACTTCCTAAAATCTTTCGAAAGGGGTTAAGGGTTACGAAGGCAATGGCGTCGAAATGGGGTTTCGACACTATCCTTCAATATTTTAACTTAAAAGGTTAATGCTTTTGACCAGATGGTTCCGACACCATCCACTTTTCCCCAAAGCAATTTTATAATTGGTTTCGAAAGAGATACTTTCATATATAATCAATTTCACCCAAAGAATGTTTTAAAGAGTAAACCCAATGCTTTTGAAAGGTTACTTTTATTTGTTTCGAAGCTATTTTTAAAAGAATGTTTTCTTGATACCATCGAATGTTATCATTTGTTTCAAAAGGTATATACTTAGTGTTTTGAAAAGAGGTTTTCTATGCTTTCGAAGGAGGTCATCTAGTGGTTTCGAAATTGATGTTTTAAGGTTTCAAAACAAATAATCCATTCTCATTTTTATAGGAAAAACCATGGCATATATAAAGATTTTTGAAATATTATTCACATTGTTAGTAACTCATAACTGTATTTTGAGGAAAGGGTATAATATCCAGTTAGGTTGGCCCAGTAGTGAATATAATTTAACAAATGTTCAAATCTTAATTAAATATATTGGCACGGGCCAATAGGTTCATAATCAGCTCATGAAAACTATGATTTGATACTAGCAGGGGCCAGTAGGTTTGTATTTAGCCTATGAAAACTTTGTCCGGATTAAGATATTGACTGTTAGTATATAGGTTCCTAGTTAGCCCATGAAAACTAGGATAAGAGAGATGATATTGGAGTTACCAATAGGTTCTTAGTGTTACCATGAAAACTATGATATTGGACAGATAATCCATAAACATTTAACAGGTTTATAGTAATCCTAGAAACTATAATTGAGACAGATAGTCAAAATGAATGGGGATAGATAATCCAGATTTGATTTACTTGTCTGGCATATCATCATAACGTTTATGAAATACTATGTTTTAACCATTGCGGATGCAAGAGCACACTATATGGTTTTAAAAATGTTTTAGGATACTAGTGAGGGAAAACCCGTTCCTCTAAGCGGCGTTGTCTCACTAGATATCTAAATGGTTTGAGATGGTAAATTATTGTTCATACTAAGCTTTATTTCTGACTCGAAGTTTTTGTTTTCCCCTTACAGTCTCGGATACTCAATTGATTTTGAGTGGGTTGAGAGTTAAAGTTTTCAGGTATTCTTTTAGACAAATAAAGCTTCCGAGGACGTACAAGAGGCAAGCTTGTTATTAGAGTCGTTGTGTGTTTTGTTTGTAAAGGAAAATTGTTTACTTGCCAATCTATATACTCTGATCTATCAAGGGAGCATCTTCATATGTTGCTCTTGGTGTATTTTGTAATAATTTTAAGTTATCTAAACGTGGTCTGCGATTTGGGATTATGCAATCAATTTGGAATATTTTTAAATGGAATGTGGAATTTGTTTGTTGTTTAAATTTTTTTTCCATATTCTTATGTTTCTATGTATCAATGTATCTAATGTCACTGAATTTGGTCGCCGAGGAATAATAATTATGGATGACTGCAGCATCCGTAGTAGTTCGTTTTGGGCCTCCATGTAGGGGATTGTTATAAGTTGGTATCTGAGCATAGGTTTATGAGACTTAAAAAGAAACTTAAACCTAAAAGATTTTCCAATCATAATCCAATGAGTCAGATAATAAGATTGAGGTTTGGGCTAATGTTATAATAACATACTTGTATTTTCTATATATAGTTATATATATATAAGTACGTATTCCCCAATCTCTTAAACCGTTCTTCTACTAAGGCTCGTATGCAGATTTACGACAAAGGAGATATGGAAGTAGGAAATGGAAGAGGAAATTTCAATGAAGGAAGCACCACAACTAATGGAAATGCTCGACCTACTACCTAGAGGAATCCAGGTTGACAGGCTAATGCTAGTTATCAAAATGCTGATACCAATGTGAGTGTTGGAAATCCACCAGTAGATATGGGGGCTATGAATCAGTTCTTTGTTGGTTTAATGCAAGCTGGAGCTACTCCTAGTGTTGCTGGGCATGCAGAAGGAGCTAATCCTATGGCTCTAGTAGGGAATATTGCTTTGCTAAACAGAGATTACACCAATTTGGGAGGGAAGCCATTCTTCGGAACTGAAAGTACCATAGAAGTTCAGAATTGGCTATTGCACTACGAGCGTATATTTACTGATTTGGGTCTAAATGAAGAGAAAACGAGAAGGTTAGCCTCTAGACAATTGCAGGGGTCAGCACTACATTGGTGGAATAGTGTCACTACCGGAGTGTCGGAAGAGCAGTTAACTTGGGCTGATTTTAAAACGAGGTTTGAGCAGAAGTTTATATCTGAGTTTGCTAAGTCTGATTTGATGAGGAAGTTTATGGATTTAGTTTAGGGAGAGATGTCAGTAGTCGAGTATGCTAATAAGTTTGAAGAACTGTCTCGATATGGATATGTCGTTATAGATAATGACATCAAAAGGAATAAGAAGCTCATTCGGGGATTGAGGCACGGGCTTACTAGAATTACCATGACATATGTTCATGATCCTTGTAATATAGTGGCGGAGATGGCCATTCGCCATAGGGAGTTACTTGCTGATTTTGCTAAAGGGAAGTCAGTGGAAACTCGGGGTTCTCAAGAAAGAAAAGGAAGTTCTTTAAAAAAAAAAGGGAGCCAAAAGGGAGATACTGTAAAGAAGTCGAAGGCTGAGGTAGTTTGTTGTGAGTGTGACAAGAAGGGTCACTTTGCTAATGAATGCCAGTCAGGAAATGGGAAGAAAGCTGCAAATAAGAAGAATGTGAAGTGCTTCAACTGTAATCAAGTTGGGCATTACAAGAGTCAATGCCCAGAGCCAACTGGGGAGGACAAAGGAAAAGTTTTTGCTATAGGACCAGCTAGGCCGACTACGACTGATAAAGGAAAGACTGTGATGGAAGGTAGGTTTTTGATTCAAAGTATTCCAGTTAGAGTACTTTTCGATACCGGTGCATCACATTCATTTATATCTCAGTGTTTGGTTGATAGATTATGCCTAGAACCTATCTAGTTACTTAATTAAAGGTTGCGATCCAATAGGAGGGTATGCAACTCTAGGATTAAAATGTGACCAGTTAGAACTGGATTTATTAGGTCATAAGTTTGCGATCAGCTTGTATGTTATTGATTTCGTAGATATCAGAATCATTTTGGGTATGGATTGGTTGGGTAGGTACGAGGCTAGAATATTCTTCTAGGATAGGGAAATATCACTGAGATACCCTGACAGTGATATGCTCAGTATAGAATACTGACATGAGAGTTAGTGTTATGCTTAATGCTATGGAGGTAGGAAATGAGTTAAGTCAAGTTCGGGTAGCAAGAGAGTTTGTAGATGTCTTTGAGTCAGTCACTGGACTACCACCGAAAAGAACTATTGAGTTTAGAATAGATCTTGTACCAGGAGCTGAACCTGTCAGTAGACCATCTAACAGAATGACACCAACTAAGATGAAGGAATTCAAGGTGTAGCTAGTGGATCTAGAAGGAAAGAGTTTTATCGGACCAAGCAATTCGCCTTGGGAAGCAGCCGCGGTGTTCGCAAAAAAACCGAATGGGTCGTTAAGGATGTGCATTGACTGTCGAAAGTTAAACGAAAGGACAATTCAGAATAAGTATCATGTGCCAAGAATAGATGATCTGTTTGATCAGTTGAGTCGACCTAGAGCGTTTTTCCAGTTGGACTTGGTGACAGGTTTCCATCAGTTAACAGTGGAGGAGAACAATATTCCATTGACAGCATTTCAAACTAGGTATGGTTCATATGAGTGGTTGGTGATGCCATTTGGATTAACGAATGCACCTGCTTTCTTTATGGATTTGATGAACCGAGTTTTCCGAGAGTATTTGGATAGGTATGTGTTGGTGCTTATAGATGAAATTCTAGTCTACTTTAGGGATGTGAGAGAGAGCATGAAGTTCCTCTTAGAGTGGTACTTGAGACGCTGAGACAGAATCAGCTAAAGGTGAATTTTACCAAGTGTCATTTCTAAAAGAAAGAGGCAAAATTTCTTGGTCACGTGGTTTCAGGGAAAGGATTGTCAGTCGATCCAAATAAGATCAAAGCGTGAATAATTGAAAGAGACCAGAGACGGTAACTGAGATCGGGAGTTTTCTTGGACTTGCTCACTACTACTGGAGATTCATTAAGGATTTCTCGCGGATAGCAACACCCTTAACTAAGCTAACCAGGAAGGAAGTGAGGTTTGTCTGGTCCGACAAATGTGAGGAGACATTCCTTAAGTTAAAGCATTTGTTGACCAATGCACCCGTGTTAGTAGTTCCAGATGGAAACCAATGATCAGTGGTGTATATAGATGCATGTAGAACTGGATTAGGAGCGGTGTTGATGCAGAATGGTAAAGTCATTACCTACGCATATAGGAAGCTTAGATCGCATGAAGTTAGATATCCTGCTCATGATTTGGAGTTAGGAGCTGTAATCTTCGCATTGAAGTTTTGGAGACATTATCTCTTAGGAGAGAGATTTGATTTGTATACCGATCATAAGTCTTTACGGTATTTATTCTCTTAGAAGGGGTTGAATATGAGGCAACAGAGGTGGTTGGAGTTTTTGTCTACATATGATTTTGGTATAGAATATACACCGGGAAAAGGTAATAAAGTGGTCGACGCTCTTAGCACGAAACATCAGAATGTGGTGTTAGCCATGTTGGTGGAGTGGAAGGATTTAGAAGCCTTAGTCAGTTGCGATGTGCAGTTAAGATCGACCGTAGGTTCTAGTCAGAGTACCCGCAGGTTTTTTCTTTTAGAAGTTCGACCAATGTTGATTGAGAAAATTGCTTCTAAGCAGAAGAAGGATCCGGTATTAGCTGAAAGGATCAGAATACTGGAGGTTGGAATAGAGATCAATGATTTAAATGATTTATCCTTGACTAGAAAGGATGACTAAGAAAGAAGGAACGGTTATGTGTCCCGAATGTGGAGGACTTGAGGAAAGAAGTACTTGAAGAATGTCATAAATTAAAGTTTATGATTCATCCTGGAAGAACCAAGGTGTATCAGGATGTGAAGAGGAGCTTCTGTTGGGAAGGCATGAAGAAGGATGTTGGCTTATGGTTTAGGCAGTGTGCAAACTATCAACAAGTGAAAGCTGAACATCAGAAACCCAGTGGGTTTCTTCAGCCTTTAAAGATTCCAGTTTGGAAATGGGATTCGATACCTATGGGTTTTATAGACTGGTTTCCAAGGTCAAATAGAGGCAATGAAAGCATATGAGTTATATTGGATAGATTTCCAAGAGTGCCCATTTCTTTCTAGTTAAATCGACCAGAACGGCACCTGTTTTAGCTAAGTTGTTCCTGAAGAATATACTTAAACTGCATGGAGTTCCTAGTAGTATAATTAGTGACAAAGATGCTTTATTCACTAGTGAATTCTGGAAGAATCTATAGGAATTGATGGGTACCAAGCTAAATATGAGTGCTGCGTATCACCCTCAAACGGATGGGCAAACAGAGAGAGTCAACAAAGTACTCGAGGATCTAATGAGAGCTTGTCTATTAGACATTGGTGGATCTTAAGAGGATCACCTACATTTGGTTAAGTTTTCCCATATACGAATGGCTCCGTTTGAAGCTTTGTATGGAAGGCCATGCAAATCACCAGCATGTTGGTTGGATATTGAAGACAGATTAACCTTAGACCCCATTTTGGTTAGAGAGACGTCAGAGAAGATTGAGTTAATCGGAGGAAGGATGAAGGAAGCTTAGTCAAGACAGAAGAGTTACACGGATAAGATGCGTAAGGACTTAGAATTCTCAGTTGGAGATAAGGTTTTCATTAAGGTATCACCAATGAAGGGTGTGATACGATTTGGAAAGACAGGGAAGTTATCCTTAAAGATAGGTACGTCCATTCCATTATTATAAAGAGGATTGGAAAGCTCGCATACAAAATAGAGTTGCCAAGTGGTTTGGCAGGTGTGCATAATGTATTTCATGTGTCTCATCTTCGCAACTATGTGCATGATCTAGAGACTACCATTCCTCCGACTGGGTTGGATGACTTAGTGGTAGAGCCTAATTTGACTATTGTTAGACTACCCGTTCGGGTTGTAGCTAGAGATAAGAAAAGATTAAGGAACAAGATAGTCGGGTTGTTGAAAGTACAGTGGAGCGACAACGAGAAGGACTGTACTTAGGAGACATAGATAGGATTAGAGATACTTATCCTGATCTGCTTTGAGGGTATGTCTGTATTAGATTTATATAAATAGTTGTTAGTTAGTTAAACTAGTGTGGTTGTTAGAATTTGTTACAGATGGTTGCTATGCTATCCTTACTGAATTTCAAGGACGAAATTCTTTAAGGGGAAGCCTGTTATATCCCTAATTTTGATAACATTATTCAGGGAAATTTAATTAGATAAATTAAATAGAATAATGATAACAAGGGGATTGAGATTTGAATAAATTATATAAAGGGTCGTGCTTAATAGTTAAATAAATGGGCCTTAAATTAGTTTAAAGGTTAATTAGTTTACATATGGACATATTAGTAAAATAGCCATTTTATTTTATATGGCTACACACTTCTCATTTTTGTCCGTTCACATTTCATTTCTCACCATCGCAAACGCAAATATGAAAATAAAAATATAGCCGGCCATGAAAAAAGAGGAAAAGAGGGAAATTCAATCAAAAAATAAAGATCAAGCTAGGAAGGATTAATCAACAACAAATCTCATATTCCTTATCATATCTAAGGAGAATAATAATTTTATACCATCTCTATTTTATTCAATGATTATATGGCTTGAGCTATATTATGTTGATTTATTATCTTGACATGGATGATGATATGCTTGAGTTATGTTATGTTGATTTATTTTGATTCATACACATGTGAATTTGCACGGTTTTGATGTAAAATCGAGAATCTACAATTTCAGAATGCCGTGGAAAATTTTTATATTAAGTAAAACATGATTTTGAAGATGGGTTTTAATTTTCAGAATTTTACGAACTATAGAAAATTTATCATGAATTCCTAAAGGAAAATATGATATAATTGGATTAAAGTTTATTTCAAGTATTTCATGGAGAAATTGGGTCTAAAATTTCAACATGTTAGATTACACGATAAAACTGATTTTCTGTGATTTTTGATGATTTTTCCCAGTCGATTTATTAGGGAAAATAAATTATTGTTAAAGGAGACTTTTCTGCAATATTGATTTTATTATATGGAAGGGCTAAAAACGTTATGTTTCTCCGATTTGGATCTAAATTAATGTGGCATTTTCTAATGGTAAAGCATTTGAAAAGTTTAAAGTAGCCAATCAAGGAATTACAACTGGCGGGTTAGTTATAAAGCAATTACCATGTTTAGCTACGAATTAGTATTTAAGAAAAAGGTGGTTCCACCTATTTCGGAGGCACCTTTAGACTCCTTTACCTCCATACCATCTCAGTCAAAACCATCTATACAGAAACACACATAGTCAGAACCAAGGCACATGGTATCAATAGAGTTGGTACGAAGTGAATTTGTAAGTAGCAGAAGGTAGGGTGTCGAAAGCTATGCTTTCGTCAGGGTCGAAACTAAGGTTCACTTTTAAAAAGATAAACACATGCCATGTATTTGGAGGACTTTCGACTAAGTCGATATCCTATAAAGTCGACCTTTAGTTTGTTTTCTAAAGTTAAATTTCCGCCTTATTTTACATAAAGCTTTCAACATAGTCGAATGCCATGCTTTCGAAAGGGACTTTTTTAAATAGCTTTTTAAGGGGAACTTTTTCCTTAAATAAGAGCTTCTAAAAAGATTGGCTTCAACTAAGTCGAGACCAAGCCGCTTATTTACCTTTCGACTGCATTGAGCCATCTATGCTGTCGAAAGGTTATCAATTTTTTTACCAAAGTTAAGCCACTTCCTAAACACTTTCGAAAGGGGTTAAGGGATTCGAAGGCAATAGTGTCGAAAGGGGGTTTCGACGCTATCCTTCAATATTTTAACTTAAGTGGCTATTGCTTTCGACTAGATGGTCCGACACCATCCACTTTTCTCCAAAACAATTTTATAGTTGGTTTCAAAAGAGATACTTTTGTATATAATCAATTCGACCCAAAGAATGTTTTAAAGAGTAAACCCAATGCTTTCGAAAGGGTACTTTTATTTGTTTCGAATCTATGTTTTAAAGAATGTTTTCTTGACACCATCGAAGGTATAATTGGTTTTGAAAGGTATATACTTAGTGTTTTGAAAAGAGGTTTTCTATGGTTTCGAAGGAGGTCATCCAGTGGTTTCGAAAGTGAAGTTTTAAGGTTTTAAAACAAACAAATCATTCTCATTTTTAAAGGAAAACGATGGCATAAATAATGATTTTAGAAATATTATTCACATTGTTATTAACCCATAACTGTACTTTGAGGAAAATGCAGAATATCCAGTTAGGTTGACCCCAGTAGTGAATATAACTTAATACATGTTAAAATCTTAATTAAAGATATTAGCAGGGGCCAATAGGTTCATAGTCAGCTCATGAAAACTATGATTTGATACTGGCAGAGACCAGTAGGTTTGTAGTTAGCCTATGAAAACTATATCCGGATTAAGATATTAACAGTTAGTCAATAGGTTCCTAGTTAGCCCATGAAAACTAGGATAAGAGATATGATATTGGAGTTACAGGTAGGTTCTTAGTGATCCCATGAAAACTATGATACTGACGGATAATCCATAAACATTTAACAAATTAATAGTAATCCTAGAAATTATAATTGAGATAGATAGTCAAAATGAATGGCAATGGGTAATTTAGATTTGATTGACTTGTTTTGCAGATCATCATAATGTTTTTGAAATACTATGTTTTAACCGTTGTGAGTGCAGGAGCACAGTATATGGTTTTAAAAATATTTTAGGACAATAGTGAGGGGAAAACCCGTTCCGTTAAGTGGCGTGGTCTCACTTGATATCTAAATGGTTTGAGGTGGTAAATTATTATTCATTCTGGGCTTTATATCTAACTCCAAGTTTTTGTTTTCCCCTCAAACTTTCAGGTATTCAATTGATTTTGAGTAAGTTGAGAGTTAAGGTTTCTAGATGTTCTTTTAGAGAAATAAAGCTTCTGTGGACGTGCACAAGGCAAGCTTGTTATTAGAGTTCTTTTATTTCCGCCGTGTGTTTTGTTTGTAAAGACAAATTGTTTACTTGCCTATCTATATACTCTAATCTACCAAGGAGGTATCTTCATATGTCGCTCTTAGCGTATTTTGTAATAGTTTTATGTTATCTGAACTTGGTTTGTGATTTCATATTTTGTAATCAATTAGGAATATTTTTAAATGGAATGTGGAATTTGTTTGCTATTTAAACTTTTTCCATATTCTTGTGTTTTTGTGTATCAATGTATCTGATGTCGTCGAATTTTGTCGCCGAGGATTAATAACTATGGATGACTGCATCATCCGTAGCCGTTAGTTATGGGAATCCAAGTAGAGGGATGTTGCAAACTCACTGTGGAATAATAAAGCATAACAATACACAAACACACACATTGACAACGGCCAATACCTAGCGCACATGCTATATAATGTCCTTGTCAATGAAGAGCATGCACGAGGAAATCTATCCTTCCACCATTCCTACATTGTACGAGTACATGTACCTCTAAATTTATCCTATGGGTTGTAATGAGAAGGAGGTCAGAACAACGTTTTAGCGATAGGTAAATTACATATTTTATCCATAATGCTAGTTTATGCTAATTGTTTTCCATTATGTGTTATGTTTATTATTCAAAGCTTGATAATTTTGACTTCATGTACGCGTACAAAACGCCCAACCTAATCGAGGTAGCTATATACGTATATGTCTATATAAGTATCATAGTCCATCAAGTACTAGGATACAATACCCGTTAGTATTTATAACTGTATACCGCACCGGGTATCCATAAACATTATCTAGGCCGAACTGCCTTCGTACACCGAGGAACCTCCCATTTGTGCCAAATAACGGCATTACAACTATTTAGCCATATTTTAATTCATCTCAAAGACTTTTCTCCTAGTGATAAACAAACAAAATTTACGGTATTTACATATCACATACAGGACCTACAGTAGTAGGAGGTGTGGTCTATCTCTAGGCGTAACCCAAGTCTTTCTAATGACATCTGCAGGACCAATGGTTCTCTCGACCTAATGTATATAACCCTACTCCTCAAATGCATAGTACCAATAGTACCGATATAGTATCAAGCTTTCACCCACCATCCAATTTTGACTACCTAATGTGAATCAAGGAAATGCCAACCTGGTTACTTAGTACCCAATATTAGGATTGAAGAAGACCCTAGTTGGCCATTAAAGGCTTCAAACCTAAGGCAAACCCTCTTTGGTATATTCCACTATATGCAAACGTGTATCCCTAAAGGTCCTATAGTTGGAGATGTCCCCACATCTGTACAATGTATACATGACTACCGGTAGCACTTTCGAAGGGCACCCTTCCACTGTGTAACATTAATGACTTCACATCCCAACTAATACTAATAACCATATCATTTATGAATAATCTAAATATTGGCTAGATCCAATAATTCATACTCATCATAACGTTTTCTTGAGGCAATATAATGTTAGCTGGAAAATCATTGCGCCTTCTAAGTTCAATGATTAGCATTCATTTACTTTTTTATGAACCTACATCTTATTTCATTAATGCCATTAAATGTCATTTACCTCTTCTTTCTAATTTAATAGATTAAATACCTTTTACTGCTTCATTTTCAATTAATACCATTAGGTATAATTTACTGCTTCTTTTTAAATATTACATTTAAATATAATTCATTGATTCATTTTAATTAATACCTACTTTTCTTGACTATTACAACTTTCCAAATTTTTTATTCCATTGCTGTAACAACCCACGCCCGAATGGGCCTGAATTTTCACTATCGAAAACTCAAGTCTACCAAAGTACAAATAGGTGGGTTAGTATCATGCAAATAAAACAATATAATGCATGTCTGAGCACTAATAATATAACTCAAATCGAAATAACAAAATATAATAAGTCACATAGCTATTGACCAATATTTGACACTTCCAAAGTCTAGTGTCCTTGTCCGCATAAAACATACCCAACACTAGTACCTTTCCTTCAAGCTATCATATAGGTTGTAAAAAGGAGGGGGTTAGAACAACGTCCTGGTGACTGGTAAATTATACACTTTATACATAACACTGATTTCTGCTGATTGTTCTCTATCTCATGTTATGTTTATTTACATTTTAATTATTTGTCTCGACTCCACATTCGCGTAGGATCATTTCACATCTACCTTCTGCAGAATCATGGCAACATATGCATATATATATAAGTACCACGGTCCTTATTGGATCTAGATACTATCCCTGGTAGTATCTCTCAATCAACACCTCGTCAAGATCCATTGCCTTTATCATGTCACGATCTCATCACCGCATAACTTGAAGGACTCCCATATTTCCTAATGATGGCTTTTTAAAATATTATGTCATACTCTATCTTGCTTTGGGGAATTACTACATTATCTGCTTCCTATTGTGGACTCGGTTCCACGGGCCACCCCAATCATTTTGAAAGAACTCTCTTTGGGTTAACTAGCCTTTCCGTAGCAAACAACTATGGTGGCGCATAACCCAACTTGATCTACCCTGATAGGAGGTGAAGACCAGTTAGGTGTTACCATATCTTTCTTCTTGACTGCAAAGGGTTGATGACGTTCTCGCCCTATGCAGCCCTACCCCTGACTTTTTATAACAACCCCCATTTTGAGGTATGAAACTAAATGCAACAGATGCTGCACTCATCTATAGTTTTAATTTTCGGTGACAAAGTGCGGACATGTTAATGGAATCCATAGTATCATAAGCACAAGAATATGAAATAATTTTAAACATAATTTCAAAGAAAACTTCCACATTTCATTTCAAAGTCATAATTTCATATTCAGTACATAATCCCCGAACATTACTCAGGTTTAGATAAAATACAGTTATTACGAAATACTCCAAAAGCGACACATGAAGATGCCCCTTGGTTGATCAGAGTTACTAAATAGACAGATATATCAACTATTGATATATTCATAGGATGACTGACATAACACAGTGAGTAATAGTAATAAATAGACTCTAGCAAAGCTAGCCTTGCCTCCTGCATATCTTTGGAAGCTTTATTTGCCAAAACCTACTTAACCTGAAAATCCATTACTCCCGACCTACTCAAATTAAATTTAAGCACCCAAGAGTTTAAGGGGAAAGCATAAACTTTGAGTCGGACAAAAAGCCTGTTGTGAATAATAGTGTGCCTCTCGATTTATAAATACTAAGTGAGACCACGCTACTGAGCGGAACAGGCTTTCCCCTTATTAATATCCCTTTTTATAATATATCTTTTACAAATCAAAGTCCTGCAACCAAACTGGTTAAAATAAACCATATAAACATTAATGTGCATGCATGCTACATAGGTTATCACGACTATCCATCAAGTCAGTGGACTATCCGTCCCAATGTTTAATTTTCACAGGGTAACTACCAACCTATAAGGCTAACTGGTGCCCACCAGATATACCATATTATCTAAATGACTGTGAAGAAAACTAGATGGTCAGTCCAAATACACTAATCCTAGCGTTTACCTGATTATTTGTCAATCTCGTGGTTTTGTTAGGCTTATATGAACCTTAAGGTTTTGCAGGCTAACCTTAACCTACCTTGTCTTAATCTATTCCTTTTTGTGCGTAAACTTACTATTTGTCTTACCCTAGACAAAGCCCTATGCATTGGATTTTTGGACTCATGTCAGCTAGGCGCTAACAGCAGAAGTATAGGATGCTACCATACACCAGCCTCATTTGATTTTCTAATCTCTTAGTCAATTCATCCTATCACAGTCTACCCAAAAGTGATAAATAAAATAATTCCTTTAGTAAGATCCTATGCTAAGTACCCTTCTCTATATCCTTAAAAATACTTTCTTTATAAATGATTTAACCATTTAAATCATACTTTCAAAACAAGGAAATTATAGCCCTTTTACTTATCCAAAATAATTATACCATGATATATTCTTTTATAAAGTAATATTGATGAAGGTCGAAGACACTTAAGGTCATCGCTTTAAAAACCATTATAGAGCCAAAACAATATAAAGTCTTTATATTGATAAAATACGGCAATGACATAATCGACGAGTGTCTTCGCCCTTAAAACATAACATAAGGCCAAAGTTAATAAAAACCATTTAATTTATAATGTCGACGACCTTATCACCATTAACGGTCTTCGTCCCTTTAAATATGTTATATCCTTTAACTTTTAAAACATAAGTCCATAAGGCCGATAATAGGGACATTGCACTTCATAGAGTATCGACGTCGTAAGAGATAAAACATAGTTTACATAATTTAAGGTCTTAAAGCTTAATGTCGACATTGTTAAATCTAGGCATCAAATGCTTTAAAGAGAAATAGACGATTATATTAGAGTTGAAGTCTCTATATGTGGCACCATCGCCGTCTTCGGAAATGATCGTAAGGTTTAAGGTCGAAGTGATAAAACACGACATCATATATTACTAAAGTTAATAATAGCGACATAGGCCTATAAAGTCGAAGTAAAATTAAAACATGCGGCATCATTATCACCTCTATAAACCACTTAGAAACTATTGGAGTCGACGACATCATAGAAAATAGGCGGCGTAGTTAAATGAGGCATCAATAAATTAAAGAAAATGGCCCCATCCAATTCGATGTTCACGATGGTGAGATTGTTGCTCGCTTCCTTCTTCGACCAAGCCAATGCATTCCTTATCAACCTAAGTTGATACCCTATGCATTGCTCTTGATCAACGTCAAAGACCATAAAGGCGGTGAGATAGGGGCGACATCATGAACTTCGGCAAGGCAAGGTTGTAATTAACGGGAATTTTTTTTTATTACCATTAAAAGTTGTTTTTTTCAACCATACCTCAATTATTTGTCAAAATCTTATTGGGTAACACTTCCTTTACCAAAATCTTTTCCAGAAAATTGTCAAGGAGAAGATTTATCACTTCCAAAGTACTTAGCAAACCTTGCATTTTATATTAATATCAAAAATATACTAATTAAGCCATTCTAATTTAAATAATTCATATTAAATTATAAACACTTGGGAAAAATCCCTAAAAATCATGATAAATCCAATTTATTATCTTATTTAACATATAAAAATTTCAAGGCCAAAAGCCTAATTTGATTAATTTTAATAATTAAAACTCGAAACAAGCCATTTTCTAACCTTAGGAAATTCACCAAATATTCTAATTAAATCTAAAAATAATTAAATTAAAAACCCGCTCCCAAAATAATATTTCTAACATCATATCAAAATATCAAGTCATCTGAGTGTCATATGATAAGTTTTCTAACTCAAACATGTCAAATAATTTCATAAATAAATTGAATAACTTCTCCAATAAGCACATAACCATTCAAACTATCATAGCATGGCATAATATAAGTAAAAGAATTGGATTTATACTTAAACTCGAAAATAATACTTAAAACACGAGATGCATATCTTATTATTCGCCTTGAATGGTATAAGAAGGCTGAGATTTATTTTTTGGATTTGGTTCCTCTAGGCTTTGCTTTCGTTTTCCATAGCTTTACTTCCCTTGAAGCCCTTGTTAATGGCTGGTCTTGACTCCTTGATTTCGTTTGCATTAAATGAAATGAAGAAGGATATGAGAATGAGTATATTTGTTAAGGAAACATGCTCCTTTCCTATCTTGCCCTCCTTATATGACCTTCTTCTTATTAATGTTCTAATTAGTTCCATTAGTTCATTAATAAAGGCTTGACCTATTCTAATCATGGAATCCCAGTCTCCTTATCCATTTGTATTATTTAATTTAATTTATCCAATTAGATGTCCTAAATAATGTTAACTAAAATTAGGGTTATTACAGGCTCCTCTCCTTAAAGAATTTCATCTCGAAATTACGATAAGGTACACACATCAAACGTAAAAGCATAGATGTAAAACATACCATTAAACAAGTCTAGATAAGCATTCCAAATCATGCTCTTCGTCTCCTAGGTATAGTCTCTCTCATCGTCACTCCACTGGACTTTTACTAATATGAAATTTTTAATCCTTAGCGTTTTCTCATTCTTAGCCACAATGCGAACTGGACGCCTAACTATAGTCATGGCTGGCTCCACTACTAAATCGTCCAATGCATTCGGAGTTATAGTAGTCTTTGGATCTCAAACACACTTCTTTAAATGAGAAATATGGGAAACAGTATGGAATCCTGCCAAACTACTCGATATCCTATAAGCGAGTTTACCAATCCTTTCTATAATAGGAAATGGTCTAACGAACCTAGATGTCAATTTCCCTGACTTCCCAAATCTTACTACACCTTTCATCAATGATAATTTGATGAAAACGTGTACTCCAACTTAAAATCCTTAGTCTTTTCGTCTCTTATATGCATAAATTTTCTACTTAGATTGATCTTCTTTCATTTTAGCCTGAATTAGCTCAATCTTTTCCACGACTTTTCTTACCACCAAGAAAACCTATTTCCGATCTCTAACCAACATAGTGAAGATTTACATCGCCTTTCGTATAAAGCTTGAAAAGGTGTCATCCCTATACTAGTCTAATAAATATTGTTATATGAAAACTCGACTAAGTGTTGATGGTCTCCCTATGATCCTCCAAAATCTAGTACACAAGCCCTCAATAAATCTTCAACTACCTTGTTAACTCTCTCAGTCTAACCATCCATCTGTAGGTGATAACTGGTACCCATCTTGAGCTTGGTATCTAAGACCTCTTGTATACTCTTCCAGAATTCGCTATTAATCAAAGAATTTCTATCATTGACTATACTGCTAGGAAGTCCATGCAGTCAACTATATTCTACATGAATAACTTTGCTAAATCAAGTGCCGTCCTTATCGATTTAACAGGTATAAATTGTGCACTCTTACTTAGTCTGTCCACTATGACCCAAATACTTTCATTTCCTCTATTCGACCTTGGCAACCCGTCAATAAAATCCATGGATATCGAATCTCATTTCAAAACTAGAATATCTAAAGGCTGAAGCAACCCGTTTGCTCCTAATGCTCGACTTTTACTTTTTGACGATTCAAACACTGCTTTACGCATAAGCCTACATCCATTTTCATACCTTCCCGGAAGAAACTTTTCTTCGGATCCTGATACATCTTAGTTCCCCAAGATAAATAGTAAACTTCGAACGACGATGCTCCCTAATAATTTCTTTCCTTAGGTCCCACACATCCGGAACACATAATCATCCATTCTTTCTCAACCATCCATTATGGGCAAGGTAAAAATCCTTCAAATCATTACTATCAGTTCCATCTTCAAATCTACTAATTCTTTCAGCTAGTAATGGATCATCTCTTTGCTTAGAAGCAATTCTGTCGATCAACACCGGTCGAACTTCCAAACAAGATAACATTACGGTACTCTGGCTAGAACTAGCAGTTGACCTTAGCAGCACACTATAAGTAGTCGGTGCTTCCAAATCTTTCCATTCGGCCAACATAGCTAACATCACACTCTGATCCTTCCATCTAAATGCATTGATTGTCTACTTTCCTCGGTGTTTACTCAATTCCAAAATCTTAAGAAGCTAAAAACTCCAACCATCTTTGTTGTCTCATATTCAACTCACTTTGAGAGAATAAATATCTTAGTAACTTATGATCCATATACAACTTGAATCGTTCCCCCAAAAGGTAATGTCTCTATACCTTAGAAAAGAAATATTACGGCAACCAACTCTAAGTAATGAGTCGGATATTTAACTTCGTGCAGTTTGAGCTATCGTGAAGCATCGGCAATTACTTTACCTCTCTGCATTAACACAGCTCCTAGTCCTATTACACATACATCAGTATACACCACCAAATCTTGATTTCCATTTGGAGCAACTAACATAGGCTTGTTAGTCAACAAATGTTTTAGCTTCTGGTATGTCTCCTCACATGTATTGCTCCAGACATACTTCATGTCCTTCCTCATTAATTTAGTCATCATTGCTGCTATACGAGAGAAATCCTTAATGAATCTCTAGCAGTAGCCAGCTAGTCCAAGAAAACTCTTTATCTTGGTCACCGTCTCGGGTCTCTTCCAGTTATTTACAGCTTCTATCTTAGCTAGATCCACGAACATCCCTTTTTCTAAGACTACATGATCAAGAAACATCACCTCCTTCTTTCAAAAATGAGACTTCAAAAATTTCGCCTTTAACTGATGTTGCCTCAATGTTTCAAGCGCTATCTAAGATGAATCTCGTGATCTCTTTCATCCTTAGAATATATTACAACGTCGTCTATGAATACCAATACAAAAATATCCAAGTGCTCTTGGAAAATTTGATTCGTTAAATCTATGAAAAAAGAAGGCGCATTTGTTAATCCAAAAGGCATTAGTAACCACTTATACGAACTGTATCTTGTTTTAAATGCCATCAGTGGAATATTGTCCTCCTCACTCTCGATTGGTGGAACCCTATCACAAAATCTAATTGGGAAAAGACTTTGGCTCCACTCAACTGATCAAATAAATCATCAACTCTCGGCAAAGCATATCGATTCTCTATCATCTTTTCATTCAACTTACAATATTCACGTACAATCTTAACAATCCTTAAAGATTCTTCTTGAACATCGTGGCCGCTCCATAAGGCAAACTACTCAATCTAATAAAACTCTTTCCTTCTAATTCCACTAGTTGTACATTTAACTCCTTCATTTCGGTGTGTCATCCTGCTAGGTAGTCTACTTACGGGTTCATCCCTAGGTACAAGATCTACTCGAAACTCAATAGCTCATTTCAGCAGTAGTCTAATAACAGTCTCAAAAACGTATTCTCTAGCTACAAAAATGCAATTCAACTCATTTCCTCCTTTATTGCATCCAATAAAGAACAGATATCAAAACTTGAATTTTCTACCGTATAAACAATTCGGTCACTAATATTAGGGTGTCTTAGTGATATTTCCTTATCATGGCAAAATAACCTAGCATTATATTTACTTAACCAGTCCATACTTAAAATAATTTCAAAGGGAAATCAAACACATGCAAACTGTAGGAAAATACATGAACTAATGTAACATCCCCTTACTTGGAGGCCCAAAACTAAGGACTACGGATGCTGCGGACATTCATAGTTATTAATCCTCGACGACCAAATACGATAATGTTAGGCTCATTAATACACAAAAACGCATGAATATGAAAAAAAAATTAAACATCAAACAAGTTCACATTCCATTTCAAAACATTTATAATTCATTACATAATCCCACAATCGTCAACCACATTCAGAGAAAATATATTTATTACAACATACACCAAGAGCGACATATGAAGATGCCCTCTTGGATGATCAGTGTATATATAGACAATATAACAACTTTGCCGTTACAAACAACATAGAAGAATCAAATAAAAGAGAACTCTAGATAGCTATCATGCCTCATGCACATCTCTAAAAGCTTTATTCGTCTAATGAGGTACCTGAAAACCTCAACTCTCAAACTACTCAAAATCAATTGAGTATCCATGAGTTTAAAGAGAAAACATAAACTTTGAGTCAAACATAAAGCCTGATATGAATAATAATCTACCATCTCAAACCACTTAGATATCTAATGAGACCACGCTGCTTAGTGGAACAGGTTTTCCCCTCACAAGTATCTTAAAACTTTTATAAAACTATATACAGTGGAACAGGTTTTGCCCTCACAAGTATCTTAAAACTTTTATAAAACTATATACCGAGCTCCTGCATCCACAATGGTTAAAATAATTCAAAACAATACGATATGATTATGTGCAAAACTAGTGAATCATTTCTGGATTACCCATCCCTATTCATGTTGACTATCTGTCTCAATTATAGTTTCTAGGATTACTATTAACCTAATAGTTTTCATGGGCTGATTAATAACCGGTAAAATGATTATGGACTCCCTGTCCAGTTACATAGTTTTCATGGGATCAGTAAAAACATATTGGTAACCCATATGTTTACTCTTATCCTAGTTTTCATGGGCTTACTAGGAACCTATTGGTAACTCTAATATCTTTTCTTATTATCCTAGGGCTGACTAGGAGCATATTGACTATCTGTCAATATCTTAATCCGGATAGTTATCATTGGCTAACTATAAACTCATTGGCCCCTGCCAATATCAAATCATAGTTTTCATGGGCTAACTACAAACCAATCTTTCTAACATCTTCATATATACATAGTTTTCATGGGCTTACAAAGAACCTATTGGCCCCTGCCAATATCTTTTCCTATATAAAGTTTTTATGGGCTTACCGAGAACCTATTGGCCCCTGCCAATACCTTCCTTTAATACTTTGGCATCCTATATCCTAGTCTTTCTGATCTCATGGATGCAATTCTACTCATTCAGGAGTTAGTTTATATTCACTACTGGGTCAACCTAGCCGGTTATTCTGCCCTTCCCCAAAATACAGTTATAGGTCCATTACAATGTGAATATATATATATATATATATATATATATATATATATATATATATATATATATATATGAAGAAGCAACCATAATAACTTGGTTGATCCCTCTAACCTTTTAATCAAAGAAAACTTCTTCAAAAACTCCTTTTCAAAACACTTTATTTATTTATGCCATGGTTTTTCTTTTAAAATGGGATTGGGTTATTTGTTTTGAAAACTAAGGTCATCGAAATAAAAACCATGCTTTCAACTTAATGGATAACCTCCTTCGAAAGCATAAAAATATCTTTTCAAAACATTAGGCTCATGCCATTCAAAACACTTTAAAACTTCTCTTTCGAAACCTTTCAAATGTAATAAGGTATCACTTATTAACTCTTAGAAGCATAGCTTCGAAACCATTGAAAGTACCCCTTTCAAAACCTTATGAAGTATCCTTTTTGAAACCATTGAAAGTCCCCCTTTCGATACCTTTGGAAGTATCCCTTCCGAAATCATTGAAAGTAACCCTTTCGAAACCATTGGGTTTATACAAAAATATCATTAGGGTCAAAGAGAATTTGAATGAAAGTATCTCTTTCGAAACCATTCTTTATCATATAAAAGTATTGGGGAAAACTTGATGCCGTCGGCACCATCCCTTTCGAAAGCCTCAAATCATTTAAACAAAACTTTGAAGGATAGCGTCGAAACCCCCTTTCAAAGCCATTGCCTTCGAAACACTTGGACCCTTTCGAAAGCATTTAGGAAGTGGCTTGTAACATATCTAAAACAAAAATATACCTTCAAAGGAACTTATAACATCAATAAACTCGAAAGGTAAAAGAATGATAGTTGGGCTTCGACTAGGTCGGAACCCATTCTTTTGGAAGCATTATTTTATAAGTAGAGAAACCCATTCGAAAACTTATTCTTTAAAACATAAGATGGAAACCCCTTTGAAAGCCTTTAGAAAGCCTCTTTCGAAAACATATGCTTCGACTCCTTCGAAGGCTTTAATAAAACAAAGGCAGGCGCTTCTCTTTCTAAAACAAACAAAGGTATCGACCACCTCGAAGCATGCTTTCGACACTATGCCTTCTGCCTTTCTCCAATCCACTAGGTACCATCCAAGTGATACCTTGTGTATTGGTTTCGGCTTAGTGGGATTTCAACTTGATTGAAGGTGGAAGCTCTGAGTCGAAAGGTACTTCTATTAAAAGCGAAACCTGCTTTTCTGAATAAAAGCTGATTGATCCTAATTAAAGCAAATTTTATCTAACTAACCTGCCACGTGTAAACCTATAATTGGTTTTCTCAAATTTTCAAATTTTCAAATTCTTTACTATAATAACTACCACTAAATCCCAGATCTATATCAAGGTTAATTTAGCAAATAAGCCCTTCCATTAAATAGATCCATTACTACAAATAAGTCCTTCATCTAAAATAATTTAATTTGCTCAGCGAATCACTTAGGAAAAATCCTAAAATTCCAAAAATTCACTTTAATCATGTTATCTAACCTATCAAAATTTCAGACCCAAATTCTCAATATATTTTCCGAAATAGATTTATAAACTCGTTGAACCATATTTTCCTTTGAATATCCATAGTAATCTTTCCATAGCTTGAAAAATTATCAGAATAAAAACCCAACTCCAAAATCATATTTCTCATAACATAAAATTTTTCTGTACCATTCTAAATCAAGTATAATCGGTTTTACTCTTAAAAAGGTGAGAAATCATATTTAAACATCTTGTTTAAATCTGACATATTTTGGTTCGAGCATATCATCATTCAATTCATCAGAAAAATGAATTTAATCTTAAATCCAAAAACATAAGATCATAAAACAAATAAAGATGGTATAAGTTATTATTCACCCTGATTAAGATAAGGAGATTAGAATGAGATTGAGATTTATTCCCCTAGCTTTACTTTGATTTCTCTTCTCATTTCTCTTTGGTTATGGTTTGCTCCTCTTCTTTTACATTTTTCTTTTCTTTTCAAAATGACGTGAATGGGAAATGAAATGGTAAGGAATGAGAATATATAAAGGTAAGGGGTTATGTGCGGCAAATTCCCAATATACCCTTTTGTAGATTAATTAACTTAAAACCATTCTTTAACCCATTTAATTAATTAATTGAGCACGACCCCTTAAGCCTTTACTCAATACCCTTATCACTTAACATTTACATTATTCTATTTAATTTATCTAATTAAATCTCCTGAATAATATTATCAAAAATTAGTGGTGTTAGAGGCTTCCCTCCTTAAAGAATTTCATCCTCGAAATCCAGTACGGACTAAATACTAAACATAGCAATCATCTGTAACGACTCCCAACAACCATACCAGTCTACCTCACTAGGAATTATTTATATAAATCTAATGTAGACATACCCGCAAAGCATATCAGGATAAGTATCTCGAATCTTGTCCTCTGTCTCTCATGTACAGTCCTCATTGTCGATCCACTGAACTTTCACCAACTTGACTGTCATATTCCTCAATCTTTTCTGATCTCTCGCTATAACCTGGACTGGTTGTCTAAAAAAAGTCAAATTTGGCTCTACTAGTAAATCTTCCAACCCTGTCGGAGGAATAATAGCCTCAGTATCATGCACATACTTGCGAAGATGAGACACATGAAATAAATTATGGACACCTTCATACTACTTGGAAACTCTACGATGTATGCGAGCTTTCCAGTCTTCTCTATAATTTGGAATGGACCAACATATCATGGTGCCTTGAAATTCAAACTTATCATTGAAAACTTCCTCAGAATTATTGATTTCAAAATCAAAATGGCGATTTAAATCTTCCCCTTCGAAATTTAATATCTCATTTTTAAAAAGTCCAAAGAAATCGTGTTCGTTAAATTCATCTTCCTTTGTTGGATTATCAACAACTTTATTACATATCTCAAGTTCAAAATCCAAAGTTGTTGTATTCAAATTTTCGAAATCGAGAAAAGGGAGATCAAATTTTAAACTTGGTTCCACACCCTCAAAAGAATTGAAATCTAACTCAATTATCATTTTTTCAACAACATCATTAAGATCATCATCATCATTTTCATTTTCAAAAGTTGTTATTTGAAAATCGTCGATTTAGGTAAAAGGTGGATTATCACTTGACTCGTCACATTGGCATTTGATTTTGTTTGTCAAGTTGTTTCATACATGTTTCAAACAACGATCCATGTGATCATCGTAAATTTCGTTAATTATCTCAACAAAATTGAATTTACAGTCATTAACGTGAGAATTTTCGATTTGGATCTGTTGAGAACAAAAAATTTCGCTCGCATCATAATCGAAATTATTACCCTTGCCAAAATTATTAGAAAAGTGGATCACATTTTCGTTTTAATTTTGAAACTCATTTTGGAGTTGAAAATTGAATTGGCATGGATTATACTCGAAATCGTTTGAGTTTTGAATTGATTCAAATTTTGAAACCTTTACTCGAGTTATTCCATAAATATGAATTACACAAATCATTTATCTCTTGATTTTGTTGTGCAGAAAATTCAAATAGAGATGTGCTATTTTCAAGAGTCGAGGGTTGTTCATCATTTTGAAAATTTTATTGTTCGAAATTCGAATTATTTACATAATAGTTGTCGTTAAAATATCCATAAAAATTTGAAGTGAAATTATATGGATTATATTGACTTTCATAACTATTGTAAAATTTAAGTGAGTAAGGAAAATGAAATTTGGACATATTCAAGAACTTTTTATTTTGGTTTTTTTTATAAAGGAAAAATATTTGCAAATAGAAGTTATTTTTCAAAAGGGAAATTGATTTTTGTTTGTTTTTTAGTTTTTCAAATTTTTCTTTGTTTTCGAAAAGGTTTTATAAAAAAAATTTTATATTGGTTTCCAAATTATTTTTTTGCATTTTTGAAATTTCAAAGAAAAAAGATTTAAAAATTTCGAAGGAAAAGGAATATTTACAATTTTTTTTAGTTTTGGATTTGGAATTTTTAAAAAAAAATATGCATGAACTAATGCAACTAAATGAATGTAAGGGTTTAATTACAAATTATTTATCCTAAGTTAATCCAAAATTGTATAATCACACTTTATCTTAAATCAACAAGATAGTTCCCAGTCAGGTTACGGACGGATTTATCGGTGCACCACGAATCAACGTAGCAATGCAGCCGAAGGTTTAAGTACCTTCAAAGAAACAACCACTATAATATTTACGATTTGCCCCGTAATATTTATAAATGGTTATTACTCTACCGTAGCCTAGACACCAAGAAAGTAAATTGTTCAAAGAAGACAATTTGTCAATATACAATTAAGTGTTATCGATGTCTAACCGTTATTATTAATCAATTCTAAGATGAAATGTAAAACAGAAATTAAACGTGTATTAACGATGCAACTACGATTGAATTTTTGTATTTGTTTTTTTGAATTATATATATATATATATATATATATATGTCTGTATATATGTATATATGTATGTATGTATATATCAATGCAAATGCAAACAACCAACAATGCAAAATGAATAAAAACAAGGGTTAAGAGTGCTAATTTTCTTTTACGCAAGCAGTTACGAGCAGAGCGGCAGTTTTCAGCAAGCTATTCTTCCTTTTATTTTCTACAACCTGAAAATAAAGACAAGATATATATATATACAGTTTTTTTTTAATCAAGGAAGAAACCAAGAAAAATATGAAATCAAGACAACCCTTTTTTTTAAAAGTTTTTTTTTATTTTTTTTAAACTAAATAAACAAACCCGAAACTTAAACTTTCAACCTAAATAAAAAAAATAACAAAACAAAATAAACACGCCCAAAATTTGACCTGGCCCAATTCAACAGAGAAACTTTTCACACTTCAGTACACTTGCGGCTTCAGAACAATAAACCAAAAATAATTTCTCACGATTCCGCTTCTCAAATTATTTTGCAAATTTGAATTCCTCACAACTCCCAAAATTGAATTCCCCAAATTAAAAATCTCAATTCACTAAGTAAATCCCGAATCGACTGGAAGCAAATTTTGGTGAGGCGATTGAGTTGAAGGAGATGAGCTCGTTCGATTTTGGGTTTAGTTGCTGTGGTTGCTCGATTTGAAGTGGCGATTGGGTGGAGGCGAGTCGAGTTCAGGTGTGAGTTCGATTGGGGATTTTAATGTGAAGGCGACTGTTCGTGGATGCGGAGGAGATCGCGGTAGTCGGCGAAGTCGACGACGATGATGTTGGTGATTTGCGGTAGAGAGCAGAGAGAGGGCAGATTCAAGTCGGCAATGGGGTGAAGCGGTTTGCAGAGGTGGTTGCTTGCGAGGGGATTGTGGTGATTCGAATTGTGGTGGTGGTTTGGGATTTTGTGTCTGAAGTGGTTTTGTGGCAGATTGGTGGTCAGATACAGTGACAGGGTAGGTTGATGATGAGGTGATGGTTTCAGCAGTGTGGTGATTGGTGATGATGTTACTGGGGTGTAATGTAGAGGGGAGTTGAGCACTGTTGGCTATAGAAGGAGTTTCTGTTGGTGTGTAATGTAACGACGGCCGAAGAATGTGCACAGTTGCACAGAAGTCTGTGGTGAACTGAAGTGCAGCTTTTTTTTTTCCGTTTACCTTCTAGCAGTGAAGTTTGTAAAGACCTGAACGTGAAATAAAAGCAATGTTGAAGTTTAGTCAGGAATGATGGAGTTGTTTGGTAAGTGGTTGGTATGTAAGGTTGATGACTGTTATGGCAGTGGACAGAGAAGCGGTAGAGGTGGTTCGAATGAGGCAGCAGTTGTGAGTAATGTTTTTTTGCTGTTGTAAGGATGGTGGTGGCAAAGGGAATGGTATGACAATGATGTAATATGACAGGCAGCAAGGACTTGGATAAGGCAGTGAGATGTGCGACTGTAATGTGATGGAGGGCACAGGGAAGTTTTGACTGGTGATATGGTATGGTGGGTTGCTTGATGGTCTGGTGATTGTTTGGGATGAACTAGTTTGCAGTGAAGCTTGACTGTGCACTGTTGAAGTGGTGAAGAAGTTGTCAGAGGATGGAGTATTGGAGGCAGTGCACTGTAGAGGAGGAAGTGGAATATGCTGGTGAAGTGAACAAGCAGCAGTTGAGTATCAGTGGAGATACGGTTGTTGCTGTGGTGATAGTTTGAGATGCTACTTGTTTTGGTGACTAGAAGTTGTTGTGTGCAGTAGTGTTGTGATGTTTGAAGGCAGTAGTTTGGTGTACAGGGAAGAGTGATGTTGTGTTGTGATAAGGAAGTCAGTTGGTTGATGTAGCAGCTTTGGGGATGTTGTAGGGGATGATAGGTGAGGCAGATGTAACAGTCAGGCGGTTATGATTGGAAGTGGTGGTATTGGCAGGGTAAGCAAGGAGTTTGTCAGTGGAAGGAGTATGAAATGGTATATGTGCGCAGATGCATTGATGCACTGAGAGTCTTGCTATGTTAATTTGGTGAAGTGATATGGGGGTTTATGAATAGCAATGAATAAGCAGAAAAGACAGACGATATGGTGGTGTTTGTCGAAGTGATGGCGGTGTTTGTAGTTTTGGGAGATGATGGTAGCAGTTTGTCTGAAGTGTAGCAGCGATATGGTGGTGGGGAAGGGGAGAATGTAGCAGCCTTAGGATGATAAAAAAAAATTGTTTTTGTTTGGAGGCTGAAGTGAAAGCAATTGGTGGTTGCAGGTGCAATGGTCAGCAAGGGGGAAGAAAATGCACTGAAGTGATGTTTTTCAATAGGCTGATGAATGCAGAAAGTTGTGCACTGTTAAAGGAACAGGCAAACAGAGAAGTGTATTTTGACAATGAAAATGTAGTTCTGTACTTATAGAGGATATGCAGTTTGTAAATTGTAAAAGAAAAGAAAAAGAAAAAAAGTAGTTGTAAATGAAAATGCAAATTGAATGGAAAAAAAAAAAATATATTCTTTTTGAAATTTTGTATTTATTTTTTTTGCTATGAAATGCAAATGCAAATGGAAACAGAACAATCACAGACATACAATGAAAATGCAAGTAAAAATCAAACAATTTTTTTTTTTAAATTCAAACAAACACACAAAATATACACACAATAAAATCAAACAAAAATAATCTGAATAATAGAAAACTAAAATCAAAGCAATTCTCCGGCAACGGCGTCAAAAACTTATTTAACGACGAATTTTCTATCGATTTAGAAAATCGCCGATAAATTTTAAATTAAAATAACCGCAAGCGCACGGCGTTCTATAATAGTACGTGGCGAGTACGGGTCGATCCGCAGGAAAATGTTGATTTTAAATTTCTATTCAATCAAATTAAACCAAAGTTGAAGAGAGTATTAAGCTAGAAAAGGAGAAAAATAAGCAAAAGAAAATTGATAAAAATATGAGAGTTTGTGGACAATTTAGAAATAAATCCATTCTCTAGATCACATAAATCAACGAAATGAAGTTATGATCTCTCTTTTCTTGTCATTAGTGTAATTAGTTGATTTGCTTATCATAAGTATGGTATATTTGTGCTATTAATTAGCCCAATATAAACCATCAAACTATAATACAACCACTAATACACATTAAATCTCATGAAATACGACAACCAAGTTGAAAGCAGGATCTATTTTAAGCATGGCATATTAACTATTGTTTAGAAATATATGCCATCAAATTTTAATTTCAACATTCACTTCTTTACCATTATCATATGTAAATGAAGAGGTAATTGTGTTTTGTTTGTTTAAGCATAGTCTATTTGTTATGAACAACATAAACTATCAAATTCAAAACTAAACAACATCATTAAACCACTTCAAGTGTTTCCACTAAAGCACAAAAAGAGAGTATAAACATCAAAATGTTGGATCTACATACTAGAGAGCTTCATTACCAATACATTGAAGGGATTAGTCTCTCATTTTGTTATCAAATCAACAAATGTAGAAAACAACATTAAACAAACATGAGGAAAAAGAGAGCAAAAAGAAAGAAAAACTAATCTACATGCATAAATAAATAAATCTACACTACTAACATGAAACGAAATAAACAATGAATGGAAAAGAACATGCATTAACTTGCATAATAAAAGTACATAAAAAATGGCTAAGTAGCCATGAAAAGAAGAAGAGCTCTCATTTTATTTCTACGGTAAAACTAAAGAGAAAAGAGACTAAAGAAGAGAAGAGTTACATGAAACATAAAGGGTATTTATACATGTATGAAACCCTAATACACTTTTTGGGGAATGCCCAAAATACCCTTTTAGGAAGTGTGGAGGCAAAGTAATCATTAGCATCATATAATCATCCATTAAGTGTGCATGAAGGTTTAATGGCCTTTAGCATGTGCATTAGCTCCTAAGTGTAGATGAAGGAATGTGGGTAGGTGGGGTCCTCCATGATCATGGCTTTGAATTATTTCCATCTCCATTCCCTTGCATTCACTCTTGTGCATGTATATATCTTCATGAAACCCTCTTGTATATAAAGCCAAATTCCTACAAAATAATATAGAAATTTACAATTAAATTTTCTCGAATTAATATATGCACAAAAATGACCATTTTGCCTCTGCATGAAGATGAATATGTGACGATTTAAAATAATTTGAATTTTGGTTTAAATAAGATAAAATACCCGATATGATCATTTATTTAATTTAATTAGATTAAATATGGTGGTAAAAATATGCACATTTACGTGCATGTCAAATACCTCCACACTTATCTTTTTATTCGTCATCGAATAAAGAGAAACTAATATAAATTTGTTTTCATAGGGAGCACGATTGCATTGAGCGTATACAACAAGTCGTTAAACCTCTGGGTGTCCCCAGTAGGACGAGTGTTGTCTCATAAGGGTTTTCAGCGAATACTACCCACCAAATCCAAATGCAAAGTGAAAATATTTACAAAATGCAAGATTTATTTACAATGGGATGAATGCAAGTTTTTAAAAATATTTGCAAATGAATGATCTATTTTTAAATTGACACGAATAAGTTAAATATAGGTTTTGGTTATTATCGAGAATTTTAAGATCTTTTTACTTATCAAAATTTCCAATAAAAACGAAGTTATCAAAGCAAATATACTATAGTTTAACTCATTGTTTCGGTCGATAATACAGTGTAACTATAAAATGGATCCTTAGTTGATTACCAAAGTTTATCAAAGTGGTATTTTCATTTCTTTTCAATAATAAATCAAATCAAACAAGTTAAAATAGTATTTGGATTTCAATTGTTTACTCTCTCTAAATTTTTATTTGAAAATTTTATTGATATTAACAATATTTACATATGCCTAACTCAGATAAACTGAGACCATATATATTACCCGTGCACTGTCTTACGGACTTATGTGAGGAGAGTGCAGAGCATGGCGAGTGAACACACGAGTGTGAACACCGATCGACTGTAGATGTTATTAATAAAATTATTTTTATATACACGCCTAACTCAGATAAACTAAGGCCAAATATACCTATCGTGCACTGCCTTTCGGACTTATGTAAGAAGGGTACAGAGCATGGAGAGTGAACACACGAGTGCGAACACATGACTCTAGGTGTTTAGTAAAAATATACATATATACAAGAATTATTTTTTTTGTAGAAAGAGTGTTGCAAAATCATCTTAGCACCATTTAACTTAGAAGACAAAAAAATGTTATATCTTTACTTTAAACAACCACTTTTTAAAACAAGGATTTTCAATTGGGATATATTTCATAATTAACACGTATGAATCTTTCTATATACTAGTTAAACCATTATTATTTGTAATCAAACCTCATTTTTATTTTTGTTAAGACAAATAAATTTTCAAAAATTTCAATTTAGTAAACCAAAACCATATATTTATTCTATAGTGTTTCTTTAAAAATAAATCAAAATGCAAAAAAAAAATTGTTTTTGAAATATTTTTTAGGTATTTTTTTTTTGAGTTTTGTGATAAAAATTAATCATGAAAAATCAAAAAGAAGATGAGTCTCCCCCCACACTTGATTTTGACTGTGTCCCCACAGTCAACCCAAGTCAAAGGAGAAAAATAAAAATAAAAATAAAAATGGCCTTTATTTATATGAAAATGAACGGTATTTACACGAGATTAGAAAGTTTATCGTCAAAAAGCAAAAGAAACGGTCTTCCAAAAACCGATTCATTTGTCTCGTCAAGTATACGCGACACAGCTTAAGCTCGAAAAACCAAACAGTAAATGATTTCAAAGTTGAATGTTGATTTGGGAAAACGAATGTCGTTTTATTAAAAATCGAATGAGTTGTTTTATTTTCGATGATTTTGGGGGTAGATAAAACAATTAATTGAAATTCAAATTTATTTTCACCAATTTATTGTCTATTTGTTATGATAACAAGTTTCCTCGACTTCCCAAATCGTACCACACCCTTGAACGGTGATATCTTAATGAAAACCCAGTCTCCAGCTGAGAACTCTAAGTCTTTAGCCTTTTATCTACGTAACTCTTTTGTCTGGACTGAGCTTTCATTATCCTTTCTTGGATCAACTCAATCTTCTCTGACGCCTCCCTAACCAAATCTGGACTTAAGACGAATCTGTCTTCAGTCTCCAATCAATGCGCTTTGGTCTTCCATACAAAGCTTCAAAATGTGTCATTCGTATACTGGTCTGATAACTATTATTATAGGAAAACTCAACGAAATGTAGGTGAACCTCCCAAGATCCACCAAAGTCCAATGCACAAGCTCTCAGTAAATCCTCGAGTACCTTATTGACTCTCCCTGTCTGCCCATCCTTCTGAGGGTGATATGCAGTACTCATCTTGAGCTTAGTGCCTATCACATCCTGTAGACTCTTCCAGAATTCGCTAGTGAACAAAGCATCTCTGTCACTGACTATGCTACTAGGAACTCCATGTAGTCTAACTATGTTCTTCATGAACAACTTAGCTAAAAAAGGTGTCGTCCCGGTTGACTTAACTAGAATGAAATGGACACTCTTGGTCAACCTGTCCACTATAACCCATATACTTTCATTTCCTTTATTTGACCTTGGCAACCCGTCTACAAAATCCATGGATATCGAATCCTATTTCCAAACTAGAATCTCCAAAGGCCGAAGCAACCCACTCGGCTTCTGATGTTCGGCTTTCACTTGTTAACAGTTTGTACACTACCTAACCCACAAGCCAACATCCCTCTTCATAACTTCACAACAGAAGCTCATCTTCATATCTTGATACATCTTGGTCCCTCTAGCATGCAACGTAAATTTGGATCGATGACATTCACCAAGAACTTCTTTCATCAAGTTCTCAACATCTGAAACACATAATCATCCCTTCTTTCTCAACCGTCTTCACTAGTCAAGAAAAAATCTTTCAGATCATCGATCTCTGATCCAACCTCAAGCCTTCGAATCTTCTAGGCTAATAATGATGCTCTATCCGCTTAGAAGAAAATCTCTCGATCAACACTGGTCGAACTTCTAAACAGGACAATATGGCAGTACTCTGACTAGAACTAGCAGTCGATCTTAATTGCACACTACAAGTAGTCAAAGCTTCTAAATCCTTCCACTCTGTCAGCATAGCTAACACCACATTTTGATGTCTTCTTCTAAGAGCATCCGCTACTTTATTACATTTCCCTAGTGTATACCCTATACCAAAATCATAAGCAGCCAAAAAATCCAGCCACCTATATTGTCTTATATTCAGCTCCTTCTGAGAGAACAAGTATCTTAAAGACTTATGATCTGTGTATAGCTCGAATCTCTCCCCTAAGAGATAGTGCCTCCAAATCTTCAATGCGAAGATCACTGCAGCCAACTCCAAATCATGAGTAGGATATCTTACTTCATGCGGTCTAAGCTGTCATGAAGCGTAGACAATCACTTTACCCTTCTGCATCAACACCGCTTCCAATCCAGTTCCACATGCATCAGTATACACCACCAACCCTTGGTTTCCGTCTGGAACTACTAACATTGGTGCATAGGTCAACAAATGCTTTGACTTAAGGAATGCTTCCTCACATTTGTTGGACCAGACAAACTTCACCTCCTTCTTGGTTAGCCTAGTCAAAAGCGCTGCTATTCCTTTGAAATCCTTAATAAATCTCTGGCAATAGCCAGCAAGTCCAAGAAGACTTCTAATCTCGGTCACCGTCTCTGGTCTCTTCCAATTATTCACAGCTTCGATCTTATCAGGATTGACTGACAGACCTTTCTCTAAAACCACATAACCAAGAAACTTAACCTCTTTCTTCCAAAAACGAAACTTGGAAAACTTTGCCTTTAGCTAATTCTGCCTCAGCGTCTCATGCAAAACTCTAAGATGATCTCCATGCTCTCTTTCATCCTTAGAGTATACCAAAATGTCATCTATAAACGCCAATATGAATTTATCTAAATATTCTCGAAAGACTCGGTCCATCAAATCCACAAAGAAAGCAAGTGCATTTGTCAACCCGAATGGCATTACTAACCACTCGTATGAACCGTACCTAGTCCAAAATGCTATCAAAGGAATGTTATCGTTTTTCACTCTTAATTGATGAAAGCCTATCGCCAAATCCAACTTGGAAAACACTCAGACTCCGCTCAACCGATCAAATAGATCATCAATTCTTGACAAAAGATATTTATTCTTTATCGTGCTCTCATTCAGCTTACGATAGTCGGTACACCTTCTCAATGATCCATCCGGTTTCTTCACGAATACCGTGGCCACTCCCCAAGGCGAATTGCTTGGTCTAATAAAATTCCTTCCTTCTAGATCCACTAGCTGCACCTTCAATTCCTTCATCTCACTCGGTATCATCCTGCTAGGTGGTCTACTTATAGGTTCAGCTCCTAGCACAAGATCTATCCGAAACTCAACATCTCGTTTCAGTACTAGTCCTATGACCGGCTCAAAGACATCTGCAAACTCTCTTACTACCCGAACTTGACTTAGCTCTTCTGCCACTTCCATTGCAATTAACAAAGCACAACTAGTCCGTTCAAAAAATAATAATAAATTTATAATTATATAATTTCCTCTACCGAGAATATAATTCTATTATGACTATCAAGGTGTCTTAGTGATATGTTTCCATCCTAGAAAAATATCATAGCCTCATACTGGCTCAACCAATCCATACCCAAAATGATTTCAAAATCTATGAAATCGAAAACATACATACTGCATGCAAACTTATGACCTAACAAATCATGTTCAAGCTGGTCACATCTCATCCCCAGAGTTGCATACCATCCTATTGTGTTCGCAACCCTTAAGGAAGTAATAATGTATGTGGGTTCTAAGCATAACCTATCAACCAAATACTGGGATATTAGTTAATGTGATGCACTAGTATCAAATAGTATCCTAATTGGTATACTTTGAATCAAAAACTTACCTTCCATCATAGTATCCCCCTTTTCAACTGCAGTTGGCTTAACATATGATCCAACATCAAAAACCTTCCCCTTGTCCGCCATAACCGGTTCTGGACACTGATTCTTATAATGCACAACTTGATCACAGTTAAAGCACTTCACATTCTTCTTATCTGCAGCCTTCTTACCTTGCTTGATTGGCACTCATTTGCATAATGACCCTTCTTGTCACACTTATAGCAAATTAAATCAGCATTTGCCTTCTTGGTAGTATCTCCCTTCTGGGCTTACTTCTTCTTAAAGAATTTTATTTTCTTTCCTTGAGAACCCTGGGTCTTAACTAGCTTCTCCCTAGCATAAACAGCAAGCATCTCCTTATGGTGAATTGCCATCTCTACAACCACATTACAGAGATTACAGATATGTGTCAGGGTGACCCTAGCAAGCTCAAGTCTCAAACCCCGAATAAACCGCTCATTCCTTCTGATGTCAGTGTCTGTAGTAGCATACCATATCGAGATAGCTTATCAAACTTAGTGGCATACTCGATAACCGACATCTCTCCATAAACTAGATCTATAAACTTTCTCATCAATGCTGACTTAGCAACCTCATATAGAAACCTCTGTTCAAATCTCCTTTCGAATACAACCCATGTCAACTCTTCCTCTGGAACCCGACAGTAATACTATTCGACCAATGAAGTGTTGATCCTTGCAACTGTCTAGAGGTCAACATTCTTTTATGATCATCATCTAAACCCAAATCAGCAAAGATATGCTCACAATGCAACAGCCAATACTCAGCTCCTATGGCGTCCTCCGTTCCCATGAACGGTTTTCCACCATGACTGGTGTAGTCTCTACTCAACTTAGCATAGTTATTCCCAACTGGAGCCAGAGGATTAGCGCCTCCAATATTCCCATCAACTCCTCCTCCAACATTCCCAGCGACTCCAACAGCAGTTCACTTGCATCACATTGACGAAGGACTGATACATCGCCCTCATATCTACTGGCAGATTTCCAGCACCCACATTGACGTCAGGATTTTGGTTATTAGCATTAGCCTGTCAACCTTGGTTCCTCCTAGTATTAGGGCAAGCATTTCCATTGGTTGTGGTGCTTCCTCCACTGATACTTCCCCTTCCTTTTACCGCTTCCATATCTTCTTTCCCGTAAATCTGCATACGAGCCTCAGTAAGATACAGAAAAACGGTCTAAGAGAAAGGACAATATGTGTATATATATATATATATATATATATATCAAATATAAGTACGTTACTATAGCATTATCTCAATCCCAATCATATTTCTGATTTATTGGATTATGTTTGAAAAAACTTTTAGGTTTTATTTCTTTTAAGTTTCATAAACATATGCTCTGATACCAACTTGTAACATACCCCTACTGGGAGGCCCAAAACCCATGACTGTGGATGCTGTAGTCATCCATAGTTATTAATTCTCGACGACCAAATACGACAATGTTAGATTCATTGATAGACAAAAACACATGACTATGGAAAAAATTTAAAACATAAAACAATATCACATTCCATTTCAAAACGTTTTCTGTTCATTACATGATCCTAAAATCGTCAACCACGTTCAGAGAAAATATATTTATCACAAAATATGCCAAGAGAGACATATGAAGATGCCCCCTTAAATGATCAGAGTATATAAAGGCAATACAACAACTATGCCCTCCCAAACAACATAGCGGAATCAAATAAAAGAGAACTAAACATAGCTATCATGCCTTCTATACATCTCCGGAAGCATTATTCATCTAATGAGGTACCTGAAAACCTCAACTCTCAAAATCCTCAAAATCAATTGAATATCCGAGAGTTTAAGGGGAAAACATAAACTTCGAGTCGAACATAAAGTCTGATATGAATAATAATCTACCATCTCAAACCATTTAGAAATCTAGTGACACCATGCCACTTAGCGGAATGGGTTTTCCCCTCACTAGAATCTAAAAACATTTATAAAACCATATATTGTGCTTCTGCATCCACAATGATTAAAATAATTCAAAACAATATGACATGATGATATGCAAAACTAGTGAATCATTTCTGGATTACCCATCCCCATTCATTTTGACTATCGATCTCAATTATAGTTTATAGGATTACTACTAACCTAATAGTTTTCATGGTCTAACTAACAACCGGTAAAATGATTATGGACTCCCTGTCCAGTTACATAGTTTTCATAAGATTGCTAAGAACATATTGGTAACTTCAATACCTTTACTCTTATCCTAGTTTTCATGGGCTGACTAGGAACGTATTGGTAACACCAATATCTTTTCTTCTTATCCTAGTTTTCATGGGATAACTAGGAAAATATTGCCTATATGTCAATATCTTAATCCGAATATAGTTTTTGCGAGCTAACTATAAACCTGCATCTTCGTTTATACATAGTTTTCATGGGCTTACTATGAACCTATTGGCCCCTGCCAATATCTTTTCCTATACACAGCTTTTATGGGCTTACTGAGAACCTATTGGCCCCTGCCAATATCTTCCTTTAATATTTTAGCATCCTATAATCTGGTCTTTCTGACCTCCTGGGTACAATTCTACTCATTCAGGAGTTAAATTAATTTATATTCACTGCTGGGTCAACCTAGCTGGTTATTGTGATCTTTCTCAAAATACAGTTATGGATCCATTACAATGTAAATATATACATATATGAAGAAGCAAACACAATAACTTGGTTAATCCCTTTAACCATTTAATCAAAGTAAACTTCTTTAAAAACTCCTTTTCAAAACTTTATTTATTTATGTCACAGTTTTCTTTTAAAATGAGATTGGGTTATTTGTTTTGAAAACTAAGATTGTCAAAACCATTAAAACCTTGCTGTCGACATCACTGGATAACCTCCTTCGAAAGCATATAAATCTCTTTTCAAAACATTAGGCTCCTGCATTTCGAAACACTTTAAAACTTCTCTTTCGAAACCTTTCGAATGTAATAAAGTATTACTTATTAACTTTTAGAAGCATAGTTTCGAAACCATTGAAACTAACCCTTTCGAAACCTTTGAAAGTATCCCTTCCGAAACCATTGAACTCCCCCTTTCGAAACCTTTAGAAGTATCCCTTTCAAAATCATTGAAAATCCCCCTTTCGAAACAATTGGGTTTATATAAAAATATCATTTGGGTCAAAGTGAATCTAAATGAAAGTATCTCTTTCGAAATCATTCTTTAACATA
Source organism: Allium cepa (assembly GCA_030765085.1). NCBI lineage: Eukaryota > Viridiplantae > Streptophyta > Magnoliopsida > Asparagales > Amaryllidaceae > Allium > Allium cepa. Next base: position 626,275,341 of record CM060940.1, on the reverse strand, counting down.
TAAAAGTATTGGGGAAAACTTGATGGCATCAGCACCATCCCTATCGAAAGCTTCAAATCATTAAAACAAAATTTTGAAGGATAGCTTCGAATCACTCTTTCAAAGCCATTGCCTTCGAAACCCTTCGACCCTTTCGCAAGCATTTAGGAAGTAGCTTATAACATTTTAAAACAAAACGATACCCTTCAAAGTCATTGATAACTTTAATAAACTTGAAAGGTAAAAGAACAACAGTAGGGCTTCGACAAGGTCGGAAATCCTTCTTTGGAAAGCATTATTTAATAAGTAAAGAAACCCATTCGAAAGCTTATTCTTTAAAACATAAGATGGCAACCCCTTCGAAAGCCTTTAGAAAACCTCTTTCAAAAACATATGCTTCGACTTCTTTGAAGGCTTTAATAAAACAAAGGCAGGCGCTTCTCTTTCTAAAACAAACAAAGGTATCGACCTCCTCGGAAGCAATGCTTTCGGCACCATGCCTTCGCCTTTCTCCAGTCCACTATGTACCATCTAAGTCATACCTTGTGTATTGGTTTTGGCTTAGTAGGGTTTGGACTTGATAGAAGGTGGAAGCTTTGAGATAAGAGGTACTTCTATTAGAGGCGGAACCTGCTTTTCTGAGTAAAAGCTGATTAAAGCCGATTAAAGAAAATTTATCTAACTAACCTGCCACGTGTAAACCTATAATTGGTGGCCTCAACTTTTCAAATTCTTTACTACACTAACTGCCGCTAAATCTCAAATCTATATCAAGGTTAATTTAGCAAATAATCCCTTCCATTAAAAAAAACCAATATTGCAAATAAGTCCTTCGTCTAAAATAATTTAATTTGCTTAGAAAATCACTTAGGAAAAAATCCCCAAAAATTCCAGAAATTCACCTTAATCATGTCAGCAAACACATCAAAATTTCAGACCCAAATTCTCGATTTTTTTTGAAATAAATTTATAAACCCATTTAACTATATTTTCCTTTGAAAATCCATGTTTCTCGTAACATAATTTTTTTCCCTGGCATTCTAAATCAAATATAATCGGTTTAACCCTTAAAACCATGAGAAATCATATTTAAACAATCTTGTTTAAATCTAACATATTTTGATCTGAGCATATCATCATTCAATTCATCATAAAAATGAATTTAATCTTAAATCTGTAAACATAAGATTATAAAACAAAATAGAGATAGTATAAGTTATTATTCACCTTGATTAAGATAAGAAGATTGGATTGAGATTGAGATATATTGCCCCAGCTTTACTTTGATTTCTCTTCTCTTTTCTCTTTGATTATGGTCTGCTCCTCTTGTTTTACGATTTTTTTTTTCAAAATGACATGAATGGAAAATGAAACGGTAAGGAACGAGAATATATAAGGTTAAGGGGTTATGTGCGGCATATTCCCAATATACCTTCATGTAGATCAATTAACTTAACAACAATTTTTTAGCCCATTTAATTAATTAATTGAGCATGGCCCCTTAAGCATTTATTCAAATCTCAATCCCCTTATCACTTAACATTTGTATTATTCTACTTAGTTTATCTATTTAAATCTCCTGAATAATGTTATTAAAAATTAGGGGTGTTACACCTAATAACGCAAACTCTAAATGGTCACATCTCATCCCAAGAGTTGCATATCCTCTTATCGGATTCACAGCCCTTAAGAAAGTAACTAGGTATGAGGATTTTAGGTTAAGCTTATCTACCAAACAGTGGGATATAAAAGAATAGGATGCGTCGGTATCAAATAGTACTCTAACAGGTATACCATGAATCAGAAGCGTACCTTCCATCACATTTTCCCCTTTCTCCTCAACCGTTGGTCACGAGGTAGCCGGTTCAAAAGCAAATACTTTTCCTTTTTCTGCCTTGGCCACTTCTGGACATTTGTTCTTGTAATGTCCCACTAGGTCGTAGTTATAGCACTTAATGTTCTTCTTCTCGAAAACTTCATTTCCCTATCCACTTCGGCACTCATTGGCATAATTGCCCTTCTTGTCACACTTGTAACACACAACCTCAGGTTCCCTTTCTTGGTAGCTCCATCCTTTTGAGCTCTCTTCTTTGGTAAAGCTTTCACTTCTGATTTTTTCCACCTTGACTCTCTACTTGCACGTTATTACTGAATAAAACAAGCATCTCTTCATTTCTCAAAGCCATCTCCACGACAACATCACATGGAACCCTGAGATGTGGTAAAGTTGCCATAGCAAGCTTAGGTCTCAGTCCATGGATGAACTTTTCATTCCTTTTGATAACTATATCAACGGTAGCATACCCATACAGGGATAGCTCCTCAAATCTTGTTGCATACTGAAGCACCATCATGTCACCTTGCACCCATTCTACAAACTTCCTCAATGGGGTTGACTTAGCAATCTCGGACATAAATCTTTCTTTAAACTCCTTCTGAATTAAGTCTAAGTCAAAGTTTCTTCTACTACCCCAACAGTCACTTTATTCCACCAGTAAAACACTGCTCCTTGCAATTGCCTGGAAGCCAATCTCCACTTCTATTCATCATTCAAACCAAGATCGGCAAAAATCCTTTCATAATGAAGAAACCAATTATCCACTTTAATTGCAACCTCCATTCCAGTAAATGGCTTCCCACCAAGTCTTGCACAAACTTTACTCAAAATAGTATAATTGTTGACAACTGAAACTTCCTGATTAGCTTCACCAGCATTTCCACCAACTAACCCTGCAGCAACTCCTGCTTGCGTCAAGTTGACAAAGAACTGATACATTGCTCCCATATTTAACGGCGGTGACCCTGCACCTATGTTAGTAGTTGTTTGTCGACCCGGTTTCCTCCTGGTATTATGCGTGACATTTCCATTGGTAGTGGTGCTTCCTCCATCGAGATTCACTCTTCTGTTTCTTGCTTCCATATCTTCCTTCATTAAATCTACATTCGATCCCTAGTAAGTAAAACGATCCTGACTCGACCTTCAAAAATCAGCATCGAATATACCACCTATATTCAAATGCCGCAGATTCAAAAGTCGAATTTGGTTCGCCGCAACTTATAACACATTAAGTATAACAACATAGCGGAAGTACAAAGGCACCAGCAACGGAAAACAACTTGAACTCCAAATGGAACTCCAATGCCTGCAACTCCATCACAAATCTCTAATCCAAAACTTTGAAGACTCCAATCCAATAAGCTCGAAACTCCATCAAGTTGTATCAAGCAAACCCGATTCAGAGAAACAAATGTTATCGCCAAATCCAAAGGTTGGATGCTATCGAGTCTACACCTATTATTTGGTTATCTGAAAAATCCAACTCTAGACTACCCGTGCGGAAAATTGTGGGCACCCAGAGTTTAGGAAGGGAAAAATAAACCCAGTTCAATCATGGGACTGGTATGAGCAAACAAAAACAATTTTTTATCTTTAAAACAAACAGCAAAAGAATTTAAAATTGAAATCCGCAATGCTTTTTGGAAAATGAAACTACCATAAGGCCTCCCACCGCACACAAAATGCAAACGCAGAATTGGAGGAGATTTCTCCTTATGATAGTCAAACATGCTCGATACGCAAAATCCTTTTGATATTATTATTAGTGCATAGTGCAGAAAACCTTTCGAAAATATAATATTAATCTTATCCAGCATACAACCATTATTGTATGCCTACTATAGCTACCATGTTCAATAGCAGGTTATCACCACATTCCATGGCAGACTATACAACTAAAACCGTACATGGCTTGTATTGTTTTGTTTGGATTTCCAACAAATGGTCAGGCTAAGGAACTTCCTACTGCCACATGGGTACGCCTCTGGAGGGACGTCCCGAGAACCTACCCGGCTCTCTGCCAACACAAGGCCGGGTTACCTCTATAACTAGGTAACTACTACTCGAGCATGCCATCCCCCGGTCGTTTGCGACCTTTATCCGATGTACCTCTACACCAACAACCACAAAGCAATCACAAAGTAGTAGATTTGCAGTGACTACATGAGTTAAGTATCTAGGCTCTATACCATGATACCACCCTTTTCCAAAAGGGAATGACATACCCTAAAGTGCGCGACCCTCATAACCTTGCCGTATCTTTCCTGTTTCGACCATTTTCGGGGTGTGAGGTCCTGATGCAGTCTCGTCCACAAAGCTACACTTTTTCACAAAGTCATGCTTCGATCAACAAATGATCAGCAGCACTTTGTATTCCACATTACCAAATTGGGAATGTATCACTAGTAACCATCTACTACATAACCTCTGAGCTCGTACGTCTCCGAGAAGGGTGTTAAGCTAAGTGAATAAATTCTCTACCACCAAACAGAAATGTATTTGATAGAAACTAGTTTTACAACTCAAAGTGTAATGTCAGACACATCCATACAAGTCTGTTACGGGTTAGAACAAAACCGAAGGCATTTCCAAAGAAGTCCTTGCAAATCCGGCTAATCCCTAATCACGTCTGGACTCCCGAACACAAAGGATGATCCAATCTCTATACCAGGGATCAGCCGGTGCAGAGACTTTCGATGAGTTATCCTTTCGCTTTCGGAAATATCCGGTCTTCACCACCGGTCTTCAAATGTTATCCATATTGTCGTATCATTATTCGAAATGGGTTATATGACACAAGGTCCTCTCCCGGCTAAACCGAATAATAAACGCAATATTTAAAAACATATGGATATTGGGATTTCAGTTAAGTCACAACTTATTACCCAAAACTTTTCTTCCAAATGTTTTAAACAAATTACCATTTCAAATCTTTTAAATAAAAAGATTTACTTCACAAAGTTCACCAATCTTTCACAAAGATTTATTCACGGCTTTTCAAAATAATTCCTTTTTCAAATTGGATTAACTCATCCAATTATTAAGTCAAAGATTCAATTCATAGCTTTCAAAACAATTCCTATTTCAAATCTTTTCATATAAAAGATACACCTTTTATAATCCTCTTCAATTTCGAAATAAGGTTCAACCATCTTTCACAAAGATTCATTCATAGCTTTCAAACAATTCTATTTCAAATTTGAAATCTTTTCAATACAAATTGGAAATTCTTTCTTTATATGAAAGATATTATTTATTTGAAAACAAATAGTTTTCGTTTCGGAAAAATATGATTACACTTGCACGAGTTAAAGCCCTTTAAGTATAAAATTTGGGTTAAATTCAAATTCCCAATACGATACTTTTAAAATGGTTTAAAACCCATATAAACACATTTATAACTTATATATCCTTTTTAAATCATAATTTCCAAACATAGAATTCAATTTTAAATTTTGGATTCAAATTTAAATCAAATTATTTAAATTTCAAAAACTTTATCAAGTTATTCAAAATAACTTTTTATCTTTGAAATCCCTTTTCAAAAGCTTTTTATATTTAACCCAAATCCATTTCCAAAACTATTTGAATTCTGAATTCAATTTAAAAGTTATTTTCTAAAATTTGTGACTTAACCTCCTTGTGCAACCCATATTTGTGTGTGTATGGTGCAGTCCAGGGGTTTTACACAATAGTGCAACATCATTCAATCATCACATCACATATTGAAGCACATCGATATTGATAAGCGGTATAATCTGTAACGCTTATCGTTCATTCACAGATAAATAATATAAATTTATCACAGATAAATAAATAACATTCATCGAAGGTAAATAAATTTACATTCATCACAGCTCAAATCAAAACAGATCAACACACATCAGGGATATCAAACAATTCCAAACATTCCATATAATTCAACATCCATAAGTACGATCAATTAAATATCTGATTAACTTTAAATCAGATTAATTACTAATATGGGATAATTAACATTAATTAATTACGAATCATTTGATTAATTAACCTTTAATCATAAATTAATCAATCTTAAATAAATCAATCCTTAATCATTAAATAATTAACCTTTAATTATTAAATTATTCTCTAATAAATTATTCTTAATTAATTAATAAATAAATTAACCCTTAATTAATTACCATTAGATTAATCATCATTCTCAAATTAATTATCTTAATTAATTAATAATATAATTAATTATTCATTAATTAATTATTCTTCAATTACTCGATAAATCAAACTTAAAACTTAACTACTTTCATTAGTTAATCAACCTTTAACTTAATTACATTAAGTAATTATCCTTTATTTATTACATTAAGTAATTATATTTAATTTATTTCATTAAGTAATTAACCTCCAATTACTCATTATAAATTAATCATCCTTTTACTTAAGTAATTATACTGAAATTAATTGATAAATTAATCGCATCAATTAATCAACCATCGACTGTTTCTTTAAATAATTTAACATCGTTTTTAAATTTCATTTAAGAAATTACTCAAGACCCTAATCACTTTGAAAGATAAATTATTTATCTTTATTCATTAATTAATTTCATTCCAGTTTATTTGATAAACCTTTGCGATAAATCTTTATAACGCACAATTCAACTTAAACCCTTTAAGTTACTTAAAGCTATTCCATTACATCATTTAAACTTATTATAAAAAATTAAAATTAAATAATAGGTATATAATAAAATACCTTAAAATTAAAAAATATTTATTTTAAATCTTTAACTTGTTCCAAAACCCAAAATAAACATTTATTATATTTAAAAGATTTGGACAAGAAATTATTTGAACTTGATTTAATAAAATCTTGTTAAATTTAAATTTCAAAACTAGTGCACATCTAAACCCGAGTCACTTCGGGTCTTCACCCGAGCTTTTTCCCCAAATTCCCGAGCAACCCTTCGAGTCTCCCACTTTTTTAAACTTGATTTTTATTTCAAATTTTTAAACTGTTCTTAACACACATATCGAGCCAGATTCAACCCGAGGAACACCCCGAGATGTCTACCCCAAATTCTTGAGCACGACTTCGGGTTAAATCTTCATCTCCTTCCTCAACTCCCTGACACACACCAACCCCCCTGTTTACGTGCACAGATGATCGGAATTGCTCCGATCATCGCTGAGGACGCCATCTAGTCGACGACGATCTCCTTATCCCAAACAACAACCTAGATCATCGTTTTCCTTTCGAATTCAAAATCGAGCTAAACTATTCTTCCTGGAACCAACAGCTCTGACCAAAATTGTCTCGCCAACGACAACTAGCTCACCAGAAATCACTCAACTTCATCCAAAGCTCCATCACCTCTCAACGCATCGATTTCCCCAAGTTCCCATGATTGTGATACTACCTTGCCGTCGAACGACCCCTGTTTCCATCATCGACTAAAACTGCTTCTAAACCGTAAATTGGTTTCGTGCGACCACCACGGCGAATAAAAATTTAAGCAAGTATTTTTCCCATAGTCTTCTATCCTCCAACCACCTCTGACAAAAAGCATAGCCTACAGTCCACCGTCGATCATCAGATTTCGCCAAAGTTCGTTTCGGGTTCAACTTAATTTTTCTCATCAATCCCATCATTAAAAATCGAGATATTTGTAAAATTCATTACTTGTAACATTAATCCCATTATGGAATCAAAACACGAAATTAAATTTATTGATTTCCTGACTTAAAAAATGAATTCACAATAAATTCTATATTATTGAAATGATTATTCAATGTAAATCTTTAAAACCATTTTTTCAACATTTGTGTTACTTTGTTACAATCATCTTACTTTCAGAAACTATAGCTTGAATTCGATTAATGGAAGAGATATTGAATTTTAAACCTTGATTTTAAAACCTGTAAATTGAAAACAGAATTACATATACATATACAGACATGCAACCATTTCATATATACACATATTTAAACACATTCACATTCATGCAACTATGTTGCTTCAGGAATCAACCACATGCATTTTTGTTGTAGATTAAAGGTTTTAAAATAAAAATTTGCTCACCTGGAAGTATGAAACAGAGCTTGGAAAAATTGATCTTGAGTTTGACTTGGTGAAGCTTGATGAACTTTGACTGATCTGCTTCAGATTTTTGAATTTTTGCTTGATTATGTTAAGTTGCATTCAATGTATTGCCTAATCCAATTTGCAATTTGATTTCAGATTGAAGCCTTTAAGTTTTTATTTCTTCTTTTTTTATGATGATCTGCTAATTTGAATTTGAGAAATTGAACTTGTTTTCTAAGTTGAATTCTTGCTTTAAGTTGAGATGATTTGCATTGAATTCTTGTTTCCAGACTTGATTTTGGTTTGAAGTTTTTTTAGTGAAAATTCAGGTTTCTTTGCTCAGGTTGAAGCAGACCTTCCTTTTCTTTGATCTGTACATTTTTTCTTTTGTTTGCTTTTGTTTCAGGTTTTCTAATATGGAAAAAAATGAAGAAGTCTGATCTTGATTTTTGTGATAATCTGGTTTTCTTTTTTAATTATATGTTATTAAAACTAATGTGCCACTTGTATTTACTTGTTTACACTTGTAAGTGTATGATATAAAACCTCTTACACTTGTAAAATATAAGCTATTTTATGTCTAAATCCTTGTTTTGAATAAATTTATAAATTGTGTTCAAGTCCTTTACTTAAATTTTATTTAATTCTTATATTTTATATTTAGATGTTATATTTTCAAAATATATATATTCATATCAAAGCCTTTTATTCATTTACTAATTATATTTATTTCCAAATGTATAAAAGAAAAGTAATTTAGATCTTTTATCAAATCTTATTTAATCTCAAAAGATTTGTATATTTAAAATCTTTATTCATTCTTGTTTTAAAATATATACATTATACATACATTTCAATTATTTTTACTTACATAATTTTTTTAAAGGAAATGTTTTGAAATCTAATTATACACTAATAAAATCACATATACATTTCTATAAATTTAAAATAAAATGTTTTACAAATCCAATTTGTATTTCAATACATTTATATTTGAATTTCAATTCCAAACTTCAATTTAAAATCAATATATACATATAAACAAACAAATATCTTATTTAAATTTGGAAAAGATTCAAATTTATCCACAATATTATTCAAAAATTATTTTAATTACTAATTAAATTTGACTCGAAAATTGGGATCGTTACAGTAAGATACGAAAGAACGGTCTAAGAGAGAGGGAGAATAGAGATAAAATGTATATTTATATATAACAAATACAAGTACGTAACTATAGCGTTATTTCCTATCCTAATCTTATTCTCTGATTCATTTGGATTATGTTTTTAAAACATTTTTAAGTTCAAAAATTCTTTTAGTTTATACATAAATCTTGCTCTGATACCAAGTTGTAACATTCCCCATTTTGAGGCCTGAAACTAAGCATTACAGATGCTGCATTCTATAGTATTAATTTTCGATGACAAAATGCGGACATGTTAATGGAATCCGTAATATCAGAAGCATAACAATATGAAATGTTTTCAACCATAATTTCGAAAAAAACTTCCACAGTTCATCTTAAAGTCATAATTTCATATTCAGTACATAATCCCCAAACATTGCCTAGGTTCAGATAAAATGTAATTATTACAAAATACTCCAAGAGAAACATATGAACATGTCCCTTAGTTGATAAGAGTTACTAAATAGATAGATATAACTATTGTCATTACATTTATACAACGACTTATATAACACAGTGGATAATAGTAATAAATAGACTCCTACATAGATAGCTTTGTCTTCTGCACGTCTCTAAAAGCTTTATTCGCCAAAATCTACTTAACCTATAAATCCTTTACTCCAGACCCTACTCAAATCAAGTTTTAAGCACTATGAAAAATATGAACTTCGAGTCGGACAAAAAGCCTACTGTGAATAATAATATGTCATCTCGATTTATAGATACTAAGTGAGACCACGCATTGAATGGAGCGGGTTTTACCCTCACTAATATCCCTTTTTAAAATATATCTTTTGCAAATTGAAGTCATGCAACCAAACTTGTTAAAATAAACAATACAAATAATAATGAGCATGCATGCTACATAGGAAATCATGACTATCCATCAAGTCAGTGGACTGTGTATCCTAATATTTAGTTTTCACAAGATAACTACCAGCCTACATGGCTAAATCAGGCCTACCAGATATACCATATTATCTAACCGATTGTTAGAAGAAAACTGGACGGTCTATTCAAATACACATATCCCAGTTTTACCTGACTATATGTCAATCTTATAGTTTTGCAAGGCCTGCCACGAACCTAAAGGTTTTGCAGGCCAACCTGTAACTAACCTTTTTCTTTATTTGTTCCTTTCTATGCGTAAACCTACTTTTTGTCTTATCCTAGAAAAAGCTTTACATACTGGAATTTTGGACTCATATCAGTTAGGGGCTAACAGCTTAAGTATAGCATACTACACTACACCAGTTCCATTTGGTTTTCTAATCTTTGAGTCAATACATCCTATCACAATCTATCGAAAAGTGATAAGAACAATAATTCCCTTAGTAAAATCCTAGGCTAAATAGCCTTTTCTATTTCCTTGAAAATAATTTCTATATAAATGATTTAACCCTTGAAATCATACTTTCAAAATAAGGAAAATATAGCCCTTTACTTTATCCAAAATTATTATGCCATGATATATATTTTTATAAAGTAATCTTGATGAAGTTCGAAGTCATTTAAGGTCATCGCCTTACAAAACCATAGGCTATAGAGCCAAAACAATATAAAGTCTTTATATTGATTAAACACAGCAACAACATAGTCGACGAGGGTTATCTCCCCTCAAAATATAAGCCATAAGGAAAAAGTTAATAAAACCATTTAATTTATAATGTCGGCGACCCATTCACCACTAAGGGTCTTCGCCCCTTTAAATATGCTAAATCCTTTAACTTTTAAACATAAGGCCATAAGGTCGATAATATGGACATCACACTTCATAGAGTGTCGACGTTGTAAGAAATAAAACATAGTTTTTAGAACTTTAGATCTTAAAGCTTAATGTCGATATCACCAAATTTTAACATCAAATGCTTTAAAGAGAAATAGGTGGCTTTATTAGAGCCAAAGTCTTTATATGCGGCACCATCGTCTTCTTTGAAAATGATTACAAGGATTAAGGTTGAAGTGATAAAACACGACATCATATATTACTAAAGTTAATAACAGTGGCATAGGCCTATAAAGTCGAAGTCAATATATTTAAAACATGCGGCATCATTGTCACCTCTATAAACCACTTCAAAACCATTGGGGTCGACAACACCGTATAAAATAGGTGGAGTAGTAAAATACAGCATCAATAAGTTAAAGAAAACAACATCATCCACTTCGAAGATCACGATGTCGACATTATTGTTGGCTTTCTATTTTGACCAAGCCGATGCATTCCTTATCAACATAAGTTGATTCCCTGTGCATTGCTCTTGATCGACGTCAAAGACCATAGAGGTGGTGAGATAGGGGTGACATCATGAACTTCGACATGGCAACGTTCTAATTAACAGGAAAACTGTTTTATTACCATTAAAAGTAGTTTCTTTTCACCAAACCTCAATTATTTGTCAAAACCTTTTGGATAACACTTCCTTTACCAAAATCTTTGCCAAAAAACTACTAAGGAAAAGATTTATCATTTTCAAAGTACTTAGCAAACCTCGCATTTTATATTAGTATTTAAATATATTAATTAAGTCTTTCTAGTTCAAATAATTCATACTAAATCATAAACACTTGGAAAAATCCTCAAAAATCATGATAAATCCAATTTATTATCTTTTTTAACATATAAAAATTTTAGGTCCAAAAATATAATTTAATCATTTTTAATAATTAAACCCTAGATAAACCATTTTCCCACCTTAGGAAATTCATCAAATATTCTAGTTAAATCCAAAAATTATGAAATTAAAAGCCACCTCCAAAATAATGTTTCTAACATCATGTCAAAATATCAAGTCATTTGGATGTCATATGATAGGTTTTTTAACTCAAACATATCAAATAATTTCATAAATAAATTGAATAAATTCACCAATAAGCACATAACCATTCAAACTATCATAGCATGGCATAATATAGGAAAAAGAATCATATATATACTTAAACCTGAAAATAATACTTAAAACATGAGATACATATCTTATTATTCACCTTGAATGATATAAGAATATTGAGATTTTTTTTTGGATTTGAATCCCCTAAGTTTTGCTCTTATTTTCCCTAGATTTACTTCCCTTGAAACCCTTGTTAATGTTGGCCTTGACTCCTTGATTTCGTTTATATTAAATGAGATGAAGGAGGAAATGAGAATGAGTATATTTGTTAAGGAAACATGCTCCTTTCCCATTTTGCCCTCCTCATATAACCTTCTTCTTATCAATGTTCTAATTATTTCCTTTAGTTCATTAATTAAGGCTTGTCCTATTCTTATTACCAAGTCCCAATCTTCTCATCTATTTACATTATTTTATTTTATTTATCCAATTAAATGTCCAAAATAATGTTAATTAAATTTGGGTTATTACACTTTAGTTACCAAAACAATGCTACATAGTGCCTGATCCCGCTCACCATCCATCTAGATTGCCTAGTATAATCAAGGAAATACACCCCCTCCTTAATACCATATTTGAAGCAGACTACTCTATCTATTATGGGTATTCCTTTATCGATACACAATTGTATATACTCCACGGGTCGTATAGTTAGATAATTCTCACATCAATATAATGTTACACAACTGCTGCTAGCCCTTTGCGGTGGGCAGACTTCTATTGTGCATTCCATTTTATTTATTCTTGCATATCTTTCGAATTTCCTTTTTATTTACTTTTCATTTTTATTACTATTTCGCACTTTATCTTTTTAGGATGTTCTTATCGTGTTTGTATCTTCATATTTAACTTTTAGGGATTATTGCATTTTACTGTGCTGGAATTACGTTTCTATCGCAAAAATGTTAATACCGTAAACTCCCATATCATATCCAAAAGAGAGATATGAATGGTGTTTGTAATTAAAGGATATCTTTTTCTTATTTGAAATAAACAGTACAAAATATGGTAAATTTCCTTATTTTGTACATTTCTTTCCTTTTAGGTGTATTCCTTGTCATTTCAAACATCGCAGTTTTATTTATTTAAACTTGATAATCCATAGAAATCAACTTGCAACATCCCAATTCCAATGAATTAAAATATCACTTAAACCCCTAAAATCTTAATAATTTTTTTATTTCACATTCTTATCCTTCGTTTATATACCAATTTATGATTATCATATCATAACAAATTCATAATTCCATATTTCTCAATAATAAATTTAGGAACTGCTAATGTCCTATACATTTTCCAGGTTTACGTCCATATAATACATAAATATATAAGTTACCGATACAGAACATGTAGGCAAGTTTTCCAATTTCATTTTCATATTTATAGATTTTAGCCTACAACTCCAATTTAACAAATCAGGAATATAGGAATGACTTGCAATGATATAATCTAATATTATATAAAACCATATAATATTCCCACTCACCTTTTTAAGCGTTCCCAAATCTCAGGATCTAATCCCTGTTATCTGTTATTACACTTTAACTCCCTTTTCGCCTTATTTGGATTCATACATCACAGGTATATACAGATCTATTAGAAATATAGATTAAAAGAGTGAGATTTGGACTGATCTACAATTTGAATCCAGATTTACAATTTACCTCGGCTGTAGCGATTTTATTTGAACATATTCTCTTTCTCAATTATCTTCTGTAATCCTCCAATTGTGTATACGTGTAAACTAGAACTATTCTTAAGAATTTAGAATTTAGATGAGAAGAGAAAATGGAAGAGCCCTATCGTCGCTCTGAAAATATGAGTTTAGAAGTGAGGGTCTAGGTCTATATTTATAGGGTTCAAATCAATACCAGCTATTAGATTAGACTGTTTTAAATACAAGTCGTTTTGGCCGCTATTTATTCTCGAATTTGGTCTGCCAATGGTCGACCACTCGTGGGCCAGGGTCAACCGCCACCAGTCGAGCTAGGTGAGCTATAGGTCGACCTGTGGCCTTGTTAATTGGCAGATAATTAACATTATTTGATTTTGCTAATTTCCTTCCCTATTTGCTTGATCGAGATAAATCAATCCCTATTATAGTTTTCTTAAAGTTTAAGCTATTGTTAAGTTTAATTGTTTGTAATTAATGTTAGCTAATCATTATTTGTTTCCCTAATTAAAGATATAATTATATTTGACTCTAAAATTTCAAACGTTAATAACTTTTTCATTTGAACTCTAATCCAAAAGGTTTATATATGAAATTTGATCCAAAAATTACCATGAACCCAATGGTGTATGTTTCGTACCTAAATTCTAAAGTTTGCAAAAATTCATTTTTCGATGTTTACTATTTATTAATCAATTTATTATAAACGAAAATTGATCACAAGATTGCCATGAACTTCCATAAAAATCGTGGGTGTTACAGTTGTCATATTCATATTTTCATCACTTATTGTTTACTCCAAAACTTATTTAAATCACAAATATTAAATCGACAATGAAATTATTGTTACTATCTCTATTTACAATACTTTGGTTTTACATATAGGGATTTCTATATTTTAATGCATTGGAACTATATACTCCTAAAAGGAAATGTTAGCATTGTAATTTCTCAAAAAGTATCTAAAAAGGGAATGTGTTGTGTTGGAATTACAAGGAAATATCTTTTCTTTTTTTGTTGAAATAGAAAGTACAAAACACGGTAAACATTCCTACTCCACACATCTCTTTCCTTTAGGCATATTCCTTGTTATTTCAAACGATACACTTTCATATATAATCGTGAAGTTGGAAATTTATATATCACATAGGAACATTCTTCATTCCAATGAATTAAAATAAAAGCTTAAATATCAATCAAATTAGAACCAGTCTTCAATTCAAGTATAATAATACTAACAATCAAATAACAAAATCTGGAATCAATGTACAATCATATTGATGATTTATTTCGTAACTTTTTAGGGGCTGCTTTCACCCTTACGTTCCAAATTTATGTGCATACAACATTTAACCAAAGTTAACAAATTGTAGAATATGTAGGCGAGGATCTCAAGTTCATTGTACATATATATTTAACCTTACAATTCCAAAATTTACATTTAGGAATAAACGGAATATTTGGGAATTTAAGAATCGATTTGACCCTATTCTTGTTCTCTTTTTTTTCCTAATATTCTCCACTTATATACATATATAATATTTTATAGTTTCTACAATTCTTAGAATTTATGGAGAAGAGAAAATGGCAGAGCTTCTCTTTTGATTTGGAAAATATGAGAAGAAAAGTTAGGGGTTATGACAGTATTTATAGGCACTCGAATCAATTCTATCCGTTAGTTTAGATTATATTGAATCCGGTCGTTCGATAGCCTAATGCTTCTTTCTCTTAGCATGGTCAAAAGAAAGATGGCCATGAGTCTGACACTCCTTACGCCTACGCACTGTATATGCTGTCCTTCTTCCCTTCCCCACAGCTAGTGATCAAATACTGAGATCAACCTGTCGATCAACCGATCGATCAGGCCTTCTAAGGCGTTCGATTGGGCCCAGTAGTAAGGGTGTCGACTGATCGCGGTTACATCGTTGTTTACGTTAAATAATCTGCTTTGATTTGTTTGATTCTTTTTAAATGTTGATTTGATTTGATTTGCCTGATGACTGCTTTAACGTTAAGTTCCTTATTTAATTTTTTTCTCTAATGTTAAATTAATGATATTTATTTCTTAATACATTCTTAAATATTTACAATCTGAAATCCTTAAACATTAATAAGTTTTTTGTTTGAAATCAGATCATAAAACTTCCGAAAATTGATCAGAAAATTGCTACGACACATTGGTGCAAGTTTCGTAGCTAAATTCTAAAATTTGAGGAAAAAAATTATTTTAAGCATTGATAATTATTGATTAATATTTTTAATTAACTGTTGTTTAATTTGTGAGGTGCTACACTTCCCTCCACCATTTCTTAGTTGAACAACTCTTTTTTAGCAAAGATAGCCGGCTTTATTGTAACGACCCAGAATTTTTAGAAATTAAAATTTTAATATTTAATTAATTTTAAATATTTATAAGTGAATTTATAAGTCGAATAAATTTTTATTTGAATTATTGGATTTAATTGGATAATTAAATTAATAATTTAATATGTTAAATTATGGAAATAATTAAAAATTGAGTTAAAAATGATTTAAAATAATTTGGAAAATTTTATTTAATCATACTGGAGTTATAGAAATATTTTAGAACTTTTAAAATCGAATTAAAAGTAAATCTGTGAAAATTGAATATTTTAATATTTAATAATCGACTGTAAAATAGCCAATTTTTGAACAGTCTCAGAATTGAACGAAACCAGTTTCATTGGATCCGTAATAGTTAGTTATTGCCGGATTTCAATTTTCGTGTCAATCGGAGTTATCGTTTGATCGTGGCAGCTCAAAACGCATCGAATTATTTTTAATTTAAATTTGGCGAGTGAAAATAGCCATTTTTCAAAAAGTCTCGGATTTCGACGAAACCAGTTTCATCGGATCCGTAATGTGATATTATTGTAAGGTTTCAAAGTTCAAGTCGTTTGGATTTATCGTTTGTCCGGTACAAATTAAAACGCATCGAAATCGGTTTAAATCGATTTAATTTAAATTGAGCGTTTATTGCTGTATCTCGCACATACTTTCGAATTAGCTTCCGAAACCTGTTCCATTGTGTCCGGAACGCGGGGTAAACCTTAGAAATGTCAGTTACGGCGCGTAAATCGGAGTTCGGGAACCCCGGATGAATAGTATTTGTCGTTTTCTATAAATGCCCCTCAATATCTTCATTTGCAAAGATCTAAAACCCTAACCCTAAAGAAACTTCAGGCCGCCATTTTCTGAAATCCAGGGCCGAAAATCATTCACTTTCTTCTTCAATTATCTTCGAATCCACTCATTAATTCAAGCAACTTCCAACAGCAAAGATGTAGAGCATCACGAGCTCTACGTAATCAACGGTGATGATGACGTTTCGAGCAATGGAACGACGGCAAATTTGAGATGAAGGCAGCGGCTTTAGGCACGAATTCTGAGGCCATGCCTTGACCGAGTTCAAGGGGGTGGTGGCCGAAAGATGAGGTGGTGATGTGCTTCAGAATGGCGCTTCCTGATCGTCACGAAGTCGAGTGGTTTAGGATCGGCAATTAGGGTTTGCGCACGAATTGGGTTTGAACGCACTACCTGTAGTCGTGCGTGCGTAGAGAAGGGAGAGGGAAGAAAGGGGAGTCACGGTTCAGATCTAGGGAATCCATTTTGCACGGCCCAGATTGAGTTTGGGTAGGAAAATAGAATATTAAATGTAAATTTTAATTTTATAAAAATCGTGTAACTTCAAAAATTCATATCTTTTTCATACGAGGTCGAAAAAATGCAAACTCAGTTGCGTTGGAATCGTATGGACGAGCACTACGCGATGGAGTTGGTTAGGAGTCGTTTGGAGTTAGCGAGAATTTCGGGTAAAATTAAACGCGCGTTTAATTTTATTCGAAATAAAAGCTAAAACGGAAATTAAAACCAAGGTGAGAACTTCTCACTCAATCGAATAGATTTCGATTTTATTTTAAATAGTTAGATTTAAAATATTTGAATGCATGTTTGAATGATGACTGTAAATTATTGATTGTTAAAATAGACATTATGCGCCGTTAGTAAGCGGATGTTATTTATAAAAACATATACCGCGAATATTTCATAAACAGTGAAATTGGTATTATATATAATATCAATATATATATATTGGCATATGTATATATTGCAGTTGATTGATTTCCCGCATTTATTTGTTTAGCGGATGAGACCCTATTACGCCGTTATTAAGCGGATAATATTTAATAAAAACATGTACCGCGATAATTTCGTACTGGAGCGAAATTGGTATTGTGCTAATGTTTTTGGATGCAGGAAACAGGTTGGAGGGATCCAACTGGATTCCTCAACATTTTTTATTTGATTTCAGATATTTTGATATTTGATGGATTATCATATTGATATATGATATCGTTGTAGTCGTGATTGACTATTTGGTGTGTAGCATCATTGGACCCAGATTTTGGGATTTTAAAATGTTTTTAAAGGGATTTTTGAAAAGATAAAATATCTTTGGAATTGATCCATTTCAAATAAATAAACGTTATAAATTTTAATGTTATAAAAATTATGATTTTTAAGAAACATAGTTAAAAGCTGATTTTTGAAAATAAGGAATTAATGACTTTATAAAAGAGTTTAAATTGGGATTCTGAACTTGTTATAAAAAGTTAAATATAGGATTTATAAAATTTAATTATTTTATAAATCAGAATGGTGAAGTTTTTTTTTTAAAGGAAATTAAAGACGTTTTAAAGAATGATATAGATTGATTTATATTAAAGGATTTACAAATGAATATTTGTAAATTAAAACGTTGGGATTATAAAATGAGATTTTATAAGTGTTTGAATGAATTGAAAATGAATTTCATTAAAGAATGAAATCAATAGAATTATAAATGGTGAAGTTGTAAACGAAATTTATAAACAGTAGATTTATAAATTTTATGAAGTTATTTGAAGAATAGATTGGGTTAAATAAATGAATCTTATAAGTTATAAGATTTATAATTATGAAACTCTAAGGAATGATTTTGTGAAATAATCGTTTATAAGTAGTTAACTTATAATATGAACTTTTAATCTAAAATTGAGTTATAAACTGGAATAGGTTAATAAAGGAATTTGTAAAAGGAAGTTTTTATATATAAATAGAAATAGAATTTATAAACGTTGTTTTATAAATTCGCAAACGACTTATTTTGATAAGTTAATTGTTATAACTTAGAAATAGAGTTATATTCAATTTTGAATAGTGAATAATCCTTTGAATTAAAATGAATAAAAGGATGGAATTTGTTAAAGAAGTATATTCACGTTTTTGAATAGTGAATGATATGTTAAAGAAATTGTTTTTAAATGAGATGTTTGAATTGAATTAAAACGATCTAATGATGTTTTAAAATGTGTTGAGATTCGAAACCATAGATTTCAACATTCATTGTTGAAATAGACGTTTTCGAGAAATAAAAGGAAATGGTGAACTATAACACTGTTGTTATAGTAAATGATTTCCGAAAGGAAATGTTTTGGTTTAGTATTGGGATTTATATATCTATTTTAATTTCGAATCCCTATACTAATGATTTTGGGTTGTCGTAACGATGTTTTACGTAACATTCGTTTTGGCCCAAATAAATATGTTTAAGTGAATGATTTCCTTAATAGAATGAAATATATACTTAATCCGATGTAAGTATATTGAATATTTTCTAAGTGTTGAAAATAAAAGAGATTTGTGAATTACTTATGAATAAATAAGTATGGAAATGTTTTCCAATATGAAGTGAATAATTAGAATTTATCTTTTTGAGGATAAATTGAAATGGATTATTGAAATCGAATATGCATGAATATTTTGAAATATAAAGTCATTATGGAATTTATATGTGAAAGTGAAATTTGTTTGAAAATAAATATTGATTTATTTTTGAAGTGTTGGAATTTTATATCTTGTAAAGATATTTTGGAAATGTAAATAATTTGGAAAATTATTTGGAATCTGGTGATGTGTGCATATCCAGTGATAGTTCAATAACCGACTATCATTATTTCCCTTTGAATGGGTATTTGATTGAATTTGAATGCACACTTATTTTTTGAATAAGCGCTCACTATTCGGGTTAACCGGGAAAGGACCATGGGGTCGTATAACCCACTCCGAATATGTGATACGTCGTTGTGAATCGCATTTGAAGATCGGTGTTGAAGACCGGTATTTGCGAGAGTGATAGGATGAACTATCGATTGACTCTGCACCGAGTAGCTACGGTATTGAGTTCTCCATATGTGATAGTGAATCCGATCAGGATTGTGAATATCCGGATTGCAAGGACTTCTTTGTAAGTGCCTTCGGTTCTGTTCGAGCCCGGAACAGACTTGTATGGATTGTATGTCTGACATTACAATTTGAGATATAAAGCCGATTTCTTTCAAATATATTTCTGTTGGTGGCGGAGAATTTATTCTTTGCTTAACACCCTTCTTTGAGACGTACGAGCTCAAAGGTTATATAGTTGAAGTTATCAGCAATATATCCCATTTTGGTAATGTGACATGCTAAGTGATGCTGAAATGATCATTGTGTTGATTATTGTGATAGGATCATTTATTTGATCGTCTATCTTAGTGATCATTGTGTTGATCATTTGTTGACCCAAAGCATGGCTTTTGTATAAAGTATGTTTTTGTGGACGTGACTTCGTCGAGCCTCACATCCCGGAAATGGTCAAAACAGGAAAGATGCGGCAAGGTTATTAGGGGTTGCTGTAGCTCCCCTTAGGGTATGTGCATTTCCTTCTAGAAAGGGGTGGTATCATGGTATGGAGCCCAGATACTTACTCATGTTGAAAACACTCTATTTATTATGGTGTGATGTTGGATATCGAGCGCTCGGTTGAAAAGGTCCTAAAGGACCGGGGAATGGCGTGCTCGTGTCAGTAGTTACCCAGTTAGGGGTAACCCGGCCTTGTGTTGGCAGAGATCCGGTTTGGTTCTCGGGGATGTCTTTCCAGAGGCATTCTCAGTGGCAATGGGAAGTTCCTTGGCCTGATCATTTGTTGGAAATCCAATTCCCAATACGAAACTTGTACGGTATTAGTTGTAGAACCTGCTATTCACTTATGGTGGTCACCACTGTTTGGATAGTAGCTATAGTAGGCATACGATAATGGTCGTATGTTGGCTAAGATTTATATTCTACTTTCGAAATGAATTTGTTATACACTATGCACTAATAATAATATCAAATGTTATTTTAAATGCGTATCAAGCATCTTTGACTATCATAAGGAGAAATCTCCTCCGATTCTGCGTTTGCATTGTGTGTGTGTGCGGGAGGCCTTATGGTAGTCTCATTTTTAAAAGCATTGCGAATTAATTTAAAAATATTCCTCTATTTTGATTTTAAAGTTAAATAAACTGTTTTGAGTTCTCACACCAGTCACATGACTGACTCGGAGTTTATTGTTTTCCTTCCTAAACTCTGGGTGCCCACCAATTTCCACACGGGCAGTTAAGAGTTAGGTTTATCAGGATATTCTGGATATTCTGGAGTTGCTGGAGGCAAGCTGGATGGCATGGCGTATTACTAGTATATAGTATTTCTTTTTCCGCTGCACTGTTTGATGTTGTATGTTGTTGTACACTCTGATGATTTGATGTAATGAAATATAATGTAATGTAATAACTGATATAGTTCTTTGTTTAAAGATTATTCATTTATTATAATATGTTGTTCCGCTGCGAATTGTGAGATTCTGTTGTTGTTCTGTTGTTTCCTTTCTGTCCCGTTCTATTTTTAAAATTCTTCTATCTTCTATTCTCTGTTTTCTAAAAATTGTCTATCTTCTTTTCCCTCTATTTTTCTTTCCTCTTCTCTATTCTATGTTTCATTATTTTCTATTATCTTTTCCTTCTATTTTAAAATTTCCTATTTTCTTTCTCTCTCTTCTAAATTTTCTTTCTTCCTCTATCTTCTACCTTTTTCTCTCTTTTTTCTTTTCCTAAATTCTTTTCTTTTCTTTTTAAAACCCATAACATCTCGGTTTTCGGCCTTTGATTTCTCGGCAGTCGATAAAGTGAGTGTCGATGTCGAATTTTCGAAGAACGAAAATCCGTATATGTTACATTTGGTATCAGAGCTCTGATGGTTAAGCGACAACCATGGTTCTGTTGGGTATAATTCATTAGAGATAGAGTCAGTAGTACTCTAGAATGAATTTGAGTGTAATAATAGCTATGAGTGCGTATTTGTTAGTGAATATAAAATTGTTTTATATTGTGATGATTGGTTTATTGAGTGGTATATGAACTTTCGTCAGCGTGGTCCGCAAGACTATGCCGAAGGGGTTTCTAAACACTTGAATAGAACAATTCGACACAGTATTGTTTTAATTGGGTAAATGAAATAATTTTTGCCTTGATTATATTTTATATATAAAGAAATAATTTTTCAAAATTATTAAAGTATATAAGTTGATTGTTTGGTTGTTTGAATAATCTAAATAAAAGAATAATTGTATAAGCAAAAGAATTATAAGAATTGAATTATAATTAAAGTGTTTACAATTGTGAAATAAACTTATATATATAAGAAATGAAACTATATGAATATTTAAAGTTAAATGGAATATAACTTAAGTTTTGTTGAATGGAATTGATTTTGGTATCGAAGTAAATAAATCAAGTGGATTAAATGGAATATGACTTAGGAGTTATATAAATGAAATTCAACTTTGGTAATTGAATTGAATGAATGAATTGAATGTTAACAAATTGAAACTAATTAGAATGAGAATGAATATAAGCAAAGGAATTTGGTGGTAATTAATATACATTGGTTGATATTGATTGTTAGTTGATAGTATAAAATTCATTAAGTATTAATGAAGTGGAAAGCTAAAGTAAATTGAATTCAAATTAGAAGTGAATAAATTTGAATAGAATTGAATGTGAATTGGATTTAATTAGTGAATGCAAACTAATTAAAATTGAGAATGAATGTGATAAAATCCAATGTAAATAAATCAAATATGATTTAAAGTGAAAACCCAAATTCATTGAATATGAATGAGAATATAAATGAATATTGATTGGTTATGGATGTAATTGGTTGATGGTTGAATATATATTGCTTTAGTTGCATTTGCTATGTGACATGTATAGTTATGTTGCTATATGTTGTATATTGATACTATGCTTTATATACATGATTCTCATGTTGTTTGTTGAGTTTAGTAGGTGCGGATCGCGTTTGCTTCGCATTTGGAGTTCGCTTTTGCGCTATATTAGCCGTATATGCTCGCTAATAAAATATAAGGTACATATCTCGGATTAAATATCGCACTTTTATACTTTTTTCCTTCGGGATGCCTCATTACTTGATGAGATGTATATTTGTGATATATATACTGTCATTTTTTTTTTTCGGATCGAGCCGCGCAAAGGAGACTATGGCGAATTTTTCCGAAAATTTAAGGCGTTAGAAAAATTTTGAGAAAATTTGAAAAATTTTGAAAACTTTAAACTTTGATTTGGAATTGAAAGTTAAACAATAGTAGTTGTTTTTGAAAACATAACTAAGTATGATTTGAAAACTTAGTAAAAGTTATCATAAGAAGTTTAATTATGAATTTTGGAAAATTAATAGATTTTGTAACCTTTCTTACTTGTAATTTCGAGGACGAAATTCCTTTAAGGGGGAAAGATTGTAACGACCCAGAATTTTTAGAAATTAAAATTTTAATATTTAATTAATTTTAAATATTTATAAGTGAATTTATAAGTCGAATAAATTTTTATTTGAATTATTGGATTTAATTGGATAATTAAATTAATAATTTAATATGTTAAATTATGGAAATAATTAAAAATTGAGTTAAAAATGATTTAAAATAATTTGGAAAATTTTATTTAATCATACTGGAGTTATAGAAATATTTTAGAACTTTTAAAATCGAATTAAAAGTAAATCTGTGAAAATTGAATATTTTAATATTTAATAATCGACTGTAAAATAGCCAATTTTTGAACAGTCTCAGAATTGAACGAAACCAGTTTCATTGGATCCGTAATAGTTAGTTATTGCCGGATTTCAATTTTCGTGTCAATCGGAGTTATCGTTTGATCGTGGCAGCTCAAAACGCATCGAATTATTTTTAATTTAAATTTGGCGAGTGAAAATAGCCATTTTTCAAAAAGTCTCGGATTTCGACGAAACCAGTTTCATCGGATCCGTAATGTGATATTATTGTAAGGTTTCAAATTTCAAGTCGTTTGGATTTATCATTTGTCCGGTACAAATTAAAACGCATAGAAATCGGTTTAAATCGATTTAATTTAAATTGAGCGTTTATTGCTGTATCTCGCACATACTTTCGAATTAGCTTCCGAAACCTGTTCCATTGTGTCCGGAACGCGGGGTAAACCTTAGAAATGTCAGTTACGGCGCGTAAATCGGAGTTCGGGAACCCCGGATGAATAGTATTTGTCGTTTTCTATAAATGCCCCTCAATATCTTCATTTGCAAAGATCTAAAACCCTAACCCTAAAGAAACTTCAGGCCGCCATTTTCTGAAATCCAGGGCCGAAAATCATTCACTTTCTTCTTCAATTATCTTCGAATCCACTCATTAATTCAAGCAACTTCCAACAGCAAAGATGTAGAGCATCACGAGCTCTACGTAATCAACGGTGATGATGACGTTTCGAGCAATGGAACGACGGCAAATTTGAGATGAAGGCAGCGGCTTTAGGCACGAATTCCGAGGCCATGCCTTGACCGAGTTCAAGGGGGTGGTGGCCGAAAGATGAGGTGGTGATGTGCTTCAGAATGGCGCTTCCTGATCGTCACGAAGTCGAGTGGTTTAGGATCGGCAATTAGGGTTTGCGCACGAATTGGGTTTGAACGCACTACCTGTAGTCGTGCGTGCGTAGAGAAGGGAGAGGGAAGAAAGGGGAGTCACGGTTCAGATCTAGGGAATCCATTTTGCACGGCCCAGATTGAGTTTGGGTAGGAAAATAGAATATTAAATGTAAATTTTAATTTTATAAAAATCGTGTAACTTCAAAAATTCATATCTTTTTCATACGAGGTCGAAAAAATGCAAACTCAGTTGCGTTGGAATCGTATGGACGAGCACTACGCGATGGAGTTGGTTAGGAGTCGTTTGGAGTTAGCGAGAATTTCGGGTAAAATTAAACGCGCGTTTAATTTTATTCGAAATAAAAGCTAAAACGGAAATTAAAACCAAGGTGAGAACTTCTCACTCAATCGAATAGATTTCGATTTTATTTTAAATAGTTAGATTTAAAATATTTGAATGCATGTTTGAATGATGACTGTAAATTATTGATTGTTAAAATAGACATTATGCGCCGTTAGTAAGCGGATGTTATTTATAAAAACATATACCGCGAATATTTCATAAACAGTGAAATTGGTATTATATATAATATCAATATATATATATTGGCATATGTATATATTGCAGTTGATTGATTTCCCGCATTTATTTGTTTAGCGGATGAGACCCTATTACGCCGTTATTAAGCGGATAATATTTAATAAAAACATGTACCGCGATAATTTCGTACTGGAGCGAAATTGGTATTGTGCTAATGTTTTTGGATGCAGGAAACAGGTTGGAGGGATCCAACTGGATTCCTCAACATTTTTTATTTGATTTCAGATATTTTGATATTTGATGGATTATCATATTGATATATGATATCGTTGTAGTCGTGATTGACTATTTGGTGTGTAGCATCATTGGACCCAGATTTTGGGATTTTAAAATGTTTTTAAAGGGATTTTTGAAAAGATAAAATATCTTTGGAATTGATCCATTTCAAATAAATAAACGTTATAAATTTTAATGTTATAAAAATTATGATTTTTAAGAAACATAGTTAAAAGCTGATTTTTGAAAATAAGGAATTAATGACTATATAAAAGAGTTTAAATTGGGATTCTGAACTTGTTATAAAAAGTTAAATATAGGATTTATAAAATTTAATTATTTTATAAATCAGAATGGTGAAGTTTTTTTTTTAAAGGAAATTAAAGACGTTTTAAAGAATGATATAGATTGATTTATATTAAAGGATTTACAAATGAATATTTGTAAATTAAAACGTTGGGATTATAAAATGAGATTTTATAAGTGTTTGAATGAATTGAAAATGAATTTCATTAAAGAATGAAATCAATAGAATTATAAATGGTGAAGTTGTAAACGAAATTTATAAATAGTAGATTTATAAATTTTATGAAGTTATTTGAAGAATAGATTGGGTTAAATAAATGAATCTTATAAGTTATAAGATTTATAATTATGAAACTCTAAGGAATGATTTTGTGAAATAATCGTTTATAAGTAGTTAACTTATAATATGAACTTTTAATCTAAAATTGAGTTATAAACTGGAATAGGTTAATAAAGGAATTTGTAAAAGGAAGTTTTTATATATAAATAGAAATAGAATTTATAAACGTTGTTTTATAAATTCGCAAACGACTTATTTTGATAAGTTAATTGTTATAACTTAGAAATAGAGTTATATTCAATTTTGAATAGTGAATAATCCTTTGAATTAAAATGAATAAAAGGATGGAATTTGTTAAAGAAGTATATTCACGTTTTTGAATAGTGAATGATATGTTAAAGAAATTGTTTTTAAATGAGATGTTTGAATTGAATTAAAACGATCTAATGATGTTTTAAAATGTGTTGAGATTCGAAACCATAGATTTCAACATTCATTGTTGAAATAGACGTTTTCGAGAAATAAAAGGAAATGGTGAACTATAACACTGTTGTTATAGTAAATGATTTCCGAAAGGAAATGTTTTGGTTTAGTATTGGGATTTATATATCTATTTTAATTTCGAATCCCTATACTAATGATTTTGGGTTGTCGTAACGATGTTTTACGTAACATTCGTTTTGGCCCAAATAAATATGTTTAAGTGAATGATTTCCTTAATAGAATGAAATATATACTTAATCCGATGTAAGTATATTGAATATTTTCTAAGTGTTGAAAATAAAAGAGATTTGTGAATTACTTATGAATAAATAAGTATGGAAATGTTTTCCAATATGAAGTGAATAATTAGAATTTATCTTTTTGAGGATAAATTGAAATGGATTATTGAAATCGAATATGCATGAATATTTTGAAATATAAAGTCATTATGGAATTTATATGTGAAAGTGAAATTTGTTTGAAAATAAATATTGATTTATTTTTGAAGTGTTGGAATTTTATATCTTGTAAAGATATTTTGGAAATGTAAATAATTTGGAAAATTATTTGGAATCTGGTGATGTGTGCATATCCAGTGATAGTTCAATAACCGACTATCATTATTTCCCTTTGAATGGGTATTTGATTGAATTTGAATGCACACTTATTTTTTGAATAAGCGCTCACTATTCGGGTTAACCGGGAAAGGACCATGGGGTCGTATAACCCACTCCGAATATGTGATACGTCGTTGTGAATCGCATTTGAAGATCGGTGTTGAAGACCGGTATTTGCGAGAGTGATAGGATGAACTATCGATTGACTCTGCACCGAGTAGCTACGGTATTGAGTTCTCCATATGTGATGGTGAATCCGATCAGGATTGTGAATATCCGGATTGCAAGGACTTCTTTGTAAGTGCCTTCGGTTCTGTTCGAGCCCGGAACAGACTTGTATGGATTGTATGTCTGACATTACAATTTGAGATATAAAGCCGATTTCTTTCAAATATATTTCTGTTGGTGGCGGAGAATTTATTCTTTGCTTAACACCCTTCTTTGAGACGTACGAGCTCAAAGGTTATATAGTTGAAGTTATCAGCAATATATCCCATTTTGGTAATGTGACATGCTGAGTGATGCTGAAATGATCATTGTGTTGATTATTGTGATAGGATCATTTATTTGATCGTCTATCTTAGTGATCATTGTGTTGATCATTTGTTGACCCAAAGCATGGCTTTTGTATAAAGTATGTTTTTGTGGACGTGACTTCGTCGAGCCTCACATCCCGGAAATGGTCAAAACAGGAAAGATGCGGCAAGGTTATTAGGGGTTGCTGTAGCTCCCCTTAGGGTATGTGCATTTCCTTCTGGAAAGGGGTGGTATCATGGTATGGAGCCCAGATACTTACTCATGTTGAAAACACTCTATTTATTATGGTGTGATGTTGGATATCGAGCGCTCGGTTGAAAAGGTCCTAAAGGACCGGGGAATGGCGTGCTCGTGTCAGTAGTTACCCAGTTAGGGGTAACCCGACCTTGTGTTGGCAGAGATCCGGTTTGGTTCTCGGGGATGTCTTTCCAGAGGCATTCTCAGTGGCAATGGGAAGTTCCTTGGCCTGATCATTTGTTGGAAATCCAATTCCCAATACGAAACTTGTACGGTATTAGTTGTAGAACCTGCTATTCACTTATGGTGATCACCACTGTTTGGATAGTAGCTATAGTAGGCATACGATAATGGTCGTATGTTGGCTAAGATTTATATTCTACTTTCGAAATGAATTTGTTATACACTATGCACTAATAATAATATCAAATGTTATTTTAAATGCGTATCAAGCATCTTTGACTATCATAAGGAGAAATCTCCTCCGATTCTGCGTTTGCATTGTGTGTGTGTGCGGGAGGCCTTATGGTAGTCTCATTTTTAAAAGCATTGCGAATTAATTTAAAAATATTCCTCTATTTTGATTTTAAAGTTAAATAAACTGTTTTGAGTTCTCACACCAGTCACATGACTGAGTCGGAGTTTATTGTTTTCCTTCCTAAACTCTGGGTGCCCACCAATTTCCACACGGGCAGTTAAGAGTTAGGTTTATCAGGATATTCTGGATATTCTGGAGTTGCTGGAGGCAAGCTGGATGGCATGGCGTATTACTAGTATATAGTATTTCTTTTTCCGCTGCACTGTTTGATGTTGTATGTTGTTGTACACTCTGATGATTTGATGTAATGAAATATAATGTAATGTAATAACTGATATAGTTCTTTGTTTAAAGATTATTCATTTATTATAATATGTTGTTCCGCTGCGAATTGTGAGATTCTGTTGTTGTTCTGTTGTTTCCTTTCTGTCCCGTTCTATTTTTAAAATTCTTCTATCTTCTATTCTCTGTTTTCTAAAAATTGTCTATCTTCTTTTCCCTCTATTTTTCTTTCCTCTTCTCTATTCTATGTTTCATTATTTTCTATTATCTTTTCCTTCTATTTTAAAATTTCCTATTTTCTTTCTCTCTCTTCTAAATTTTCTTTCTTCCTCTATCTTCTACCTTTTTCTCTCTTTTTTCTTTTCCTAAATTCTTTTCTTTTCTTTTTAAAACCCATAACATCTCGGTTTTCGGCCTTTGATTTCTCGGCAGTCGATAAAGTGAGTGTCGATGTCGAATTTTCGAAGAACGAAAATCCGTATACGTTACATTTATAGTGGGCTGTGCCTCTGTATAAAAAGAGGGAAAACAGGTGTTCTGCAAATGCACAGAACAACTAAATGGACAAAAAGAACCCAAACCACAAATAAACAAAAAGGACAGGAGCTAGAAAAGAATGTCTAAACTACTAAAACAACATGATAGCTTCCCTCAGAAGAGGAGGAATAGCCACGACCATCATCCGACGCTGGACCGATAAATGAGAATTACTAAAGAAGAGAATAGTCAGATTTGGATCATATCCTTCTGAAGTAGGAGAGTAAATAAATTTCCTATCCCAGATGACCTTATAAAAGTGACTTTTGTTCACCTCACCAATCTTGCCAATCCTAGTAAGGGACAGACCCTTACCCTCAATATGATAGATGAGACAACGCTCTCACTCTCAATACCATTGATATAGGCATAATAAGTGTCATTCTCATGAGAGTACCTCATATCAAAAGGGGCATGAATCCATGCCAGTTCCTCAGTATTTCAAATAATTGAATCAGACGTTGTAGTAGAAGCAACCTCAACCAGGGCTGCATGAGACAAAATAGCAAAGGAAGGAACTACAAGAGCATCAACAATGGGAGCTACACAAAATGGGGCATCTATAGAAGACAAAACAGTTGTGGGAGGAGCAACCTTCGGAACCCATTTTCGGATAGGAGAACGAGGAGTGGAATTCGTGCAGCAAGGGGAACAAAGTCAGTGGAGCCTGGGCTAGAACAGACATCCAAAAGATGCCTAAAAGAATGATAGGATGGACATATCTCAGGTTTCCAACTATAGCGAACTTTGACCTCAGCAAAATGGCCCTCATCGATTCTGACATTTATGATGGAACGAAGGGATTTGGCAGGAGTTATTTCGATCAGAGCTTTGGCATACACTAATCTCTTTCTGGCCACAGGGTTAGCATCATAACATATCACTTTACCAACAAGACCTGCTAGCCAATCAATCCCGATTAGAGGCTGAAGAACAGAAGGAATGTGAGAAAAATGGGCCTAGATAGGTATAGATAAAACTTGAGCTCTAGCCCTATCCATAGACGGACTCCAGATTGAAATAATGAAAGGTTTCCACTCTATGAGAATTGGGTTGGCTTCTGGAATACCTTGTCTCTCATCACCATGCGAGAACTTAAAATAGAACATTTCATTAGCAAAACGAACACTAAATCCCTCTCTAGGCACCCAAACCTGGTTGAATCTAGAAAAATGCCACCAAAAAATCATTCTAATAATCAACATCGGCCTCAATCACTTCCTTCGGAGGAATCATTACACTGTCAATCTCAACATTTTCAAAGCAACGAGGAGAATGCACACCTGCATTATTTGGCATTTTGGTGAACAATGATGACCACATAGGTGATGTCCTAGGAGGAGAAGGTTCCACAAGGATAGCGAGATTAACAGCAGGCGATGGATGACAAGGAGGAGTACTAGTTAAGGTGATATCGGGTTCGGCATTTCCACAAGCACCTAGAGTATAGCCATGCAATTTTCCAATGTTTAAAATTTTGGTCCCTGCTACCTCAAGCACAGATGCATGAACATCACTGCCATTAATTGCGACAGCCAATGACCCATTTGCTATTTCATTGTGCTCATTTTCGACATCACCAATATTAGAACCAACGTTCAAACCAACATCAGACTCTGTTCAAGAGGAATTACCAGCATTAGCTAAAAGCGAAGATAAAGAGTGTTCACCAACAACCAAAGGACGGATAGGTGATTGAGTTATGCCAATTAGGGAAGAGTTCATATCATTCAGCAGACTAGCAAAGGGATTACCTCTATTCGACTTTTTCAAGGTAGGATCATTCACGATCTGATGAGCGAAATTACAAGAAATGACATTGTCTGGAACAACTCTTTTTATCACTATCTAAAACTACCCCGTAGCATGTCACCTAGTCCATTCGCAAAATCGGTCCACACCTTGAGAAGCCAAGTACGTAAGCATCATAAAGGGACATCATACCATGTATGACTAACTTAAGGTTTTTTCAAACCATAGATTAAAGGGTGGATCCCAAAACAATATTTGACATTGAAATAGAATCAAAGATAATTTGAGGTCTAAGGCTCAACTTATCTACTAATGAATGGCTAACGAATAAATGTGATGCACCAATATCGAATAAAATTCTGATAGGAAATCGAGATAAAGATAACACGCCTTTCATAACAATATGCTTCCCCATCTATCAACAGATGGTTCAATAATAGTAGTCGGAAAGGCCTCCAATCCATACATAATCACTACTTGCCCTTCCTTATTTTGTTGGGCGACAGTTATTCTTGAAGTGTCCAAAATATTGACATTCATAGCACTTGATCATAGAAATTCCTGTGTGGCAATGCTTCATTATATGACCTTTCTTGTGACACCACTTATACTTGATGGCTTGCTTCTTTCCTTATCTTATTTGGGGTCCACTCTTGCGCTTATTTTAATTCTGATTTACTCCCTTATTTGGTTCTTCTTCTTTAGCCATAACAACCAATTTCCCTTCAATCAAATTCAATAACGCAGCATCAACCAATCCTTCAAATTTTTCCCTAAAATTTATTTGATTTAGTATCAATGCTTTAATAAAGAATTAAGCTACTTAGCAAATTTCCATGCCTTCATTCCAAAGGTGTGAATCAAATTGAATCTGAATTAGCCATCTCATTAAAATGATTGATGTACTTGCCCATAATAAACCCTTTATTTCAAATGAATATAACTTTTCCAGTAGCAACCCCTTCTCTGCTTCGAAAAAAAATTATTTCCTACCATTTTGCTGCATCACCCTATAAATGCCATGTGGCCAACTACCTCTTAGTGATATCACTTTGACCGAATAAACTAAAGGCCTTCTCATAAAAATTCAACCACACCGTAGTCACCGAGTAGGGTTTGGTACCTAGATATGGTTATCCGCCCAAACTTAAGAAATACCTACAGAGCTTTAGGAAACCCACTATTAGGCTTGTTGGATGATGGTAACCATCAGAGTGGTAGTAGAATTTGGAATAGAAGGAATCCTAGTAGGGTTAGTGGCATTTTCCTGACCAATCGCTTAAGTACCTATGAAACGATAAAGGAATGTTCACTCTAGGGATATCCAAGGCATCAATCTTGGTGTTAGTACTAGCCTTTATTTCTATCCCATTGACAATGGTACTATTGGTCTCAGTTCCAGTTGAATTACTTATTTTCAACTGTCTAAAGAAAAAAATGAGATTCATTAGTAATTTCCTAACAAACAGAGGATACAATTGGAACAGCAAATGGTTTGTATATATGTACTCAAGTCACTCATACACACACACATATATATATATATATGTGTGTGTGTGTGTGTATGTGTGCGTGCGCATGCACGCGTGTGTATACTATAAAAATTATAAATGCGTCTCTCATTACGTTCCTAGTCCTTAATCTAAGGGATATTTTGCTCTGATATCAAATGTAACAACTTGCCATTTTTGACCCTCTGATTTAACACAGCTCATGATGTGTAAACCTCAAAAGTTGAAAATTGTGTGTCATTGATGATTGGTAAAAAAGAGTCAAATAACAAATGTATATTATATATATCTTTGGACTCATAATATAAGGTAACAATATACAATATTGTTAATATCACTATATTACAAACCCATAGGTTCAATGTATATATATATAAGTTAAATACAACCAAATCCAATCCAGACACACATATAAAAACCCAACAGTGTTAGATGTTTATTTATACACAAGTTTATATGCATAAGTAATGCCATCGAAATCTGAACCTTTAAATAGTACTTAATAAAGCATACTAAATTCCATTAGCCTATTAATGAAAACCAAAAAGGAAAATATAGAGAGTGTGAGACACCGTTTGGGGAGTGATGTACATCGACTTTACTACATACTCTAATCATTCCCAAATAATACTAAGACAACTATGGTGAACATCATATCATAGCCATTTCCCTTGCAATCAATATGTTAATCAAATAATACAATAAACATGGCTAAATCATGAAACAAGGTCTTAGTCCAATGCAAATAAAATAGTGGATGATATGGTCTAACCCAAATACAATCCCACCCTATTGCATTAACACATGGTCGAATCACCGAATGGATGTAGATGCATATACGACTTACGGACCCATTTTCATACTATAATATGCATATTAGAATATGCTCGAATAATTTAGCGATCATGGTACCATTATAACCAACAAACATCTCAACGATCAATAGTCAAACAAATCACTAAAAGAAAGCGACTAGCCATACGCATATAATCATATATATATATATATATATATATATATATATCTACATGTATATATACATATGTCCCTATATATACACAACCAAACATTCCATTCAGTCAAACAAAGAGAATCACATCATAATGTAGTTTAAACATTACCCTGAAACTCCTAAAGAAAGACCATAATCAATCGAATGAAACTATACAAATATGGCCTATTGGGCCAAGGTTTTCCATCGGTCAACCTATAACACAGTCGACCAGTGATGCCACCACCGATTGATTGGTGATAAATGTTTTGGCAAAGGTAGAGGCTCCTATTAAATTCCTTATATATGTAGACACACACACACATGTGTGTGTGTGTGTGTGTATTAGTTTTAAATTTGTTTACTTCTTACTCCTTTTACATTCGATTTTTGATCTGTTGTCTTTCAAATTTTGATATGTTCCTCTACTATCTTTATACTTCCATTTGATCAAAAGATTCATATCAAAACTGTTTTGGAATTGCTGCAAAGTTGATATTATAAAACTAGTTTTAAACTTTTTAAATATAAATTTTGCCTTAATTACTTCAAAATATTATTCAATATCAATATTCTAAATAAATTTTATTTACCATTTGAAATACCATATCTAATTTTATATATTATGATTTGTATACATATATAATGAATATTTTAATACGCACCCCTTTGTTTATAAAATCTACATTTTTCAGCATATTGCTCAATAATCTAAACAAAATCATTAAGACATACCAAAATCAATATTTATTTTTTGGGATATATTATTTACTTTAGAAATCATTTCATCATTTTTTTTACATGATTTATCACAGTATTTATCATACCTATTACATAATCTTGAAAACTCATATTTATACATCTTTTATACGATCGAATCAATCCTAGAGGGAGGGTGAATAGTGGTTATAATAAATTCATGGAAAAATAAAAATCGTAGCTTAGATAATAATATAGTAAATGCGAAAACAAAAGCAATACACAAATTTACCCATCTTTGCCATTTTGAGAACTAGAGTTCGAAATAAATAAAGCATAAATTAGAAATTAGACTGAAGTATCAATTGGAGAACACTCGATGAGGAAGCATCCGAGTTCTTGAATCGCTAAGGAATCAAATAATTTGAAACCTCCCTTTTTTTATGGTAACAAACACATATTAAGATTTTGCATCAAAGAAAAGTGTTTGATGTGTCTCGTTAAAGCTCCCCCTATTTGCATACTCCCCTTATAACTAGTCTCCCCTACACAGATGCATGCAATTAAAAAAATCCTAAATGCCAAGAGCTATTACAAAATAATCGATGTCAAAATAATTGCAAACACTAAAACAACTATCGAAAAGTAAAACAAACTCTTGAATATCAGTAAGGGTATCGCTCTACCACTAAAATCTTAACTTCACTCCCTCATTTGTTATCATCAAAATAATAATAATTGATATAGTGATGAGTTGATTGAAATTATAAATTGTATAAAGGTAAATATATATTGAAAAAATTGATTCATCAAACATAAATTATAATATTTTGTTTATTGGATACAAATTCCACTTTAGAGTGATGATTGAATTATTGTTTAGGGAGAATGTTATATAGTGACAGTAGTTTAGTATTTTTAATAAAGGAGAATATTCAAAAACTATTCTTTCAGAAATTAATACAAAGAATATTAAGCACTTTCTAACCATGCATAATCATTAGGACTTTTAAATGAGGTTAGTAGTTACTTAAAAAAGGTCAAGTACTTTCTAACCATGCACAATCGTTAAGACCTTAAAATAAGGTTAGAAACTACTTAAAAATTTATCCTCTCCTGTATAAGTATTCCATCCATGCATAACTGTGAAGACTTTTAACTGAGACTGGGAGCATGTATATAGAGAATAAAAATATTCGTTTATGCATAACCGTGAGGACTTTTAAATGAGAGTGGATACTTTGGGATAGAGTTATAAATTACACTAGAAAAATAATTTATCATTTTTTGAAATAACAACTTCTGCACTATATTAAATTTTGGTGTATGGATTGTAAGAAAGATGATAGCAATGGAAATGATCATAGTATCATACTAAAAAAAGTACTGTAATACTTGTTCAATTTTCAAGAAATTTTAACATAATCTTTCTCTAATTATAAAGTATAAATTAATCACTACTCATCACATTATCAATCACTATTAATAATTTTTGATAAGTTTCAAAAGGTTCAAGCAGTCAACAACCATCTTTTCCAGAGTAAATTCCTTGCTAAGTTTAACAACGGTATTTTTATTAGAGAAAATCAAGGTAAAAATCTTAATTATTTTTAAAATTTCTAAATCCAAACGAAGTTGTGTAAAGCTATTTTTTGGAAGTGGTTTTGTAAAACAAGGTCTTCTAATTTTAAAATCAATTGATATGCCAATATAATCTCAAATGAAGTGATGTCTGATACCTCTTATACTCTAGTTTCCCAAGGTGAGATGCAATAGTATATTATTAAACAAGTCGAATGTGTACTCTACAATATCACTGAAATTTTTCAAAAAAAATTCAACAAAGCCATTTACATAAAACAACGAAAAAGTTATTTTTATCAAACTAAGGTGCACACAACTAAAAATTCTCTAGCCAATGATTTTAAAATTTTCGTCGTATATAGACAATTGACTGTTGTTGTTTTGCGAAGTCAAAACATTTGAAACTACTATTTGACAATTTTAAGTCCATAATTTGACACTGCACCAAACTTGGAACATTGAGATATTCAATACTGCTAATTATTAAAATTGGTTTAATTCAAAATAAAAAATAGATCAAAGGTTATATCTGAAATACCACAACTTGTTTGCATAAATTAGAAATACTTTTCAAATGATGTGCTGACATAATTGATGTTTTTCAAGATTTTATAAAATGAATCAGCAAAAACTCAAAACTGTATTGTTGTAATATTATTAGTTAACTTTTCGAAACTTCAAGAATTTCAAAATTCAGAGTAATGATGTTCAAGTTACGATTGATTTACTATAGCCATGTAAAGATGTTTTGAAATAGATTTCAAACTGTATACTGAATGATTTTTAGTTTTCCAATGGTTTAAATTCAAATTCTGGAAAAACTTAGAATTTTCTATCTACTTTCTAGAACATCCTAAATATCGAAAATTGGAGTTACAACACTCAAGATAGGGTAATTATAGTACAGCAGTGTTGACAACAACCGAATTATAAGAAGAAAAGAAAATAAGGTTTAGAGATCATATCTTTTCTTACCTTTGATGTTGCATTTTTTCCACCGTTTTTATTGTAGATCTCCTCCTCATTTTTCTAGGCTAAGAAACATTAGAATTTTCGCTCATCAACGATATATAGAACAACTCGAAGTGTACTCCTATCGTAGTTGTTCCTTTGCCCGTTTTTGTACCTAAATGTTAGAAGAGGCGAGTGGCCTAACAAAGGATGTAGGACTACTCTTATTTTTGTTTGTTACCTTTGGTACCCAAATTTGTTTATATAGTAGACCATTAGTATTTATGATTGTACACTTGGAACCAAAACTCATGAATTTAAGTAAATTTACATTTGTATCTTTTGGAAAACAAAATTTGTTTAATGGTTTTGTGTTTGTTTCTATTCCAACATTTATTTAGTTTATGCCCAATTTTTGCACAAATTAAACATTTTGAAAGATCTTTGTGAATTTGATATTATCACAATTCTTTCTCTTAGTTTGTTCACTCTATTATATCCAAGTCCTTTTATGTTTTCACTGATAGTCTGACTGCCTAACAACACATTCGGTGATTTTTCTCCCTTAGAAAATTTTCTTATTTTTGAGCAAGACGGGTGTGTAACGTGTCACTACACAGCCGATTAGAAGCATAAACTGAATAATATAGTTTCGATCAACACGCCTGATCGATGGCGATAGGAGCACTCACAGAGACACCAATAACATATTACAAAAGTATAACGAAGCAGTGTAAGAATAAATACTGGTGACACAACAAAATAACAACTAGACACCGAAAGCAACAAGTTACTAACATCAGTTCTCCACTAAGTCAGGGTGGGAACGCCGAACTGCTTCCTTGCGACTCAGTTGGAGACGAACTTCGCAGCAGAAGAAGAAGTCTGAAAGGGGCCGATGATCTCCGACCTGTAATAGTGGTGAATAAAAAGATAATACGTCTGCAAATACCTTCAAAGTGGTATCATAGTTTATTAAACATGAGTGCATTTCGTTCCTTCCATATATACCAACAGAAGAGAGCGATGAAGACATCAAGGAGGAGATTGTGGGGATTGAATTTCCAATGATCAAATATGTCTGGCTGATCCGGGATATTCCCGAGGAGGTGAGCGCTGGTAGCAGCCCAAATCGAGTAACGAAGTCACTGTCTCGAAATAGGTGGGGGATATCTTCAAGGTGGTCAGAGCAAAAGGCACAAGACGGATCTACCGGAATATGAAGGCGGAGAAGCCTCGCTTTAGTGTTGATTCGTTCATGAGCCAGGCACCACTGGAAGAGGACGATACGCGGCAGAATAGGGCATTTCCAGAGTCCGGGGAAGGTGAAGAAGCGACCGGGGTTATGAAGGTAAGAGTAACAGGAAGCGATGGTGAATCCCTAAGCAGGCGCAAGCGCCCAGACTACTCAGTCTGGCAAGGTGGTGAGATGAAGAGAATGAAGCAGATTGGACGCGGAGATGAGTTCAGAAAAGGTACCAGGGTCGAAGAGGGATGAAGGGCAGAGGGAGTCCGAATCAAGGCTGATGCAGTCACTAACCGATATCAAAGGGGTGCGTGTATGGGAGAAGAGGTGGGGCAAAGATTGGCGAGGGGGAGTTGATCATGCCATACATCTAACCAAAACACATAATTTTTACCATTTTCGATAACAACATGAAAAAGAGATTTAACTCTGGGTAGGGTATGGAGCACTCCAGCCCAGAATGGAGAAGGTCTACTACGCGGAGGGAATTGAAGGACGAGGTGGTTGTTAGAATGATAGTGAATCGAGAGAATCCAATCTTTCCAAATAAAATTGCCAGGGGAGAGTAATCTCCAAAGCCATTTAGCGAGGAGCGCAGAGTTAAAAGCACTGAGGTTGGTGATACCAAGACCACCCTGGTTCTGATGCAAACAGGCAGTATGCCAGTTGACAAGTCTTTTGACCCCTCCGCCATTCCAAAGGAAGGAACTCTTGATTTTATCTATTCGGTTGATGACCCAGGTGGGAAATTTGTGAAAGGACATTCAATATGACGGGATGGCTGATAAGACAGATTTGACTAATACAAGACGACCAGCTGTAGAGAGGGAATGAGCCTTCCAACTCAGAAGTCTATATTCAATCCTGGAAATTAGTGGGGACCAATCTGATCTATGAAGCTTGGTAGGACGAAGAGGGATGCCGAGGTAAGAAAGAGGGAAATCTGAAAGGTTACAATTGAGCAATGACGATATGAGAGGGTCAAGGTGATTCGAGTTGCCTAACATGATGACAGAGCTATTATTGAAGTTAATGGAAAGGCCAGATATGAGTTCAAAATAGTACAGGGCCACTTTCAGACAGTGTATATAATTTATCTGGGGGGAGGCAAAAAGTAATGTGTCATCAGCAAACTGCAAATTAGAAACTGCTAAAGAGGAATCCGGGAGTGTAATGCCAGAAAAGAGGTTGTTGGAACTGGCAAGTTTGATCATCCTATTGAAGACGTCGGCTACCAAAACAAAGATGAAAGGCGAGAGAGGATCACCCTGTCTCAGACCACGAGCCGACTTGATGTGACCCCCTGAAGCTACGTTAAAAATATGCTTGATCCAATTACACCATTTGGGAGGAAATCCTCTATGCTTCATGAGATCAAGAATGAAGTTCCAGTTAACCGAATCAAATGCTTTAGAGAAATCTAGCTTCAGTAAAAAACCTGGGGTCGACGTTTGATGGCAGAAGGAAATAATTTCTTGAGCTGATGCTACACAGTCCATAACGTTTCTTCCAAGAATAAAGGCCGACTTCTCAATCCCAACCAGGGGGCAATAACTGTTTGGAGGCGATTGGCGAGGACCTTGGTGATGATTTTAAAGGTTGTGTTGAGAAGACTGATGGGACGGAAGGATGAGAGGGAATTAGCACCTGGAGATTTAGGGAGGAGGATAATGCTAGCGTAGTTTAAACGAGATATGGATGAAGGCTGGGATTGGAATTATGCACACAAGTCTAAAATATCATCTTTAACAGTTTCCCAGAAATGTTTGAAAAAGAGTGGGCCGAAACTATCTAGGCCGGGTGCTTTGTCATCAGTCATGCCTTTCAAAGCAGCCTAAATCTCCTCTTCTGTGAACGGATGGTCAATGGGGATAGGGGAGGGAGCAGAATAAAGAAGGGACCAATCAATGACCGGGAGAGCTGGAGAAGGGTTGCTAAGAATATTTCTGTAGTAGTCTGTAAACAAGCGGAGATGATCAGAAAGGTCAGTGTAAGAGGTGTTGTTGTGAACGATTTTCGAGACTGAAGTGGATCTTGCGGTGGCAGCTGGCTAGGCGATGGAAGTAGGAGGCGTTTTTGTCCCCTGCCTCTAACCAATTAGCTTTAGAACGCTGTTTCGAATCTAACTCCTCTTGCTTTACAAGTCTGTCCAGTTCTGATTCAAGAATATTCGGGCGAGATTGTTCCATGTCTGAAAGCGGACGAGACTCCTCAAGGATGTTTAGATCTAAGATCTCGTCCTGGGTTGATGAGATGCGTGAACGAAGGGACCCTCAAACGGATTTGGCCCAAGGTTTATTAATTTTCCTAAGGGAGCGGAGTTTGAAGACAATTCTGGTGGATGCTCAGTGGATTTGCGTAGGCTGGGACCAAGCATGTTTGATGAAGTTGTCAAAGGAAGGCTCCAGAAGCCATAGACGCTCAAATCTGAAAGGACGTTTGATGTTGGGAAAGGAACTGGTATCTAAAATGAGGGGCAATGGTCTGAGATGGTCGTAGCAAGTCCAGAGACAAAGGAAAGGGGGTGTAGGCCATCCCAGGCTGCATTGAAAAGAAATTTGTCTAGTTTTGCTAAAGCAGGTTCGGCTCTACAGTTAGACCAGGTGAAGAGACGATTGCAGATGGAAGGGTCGATGAGAGAGCATTCGTTAATGAAAGAATTGAAAGAGTCTGAATCCAAAGAGTTAAAGCCGGAATTATGCTCCTCGGAGGACCTAGTTGTATTGAAATCTCCTCCAACTATCCAGGGTCCATTGAGATAAGAGGTAAAGGAAAAGCAATTGGCCCAGAGGATAGGGTGTTTTGGGGACCATAGATGTTTGTGAAAAAGTAGATTATACCTGATTGAATGTGACAGAGTATTACATGTAAGGCCGAAGGATGAACAGTGGTATGACAATGGGCCCAAACAGCTTCATTCCAAGCGGTGATAATACCCCCTCTGGAACCATCGGCATTTATGTGGGCCCAACCCGATAGGGTGGGCCCCCCATATGTCTAATGAAGGATTGTGGTGGGTCAATCAATTTAGATTCTTGTAAAAAAGAATGTATGCTTTATGAGGGGATAAAATGAGACTGACATCATGCCTTTTAGATGGGTCCCCCAAACCCCGTACATTCCAAGAAATTAGTTTCATTGGGAAAGGGACAATTGCACTGATTCTAGTGCTTGCATGGCAGTGTAGTGTTCAACACTCAAACTCACACCCATGCAGTGAGCCATTTTTTTATTTAGACTCCTATTGGCTGAGGAATAAACAACAGTTTTATAGAAACTACCAGGGAGATAAGCAACCCTGTTGATTCTAGAACTTCGGCGAACAGTTGCTGGAGTGAGCAGAGGGGACCTTGGGCAAGGCAACGGTGAAGTTGGAGGAGCTGCCCGGACTGTTGCTAGGGGGTTGGAACCAAGGGTTGAGGGTGGGGTCTCCCGAGGGGAGGTGAGGATAAGTCAAGGTCCACCACTAGGTTAACCTGCTGTTCTTCGGGCCAAGCATTCCAGCGCTGAGGGCCAGACCCCCCGGGTAGTGTCGCCAATTTGGGCAGCTAGTGTAGGCAATGGGGATATGGCTAGGTCATAGTACATCACGTCAAATCTATCTTCATCTGAGTCGTCTGAGAGGATGGGTTCATCAAAGCCTCTGAAGTCCATTTCGTAACCAACTCCCAAGAACATAATTTCTGGCATATGGGTGGGGTGAGCACGCTCCCATTTCTCCACTGTAAGGAGATTGTCCTCGTTATTCAAATGCGCAACAAAAGAGCTGGGTGTACTAACACCACCGAAAAACTACATCTTGACATATAGGAATCGGTGGTCGAAATTAGCCCAGTCACAATCATCGAACGCAATAAAGCGACCCAAGGTGCTTAGGGCATTACTGACTGCATGCGAATTATTTCTAAGGATTTGGGAAAACCTCTGACCCGAGCCCACGCTGCCGGTTCAAGATCAGTAGATTGGTGATCAATTTCTTACCATTGTTGTAAGAGGACCGAGCCTCTTGGCTTCTTGAAAGTTCTCTGCTGAAGGGCTTGGTCGTGGATCGAGGTGGTAGGGCAACAAAAAATGAAACTGTTGTCAGACAGGATCCAAAGTGGCCATTCATGGTGATGAAAGCTTTTGGAAAGGGCGAGGTGTAGGGATTCAATGGACCAAAAGCCGTCAATGATTGTGGCAGTGAGGTAGAGAGAAGAGTCAGCCATGAAAAATATTTGTGGGGGGGGGGGGGGGTAGATTTAGAATGAGAGAAACAATGTTTGGAATGCGGTAGGGGGGTTCGAGGCGACTGTTGCTGAGTGATGCCTCGTTTCCTGGGAAAGTGAGGTGTGTGTGGGGTCATCTCCACGTGTACC
Source organism: Allium cepa (assembly GCA_030765085.1). NCBI lineage: Eukaryota > Viridiplantae > Streptophyta > Magnoliopsida > Asparagales > Amaryllidaceae > Allium > Allium cepa. Next base: position 626,233,154 of record CM060940.1, on the reverse strand, counting down.
GGACAGATTTTGGATTTGTTTTTAGTGGCATAGGCTGAAGCATTTATATGAGCAGAAAAGTAATTATTTGTTTTCTTGGGACAATGCGAATGTGCATGCCCGAAGAAGCCACATAGATAGCAGATCTTTGGGTCCCTACAATTTCTTGCCACGTGTCCCAAACTAGCTCACCTGAGACAGCGGCCTTTCAGCTTTAGAAATTCAATAGTGGAACGAGCGTTTGTGAATTCAGGCAAGATACAACGACGGCACTGGTAACCAGGGGGATTGGATGAGACCGGGGGGGGGGGGGGGTGGAGCTCAACACTTGAGCGTATGTTTTCCTGGTGTTGGAAGGGAGGGAAGGAGGGGAAGGAAGAAGAGGTTCCAATGCAGAAGGCTTAGTTGGAACAGGATCAAAGAAGCCTGTGGGCACTGAACGAGTGGGTGGTATGGACGGAGGCTGAGAGTTGGTGGAAGGCAGGGAGCTAAGCTTAGATCGGTATATTCCAGGGACGGATGACATAGGGGGTGGAGGAGGAGGAGTTTGCTTGGGGACGGAACAGGATGAGGAAGCCATGAAAATTCAAAGGATTTTTGAAACTTTTCTTATTATCAATTCAAGTTGTTGAATATTAGATCTAAGAGCATTGTTTTCAATCAAAAGTATGTGCTTCTTTTAATGGTATTTTCTCTATTTTAGCGATCTTTGTTTTTTAGAGTTAAACGTTCATTTTCGAGAATTTCAATTTTAGTCTTAGACCCATTAATTTCTTCCTCTAGAGACCGACACTTCTCACATTTTGGGTTAAACTTTCTAATGTTTTCAATCATTAGTTCTAACTCATTACTTATACCAAGTAGACTATTTTTCTCAAATCCTAGTTTATTATATCTTTGTTGAAGTCCATCAATGTTTAAATTTAACTTGTGATATACCAAAAGTAAATCATCACGGGATAACTAGCTACCTCATTTTGTTTCTCGTCGCTAACACTTAATACTACCATAGGCACAAATTTGCTTTTTCTTTCTCACTATCACTATTCTCCTCTTCTTTTTTCTTCACTCTCATTCCAAGTGGCTACAAAACTCATTCCCTTTTATTTATTTTCTTTGACAAGTCGATTCAATGCTATCGCTTTGTCAAGTCGATTCAACGGACAATTTGACTTTATGTGAATTAGCTTCTTACATCTACGACATATGATTTTTTCATCAGAATCATTTAGAACTTTGGCAATGATAGTATTTGTTGGTTTATTGTTGGATTTCCATACTTAGTCCACTTTTTGAATTGCTTCATTAATAATGCTACTTCAGCTGTAGCATCGTCTTCTTCCTCATTATCGATTGAACTTTTTAAGGTAATAGATTTCCTTTTTGAATCATTGCTTTCACGTTCTTCTCTGACGTTCAGTTCCACCTCATAAGTGATGAGATTGCCTATTAGTTCTTACAATTTATGTTTTTTCAAGCCTTTGGATCCCTGAATTGATGTCACTTATGCTTTAAAATTCTCGGTAGGATTCTTAGAATTTTTTCAAGCCATCTTGAATTCGGTGTAAGCTTTTCCTAGCGTTTTGGATTTGAACACTATATTTGAAAATCATCCATACATCTCCTTTAAATTTTCATCTTTCATCATTACGAAATTCTCATGTTTATAGTTGAGCATGTGTAGATGAGATTCCTTTACCTGCGATGTACCTTCATTAGTCACCTCAAGCAAATGTCAAATTTTCTATACAGTCAAATGATTATATTCAATTTTAACTAAGGCATGGATAATAGAATTCATTGCTTCAGCATTTGACTGATATAAATTAAACTCATTTGCATCCATTTATCTTTAGGCTTAAGAAGTTCATGACCATCTATAATTACCGTAGGCAGACTATAACCAGTTTCAACTATATCCCATACATCTATAGTATCTAGAAAAAATTATTATCCTAGTTTTCCAATATGAATAATTAATATCGCTAAACGTGGGTGGCCTAGCAATAGATTTTCCTTCAGAAAAAAGCATTATTAAAACTAAAAACCATAGTTTAAAATCGTAAATTTGACCACCTAGCTCTGGTACCACTTGTAGGATCGAAATAACCCAAAAGAAGGACCAAATTAAAAGAATTGTGTTGATTTTATTTCTTTATGTGTTTAATTTGTGGAATAATTTGTAGGATCAAAAAAGTCACAAGTTTGAGTGCACTTAAGCCTGGACGTGCATATTCCCATGAATAATCTTTATGCCATATTCTTGTGTATGTTTTGTATATGCACTTGCACTTTTCAACTGCTTTAAGTATTGTGTTGATCCTTCGGGCTTGACTTTGCTGTGTACATGTTGCACCCGACCTTGTGCATTACTCTACATGTTGTGGCTTGTATCTTCTTGTGCTTGGTCTTTCATGCTTGTGCACAGGCATTGTAATTGCCTATCCACTAATGCACTATGTTAACATGTATGTTTGTAACGTGTTTTGTGCATGTGTCCATGTTTGATTTGTACACAAGTGTATAGCCTTTTTAAAGTGACCGGCCTTATGGCATGTACAGTGGTACACTATTCATGCCGTAGGTTGTTCTTGCACATTATTGGCCTGATTTTAAATTTTTATTTCATATGAACATGTTGTACCGATCCTTCTATATATACTTGTTATACATGTTCATGTTATTTATTTTTGTGCTGATTAAATATGAAAAGAGCAAAACTAATAAAATGCGGCAATATCAAGTTCAATTATATTTATATTTTTGCATTTTCAATTTGTTTCGTTTTCCTTTTTGATGCACTGTTATTTGGCAGGCAAAGTAAATGATTAGAGAAAAGCTGAAGCAAAAAAATAACCATTGTATTCGAGTAGAAATTATAGTGTAAAAAAATTGCATTAGAAAAGATGTGTATGAGGGAGTAAAAAAACGTATTACATATGAATAATGTATTAAAAATATTATGAAATCTCTTGTTGTAATTGTGTGTACTATTGGAATTGTATTGAAATAAAATATTTTTCGAAATGAAATTTTAATATGTTTATTTCATTCTGTGATATTCAATAGTGTTATATCAAACACATTATATATATATATATATATATATATATATATATTTGTGTGTTTATTATCATCAAACAAAAATCATTAAATATAATATTCTACATCTTCTTTATTCATATTAATATATATGTAATATATATTCATAAGTTCAATTAAGTTTGAATTTATTTTTTGATTAACATGAATTATCATCACTCATTTTAGTTTATAGTAAATCATGTATTTTAAATATGATTTCAAGTCATTTATATACTCACATTCCAAATTTATATTTTAGCTTTTTATGAGGATAAATAAGAACACTTTCTATGAGAAGTTCAGTCCAATCATGCATAGCTACTATATTTGAAACCGGCCCTCCTTCTCATTTGTTTGCTTATTTGCTTTTTTCATGAAACGGGATTATTAGAAATTTACTCTAATTAATACCACTCCAATTGTCAAATCTCCATTTGTGGCTAACTTCCCCTTTTCCAATGTCCTACTAGAAGAATAAAAATGCTTTCCAAACCTTAGTTCTAACACGCACGGCCCAATTACTTTAGATTAAATGTACCATTAGTTTTCATAATTGGTTTATACTAAGATTGTTCATTAATCTTTGATTATTAATGGAATTATCTTCTTTTGCTATATAATTTCGTCGGTTATAATTCTTCTTATTTTCATGTCCTAAGATTTATTTTTAGGGCGAAAATGGCACTTTATCATTCGAACACACTAAATTACAACGAAGCCTCTTCAATATCCAAACAAAACTTATTCATGATATTGATAGTTGCCCTTCACAATTCTCTACTCATTTGGTATCTATTGATAATGTTAAGTCCAATAAAAAGTATAAGTATCTTTAAATAAATTTGAGTTTAGAAACTTCCAAAGAAATGATCTGACTAGGAAGAGAAATTTTCATTTAAGGATGAAAAAAAATTGTGAACTATACAAGGCACCTTCCTCTAACATTCATTCCACTACTTCATTGTATTTGGCTCAACAAACTAATCTAGATGCCCAAATCTTAACTTAATCAATGTATTTTTGATTTGGAAGTTTATTTGCTAAAATCATGAAACGAATGTCAACCATAGAAGCTTACCTCGATTGAAGGGGAGAGCGTATTTCCTACACATTCTTCTACACCCATATCCAAGAAGGTGGTTTCTTCTTATGATCATTCATGTAGCTCTAATCAATATGTTCCATCATCGACTCTACCTCCTCCTTTTTCGATGGAAAAGATGGATGAGTTATTGCGATGGAAAATTTATTGAATACCACTAGAAATTAAAGAATCACTGGAATAAAAAAGTTATGTACGAGTTTACCAAACTTCGATACCAAATTTAAACACTTGAACATGAGAAGAATACCCATACATTAAAGTCCAAATCCAAAGAAAGAAAAAAAATCTCGGAATGTATATTAATTAAAAGGTGCAAATAAAACTCTCGAATGGGGTATGTTTATTCTAATAGATTCAGCCAATTTGTAGAACATTGTACATAAGAAAGAGATAAAACTAAAACAATGTTTGTTAGTTGTGACTCAACATATAACAGATCTATTTAAAGCTAAACCTATGACAAACCATAATTTTTCATCACAATGTGAGATTATGTTCTATCTTTTCTTTCTTTTCGCCTAACAATTTATCTTTTCGACACTTGGATGCTTGGTATGTGAATACCGTGGATGTATTAGTTTCGACTTTTGAGGGTCAAAAAGGTGGATCATTACATATGGTATCAGAGCTTAGGTTTGAGCGAGCATCTAGGCTTTAGTGAGGTAAACTCATTTGTGATAGGATAAGTGGGACCATAGGATGACTTCGAGTGTATATATATATGAGTGTGTATTTGTTAGTGATATCAAATGTTTTGTATTGTGTTGATTTATCGATTGAGTGGTTTATGAATTCTAATCGACACAGAAGGAACAACTGCAGCGATAAGGGTTATAGACACTTTAAAAGGTCAAAATGACATAGTATTGCTTTGAAATTAGTAAATGAAATAATTTTACCCAAATTATATTTTATATGTATAAAAGAATAATTTTCAAAAAATTGATATAGTAATTTCTTTTGTGTTTGATTTTTAGGAAGTGATAATATTGAATTATTATCATTTATTGTTTGACTGTTTGTGCTTAGATGGTTTATAAGCATTTGTTGTTTTGGTTAAATTGAGTATGAACACCTTATGAATTCAGTTTCACGGTTTTCTTTAAGGAATTCGATGTTAATGTTGAGTTAAAATTTAAATTTAAATAAAGGTTGTTTATTATAATATAAACAAAGATATACATTTGAGAAATGAAATTTTTATAAATAAGGTTTATAAAAAGAGTTTATAAAATAAAAGGAGTTTAAACTGAGAATTTGAGAACTGAAGTCCAGATGTTTTTGAAAATTGTTTTCCAAAGTTTAGAGGAAAATAATAATAGCATTATTTTGAAGTATTTATGTATAAAATATTTTAAAGAGAATTTTAAAAGAGATAAGAAAGCACTAAACTCAACTCGATCACTAGAAAATAATTTTAGTGATGACTACACCATCATCGGCATTCATTTTTGAGTTTCTATGTGAGGAATTGCTACCATAATAGTAGCTTTGCTTTAGAGTTATTTTGGGTAAAGCAAAATTTTGTTTTAAATCCAAAACTTATGATCTGATTTACAAAGGATATATATATATATATATATATATATATATATATATATATATATATATCAAATAGAGTTGAAATAAAAACTAGGTGTTTGGTTCTAAAATTTTCAGTTAAGTTATTATATGGACTCATGTATCTGGTGCATTTGGGTAATTTGGTTTGTGCATGTCATTTTAGTTTGTTGTTTGGTAATTCTCATTTGCTAAAATGAAATGGAATTTTCGACGATTTTGGACAGTCGAAACTTCCGGGTTAATTAGGAAATTGAGTCAAGTGTTTTGTTAAAGTTATAAGGAAATAAGTTTATGTAACTTATAAATTTGAGAAAGTGAGTTAAAACAGGTTTTAAATTCATTGGACATTCTGGATAAGTAAATAAATCTAAAATTTGTATATATACTCTTAGGATATAGAAGGTATTATACAAATATAAACTTAGGTTTAAAGGTGGTGATAAACATCAGTTGTATGTTTATAATAAACATAAACAATAGTTTTATGGAATAATTCATAAGTGATATTAGTATTAAATAAAATATATTAAGGATAATGAATGTGAATTAAAAATAATTTGGTATAGTGAAGAAACTAACGAAATAAATACGTAAGTTGTACGTAGACCATTCTATTCACATAACTGATTTTGATCCAGATTCGAGTACACAATTTCGAGGTGATTTACTCTGGTCCGAGTTAGAATTTTTCACTCGATTCTTGAGGGAAAACACTCGATATGGCTTTTTGATAAGATTATGAAGTTTTCTACCATAGTGCATTGTTATGTAAGAAGAACAGAGGTTTCTAATCAAGGAACCTAATCAAAGTCTGCACTAGGGAAGTCGAGTGAGAGATACTAGTTCAGAAGTAAAATTTATGTGATCAAGCAAGTGATTGGATTTGATATTGCATGTGGATAACCTATGTACATCGTACGAGATTTAATAAATCGTCTTCTTTTGACATTTGAAAATTCAAGTTATATGGTTGGATATTATTTGTAAGTGAGATACAGGTTCATGAAAATAAAGGCTAGTTTGATTTTTTGGTTTCATGAGTAACGTTGGTTTTCTTGATTAATTGGTACATGTTTATATTATTTTTGATGGCATTATGCCCTAGATACGGGAGGCACTTTTGGGATTTTATTTTCTTTTGTTGATTTGGTCCCGTTATAGCAAGTTGTAGTTTTACCGATCGAGCCGCGCAAAGGAGGTGCTGTCATATTTTTTGTAACTTCAAGAAACTTGAAAATTTAATAATACATTTCAAATAATTAATTTGGAAGCTTAAGGGTTCGAAGACATTTTTCTTCCTTTGAAAATTTTGGGGATGAAATTATTTTAAGGAAGGAATAATGTAACAATCTAGAATTTTCTCGTTTGATTTTGAATATTTAATTAAGTTTGAATGCTGGAAATAATTAGGTTTTTAAAATTTAATAATTTGAATTCAAAAATAGTGATTATTTAAATATCTGAGTTGTGAATTTAATATTAATTAAATAGATTTAATAGCCTTATTTAATTTCTTCTAGTTAATAAATAATAATGGTGAATTCATTTTGTACATTTATTTACGGTGATAAATAGTTCACATAAATAATAAGAAAATTTATTTATATTAGAATGAATCGATTTTTTTCAACGTATTTTTAATTTAATTTGTTTGATTTTTTCCATAATTTTTAAATTGGAAAATACTTAAATTATCATTTGATGATTTTTGGGAAAACGACGGTATTTTTATGATTTTATAAAACTAAATAACTAGTATATATCAATATTGTTTTGAAATTGTGTCGTATTTTTTAGCACGGCCGTATTTTTTTGTTCGCGGTTTGTACACGAACGGAATTCTGTGCAACGAAATGTTGAAAATTAATGAATAAGTATAAGATAACACTAAAAATAATTCAATGCCTTACTTCTCTTCTACTTTTCACTATTCTATCAAATGTTTCTTGAAATAAAGAAAGAAAATCATCCCCTTCTAAAATCCAAAACAGATAAAATACTCGTCTAAAAATTAAAAAGTGAGGATCTTTGAGCTCGTGTCGAGGCGATCTATGTTTTGGTATATAAGATTTGTTGGGTGCGAACGTATTTGGTAGTAATTGACATTGTGGTCGAAGGTTGTGGGTGACCAGGGTTAGCATTTGTGGGGAATTGGAGAGTCGATTAAGGAAACAGAAGATAGTTGTGGGTTCATCATGGCAAGGAGCTCCTGGTGGCCAAATATGGTGGAGTCTGATTCAGTTTTGTGGCACACGACATTGAGAGCCACATGGGCTAAGGTAGAGGTCCTATTTGTGTATGGGTGATCGAATGGAAAATGGAGGGTCCGGGAGGTCGGGCTTGCGAAAAGAAACTCGATGGCAGAGGTGGCGCGTCGTTTAGTGGAGTGTGAAGGAAGATTGGAGAGGAGGAATGTAACAACCCAGAATTTTGGTCCATGACTTTGAATATTTGATTAATTTTAAATATTAAATCATTTGGATTTAAAGTTAAATAACTTAGAATTAAATTATAGAGATTATTAAAATATGTGAACTTGAAATTTTAATAATGGAGTAGTTTTTTTAAACGACAGGACTCTAAATTAAATATTAATAAAATGGGTTTTAAAATTTTATAGCTTGAATTCAATTGCAGAGGTTATTTAAAATATTTGAATTTGTGAACTTACAATATTTGAATGGTAATTTAATTATCTGGATTTTAAATTGAATATTTATTTAAATGATTTAATGGTCTTATTTGTCTTATTCAATTGATAAATTGTAACGGTGAATTCATTTATAAATTTATATACAAGGACAAATGGTTCAAATAATTAACTGAAAAATCTATTTTTATTTTAACGACTCGAATTCTATTGACGTATTTTTAATTCAATTTATTTGATATTTTTCCATAATTTTTTTTTGAGAAAAATGTGTGATCCTCTACTTATAGAGGAGAGCACATATGTGAATATATATATAACACGAACATAAGGAGCGGCCAACATGCCTGGCAGGTAACAAGAGCAAAAATACATAGCTAATCTCAGGTACTCCTAAGATAAGTTCCGGCAATGTCACCACCCATCGCATCTCAATATCAAGTTCCGGCATGGCCACCACCTGATATTAAGATGTTAGAAGTGCCAAAAAGGCTAAAGAGAAAAAACAAAAAACTAAGAGATGACTCAAACTAATAAGAAAGCTCCAAAAGACTAAACCGGAAGAAGAGAATAAGCATCTACTCGGAAGAGGATCTGCCGAATAGAGAGACCAATCTGAAGGCTTTGAACAAGAAGAAGGAGTGCCAAACTGGAGAATAGAACATCCTGAAAAAGTACTCCATACTGAAAATAGCAGAATCCTATATCTGAGGGGATATCTGCAAGAAGTCCTGGATGAAGATACTCTGCTCTGATGACCTCTCTACAAACTGATATCCAGCAATCTGAAGACAAGAGAAACCTGCAAAATGAACCTGATATCCTATCTCCCAAAACCTGTATCTGAAACAAGACTAGGAAAAAAATTAGAATAATACATATATATGTATATTTATATAGAAAATATACATATATATGTATTTATAAGGAATGAAATAAAAACCTAAATTAGACAAACATGACAAAAACTAAATAAAAGAATAAACTATAAACAAAAAACAAACAGAGACAAGAACAAAAATTGAGATGGATCGGACTTATTTATCTTTAATCATAAGTAAGCTATGATTTAAAGTGAGATTATCATATGAATTTGAAAAAATAATAATAGTACTATTATTAGTGCTATAAAAGTTATTGTTATGTTTAAAAAAGTTAATATTATAACTAACCTTGTTAAGATACCGTTTGAAAAGGATATTTTTAGCTAATTTATATTTGGAATTTGAAATCCAATTAAAGCAAAATGTAGAAATTGAAAAAATCAATTTGTTAAGATGACTATTATTATTATTAAAAATTCTTTGATTTCTCTCAAACCAAATAAACCAACTAATAATAATAAATAAAGTGTCTAGTAAAAATCCAATATTTTTATTGAATTTGAATCTATAATTATTTCAGTAAAATTCACAATCCGAAATTTTATTTATTATATTAAAGTTAAAAATTTTAAGAGTATTAATTAGAATGTAATTAGAGTCCAATCATAATATAAATGATTTATGTCCTCAAGATGTAGATTGAAAAAATAACATTTATTATCATTTTGAATTTTTTTTTCTCTTTAAAAATTCTATTGTATTAAGTTTTAAATGAAGTATTAATCACATGTGAATTTTGGATTTAGGAGGAGCATTAGATTTCCACATGTATTTAAAAGAGTTATTTAAAGTTCCCAAAAAGTTAATAAATCTATAAAAAGAATGTGGAGTATATTTCTTACTCTTATCTCATTTTCAACTAATAAAATCATTATCATTATCAATATTATAAAGATTTAATCTGGCATAAAGAAAAGAAAGTTGCCTAAGGGTAGTTCTTATTAAAATTCTGTTAAAATTGAAATTCCAAGGAGGATCATTTTCCAAAGAATATATTTCATTGATTAAAGCATACTTAAAGTTACAAATATCATATAATTCCTTAAATTCAAACTTAAGAGGCAATATCGAAATCCAACAGTCATGCCAAAAAGAAGTACAATTTCCTGAATGCACTATTGTCTTAGTTCCTAAGATAAAAATTCCATAACATTTTAAAATGTTTTTCCAAAAATTAGAAAATTTATGGGAAAAAGAATAATCAATTTGGTGTAAATTGATATTACCGTTATAATAGTATTTGGAAATGATCTCTTTCCAAATAGCGTTATCACTTACATCTTTGAACTTCCAAAGCTATTTACCTAAAAGAGACAAATTCATGTTATGCAAATTTATAACTCCTAAGTCACCTTCCCTTTTAGCTTTACAAACAGTTTCCTAGTTAACTAGACATTTTATACTATTATTAATATTATCCCCACTCCATAAAAAATCTCTTCTAATTTTATCAATTTTATCAATAACCCAATCTGGAAACAGAAGCATAGACATCCAATAGAACGGTAAGGCTGATAAAACCGAATTTATTAAAACAAGCCTACCTACTCTAGATAGAAATCTCTCATTCCAATTAGATATCTTATTTTTAATTTTATCAACAATAATAAGCCAATCATCATGTTTGAGTTTTGTAGGTCTAATCACAAACCCTAGATATTCAAAAGGAAAATTTATACTTTTGCAATTTAGAGCATTAGCTGCTAAGTTTTCTACTTTTTCAAAATCATTTAAAATAAGAACTGAAATTTTGTCAAAATTAATTTTTAATCCAGATAAAAACTCAAAACTATAAAGAATAACTTGAGAGTAATAATGTGTATAGGAAGATGAGAAGAAAAAAGTAAGGTATCATCCGTAAATTGCAGAACCGATATACCATTACGTGATATGTCATTTCCAACACTTCCTAGAGATCTATTATCCACTGCTCTCTTAATAATTTTAGCAAAAACGTCAGCGGCTAAGTTAAACAACAAAGGTGATAAGGGATCCCCTAGCCTTAAACCTCTCTTTGACTGAATTTTATTACCTAGTATACCCTTAACCATAATACTAGAGTTTCCAGTTTTAAGCAAAGTCAAAATCCAACTAATCCATCTATGCCCAAATCCTCTAACATGAAAAATATCAACAAGAAAATCCCAATCTACTGAATCAAAAGCTTTAGCAAAATCAAGTTTTAAGATCGCACAGGTTATGTTGTTCTTCCAACAGTAATTAATATATTCTTGAATAACAGCCACTCCATCAGAAATATTTCTCCCTTTAATAAAAGCCGATTGTGAACAATCAATTAAATCATTCATTATTAAACTAAGTCTGTTAGCTAGAACTTTAGAAACTATTTTAACTAAACAGTTAATCAAAGAAATAGGTCTAAAATCTTTTAAGTTATTAGCACCTACTTTTTTATGCAGCAAAATAACATTGGCGAAATTAAATCTCCCTAATTGCAAATTTCGATATAAAAATCATTAAAAAAATTAACTATGTCAAATTTCCATAATTTTTAATTTGGAAATTATTTATATTTCCGTTTGTCAATTTATCGACAAACAACAGTATTTTTATGATTTTTCCAAATACGATAATTGGTATATATTATTAGGGTTTCGGGGTCAAGTTGTTTTTCTGAGTGCGACCATATTTTTGTTTTGTCGTTCGTAGCCCATACGTGAACAAAAATCTGGGTAGCGAAATGCCGAAAAATTTAATTATAACCTAACTCAAAACATTTCATACAAGCAGCCCACATTCTCATTATTTGTCAACCTTTTTCATTCCAGTATCCTCCAAAAATAAAGGCAAGAAAAAAAAATGGTTTTTCCTTTCCAAAAATTAAAACCTAATGATCTACTCCACGAAATATTTAAACACAAAGATCTTTGATCTTGTTTACGGCTAAGCTTCAAATCTATATACTCCTTGTTGTATGTGGTAGTGATTTAGAGGATCGACAGTTCTTGATAGAAATTAGGGTTTGCATTCGTTTGTGGCATTGGCGATGATAGGCTAATTCAAGTTTGGATTTGAGTTCGTGGTGGTGTAGAGCTCGACGGTGTGAATTTCAGGGAGCGTGGCGACTGCAAAAAGATCGTGATATTTGTTGTTTTATGTGAGGAGGTTTTCAGTTGCGTTTGGATGGAGGTAGCCGAGCCTAGTTGGCGATGATCGATGCATAAGGAGGGAAAAAGGTCTTCATCGGAAGTGGTGGCTTGTCAAATCGTTGTGAGGTAGAGGAGCTAGAGGCAATCAAAGTTCGGCCATGGCAGTGAGAAGCAGCAGGAAGTGGCGGGAGATTATTTTGAGGAGAAGGATTAATTTATTAATATAGGGGTAATTAAGTTTGATTGTAATTAAGGAAATTAATTCTTTAATTAATTTAATCAATAACTCATATACTAAATAACTTGCTCGTACAAGGTTGGATTCGGGCGCGGTCAATCGCGTTGGATTCGTATTAGTGTTAGTCATGATTTGGAATTGGGTTGGTTGAGATTGGGGCTTGTAGAATTTCAAGCTAAAATCGAACGATGTTCGATTTGGATGGAACCAGAATGCAGAAGCGATAACTGAAATTTCGGTGAGTTAAACTCACCTTTTGATTAATCAGTAAGATATATAGTAGATAAAAATTATTTATTTCTTGTTTGGATGTTTATCTGTTGGCTGTTTGGTTTGGATAAATTATCATTTTTGAAAATGGATAATGTATAAAATGATAAGGTAATACTGATTTAATATAATTGCGTTGTTTAAATAATAATGTAGATAATTGAAGCATGCTTCTTTGGTGTTATTTATTTAACCAAACAAACACCATCTATAATAAACGGAAGAGTTTATTTTGAGTGACAATTTGTTTAGCAGAATAAATCCTCATTCTACTATTATATAAACTTGGACATTAATTTAAATGTCGGTTGATCAATGATATATATGTGATGTGTTAATAATTGATTGTTAATTATGGATTTGGTTTACAAATATTCCTGATTATGTAAATACATGTAATTTAACTTAGGAAGCAAAATCGAATTTTATGGTAGCTTGTTTAAGTACCATTGGGGTCGCTGGCCCTCATTCAAGGTTTGTAAAGTTAGGGATTAAATCAACTTAAGATTTTATAATTTAAAGTAAAATATTTTATTAAATTATTATTTTAACAAGCATTTGTTTAATTTCTATTTTACAATTTTTTGTAAAATTTATTTCTTTAATAAAGTTAATCATTATATTTATATTGTTTTAAATTAATTATTTTATTAATTTGTTTAAAGATAATTAATTACTTATTAAGGTTTCCTAAAGATAATAAATTATTTTATTATTGATTTTTCAAATAAAGTTAATTATTGTATTAAAAAAGTTATTTGCAAATTTATTGATTATATGTTAAAGCTGTTTAAAGTTATTTTATCATATTTATTAAATTATTTTAAAAATTAATTATTTTATTATTTAAAATGTTTTTAATTAAAAATTTTTAAAGTTTGCCTTTGTGATATTAATGTTTTCATTTATTTTAATTAAATAATAAATTATTTATAAAACTTTTCTTTTATAAAAGGGATTTATTTAAATGAGTTTATAAATTTGAAGGAAGTTTGGAATTTGAAAGAAAATTGGGTTTTGAATGATTTTAGAAAAGTGGCTTTTAAATGTTTTAGAGATTTAAAAGGGGAAAGTTTTATAAATGGGTTTTCGAGATTTATAAGATAGTACTTTATAAATTGAATTGGAGATTTATAAAAGAGTATTTTATAAATAGATTTTTGAGATTTGTAAAAAGTGGGTTTTATAAATGACTTTGAAGATTTATAAACAAAATCTTATAAATAAACTTGGAGATTTATAAAAGAATTTTTATAAAGGGATTTGGAGATTTATAAAAGAGATACTTATAAAATAAAAGAGATTTATGGAAAGGAATTTCGTTTTGGGTTATTTGTAACTCCATTTTAAATGACATTTGGGTTGATCATTTTGATATGATTTTTAAATAGAAAATCTCTTTAAGTGTTTGATGAATATACTTATACTATATTTTTTAGTACGTAAAAGGGTTTTCCAAGTTTTGAAAGGAATGGTTTGTGAATATACTTATTCCAATGAGATAAGTATATGAATATTTGAATAAAATTTTTGGAAAGGAAACTAATAAAAGATTAATTTTGAGAGGCTTGGTGGTTTGCAGGGGAAATGTAATCTTTGTTTGGAATGTTTGTTTATTTGAAAGCTAAATAACCAACTATTGGACCTTGGCCTAAATATGTAATCCTTCTTAGTTCTGATAGTATAGAACTATTTCACTACTTAACATCAAAGGATTTTAACTCTAAAAATATCTAGGAGAAACACGGGAATTATATGGTACAGTTACCGTTGGTGATGCTATACTATATGTATAAACTCGTTTTGTTCTTCTAGGACAAATGATAAGAAGATCCATCCATATAAACGGTTAGGGGATGATCCCCGCTCTTATGTATTGTCTGCTTATTTCCAAAAGAACCGATATTGAGCATTTCGAAAATCGATCGATTGGTTTGGGAGCATCCGGTAAGCAGGGGAGTGTACTTGTAAGAGATGACTTGAAACCGTAACCACTCCAAAACTACATACGGGTTGTATTCTTAGAGGAGATTCGAGTTTTGTTTTTAGATATTGGAATCCATGTGTGATTCCGTGACCCGTTGAGGTATGGGAATCCATGTGTGATTCCGAGATCTATTTTGGATGTTGGAATCCACGTATCGTTCTGAGACACGTTAGGGTGTGGGAATCCATGTGTGATTTCGAAATCTATTTGATATATGGGAATCCATATGTGATTCGAAGATCCATTAGGGTATGAGAATCCATGTGGGATTCCGTCATCTGTTTTTGGTGGCGGTGCATGAGTTGGAATGTCGGACGTAGCCTCACCAGTGGTAATGTCTAAAACTAGAGATAAGATGTATAGCTAAGGTTTAGCTAACCCATGAGGGTGTAGTCGTCTCCTTCCTAGAGTTACCTACAATTTTTATGAATGCATGTAGCGATCCATTCGCTTTGTATGGCTAGCTATGTATTTCTTATTGTACATCACTATGGATGTATTATTGCTTTGGAAGGAAAAGTCTGACTCACGAGCATCACGGCTACTTGATTATTGGTATTTGCACCCTTAGACGTTATTATAATACCTCTAGATTTTCTAACATAAATGGTTTGGTTATCGTAATGTAATAACTCGTATGTGTTTATGTGCGGCGTGATCTTATGAGATACTTTACTCTAAAAAGTTTTTTACAACAATAAAATCCAATTGAGGTGTGTTTCTCATATTGGTTTACCAGGCTGATCATGGTATTATTTTATTATAATGCTTAGGTTAGACCGAGCACATTTACAAATTTGCTTTGGAGTTAAGGAGGAGCAGGATGCCTTCAAGACGTATTCACGTATGTTCTATTTACCGCTACATTGGTTTTTTATATTATCAAAAATTGTGATGACGGGTTGTTATAACTATCCAGGCTGTTGATTTATTTATTGATTCTATTTGATATATATGTATAATAAAGTTTAGTTTTTCTTTTGTAAAGATCATTGTTATATTATAGAATACTCATCATGTTGTGAGATTCTATTATGTCTTTTTTTTCTTTTCCTCCAACAATCTGTCTTTCCGGCACTTGGAAGCTCGCTACTTGAATACCGTGGATGTTTTAATGTTGACTTTTGAGAGTCGAAAAGGCGGGTCGTTACAAGAAAATTCAGATATGGTGTCCATGTATGTGTGTAGGGTGCGCGAGGTTAAAGATGGAGGAAGAAGGTTTAGTGGAACCGATTAGTCAATAAGTATAATTAGTGTTTTAATCATATTATTTGTATCAAAATCTTATAAAATAAATAACTACTTCATACGAGGTCCAATCAAGACGTGGTCTTCTGTGTTACGCTCATAATGGCGATAGCTACGTGATAGAACTGGTTTCGTTGAATTTAGCATAAGCAAAATTTTGGACTAAAATCAAACGTCATTTGATTTTAGTTCAAACTGAAATGCCTAAGCGTCTACTAGAATTTCGGTGAGTTAAACTCATCTTTTTGGATAATTAGTGTGTTATATAGTAGATAAAATTTACTATTTGTGTTTGGATGGATTATCGGTTGATTTTGTTAAATATCCGCTTAAAAGCGGATGTCGTTTAAATTGAAATACAGAAATTTTATAGAGAGATTCAGATTTCACAGCATTGTGTTTTTTAAATTTTCAGTTATACTCATGTTGATTTTATTCTAGTTATGTACTCGTTTATAGATTGTTAAATGCTGAAATTTGATAATTTAGCCATATTGGACATGACACCGACATATGTTAAAAATTAAACATTTTAGAGAAAAAGTAATAATAGCATTGGTTAAGTGCTATAGTAACTATTAGCCTTCATATAGTATAATTAAAAAATAACAATTAATTGTTGTTTGATTTGGAAATGGTTTTCGTTAGAAAAATGATTTTAGAATCTATCATTTTGGATTTCTATGATATTCTACTTAAAATAGAAATATAGTTTTTGTACTTCACTATTTTACTTCAACCTCTTTTATTCTTTTCTAATATATGTATACATGCAAATGGTTTAAGATTTTTTTCGGAAAGAATTTATTTTCGTAGAAAAGTTATTTTAATAATGACTGTTTAATTTAAAAGAAATAAAAGGGGTTATCTTTTATTCTAAAGAGATTTTGTATTTGAAAGAAGACGGAAAAAGATTGAATAAATATTTGGTAAACATTTTATATACATGTTGAAATAAAAGAACAAATTTATAAATGGTATTTTGTAAATAAAAGAATGGATTTTTGATGATATTTTATAAGAGGGAAATATTATCATTTTGATAAATTGAAAGACAAATCACATTTGTGGATTTATATTAATATGTGGAATGATCGGTTTATGGAAAATATTTGGTTCTATTTTGGAAATGGAAGTTTGTGATAAATTATGAGATTTACAAAAAGGGAGAATTTTATATGAATTTTTATAATGGAATTTAAAAATGATATTTCATAAAGGAGATTTATAAGAAGAAGATTTGTTAAGAAGATTTAGAAAAGGAGTTTCATTTAAGAAAAGGGTTTTATTTATTGAGAGGGGTTTTATTTCTTTAAAAGTGTTTTATTTATATAAATGAGTTTAGAAATATAAAAGAGTTTATAAATATGAAAGAGATTTACTGAAATGAGTTTTGTAAATATGGAAAAGACTTTTTAAAAGGGAATTGTATAAGGGGTTTATAGAAGGAATGAGACTTGTTTTTCCATAAATGATTGTACTTAAATACGGTGGTATGGTAATTGTTCTTTTCATACTTAACACCAAATTCCGAGGTATGGAAATTCGTCTCTATCTTGAGAAATTAGAATGTGTGTCAAGGCAAGAATAGTTTTCTAGCTTGCTCCACTTCATTTTTAATCGAGAGATTGTGTTGTTTGAAATCAGAGTGGTGGTAAGTATATTTGATCTAATTTCCATCGATCCGTTTATTTACACCAAAGGTGTTTTGGGTTTAGTGTTGTCAATATTTCTGAATGACATTTATGTTAACCCAGTTAAATATGGTTTCGAAAATAGAATATTTCTTAAAATTTGTGAATATACTTATACCATTGAGATAAGTGTATGGGAACATTTCCTAAGTATTAGAAATGTAGTGTTTGTGAATATACTTATATTATTAATATAAGTATATGGAAAAAAAATTCTAAGTATTAAAAGGTGAAATGGTTTGTGAATATATTTATATATGAATATTTTCAAGTATTGAAAGGAGTATAGGAGACTTGTGAATATATCTTTGTAAACGTATTTTGATACAAGTATTTACAAAGTGGTTTTAATTAATGAAAAGATTAATCAAAGAGGCTCAGTGGTTGCTTTGTGCTTAACAATGCTTGTTAAATCTCTGGTTGAATTGTTTGTTATTTGATAGTTAAATAACTGATTATCAAATCTTAGCCGGTTTTTAAACTATCGTTGTCGGTTCGTAGAGACCGGGATCGAATATATTATCTAAAAACCACTTCGAACCGGCATAAGTGTTTGAATTAAAGACATCTTGAAGATGTTGAAATTGAAGATGGAGATCTTTGACGTGCAAGGGCTACTTGCTACTAATCTTGAAGGTGATTTCAAAATCGTATGTAGTAGAAGTAGTGCCTTCAGTTTTGTTTGATCCCAGAACAAACTTTTATGGACAAATGCTGGCATTGCATTATTGCCTGAAGGGCAATGTTAGCATTGCAAGTGGGATTTGCTATAAAAGGGTAAAACGTAGCCTCAAGCCTTACACCCGGTATGACTAAAGCATGGATGTGCCATAGGGTTACGTCGGTCGCTCCCGTTAGGGTATGATCATCGATTTTATCTAGATCGACATTTATTTATGGATTATGTATGTTTATGGCCATGAAAATGATTTGTCGGGGACAATTAGGGGGTGATCATATTTGGTACTATCCAGGAAGGGGTAGGCCGGTCCTGAGTAGTAAGAGTGTAAAATAAAGGCAGCTTTGATACATTTTCTCTCGAGGTGTACTGTACGGAAGGTAAACCCTTAGCTTGTCGTGTTGGAATTCATTCTCCAATAAGTGCCTTTCGGACTCAGTTATATACCTATTATGCTGGAATTTTATTAACGTAACAATTTTCGGCTATGATTCAATATTTATTTTAAACCTTAGAGATTATTATAATATAAAATCTATGAAATGATTTGATTATTATAAAGTAAAAACCCGTCTATATTTATGTGTTATGTGGTCTTATGGATGCCTTTATTTTGAAAGGGTTTATAACATTAAAATCCATTTGAGGTGTGTTTCTTATGCCGGTTTATTAAACTGATCTGGGTGTTATTTTCTTATAATGATCGGGTCAGACTGAGCATATTTTCAAATCTAGTTTGGATGCTTTGGAGCTTTGGGAGACGAGCTAGATGCCTCCAAGGCATACTCACATATATTTTATTTTTCCACAACATGGGTTGCTTATATTTATCAGCATTCATGAGGACAGGTTGTTATAGCTGTCTAGGATGATGATAAATTAGTGTATTCTGATTCGACATATGTATAGTTTTCTTTTTTAAAGGTCTGTTGTATATTATATATTACTCGTCGTGGTGTGAGATTATGTTCTGTCTTTTCTTTTTTTTCCCTAACAATATGTCTCTCGAGCACTTAGACGTTCAGCACGTGAGTACCGTGGATGTATTAGCGTCGACTTTTAAGGGTCGAAAAGGTGGGTTGTTACTAAATCACTGGAAGAGGACATGAAAAACTTGAAGATCGGTTGGGATTGATACATTATTACATGGCGAGGGCTTGTCAGCTCGATTCCTTAGTGGACTACCCAATACAGATTATTGTTGCTTTCGATTTAAAGATAGATTTCTCATTCTTAGGTCTACAGAAGAACTCACATTTGAGAAAATCTGTGGTTTAAAATTACCAGAGATATCAATACTTCTTTCTATATGTGTGCTCAAATGAGCTTAAAGATATTGGTGGTCAACCTATTTTGTAAAAGAAAGAAGCATCTTCGAGCGGGAGCCACCCTTGCACATTAAACACGCCAAGAAAAGGAAAGGAACTCGTGTATCAACACCTTCTAGTCTCGCATCACCCATCTTTGTAACTTTTAAAAGATTCCTATACAAATTACAAGATTCTATTTAGTTAGTTTTTGTCTTGATGTATTTGATATATCATATAATGCTATGGTAAATTGTAATGGTTGTAACATGCACGATCATATTGAAACATTTTTTCTAATGTAGCATGAATATTTTTCATGAATGATACATGTACACTTGATTAATATGCTAATCATGCATGAGTGGTTCCCCTTTAACCTTTAATTTTTCTGAACATAATGATTGTTGTGCGATATGTTGCCATTGTTGTCTTTAGTTGTTTCCCTTTTTTGGCGGGTTTCATTTTTTGGCTTCTTTTGCGAGTTGTATTACCATCCGTACTCTTTCTTTAGGATGGTTTTTTTGGTCGGGCATGAATGGCCAGAATAAAGGCTTGATTGGACTATGTTCAGTATCGTTTATTGGATATTCGAACGGTTTCCTTAGAACTGATGTTAAGTACTTCCCATCTTCATCTTCGGGTGCCTTGAAACTTGGTCGACGGCATTAACACCACTTGATGCAAGATGTGCTTGTGTCCAAAGAATCTCACTGATCTCATTAGACCAGGAGTTCTATTAGTCATAATGCATCTTTAACTAAGGGTTATATCGTTATTTATACTCACTGAGAGGATAAGTAGGTATTTAGAGGAATTTTTTTTCTTACATCTCTTAACAGAATATTAAGGAAGGTTTTAAAAAAACTGGTTTCTAAGTAAAATTCTCCCATTTATTGGTTCTTTGATGTTGGTTTGGTAAAGGTTTTGAGAAATTTTAAAGCCGTTTAAAATGATTTTGAAAATTACTTGAAAGTTTCTTTTTGAAACCAAAGCTGTGGGAACATTTTATCTTTATTAGTGATTTTCGAGTTTTCCCTGAAGCCAAACTATTTCCCTATTATTCTTTTTGGTTCACTATTTCTCTATTATTCTTTTTGATTCCTAAACTCTTCTTATTATCTTGTTAACAAATTCGTCCTATTTTCCATGCCTTATGTTTTTCTAAATCATTCATGAAAATGATTGGCAATCATTGGCTTCATGTCATTTACTTATACGTCATGATATATACAGTATTATTCACCTTTATTTTCTTATTTTCCCTTAGTTTTCTTTCTCGAGGGCCATTATGCCAGTCTAGCTTTTATAAAAAGGTAGACTACTTCTTGTGGCACTCGAAGAGGAGTATATGATTTTTGATCTGGAACCATAAATGAATAGAATTTTGGGGAGCCTTTAGTCCTTTTAAGTGGAGTTATTAACACGGTAACAGTCTTCCTTTCTTTTTCGACCTTTTCTTTCTTTTTGAGATGTTACCCTATCATCTCCTTTTTTTAATCCAGTCTACTAGGTAGATCTCCTTCAAAGATAGTCCCTTTGGCCTGAGTTTGAATTAATTCTCATTTTGGCGAATGGATTGTCCTTTACCATCTTTACTTTTCTATCCCTCTGGATAAGGTCGCCAACCTCTTCCAACCCTCTCGCTAAGGCAAAAATTGGTTTCTCTCCAATATGGAATGAGTTTAGACTCCATCCATTTAGCTCGTTTGAGCAATCCTACTTTTTTGCGATAGTTCCGAGCGTCAACTTCCTTAGGTCAATTATTTGTTCGTCATCATTTGGGGAATACAATTTTCTTTTATTTATGGTTGGCCTTGGGATATGATAGTGCATTTGAGAATATGAAAAGGCTTTCGATTCTGAAGGCCCATGTTGAGTCGAACAAGTGCTTTAGAAATTAAGAAAGGGTGTGGAATTTAGGATTAGAGTATCTTCTTTTCCTGAGGATCAACTCTCAATGAAAGCACCAATGTTAAGCCTGGAATTTGTTCTAACAGCAAAGATTAATAATGGAGTTGAATGTTACTTGTGCAAAAGAAGTTCTTCTACTATATGTATGCAAATGCTAAGTAAAAGAATCATTTATCACGATTTGCCAATTATGATTTGACCTAAACGACCATTCAAATCTCGATTCAAGCTTTTATTTATGCTTCGGTTATAAATGAAAAGAAAAAGAAGAGACCTTTGGTATTCGCCTCTTCTAAAATTGGGGGTAGATGCCAATTTAAAGGAAATTACACCATTGGATTCTTTACTCGTGGCGGGTGCAATTTTTGGACGATCAAGTTTCTCTTAATCGATTAGTGATGTGGCACACCATCAAAATGACACACGAAATAAGTTTCTTTTCTCTTCTTCCACGCTGACGTGGCATAACTAGACTAATAGGAAGCCGACATGTACATGATCCCAATAGTTTCTATGATTTCGGTAGCATTTTCCTTAGACATGTGGTAGCACTTCAATTAGAGACATGCGATAGCCTTCAACTAAGACGTGCGATTACACTTTAATCTTATATATGTGATAGCAGTCGGCACATGCGATGCTTTTAACTTAGACATGCGATAACACTTCAATCTTGGATATGCGATAGCATTTCAACCTTAGACATGCAATAGCCCTTTTTAGACATGCGATAGCATTCAACTTAGACATATGATAGCCTCTTTAGACATGCAGTAGCCTTCATCTCAGATATGCTATAACATCTTAGACATTCAATAGCCCTCTTTAGACATATGATAGCCTTCATCTTAGGTATGTGATTGCGCTTCGTTCTTAAGCATGTGATAGCCCCTTTAGACATGTGATAGCCTTCTTTTAGATTTGCGATTGCGATAGCTCCTGTCTTGGACTTGCGGTAGCTCTTGTCCTAGAGCTGTGATAGGTTTCATTATTTAGCTTGACGATGATAGCACTTTCGTTAGCTTGACAATAGCACTTTGTTGATGAACTTCCATGCCAGCATGCGTCGAGATTAAAAAACATTGAGTATAATAATTTTCGCCTAAACATTACATACATTAACAAAACTGGTAATTTGTTTGACATTCCAAACATCCCTCTCATTTTACATATCTATTGCAATTCATTATTGTAAGAAAACGAAAAATCAATTGATGATCAGAGGTGCCAAATTCGACGTAAATAAATACGGCTTAGTGAGACGAGTTGATTGATGTATGAGATTGATTCAAAGTTCGCCCCTGCTGATCGGATTTTAGGACTGAATCATGATATCAAAATAAAGTTTTCGGCATATGCAACGAAAGTGATACCATTTTGTGCGGATGTTGACGTAGAGTAGAATGATGGACAAAGGCGGTGGTTATGGTAGCAGTAAAATCTAAACAAAATTGAAAGTCACTTAAATTGGAATGATGTAGTCAAATATTTGGTATGCAAAAAATTCAACAACATAGGAGGGGTTTTTTTTTAAAAAAAAAAATCAACAATCGTATATTTATCAGCCTAAAAAATATAATGGATTTGATAGCTATTGAAAGAATAATATACAACATAAATTTCAATACCATTTCGAACAACATTTTTATAAGTATAAAAAAAAGTAATAAATACCATTTCGAACAACATTTCTATAAGTATAAAAAAAAGGAATTCGACGTATACCGCATTGTTGTAAAATTAATGTTTTTTCTTTACCACCTTCGGCAGAATTTTAAGGAACCATATACATCAAAAAGTTCACAACTTCCATGCACTTGCATTTAATCATCTGAATATTCATCTGTTGATGTAGCTATTGTACAAGAGCTGGATTAGCCTTTCCAATTATGCCATAATTTAAGGCAAATCTTCATGCTATTTTGAAGGTCAAAAACATAGCTCTACTCTTGTAAATTCTACCCAAATATTGCTTATACACAACAAGTAATTTTCCTTGACACGAAATTTATAACCAAAATACCAACATACACCAAACAAGAAACGAGTTACAAGTCCTTATTTATTATGCTGTTATAAAAAAAGTCCATGTATATATAAGTACATAAATTTAGTCCCTATTTTTTGAAAAATAGAAAATGCAAGGTGCTTTGCACTTTTCTAACAGAAAATGCAAGCTAACTTGCAACTTTTATCAGAAAAGCGCAAGCTAGTTTGTGTTTTTTTATTTTGAAAATTTTGAAAATTTGTGAAATTTTCAAAAAAATTTAAATTTTTGAAAAGCGCAAGTTAACTTGCACTTTTATAAAAAAAAACGCAAGATAGTTTGCGCTTTCTGATTTACAAAAAACAGGGACTTAATTTACATACCTATTATCATAGGGACTTTTCTTACAACATCGAAAATAGGGACCTTCGGTGCAAAGCCCCTACACCAAAAGCAATTTGCTACTTGAATAACAACAGAAAACAAGTTTCCACAACTTTGACTTGCTCCGTTACCCTCTTAAAACAAAGGTTAAAATTCGTGGAGCTTGCAAATTCGCACATAATTACATAACACAGCAAGCATACAATTTTCACTCCAACATAGAACTAGATGCAAACAAGTATACCAAACAAAAAAAAACACATACTAATCATAAGAGACAGATATATCTAGCCAGTGTTCTGCATGCCTGCAGCAATGCCCTTCATTGTGAGAATCAATGTATCTTCTAGTCCAGGAGCATATTCGCTAGTTGGGTTAAGTTTAACCAATTCGGCTGCAGGTTTATGAGACTCCATTACTTCCTTTGAGAGGTGGGGTCTCAGATGCACGTGAAAATCAGGATCTCTAATTCTCTTCAACGTGTATGCTTGGCATACATTCAGGGTTGTTATGTATGAATCGCGAAGGCGAAGTCTTTGCTTTAGGTATGGGTCTCCCTCAAGCAAGTCTCTATGTCCAGCAACCTGGAATTTACCAATTTAAACATTAGACAATATTTGACAATGATTCCTACAACGTAAAGGGTTAAAGAGTACTTGAAGAAGAAGATGCTTTGTTTCTTCATAATTAGCTCTTAGTCGCTCTCCGAGCTCCCATAGATCTTTTGAAACTAAAAGTTTATCATACAATGCAGCAATACCAGGATCTCCCTTAGCAAAAACCATCTCGATCAAGTCTATAGTCACCCTGAAAAAAGGCCACTGATTGTACATTTCTCGTAGTGTACGGATATTTTTGGCATCCTTTTCAAATGCATATTTGAATGCTGCACCAAAGCCAAGCCAAACAGGGAGATGAAACCTTGTTTGAGTCCATGCGAAAATCCATGGAATTGCACGTAGCGTCTCTATGCCACCACTTGGCTTTCTTTTTGATGGTCGGCTGCCAATGTTCATTCTACCATATTCTGTTTCAGGTGTAGCCTGCAGTAAAGAGGTAGTACTTTTTGAGAAAAAGGAAATTGGAAAATAATAGTAATATATAACTTGTATTTCTATCTTGACAAAAAACATCTGGTAAAGAAAACACGCACACCCGCACGCGCATGCGCACGCACTCGTGCGTGTGCGTGTGTGCGTGCGCGCGTGAGTGTGTGTGAAATCTATATTATAAAATCCTTTTGGGACCTGCCTATGCGCTGGGCAAAACTTGCCTCCTAACCAATCAGTTAGGTCCTCCGACAAGGCTCACCTCATCATCTAAACAGGTATATGGTCACTGCTTTGGCACTAGTTGGGGCTTGATGCCACATAAAAGAATTTACACGATAGTTTCAAAGTGGTTTTGCCTCCTTGGCTGCTCCCAAATCCATCCAAACCCATAAATTTCCATTTTGGATCAATTAATACTAACAAAATACTAAAAATTTATACAAAAATACATGAGTTTATCAAAACGCTTAACTCCGATTAATCTCCAACCAATCCCTGCCTAAAAGATTAATCCCTGGTCCAAGTTTACAGCATATCGTCCACCTAACAATTTTACAATCTTGTATATTACAATGTATTTGAGTATAGGGTAAGTACACCATTAGCAATGATTTTGAGTTTTGACTTTCGCTACAATTACCAATGACATTGGTAATTGTACATCATTGTACCGCTGACATTGATATAATAAATATACCCATTATTGGTTACCGATGCTTCTGCAATGCCATGATAATGTTAAATTTAGCAGCACGTGTATGCAGGAAAAAATATAATATATTCTAAGAGTAACCCAACTCAACTGCATATATTTTAAAAAGAAAATTACTTACCAGACGGAAGTACTCGACAAAACGGGGTTCTTTGAATACAATTGACCTGTACTCTTCCGTAGCAACAACAGCCATCTCATCCAACAATGCACGCCATTCAGGCTTGGGAGAAATGGGTGGGTTCATTCCATGTTCAAGAGTAGCAGCAGTGAATCTCTGAAGCGTTCTAAAACACAAGTGTTCTTCCCCAAATGACTGTTCAATAACCTCACCTTGTACAGTAACACGAAGTGATCCATGAATGGTATCAGGTGGCTGAGATAATATAGCAAGATGTGTGGGTCCACCTCCTCTTCCAACAGTACCTCCTCTACCATGAAACATGGTTAACTTGATGCCATATTCTTTTGCCACTTTAACCAGCTCCTCCTGTGCTTTGTACAGTTGCCAAGCTGCAGAAAGCCTACCTGCATCTTTACCAGAATCCGAGTACCCAATCATGACTTCTTGCATGCCATTAATTCTATTCTTGTACCATTCAATCGAAAACAATCTTGCTACAGCTGCAGGAGCAGTTTCAAGGTCGGCAAGCTTTTCAAATAGAGGCACGACCCTTAAAGGTTTCTTTACATGACATTCTCGTTGTAAAAGCTCGACAGCAAGAACATCAGAAGGAGCTGTTGCCATAGAAATGATATATGCACCAAAACAATCAGAAGGTAAATCTGCTATGACATGAAGTGTTTCAAGAACATCATGTATTTCTTCTGTTCTGGGGAGATCAGGACCAAAAAGAGGACGCTTTCCACTAAGTTCGGATAATAGCCATTCCTGACGCTGCTCCTCTGACCATTCACGGTAGGACCCGATCTCTAAGTGTTTAGTGATGGCATCCATGACATCAGTGTGTCTATCAGATTCTTGTCTTATGTCTAGTCTTACAAGAGATAGTCCAAAAGTTGACACCTGGCGCAAGAAGTCGAGAAGGCTACCATCAGCTATCGTTCTATCGCCACATGAGCACAGAGAGCGGTAACAGAGCTCCAAGGGTTCAAGGAACTACCAAAATAGTTGAAAAAAATATTCAAGTAAATTCATAGGATCTGTTCCTGTTGGATAAATATTCAGATAGAACTGAAGATGAAGTACCCACAGTTTAGAATCTTTAGATGAAGTGCATACGTACAAATATATTTAAACACATAGCAGAGATATCATAAGATTGGGCAGCAGAAATGAACAAAACAGAAAGATATGTTTTAAAGGTATAAGCGTTGGATTTTTACATGTCCACTGTGCAGTAAATATATTTAAAAAAATTGGTTGTAGTATACAGCTAGGTAAGTACTCATGGTAGCAAAATAATTACTTTTTTAACCATGTTGATGGTTATGGATGAGTTTAATTTGGTAAATGACATCACATATGAAGAAATGATTTTAGTTGTTTATTTTTATTTTTATTTGAAAAGGAAAATGTTCCTTGAAACTGTTATAAACCTGTGAATCCAATAGTGATAAAAACAAACCTGCTCCACATTGGTGAATGTTGCTTCTTCAGGGATGTCAGAAGATCCATTTGACAACAAATGTCTAGCTCTTTCACGAGTGTAGTAAAGCTTATCTCTCACATCAGCAAGGAGAACACGATAAGGTTCATTAGGAGGAATCTGTTTCCAAAATTCTGCATATCAAGAATCAAAGACAATAACTTTACACCTTGAGACATTAAAAGGAAAGCAGTAACAGAAATGCATACATTATCTAATTGAAATTGAAGGTATATCCTTAACTACTATATCAATTCAAGGAAGTACTTTAAACGCAATACAATAAATTGATTTTTCACATGTATCATATTATATCTCATGATTTTCATCCTAATGACTTTGTATGTCTTATTTAAGCATTCTAACGTGATAGTTCAAAAATATTATAAAGACTGGTACACTTAGAAGAGAGATTTATAAATAAATAAATAAAATCAAATGAATCTTATGAGGTTAACTACTCCAAATAAAGTCTTGAATCATAACAAATGAAATATTACTGTATTATATATGTGTATTCTACACATGTATGATTATTTTATAATATGTTACGCATACTACATACATCAATTTATGTAGCAGCCTAGTAGGTAACTTGCTATAACTCTGAAGTACTATCTACAGGTCAAATTTAGAATGTCAAACACAAAATTGTTGTTGCAGTTGTAATTGTGTATGCATTAACATTGATTGCAAATAGGTATCTCTTTGTACCCAGAAATTACACAAAACTCAGCATATGGTATTATAAGCTTTTACTACAACAGCATAAGGTAGTCCTATTGCTAAGCATAAACAAGAATATTGGGTATCTCGTGTGCCTTTAAAAAATGCATAGTGGGAATGCAATAAAGGAAGTAGAGATCCAAGCAACGTATGAATAATATAATTTGCACTCACAGCCTATCTGACAATATGATGTACCTATGTAATGTTTTGTATCTTTCTTCGATGTGAGATGAAGTATATCTGCTTTGGTACGAAGCTCCTCACTACACCGCCACATGGATAGCTTTGAAATGTCAAGAAAATATAAGTCATATGTGAATACACAAATAACATGTTACCACTCAAATCCAAGAAAAGTGATACATCTGTAAATTGTAATTACTGATACCTCAAACATTAAATCTTCAATCTGAGAAAAGTACATGTTTGCGGCCATCATTCTCGCCAATAAGCATACATCTCGTGTAACTTCTGGAGTCACTCTAGGATTTCCTGCAATTCATTCATATTATGCAAATATACATTATATACACATACACGCACATGCATATGCATATGTGTGCGCGCACATATACATATACATATCAAATAAAAAACAGCAATCCTTGTTTATAGAGCAAATTTATACACTGATCAAATTATGTTCATATCAAACGGGGAAATTAAAAGAACCTAATGTTTAAAACAAGATACTATGGACACAAAGTATTTAAACTTGTAACCTTGCCCTCGCAAAAACAACTCTAGGAAGAAGAACAAAAGTGCCTGGAAAAACAATCTTAATCTTCATGTTTCTCAACATGGGTAAACAAATCATCAAGTATTCCGGTAAGTTTTACCCTTCATTTTTTTAATTAAAAAAAAAACGCAAACGATCAAGGGTCGAAGTAAAGTTTTCTCCACTGCTAATTTATGCCTCTTCATCATCAACGAAGGCAGGTAAGTACAGTTGGAGTAAGACATCTCATAAGTATAGAAATCATGTATGAAAACAGAAATAACAACTTGTTTTCTTAAAATAAAATATTACCATCGCGATCACCTCCCATCCAAGAAGAGAACTGAATAAGAGGTGCATTGTAGGGAACACGATCATTGATTCCAATGTTCTTAAGAGCAGTATCGACACGGCGTAAGAATTTGGGAACACCTCTCCATATGGTTTCATGAAAGTAACTCATACCAGCTCTCATTTCATCTTGTGGTGTTGGAGCAGTTCTTCTGATCTCATCTGTTCTGAATGCAGCTTGAATCTGGAACACAAACAGCAAAGAAACCAAACAAGTAAGAAAAAAAATGTACACTTGGATTAGACGAACCGGTGTGACATTACTGTCATAAAGGTGCTCTTGTCCACATCAGAAACTTGGTTGATTTAAAATTCTAATAACATATTCAGCAGAAAAAATATACATATTCACCAACCAAGCAGTCATAACCGTTTCATTCTGCATTATTAGGTAAGCTCACTTTATCTGGTTACAAGGACATGTTCCAAGGGCTGGGCAACACTGCTACAAGGAGAACAATATGTTCCTACTGGTTTGAATTTTAGCACGGTAATTGGAATAATTATTATTTCAGTGGAAGATTAGTCCACAAGGTGACCCGTTCAAGATGTTTGCATACGAAAAGCTTTGTGCACAAAGGTTTCATACTTTTACAAGAAAATTGCATAGTTTTTCAGTGAATTGTTCACTAGCCATATTGTAAGGAATAGTTATCAGCGATCTATGATTCTATTCAACAACAACAGCTCGTATGTTTGTTTATGTTTACAAAAGTGATACAATTAGACAGTACATCATGCCTGGTTATCATTAATTTAGCTCCAAATGAAATCCTCAAATTTCATAACAATAGTTTTAATCAGAATTTATTTCACCTAACTAGGCCCAAATTTAAAATAAGATCAACAAGACATGAACCTGCTAACATAACGCTAGCCTTGTATTTGCAACGACGGAATCAAAAATAGACTGAATTTTCAGACTTTCAGTAGAAAAACTAGTGTTAACTAGTGGAGTTTAATAATTTAATCTGAACTGATCTATTAAAGAATTAAATTTTACTCAATATATGTTGACAACTTAAATCAGAGAATGATCATAACTCATGCTTTGCTCATAAGTTCAATATGATTTGACAAAGAATATCCTGAACTTGATGGTGAATTTCCGATCACATTCAGTATATTAATTAAAGCATGCCAGTTTCTCTGTTATTTTTATCTAATCTTTTTATAGATAATAATCTTTTATAAATAATAATGCTCCTTTTATAAATAATAGTATTTCCTAATACCAGTAGTGTACATATAACCTTCCTAGTACCGATGACATGCAAAATCCAATTGTGATTATTGTGTACAGTGTGAATTTGAGTATGCAGTGTTGAAATTGTAATGAACAAAAATGAAATTACAGTAAAAAAGCAATAAATTTACTCCTTCAGCTAGAAAGCAAGAACAAGGATTTATTTTCAATTTGGCCTCGTTTTAAAAGTAATTATCGCAAATAGCCCAGTTTTAAAACTAATATCAAATATAGCCCTGTTTTGAACACTTCAGCGGTAATTAGTCAAAATGCATTGGCGACTTTTCAAAAGTCGCCAGTGTAATACATTTTTCTGGCGACTTTTGAAAAGTCGCCAGTGTTTTTTTTTTAAAAAAAAAAATTACACTGGCTCCTTTTCAAAAGTCGCCAATGTATTTTTTGAAAAAAAAAATTTACACTGGCGACTTTTGAAAAGTCGCCAGTGCATTTTGGCCAGCTCAGCGCTGAGCTGGCCAAAATAGGGCTATATTTGATATTAGTTTTAAAACTGGGCTATTTGCGATAATTACTTTTAAAATGAGGCCAAATCGAAAATAAATCCCAAGAACAATAATGAAGATGGGAATATACAAGTAAAAACTTGTAGCTCGCACACTATAAAACAGATATAAAAGCTACTTCATGCAACCATCAGGAACTTAAATGTTGCTGCACCTAAAAATAAATAAAAATAAAAAGTAAGTCCAAGAGGGTAAGTTAGCTAGGATTTTCCTATAGGCTATATGGCGCCATGACTATTCCTACCTTATGGATATCAAAGAAAAACAATTTTTATAAGATATGGGTGTATTTATGCTTATGTGTCATGTCCTGCTTATTAACTCATAAGCAATACTTCCATTGAATGAACTACTACTACTTTTTTCCTTGTAGCTTGCTACCTAATTTGCCGAACAAAGAGAATTTCTATGTGAGCTTACAAACTCATTTTGACGAAAGAAAATTGCAGCCAAAACATTCTATAAACAAGTTCTGCAGCTGTTTTTGGACCCATACCAATGAAAGTGTCATTGCAGCAGCTGTAATGAAAAACACATTGATTTACACATTACATCATATACGGATGCAACACACTGTCATTACCTCTCTCTGGAGAGCCTCATCAAGTTCCTGCTTATCATCAGGTGTAATATCTTTGGCATACAATTGCGCTAGACAATTCCTAATCCTGAACAACATAAGAAGGTTCCACATATGAGTACACCCGCACTGACAAATTTTCAGATAATTGGTATACAAATAAAATCCACGTTTCCAATGTCAATAACAATAATTGTCCTGGACATATGAGTGAATAATATATTCAAATTCTGACCTTCCATGCTTTTGAAGAAGCGATCTCCTAACAGACTGAGTTGGATGTGCAGTAAGAACTAAATCAACTGTTTGATTCTTAAGAGCATCAAAAACTTCTTCTGGAGTTTTTTTAAGCTGAACAACAAGTTTTCTTAAAGTTTCTTCTATATCCGACTCGGTAGTAGCAGACCCCTCATCAACAAAATCTCCCTTCTTCTTCAGCTTAATTCTCCTTCGGTATGCAATTTGTACCTCCTCAGCTAAATTGGCCAAGTTAAGCATATGCGAAAATGAGCTGGCAACCACTATAGAATCACCAGGATCCAAACTTGTAAGCATATTCCCAAGTTCATCTAACTTCTTTGGATCATGCTTTCCCTCGTACTCAGCAGATAATTCATAACATTCTTGAACCTATATTGTAATAACATGAATTAATTTATGACAAGACAAAAACCAAAATGAGCACAGAAAAACAGTTTGACTTTTTGGATACTCGGTATACAATATTTGATTCCATCATGGTCTACATTGAACTTTCGACTAAGATCTTGTAATATAAATGGTTTGACCCCATAATTGAACAAATAGTGAACAATGGCCATGTCTCAGCTGCACTGGTGCTTGGAAGGACACAGATACCAAGTGCCAGATATGTGAATCATTAAAATATGCATCAGGTGTGCTTGGATATGTGTTCGCTACATACTGAGTTTTGAGTTTTTTGAGTATGCATCGTTCACTTTTCACACATTATATA
Organism: Allium cepa; assembly: GCA_030765085.1. Taxonomy (NCBI): domain Eukaryota; kingdom Viridiplantae; phylum Streptophyta; class Magnoliopsida; order Asparagales; family Amaryllidaceae; genus Allium; species Allium cepa. The sequence goes on along the minus strand of CM060940.1, from coordinate 626,200,576 downwards.
GGCTATTGGTACTAAAGCATTTTGGTACATCTTGAAAAAATTACCTTGCAGAAATTGTAACAAATCTAAAAAGAGTTTCTTTTATAAAAAAAACAGTCTTGATTATTTGCATAGGGAAACACATATATCAGTGAATAGATGGATCATATTCCTTAACATTATAAATATTTATGGTAAAATAAATTGAATTATGAAGTTCTGTGTAAAAATAGTAAATTATCATAAATTGTAATGTATTCATTGACAAATTTGTATCCTAACTTTTGAAGGACGGGAGTATTATCATATCAATTTTACTGTATTGACGTAAATGTACCTGTACTTGTGCTACATAGCATCCATGTATTTTACCCTATTGAAAGTTCATTAAAGAGTGTTATAGCTTTAGCGAACTCAAGTATGCAAACAAATACACACGAGTTAAACTGAAGTCTATCAATTTAGACGGTTGGCTTCCAAGTCTTTTAATCCTTTATAACTTATCAGAAGTTCAGTTAGAAAATTGGACACAGTAAAATGTGGTTTACCAGTTTGCACCTGACAACACTACAGTTTACAAATTTCCAATACATGTGCTAAATAAATTAGTTTGAATTAACGTTTCATTCATAAATATATATCTCATACGAGCATAAACTTAAAAGGTCACCGCTAAAACACTTACTGACAGTATGGTGTCAGGAAGTGCTATGCGCTGAAGCTGAAGTTTAAAGGAACAATAATACACTATTCGCCATTCGTCTGGAGGCCAAACTAAAAAATAGAGTTAGGCAGAGCAAGCGCCTTTAACAGTGTATATTAATAGACAATTTCGCGCATTATGGAATTGACAAAAGCAATATTATATTTCCATTGTTATTACACAAACCATTAACAATTCAAAGAGTAAACAACGTAGTACAAAACACACTCATAATATAGGATTAAGAAAATCAGTACCGTTTCTCTAATATCTTCACCATGCAAATCCTGAAGAATGTCAAGAAACCGATCCAAAAGAAGCGCGTCGTATTCTACTAATTTATCATCTTCCGACACTTTTCCAGGGGCCAACAATCTTAATTGTGCATCAATCGATGCAAGTTTTTCTAATTTGGTGCTCATCGTCTCTCCACTCTTGTTGAAGCAAAGCCACTCCAACTATAAATAGTGCAACTTTCACGCACAAAACTGCAAAAGAAAAAACAAAAATAAATAAATGAAAGAGATCAGAGACACGAGAATCCCGACCTTTTGCGAGCTGAAAGGTTGTAAATCGACGATCACAAAATCCAAACCCTAAAATTTATGTTCTGAAAAGTAAAATGAGGTGATTCCGTGAAAGGAAAAGAGAAGAAAACACTGGATGACTCACGAGTGGCGGTAGTCCACTATTGCAACCGTATTTATGAGTCAAAAATAAACTATAATAATAACAGTAGATTGTAACCGCAAAACCGCACGTTTGGAAACAAACTTTTCTATTTTATTATTAAGGTCGTGTCCTGTGTTTACTCTGTGTTTAGCTCATTTTAGCTGGTTCAAATAAAAGAAAATAAACTCATGTTTTCTTCGTATCATATTACCAAATAGTACGGTTACGTGTTATCCATCGAAGATATGAAACCAATTGGCAATAGAATTTCGATCAAAGAATAATATGATAATGACAACATAACATCAACATTAAGTTGGATGGCATAGTATGAAAAAGCAAAAATTTCACTAATTCATTTGAGCAATGCTATTTAATTATAATGGATAAAATGAAGTAGACGGGACTATCATGATGACTAGTTAGAACAATAATAATCTCGGACCGTTTACCTGTGTATGGGACTTGAATTGGTATTAGACACACTCTAAGTCAGATGTCTGAAATGAATAATTAGGATGTTTGTTTGTTTGCATTGATTTGAATATTTGATACTTTGAAAATCCATTTGAACATGATGACGGGTATTGATCATGGTAGTCTCATTTAGAGAGACGAGGCGGTGAACGCAAGGTGCAAGTTCTCTTGCCGAAGATCGAGTGAATGAACTTATACGAAAAATAAGTCTCCTCATCGAGAGTGAGCGGATAAACTTGCTTGGTCGTTAAGTCCCCTCGTCGAAGAGCGAGCGGATTGGGCTCAGCAAGAATACGAAGAGATCAAATTCTAGATTGGACGATAAATGATCCAAGAGATCGAAACTCTAGATTGGATGATTAACGATTCAGAGAGATCGACACCCAAGATCTGATGATAAACGATCCGGAAAGATCGAACTCTAGATTGAAAAATGAATCGTCCGACGAGACCAGCCTCGGAGCGGATGTAGATTTGATTAAAGGAGCTAAACGCCTTACAGTCAAAAAAAGGAAATAAACGTGGAGCGATTCACTAGGATTGAGATTAATGGATAGCCGGAGAGCTCAACGATCGAAGAATGACTCTGTTGGAAACTTGTTCTTAAGCAAAGTACACTTACATTCGAAAGGCATACTTTGAGGCACAAGTATTAATCCTTTTTAGCTAAGCAGTTTTTAACCAGAATCTGAAGGTCAAGACAAAGACAAAACGACTTGAAAACTAGGAAGCACACTTAGAAGAAGTAGAGAAATAATTAGGAGAAATTTCAATGGAAATTAGACTAAGGAAATTACTTGGTGAAGAGTGATTTTAAATCGGTGAAGAGTGATTTTAACCCGGTGAAGAAGATTTGGTAGGTGAAGAGTGGTTTTATCTCTCCTTTCTGCCTCCCAAACTCCATATACCTCATATGTTACTTCAATCGTTCGTGGACAAGTGGTTTTCCCAAAGTTTGGACGAGCGATTCCAAAGGTTGATGAGAAGAAAGAGAAGGAAGTAGGATAATTCAAGTGATATCAGAAGATCGTTAGAATCAACTCAAAGTTGATGAAAAAGAGCTTGAAACACATCGAAGAGAAGTTAAAAGAGAAGAACAAGTGAACGAGTGCACTTTGCATCTAGAAAAATAGATCGGTACCAAGTCATTTAGATCAGTACCAAGTCATTTTATTGGTTCGCAGGCCTCCATGCTCACTTGTACAACACTGGGCTATCTTCTGGACTTCCATGCCAATAGGCTCCTAACCCTATACATCTGTTTCCCTATAAATACAAAACTTTGCTGCAATAAAATTTTGGTGCAGGCTACACCTGACCCTATTCTTTCTCGATCTTCACTCTTATTCAACATTTTGGTGCTTTCATCGAGAAAAACTAGATGCTACAACCTAAAGCTTGGATCTGAAACTCGAAAAAGATGAAGAAACCTAATATTAGATCTAAAACTGGAGGAAGTCAATCAGAGCATCGGGAAAGTCAGGAGGTGACCTCAAATTCCATTCAATCTATCTATATGACCAAAGAAGAGATGGACAAAATGATGAAGGAGATGCAAGATGGATTAATAACTCGACAATAGGAATTGCTGGAGGGATTTTTCCAAATGATGGAACAACAAGGAATAGCTAGGACTATTGGAATTCAAAACCAAGGACCAGAAACTAATGTAGGAACATCTGGAGTTGAAGCGGAGCAAACTGGAACGATGCCCTTGGTACCGACCCAAAGGCATCGAGAGAATTATACTCAATGGCATTGTTGGTGGGAGCTTGGGACATGTTGGAATGCTAGGAGAAAATGATACTAGATCTAGAAATGCAAACCAAAATGTGAATGAGCAACGACCGGAGAAGTATGTGCCAGAGCTTCCCCATAGGAATGGAGGACGGAATGAAACTAGAGGATCAAGTCATAACATAAGTGTATAGTTAAAGGAGTATGTGCTAGAATATGTGCTTGAATTCCCCCATAGGAGTAGGGAGAAGAATGTAGCTAGTGGTCTAAGACTTCCGTTAAATAACAACAACCGGATGATTGAGATAATCAGAATAATAATTAGAGGTGGACCCTCGACTAGAGTTTGGAAAACATGAACAGGAATCCATTCACCTATAACATCTAGAATGCGAGGAATCCTCCCAAATCCAAGCTTCCGATTTTGAAAATGTACGATGGGCGGATGGTTCCAATGGTTCACTTAATGAGATACAGCCAACATATGGAGGTGGTGGGTGCTTCCGAGGAGGTAATGGGGCAGTGCTTCTCGTTATATTTGACTGATTTAGTAGTGATATGGTTTAGACAGTTGGAGAACGGACCTATAAGCATATGGAGCGACTTTATGAATAAGTTCATAAGGAAATTCAAAGTTTATATCTCACGACCAAAGAATGTGATGGCGCTATCGAGCGTAAAGCAAAGGGCCGGAGAGGCCAGGAGGTGCTACTTAACTAAGTTTAACATGGCAGTTGTTGCAGTCAATAAGCCGGATCCATTCGTGATTCTGATGGCGGCGGTTTTAGGAGTTGCAAGAAAGGATGACTTTAAGATTGCTCTAGAAATGGGTCTACCAATGCATCTTAGGGAATTCTATCATGAAGCTAAAAGATATTTACGTCAAGAATGCTGAAGCCGAGGATGCTAAAATTAATGCTATGGATGACGGAGGACTCTTTGGAGCAGGATATGGCAAGGGTAAAGAAAATGAAGAGCTGATGATAATGTTGGAGAACCAAAACGGCCGAGGAGGGAATCGAAGTTCACTTCCTACATTGACCTAACAAAGACCCCATAGAGGATATACCTAGATACTAGGGGCAAATCCCATACCGAAAGCATGCTAAAAGAGAACCCGCTGATCGGGAAAGAAGATCCAAAATTTTTTGCATCTTCCATGAGCTAGATAGACACGAAATGAACGAGTACCGACACCTTCATGACCCGATAGAAGAAATGGTTTGGAGTAACCAGCTACAGTAGTGCGTAAGAAACCGAACTACGATAGTGCAGCTGAATCGACCATCTTCTACAGCGAATGCATCGAGGCACAACCAGGGATCTGGGTCGAGGATGGTAATCCCATGATTGAGATGGATGGGAGCCAGTTCACTTCCACGCTTTGGTTTTGCTTCGAATAATTAAGATAATAATAACGTCAGACCGCTTGCACATGTGCGAGGCCTCGATTGGTCTCTAGGGATGATTTGGGTCGGATGTTTGAGATGATTGGTTAGGACAATAATAATTTTGGACTGCTTACCCATGTATGGGACCTAGATTGGTCTCTAGGCACACTCTGAGTCGGATGTTTGGGATGAATAATTAGGATATTTGCTCGTTTCCTTTGATTTGAATTTTTGATATTTTGAAAATCCACTTGAACGTGATAACTGATATTGATCGTGTAGTTCCGTCCAGAAAGATGAGGCAGTGACCGCAAGGTGCAAGTTCCCTTACTGGAGAGAAGGTGGATGGACTTGTATAAAAAGTAAGTTCCCTCACCGGCGAGTGGGCATGTAGACTTGCTTGGTCATTGGGTCCCCTCGTTGGAGAGCGAGCAGATTGGGTTCAGCAAGAATTTAGAGAGATCAAATTCTTGATTGGATGACAAATGATCCAGAGAGATTAAAACCCTAGATTGGATGATAAATGATCTGAAGAGATTGATACCCTAGATTAGATGATAAATGATCCAGAAAGATCAAACCCTAGATTGGAAGATGAACGGTCCGGCGAGACCAAGCCCCGGAGTAGATGTAGATTTGATAAAAGGAGTTAAACACCTCACAATTAAAAAAGGAAATAAATCATGAGCGATTCACCCAGAATGAGATCAATGGATAGTCTGAGAGCTCAACAATCGAAGGACGGCTTTGCTAGAAACTTGGTCTTAAGCAAAGCACACCTTACATTCGAAAGGCATACTTTGGAGGACAAGTGCTAATCCACTTTTTAGCTAAGCTGATTTCAACTAAAATTTGAAGGTCAAAGAAAAGACAAAACTACTTAAAAACTTGGAAGTACACTTAGAAGAAGTAGAGAAACAATTGGAAGAAATTTCTATGGAAGTTAAACTATGGAGATAACTCGATGAGGAGTGATTTTAACTCGGTGAAGAGTGGTTTTGGTTAGCAAAGAGTAGTTTCTTCTCTTCTTTCTGCCTTCCCAACTCAGTACACCTCATATGCTACTCCAACCACTCGTGGATAAGTGGTTTTCCCAACTTTTGGGCAAGCGATTCCTATGATTAATGAGAAAAAAGCAAAGGAAGGGGGATAATTCAAGTGCTAATGGAAGATCATTAGAATCAACTCAAAGTTGACGGAAAATAGCTTGGAACACATCAAACAAAAGATAAAAGAGCAAAACAAGTGAAAGAGTGTACTTTGCACCAAGAAAAATAGATCGATATCGAGTCATTTAGATCGGTACTGAGTCATTTTCTCGATATATGGGCCTATGTGCTCACTTGTGCAACACCGGGCTATCTTTTGGACTTCAATGCAATCGAACTTCTGACCTTGTACCACTATTTCCCTATAAATACAAACTCTACTACAACTAAAGGGTTTTTTTTTCCCTTTCTTCCAGAGCCGGGACTCTGCTTCTTCTTTACTCCTACCTCAAAGATACTATAGAAACTCTATTGTAAATCTGAGATCCACTAGATAGTGGTCAAATCTAATAAAATTAGTCAGAATCCAAAGAGATAATAACTAATAACAAAGATTAAAGTGAACGTAATCTAGGGATTAACCGAACCACTACAAAAATTATGTTTTCTTCACTGCTATTTCATTTATTTTACTATATTTGGTGCCCTCATTTGATAGTGGGGTATTTATGCTATTTTTGGTGCAAACAATTTCCTAATGGAGGATTGAAATTTCCATACAAAAAGAATAATAAAGGTAGAATATATATATTTTTTGAATTTATTATATCTATCTTTCCTATTACAATATTTGTAAGAGCAGTTGCTTGAGGATGAAGTAGTCCAAGAGTCTTAAAAAATTGATAAGCTCTGACTCGACACCATCTGGAACTGGTTCGAAATTTTCGTTGCCTTTAGTTGACTTCTTAAAATAGGACCGTCAAATGGTTGTGTAGGCGCTGCTAAACAAGTTCAGTGAACTTGACCTAAAATTACCTAGCCTTTTATGCCTTAACTCTACACATTTTCCTGTTTTCAAACTCTAAAGGCAATTGACTCCCTTTATTTCTAATTGATTGAAGTATTTCAGCACTTTCTATTCTGCCTTACTACAACTTCCAAGATTATATGATTCATGTCTTCTTACAACTCTAAACGATACACCATTTCCACACATTACACTCCTGAGGCTATCCTCTTAGATTCGACATGTATTATATCGTCAAATTTAACGTTCCACATTGATGCGATATGCAAGTTATCCATCTCTCTACCAAACTCAGCTCGGTAATAAGGGAAACCTATTGAATCTGAGCGTTAAGGTGCCCATTAGTTTTGGACCAAGCTAATCAAGTTTGAGCATTGCTTAGAATTCCCTCTTAAAACCGACTTTATCATCTTGTCCAGTAGATTGTCCTTCATATTCAGCTTTGTTAACTTTATCTTCTCTTTCTCTTCTTCAGTATAAGAACGAACTCATGCACATCTATATGCTTAGTGCTTGCACTTACACTACACCAGAAAAGACTTTTGGTAGCGTTGAAAAAACGCTACCATAACTTATAGTAGCGTTTTAGAGAACGCTGTTATACGACATGCAACTAAAAGTCTAAAACTTTTTGTTGCGTTGTAGTAAACGCTACCAAAAGTCACTTTTAAATGCAACTATAGGTATTTTCTGTAGGATTTAAAAAACGATACCAAAAGTCACTTTTAAATGCAGCTATAGGTTTTTTCTGTAGGGTTAAAAAAACGCTACCATAAGTCTTCTTTTTTGGTTGCATTTTTTGTTTATATGCTTTTTTTGATTTTCAGTAGCGTTTTTAAAATGCAACTGTATAATTTTTATATTAGTTTACATTTGATTTGTAGCATTTCTGAAACGCTACTAAATGGTTGTTTGGTAGCATATTTTAAATGCTACTATTTACGGTTGATGGTTTATACCATCTCCAGCAATCGCTTATATACTATTCATATTAAAACGAACGATCAATCGCATAATTTTCATATATTCAAACAAACAATTAAATCACATAATTAGCGTATACAAACAATCAATCATATGATCATCATATTCAAATAATTGCAAAAACATGCTAATCTCACAATCAAATATAATATCCATAATCAATTCGATAATAGTTTTTCAACAAAATAAGTCACATACTACAAGCATTCACAGACAAGTTTCCACAAATGGTACTAACAAAATACGACAACATATATAACAATTAAATTCATGTTCGTTGCTTGATTACCAATAGTTCTTTGTTGTCGACAGTCTTCGCTTAGAGAGCATGGACATAAAAAGTTTCCTGAGACATAAAGGCACCATTTCTAGTATATCAAAATGAAATTTTAGAAAGGTAATAATACCTCAAGCACTTTTTCCATCACATCCATTTTTAGGATATCAGGCTTAAACCCCATGCCATTACCGGTAATGTGATGAGGACCTAGCAGAATCAATGTTAGTCGATGAACAAGAGTTATAAAATCTTTAGTTCCAGTGTAAAAAAGAAGAATGGCTTTAAAAATTTCAACTATGCATCAAGAGTTATAAAACCAATTCACAGCTATCATCTTTACATGCTTCTGCATACAAGCCCAAACACTGCTGCCTCCCTCATACCAAACTCATTCAACAATCTCTGTCACCGCTTCTTCATTCCATAAGCAAACTTCACCATTCATGCCCACGAACGCATAACAGCCATTGCCAAAAACTCTCCCTGTCAAACTGTCACACATCAAAACATAGCAGTCCACAACCGCTTCTATACTTCATACTTCGACATCACAAAAAAAAGTTACCTTCCACCAGTAAACTGCAACCAGAGAAATTCCTACTACCCCCTACATTCTCCTCTCCCTCAAACATCATCCATCTCTCTTACAAACTTCACTGCTTCGGCTTCCTCCACTGCCACAACCCTTCATCACCATCTGCCTTGACTTCACCACTTCCTGCTGCAAACAATTCTTTCACAATACATCATTTCCTACAACACTTCATACCCCTACTGAATCTCCACCATCACTCCAGTCAGTACCCTACTACTGCAACCATCTCAAATCACCAATCCACACAATACTACATAATCAAACAATTTGCTATTGACAGTTTTCAATCCTACTCCGCCTGTTTTCAATCCTGCCGACAATGTTTTTAATCATCTATCCTACAACTATTAACCATCCACCTTCATTAACATTCTTCACTGCGTATAACAACCACTAGAAACTGTCACATCCATCAAACTGCTGAAAACATATACTCGAAGTGCGTTCCCCTTCATTACCATCTCCAGCCACTACATCTCAATCAGCAACCTGACTTCGAACACCACCCTTCAGCAACCACTCGTGAAAAACACAGCTATCAAACCGCCTACGACTTCTGCTGCTACAACCAAATTTCCACAAAACGACGAACACTTCACCAACCTCGACTTCGACGCTCCAATTAGCATCACTCCATTCCAATTAGCTACAGTTAAATTTTTTCAAACATTAAAGTAATTCTAATCACCATGTAATTGAGAACCACAATGGTATATTATAAAATTATGCACATTAGATGACCTATTTCTTTATACTCAAAATAAAACAAGTATTTTCATTAGGTAGTGTTGCATTGTTGATTATTGTGCATGCTCCTCTCTCTTTCTACAACATTAAATAGATCTTAACTGCTAAAGTAAATCAAAAAGAGATTCCAGTTAAAACATTCAGAAACCCGAATTCAATTGAATCAAAATTCCATTATGCAGATCTAAAACAAATGTTCAAACACGTTTTTAACCAAACAATAGTCGATGTAAAAACATTTTAGTTCAAATACTAGCGAGTCTATAAATTCAAACTCAGTGATACTTAGAATCGAGTAATGTAAAAGCTTACGGTTAGACTGATAACAAAAGGGATACCCTGGCAATAGTTATATCTCATGGTACATAAAAAATGAAAATGTTAAAGTGTGTATAACATTGATTTATTAACAGTAATACTATATCTCATGGTACGTAAATTATTTCCAAAGGCATAATTAATCTCTTGGTACATAATTTATTTATGTAATAATAATGCAGTCAAAGAAGCAACCGTTATTGATAATATTATTAATATAATTTCAACCAACAGTATATTAGTATTAATCATTTATTGACCACCATTTATTTCCATACATTCCTACCTAACCAAATCATATATTGATATATAACAGAATCTTTAGAATTGCCTTTCTTTAAAGTATTAACAAGCAGGCATTGACTACCATTCAATGATGATTAAAAATAGAGATAATATTATGTACTTGATGGGCTGGCATGCATCTTCAAAGAAAGTTAACTCATCGTCGGTAATTATAAGAACTTGATTGATCATTATGTAATAAAATAAATGTTTTATTAACCCAACTTTACTGCCATGAAAATTGCAGTATATGGCTTTTTATCCACAGAGAGTGATAATTGTCTTCAGAAACGCATATGTAACTTCTACTATAAGCACATCAATAAACATATTATTCATATAAAGCTTAAGATGTTATAGCATGAATACCTGTTGTTGAAGAGATACGGTCAGCTCAGGGCAAACAGCAAGGATGGCCTCTGAATCTGGAACTTGGGAATTGTAAAGTTTCTCTGCCAGACGAACAACACCAGACATGACACGGATGTTGAACCAGAAGGAATATTCATGCGTGCATTTAGCCACATCAAATCAAAGACAAGCCTTTGAAAGTTCCCGTGTTGAACTGAAAATAAAAAGGTCGCAAAAAGATCAGCAAAAAGACCTAAATTATTATCCCCACATAAGCTGAATGCCTTTAAAGTCATCTGCCTATTTTCCACAAGAAGCCTGGATGAATTATCACCAAAAGATGCAATTGCTGCGGTACCTGTAACAAAATAGAAAACAATTTGTGAATATGAAACATTGCAGTAGCGTTATAATTAGTAATAACTAATCATGTTCAAAACATTGCATAGGTTCTTTCGAACCTGGTCTACTTTGCATAAAATGTGTTCATTCTGAAAATCATAGACAGTGATGCCATTGACGGTCTTATTATATACAGTATGCATGTCATTTAGTTATTAACAAAACAAGAACTGTTTATTTATATGGAGTCCACCTCATAAGACTATAACACGTTCTTATAAATTTATGCTATTATCAATGTACAGCTAATGGCAAATACAGTAAAAGCATGAAGACAATAATTGCAGATTGAAGCTGCATATACAAACACAGAGATATATGTGTGCCTATGCACAGGCGTGTATTAAGGAATAAGCCGAGGGTCCAAATTTAATTTTGTCAAAATGAGCGTAATACAGAGAATAATTTGAGACCCCTTAATTTCCAGATTTATAATCATTTTTCTATCCGCATTTTTCCCTACTTAATTTTTCAGGCCCTGTACCAGTACTTGTGTTTTATATCGCAATATTTCTACCAGATTAGCTATTTATTTTGAACATATGATCGATAAAAACACGTTTCCATTGGATTTTTTTCCTTATAATAAACTAGTGTAAATCGCGCGTAGTGCATCTAAGAGTTAGAAATGTTATACTTTTTATTTAATAAGAAATTTATGGACGGGTGTGTGCTATAAGTGCAAAAGTTTCGATTTCCACAACACTTTTATTTCAAGCAAATTGATAGTGAATTCCGTTGATGGGTGATTGAAAAGTGGATGGTGGTGGAGGTTGCAAACCGATTGTGAGAATACGTTGATGAATCTAGCGTATTTTCGAAATTTCAAAAAGACACTATGAAAATCTATCCGTTAAATTTTCTATATTAATAGCAGAGATGAATAAAAATTTAGAGAAATTAAACTCAAATATGTCAAATGAAACACTACTCACTGCCAGTTTCATACCCATTTACACAATCTTAGCTTTGCACAAGTTTTTAGTAGCAGTATCAGGAGCAAAAATTAAATATTATATCATTAATAAGAAAGCCTTGAAGTCCAACATAATTCTGCCTAGGGAGTTTGAGATGATCTGGAAACCTGAGCTACTACACGTAGCAACATAATTGTGCATTATATATGTATATTGACTATTGATGTCTTTAGATGTTGTGTTCATTCACCATGGTTCAACAGATCATATCTTGAAAGTTTTTTAATAATAATTTGCCTTAGGCTCGCTTAATACAAAAGGAATATTCTTTACATGCTGGTCAATTCATCGAGATGATAATATTTTTGTGGAATTCTTCCTAAATTTTTTATCAAGTATCTACGGAATGGTTCATCTTCTTTTGCATGGGACTACGAATTGCTCATGCTAGTGACCAATAGCTATACTTGAGAAATATCATTTGCACATCTAAAACATAAAGCTGCAACTATTCTTTGGCATGAATGACTAGGTTATAAGCTTCTAATAAATAATTTTCTCATTTAAATTACATCATACATTGAGTTCTGATATGGATATATCTTAGCAGAATACATTAAAATGAGTGGGATGAAATGCAAGAGCAAGCAAATTTGAATATAACAAGTTATTGTTACTTGCAGTATGGGATGCCACCTGTTAATGGAAGTGAAGGAAAGGCTTCAAATTCCAGCCGGTAACATCAGTCTTTATGTTCGATGGAAAAGCCTTGAACCTTTTTGACATAAATCTTATTAACTTTCCTGAAATCATGTAGGTCATCACTAGCTTTTAGTACCTCACCAAATACAAAAACATGTAAACTTTGATAGCATGGGTATAAAATCTCAATATAGCAGGTGCATTCTTTAAAGAAGCTGCTTCTTTTTTGTTGGTAATAGTAGTAGTAATAGACAAAAACATAAGTGGGAGCGAAGGGCAAATATTGAAAAGCTTCAGGAGATGTAAATTAGAAACTTTGGGCGGTGGCAAAGAAGAGAAAAATCAATAACCTAACAGTACCACGAGCCGTGAGTTTACGGTGGTGGCAATCGATTGATAACTGGGATTAACTTGTTTTTAACCGCAGATAAGATTTACTTGTAAGGAAAAACATAAGCAAGAAATTTATATTTGTTACATTTAGTTTTGTACCTATATTCTTTGTTCAATGCAATTATGTATACATGTATAAATTTTTAACATTTGTGATCTTATTAAACATCATTCTGTACCAATGTTATGTATTTGTATAGATGGCATTAAATTGTTAATGGACATATGCTAACATTTATAGTGCAGTGTAGATGCAGTTTTATTCATAATGATAACAGTCTTTTGAATAATAAACCAAATATTGTGATTTATAAAATGCAATACTTAGTATTTACTTTACACCACCCATACTTAAAACTCATTTTATGGTGTTCACATAAAATAACGTATCCAATTATCAAACCAGGAAAGCTGACCAACTCACAGTCAATATACATCTTTGTTCTCGTGTTTATTATGAATATTTTTTACTTTCAATTATTTTATTATTATGAAATGAATCTGAGGTCTGTAAACTTGTAAAGATGCTTCAAGGTAAACTATTTATCATTATAAACCAATGTTATGTATTTGTATAGATGGCATTAAATTGTTAATGGACATATGCTAACATTTATAGTGCAGTGTAGATGCAATTTTATTCATAATGATAACAGTCTTTTGAATAATAAACCAAATATTGTGATTTATAAAATGCAATACTTAGTATTTACTTTACACCGCCCATACTTAAAACTCATTTTATGGTGTTCACATAAAATAACGTATCCAATTATCAAACCAGGAAAGCTGACCAACTCACAGTCAATATACATCTTTGTTCTCGTGTTTATTATGAATATTTTTTACTTTCAATTATTTTATTATTATGAAATGAATCTGAGGTCTGTAAACTTGTAAAGATGCTTCAAGGTAAATAAACAATAAATTGAAGTTCTGAATACATGATAACATGAAGCTTTGATTAAATCTTGAAGATTAATAAAATTTTAGTTTAGATCAAACAATAATGGCAAGAAATTATTTGAAAAGATAATGAAAGTTCGTTAATATACAAAACACTTCAGATCAAGTATATCAGGCACTGAATTATTAACAATTTTTTCACAAAAAAAGGCCTTCATATTCATTAGTAATTAAGGAAATTAATACCATCTCTGTGTTTTACAGTCACACCTTACATAAAGTTCCACAGAATGATATATTTCTATCTTAGCAGACTACAACTTACATAAAGTTTCACATATATATGTCTGCCTTACATAAAAGACCTTTATATTCATTTAGTTGTGTCAATCATGCACAAATATTTTGTTAAATAGTATATGTCTGTCATAGCAGAATATTATTTGAATAAAATTTGTCATTAATCTGGTTAATTTTTGGTTGAGTGGTCCTTTAGTTCATATCAAATCAATGTAAAAAGCAAGTGAATATTTATCTTGTAATTTTCTAATATTTAACTAGTATAACCATATGTTCATTGTTATAGTGATAAATGTGCACTTACTTTTTTTAAGACGTTAAATGAAACAATGAACCAAGGCCCAAAAAAAGAAGAGACCGAGTACAAAGCATTATTACTCGTATTTACACAACGACATCTAAACATATCAAAACCTAGCCGTTTAGTTACTTCATTCTATCTTTCTCTCTGCAACAAAAAACTCAACCCTAGAAAAATAGGGCTTTGCTTCAGTGAAAATTTACTCCATCTCTCAAGCTAATGAGAAATCCCAGCTCAAGGAGATATCTTCATATTTGCTATTTTCTTGTCTAAACGCTGCTGAAAATGAAAGTTTGGACACAACACATGCAGTGTTTCCACTATATGCAAGACAGCTTTTCAAATTAGTGGCATGTTCTTTTCAAGTCCAGCAATGAAGTTGCACGAATCTGAATGTTTTGCAGCTCGACTAAAAGTATTTTAAGTTGCTATTTAATTTGTAAGTATTTAGATATTTTCATTTATTACAGAACTTCAATTATGTTCCCTTGGTAACTATTAAAATACGTTTGAATTAATAATTAGATGACTGATTGTTCGATTTCTGTAAAAAATACAGTTTAAAGACATGAACAAAGGCATCGACAGTATAACCCAAAGGCAATATACTAGTAGAAGAACTCAACAAAGAATACAAAGAATACATTAACAAAACTTAGGGACTGCTAATTCACTGCTAATACAACGATCGAAGGAAAAATCACTAACTCTTGAGAAAAACGGCAAAATTCGTGATTGATTTTAAAAGAAATTTCCTCATTCTATCATCAACTCGAATAATAACAGCAAACATGTAGTTATTAGGGTTCTTGCAGTAACAGCAAACATACTACAGAAATTAAAATACCTTAGCTAAATTAGGGTTATGCGATTACCTCGATCTGTCTATTCAGGGCTTGTGAACAAATCTGAAGGAAGCAAACGGATGGAGGGGGTAGATGGATGGAGGTAAATAGCACAAGACGGAGTAGCGTGAATGCATAAGAGAGGAATTTCTCCGAAAGAGGGTAGAAACCTAATAACGTAGGAAAGGAGATGGGAAAAACGTGACGACTTATTACTATTGGGCGGGGAAGGGGCCAAATTTTGGAAGCCCGGGATAAAGGAAAAATAAATAAAAAGAAATGGTCAAAATAACATTAGTTGCATTCGTATTACAAACGCTACCAATATATGCAACCAAAGGTAGATTTTCTTGTAGTGTTATGCACTATGAATGGAAGTAGATCTCCATGAAGAGAGGATTTTGGCCCATAGCTCATTTGTACTTTTTTCGTAAATTTGATAGAACTTTGAAATTATTTGAATGGAAAAATTGAGGATCTCTATTGTAACTGTTATATAAAAAAATTTGTTAATTAAGATATTATAAAGTGGGCATAAGAGATTAGCATTAACCCATTATAAAATTCGTGTGCTCGTACACTTTAGTAATTTTCTTTATTAATTGTTTTTAAATAATTGCTCGGTTAGTCTATCCTTTGGGTCAATCACTTTATATTTTTAGGCACTGTCCCATATCCATAACTCAAAATGGTCGATCAGTTCTCCTTGAAGTCGATTGTATCTTCTTCTAATCCTCTTTGAGTTATCTTTCAATCTCTTACTTCTTTGCTCCACCCATTCGATCATATGGTAGCAATCTTACTATGGGCTCTTTTGTTATCTACATCTTATGACGTCTTTCTATATCCGACATGTTGAGGGTGAAACGTCTACAGTACTTGTCCCTTCCATTCCCTAAAGAATACTTTTATGGATATAAAGCGTGCTTTGATCCTTCTAAAAAGATGTCTTTCCTTATGTAGTTGCCATCACGAACCTCGAGTGGTTATTCTTCAGTCTTGATTTATCCAGTAAATCTCCATTTGTTAGTTTGTTGTGATATCCTGCATATCCTTCAAAATACCTTTATAATCAATAAACATCTAAGATTCTAGTATCTAAAGGTAAAAGTGTCATCCACATCTAGAAGAACAAAATATGATCGTGATATAACTTAGTCAGGTATAATCATAACTGTGCATATTTTGTTTAGTGATACTCTATTCGATACATTTTTGTTTAGTATCGGATAGAGGATTCTCGCCTATAAATATGGGACTTCAACTTCCTTAAGAGATTTTCCATTCTCTTGCCAACTGTGAACTTGTTCGTCTCCCTTCTTTAGCACGTCCATATCTAAGTCGAATCTTATCTAAACACGTTCATATTTTCCAATAATGTTTAGGTGAACATTATACCCTTAAATCCATGCTTAATTCCACGTTCCATTCATTAATTTATGTGTGATAGGAATAAAAGACTAGAACAGTCATTTGGAGTTTGGGGCTTATGAAATTTGGGGATTTTTTAGGGTTTGGAAAATGGCACTAGTATGGTAATGTGCATAGGATATGGTAATGTTACCATGTAATTTGGATAACAAAATTATTGGGTTTTGCTTAAAAGTGAATGGTTTGGTTGTTCCATGACTCACCCACCGAACCGAATACCTAACATTTTGGGCTTTTTCAATGTTCGACTTAGATAACATAGATGATTTTTCATTATTGCGCCATGTAGGGTATGATATATATACATATAGGGGTTTTTATGCTATATTAGTCTGCCAAATCCTTTGCAGCGACTCAGATATTCGAGCACTTCATCTTCAAATATCCTAACGCTTTGAAATATAGTTAAGTGTTATAAATATGGTTTTATAACCTTGTTAAACATATTTTAATTAGTAAATAATGATCAAAAATATGCTTTTGAAATTTTTTTTACAAAAATATGTTCTTCGAAGAAATATCGATAATGTGACCGAAATTGGTTTATCGGTAAACAACTTTTTAATCGATATAAGTTAGTCGAACTCTTTTGCACTAAGAAAATGAACATATAAACACATGAGGAGCTAATTAACTCACTTCTTTTCATAAAGAAAATGGAACACTATAGAAGCTTCTAAATTGATATAAGATATTTGTGTGTAAGGGGTATTAAGTTAATTAACTAATAGTAAGAGGTACAAACAAGTGATGGACATATGAATGGATGAGCCTTCCATGACATGGTGGAGGGTGAAAGCAAGCTTAAGGAACACCATTTTAAGCCTATAAAAGGAGAGGCATACCCCTTGAATCCATTTCATTTTTTTACTCAAAAAATAGTACTCTTATCTCCTTTCTCTACATATTTTCCTAAACAGAAATAATTGCGAAACTCATCCAAATCAACTTAAATTTTTCCACAAGCCTTAGGACAACATCATAACACATTCTATTAAGTTAGATTTCAAAGAACCAAATCCAAGCTCTCCCAAAACCTATAGGCCATGAGCTATTGGGACCATTTTGCGCTAAAGGCAAGTGAAAACAAGGTCAACGTATGAAGCAAAGGTGGTTGCAAGGGAGAGGTTGGACTTGATTTACTTGGACTTGTTTGTCTGTTTTCTTAAGCGTGTGCTAACTCACAACCTTAAGTGAAAATATATTATGTATATTTGTTTGCGATTGAATATTTCTTTGTGATTGAATGAATATTGATATATGTTGTAATATTCATATTTGTTTGTAATATTCTTTCGATTCTTACTTTGAAAGAAAATAACATATGTGATCCATATTTATGGACTTGAATGGAATTGTGTATTTGTATCATCGCATTGGAATAAAGCACATATGTTGTGGTTGAAATTTGGTTAGGTTGGACTTGGATTTGAAAGTGCTTTTATAGCGATGGTTGCTATACATGCACTTAGGAATTGCCTTGTGTTTGAATATTTATATAGAAATTTTGTAGAGAGAACCTTAGGAGTTTCTCATCGTATTTGTAATGTTTTATATGTATGCTTATTGCCACAAAAGTTTGAATGTTAAAAAGTTGAGTGACGTATCAAAAAATGGCCAAACTCATACTTGTGCAAAATCGCCACGTTTTAGCCTTTGTTTTGGAGTTTTAAAGGGTTCAAAAGATATTTAAATTTAAGTATTTTACTTCATTCTTTTTACAAATGCTTTCCAACTCTTATTAGTGTATTTTAAAAGCGCTTTGAGATTTTTAAGTACTTTTAAGAAGTAGTTGTGAATTTTTAAAGAAGAGAGTTTATTTATAATATATAGAAAACAAGGTTTTTCCAAGTTTCAAAGTGTGTTACAAACTAGTTATCTTAAGGTAATATATTTTGAAAATGTTTTAAAACCTATTATAAGTATACTAAAAGCATTTTTAAAAGTATAAAAAATTGATTTCAAAAGGGGTCAGGAATTGCTTAGTGGCTAAATCGTGTTTTGTTTACTTTTTTGAAAAGTAATTAACTATGTTTAACACTAAAAGACGAGTGCTCTATTTATGAGAGTTAAGATTGATGTTTGAGTAGTTATAAAAGCAATAAAGTTTTAACTTATCAATTTTCCTCTTGATCAAGGAATAGTTAAGTTGGAATGTTGGAAACATGTTAGTCGTTTTGATTTCTTACTCGTTTATGCAAGTCATTAATACTATACTTAACACTAAAGGCCGATGAGGTAGCATACTATCTATGAGAGTCAAGAATGAAGTGCCTAAGCAATACTTGGCTTCACTCTTAACCAAGGGATAGTATATGTTAGAATGTCAGAAATGTGTTAAGAATACGAACATTGATTTGTATAAGCTCTTGTTTTTATTTGTAACGACCCATAAATTTTAACGATTTTAACATGATTAACTATTTTTTTTTTCGTGAGAATAAATAATAAAATTTAGTAATGAAAATTTGATATTTGGTATGGTCTATTTAAACATAGAAAATGGCAAATTTTTATCTGAAAATATAAAAGTTAGTTCTGTTGTGTAGTTTTCAGTTTCAGTTTATAATCAGCTAATTTGATGAAAATAAATTGTTTTCGAAATTTTAATATTTTTACATAATAAAAATGGTTATTATTTTCTAAGCGAGTAGTCAAATTTAGTTTCGCAAAATTTGGACTTCTCTAGCTCAATTTATCTTATTTTCGACGAATTAGCAGCAGTTTGGTAGCGAACATCGATTTTTGATAGAATGATCGTATCTTTAATATCTGTATACCATTATGTTCGTCTCGTCATGCTGATCTCCATAGTATATTCATTTGTGTGTTTGGTTTTCGGTTGATGGCAAAATCCGTGAAACGATAGACAGTATCGGTACTGGTTTTGAGCCTTTTTGATTTCCTTATGACTATTCATTATCCGTCGTGCAAAACTGAATAACCATTTGCTTTTATTATTTACTGAATTCAGCAGCAGCCGGGCCAAGTGAGGTCATTACTTCGATCGGACACATTTTTTCGATACCATTCTATTACTTTGTGATTTTATTGGGTGCATCTTTGATTTGGGAGTGTGTCTCGAGGTGGGTGGTAGTAGCTGCTATGCGTTACCACCAGTCCGGATCCGCAAAACGGTTGTGTCCTACCCTGGGTATTGCCTCGCATACCTTGTCACATGCCCTATCGCACCTTCTACGAGTTTGGTTTGTGTCATACCTACGGAGTGCTCCCTGATAGCCCACCGGTTTGGTGGAGTTTACAGTCTTGTATAGATTACGACATTATATAAAATGTGTTAAGAAGATATGTGTAATGACCCGTAACTTTCGATATTTCAAATTTGTTTAATTTTTATGTTTTGGTAATTTAACATGGAAAGAATTAAAACTTTGCAATTTAATAATGAAATGAATGCTAAAACGAAATGTAACAAAGTTAACTTAAGTGAATTATTAATAAGTAATGGAATTCAAAATTAATAAAGTGATTGAAAGGCTATCCTCGGCTACAAAGTGAATACAGGAAAACAAATATAATTATTTAAATGACTAATGAAATAACACATTGTTAATAGTAATTGAATGTAAATTAGGGAAATAATGTTAATGCAAGTTAATAAATAACTAATGTAGTGCAGTCCCAATTAATTGAGATAATTGTAAGGTTATAATTGATTGTAATTAGTAAATTTGGAAATAAATTCAAAGTTAAGTTAATTGATGAAATAATGCGTAATAAATTGTAATTTGATAGAATCAATGTTAGATAAGTAATTATAATATTTTTTGTTTGATAATAAAGTATGAATGAGATTAAATTAGGCAAATGGTGATAATTATTAATTGTTTACCCATTTATTTAATCTATTGAATTAGATCTAAATCCATTGAAATTAAATGTAATTAAAGACTACGTTAATATGAATTTAATTTAAGACTGTAAAAAATATTAGGGTAATTGAATACATACTAATGTTAAATTTATCCATAAGAGGATGATTGATTGAATAAGTAGATTGAAAACAAACTGAATTAATTTATTGGAAATTAAAAATATAATTTATTTGAATTTACCTAAACTGAAGGTAAACACTATAAATTTTGCAATAAATCCTTGTTTGATTGACATGGAAATTTTGGTTAATGAACCATAGTTTATTTGTAATCAGAAATGATAGAGATGGTAAATAATTAAATTTGAATTGTAGAAGTGATTAATTAATTTAATACTAAATTATTTAATTAACCTGAAAGATGCCATTTTGGCCACTGACTCGAATTTCGACGAAACCAGTTTCATCTGATCTGTAACAATGAATTATTGTAAAAATTCAAGTTTTGTAACTATCTGACTTGTCGTTTGACCGTACGGACTCGAAATGCTTAGAAATCAATTCAATTGAAATTAATTGAAATCAATTTAAAATAGCTTGATTTTAGAATAACTTATTCATACGATGGAATTTGGACGTGAAACATGTTCCATTGATTTTAAAATATTTTAAAACATCTATTATGATATATGGTTTGACCCATTTCCGTTCCGGATGCAGAACGGGCTTTTCGGGTCGTTTATCGTTCAATTTTCCAAACCAATCAAGCCCATTTGTTTCTATTTTGTTCTGCATACACACACACATATATTGTTATAAACCCTAGAGACCCTTCTATTTCTCATTTCTATACATACAGAAATTTCTACGCTCCTCTTTCTCAATGGCAGACAAACCCTGAATTTCACAATCCAATTTCAAAATTCAAATCATAAAATTCAAACCCCTCAAACAATATCAAATTTTATATCGATCTGAAGCTCTTGACAGACGCTACCCAAATCTGTAATTTATTTTTTGATTTGGATTATCGTTTGACCTGAAATGGGCTATTCAATTCCGACCGTTCATACGGGGAGGTGTGGTTTGACGGTGGATCTTCAACTTGAGGTTGATCGGGGGCCGGGATTTGGTGGAGATTATCGAGCCAAGTCGATTGGCGGGGTTAGTTTTATCGCTGGAGGCCGAAAATTGCCAGAACGGCGCCGTGAAGTCGGCGTCGGCGGCGGCGCCCACGCCTAGGCGACGATGGAGACAGCCACGCTTGGCCTAGGGATGTGCGCTGGCGTGGGCTTCGCTATATGAGCCTCTGATCTGGACGCAGGCTGGTGTAGGCACGGTGGAGTTGCGACGTAAGTGGCGGCTGAAGGTACGAGTTCGTGCGTGGTTCTGGGAGCATTAGGATTGGTAGTGCTGGCGTGTCGCGTGCGTGGTAATTGTTTTTTTTCTTCTTTTCTTTTCTAATTTTAAAAATTTTATTGTCTAAACTTCTAATTTGCATAACTTTCACATACGAGGTCTGTTTCACGCGCAGTTTCTTGCGTTGGAACCGTATCGAAATTTTGGACATTCTGTCCCTGGTAGATTCTAGAATTGTTTGAATTTTTGGTTTAAATTGGATGTAAATTCAATTTAAATTCAAAAGGAGAGTGTTTTAACTCACTCACAACTTCTAAAATTTCTTATGTTTGTTAAATTGATTGATGATGTGATTAGAAATTTATTTATGACTGTTTGGTATATTTTGAATCATCATCTCAGTCTATTTGAATTTATTTAGATAAAATAGTTATTTAATTTATTATTGAATATAAACTGCCAGTAAATACCTGTTATTTATTATCTGTTCTATATTGATGTTATTGATTGAATTGGATGATGACTGTGATAAATGTTTGTTGATTGATATTGGATGAATGGATGTTGTATTTTATATTGGTATAAACTGCAATTTGTTATGGATTTTTATTTCATTTGGGATCGCGATTTGAAATGATATATAATCGTATTTATATTTTAAATTGTGGATTGAAATGATAAATATCCGTATCACTTGACCATAGGATAGAAAATTATATACAAACACCGTGGTCTATATATAAAAATATTTTGAAATGATTTCTATGGTTTTATAAAGAAATATATGGTTTTAGATAAATATTGATTTTTGATATTGTATAAATGTTATTTTATCCTTGATTTTAAGCTATGTATAATTTTTTTTAATATAGAATAAGCTTAATAATAAGTTTGATTTTTATTGAAGATAATATGGTTAAGTATTTAAATTATATTTTAATATAAAGTTTAGGATGATTTAAATAAATTAAGGTTGGAAGATAAATTTGAGATTTATTAGAAATTGAATTTATTTAAGGATTAAACTCATATAAGCTTGATGTGAAATTTATTAAATTTGAAATTTTAGAAGGTATGAATTTTTATAACTTGATTTTGGTTTAAGGTGAATTAAATGAATATTTCAAGTATAATAAATTAAAGGGAATATTTAGTTATTTGTAATTTGAGTTTTATTTAAATGATGATGGATTTTTTATGTAATATATTTCAAACCTAAATAATAGAAAATTGAATTGTTGAATCGGAATTACCAAACTTAGTTTTGAAATTGCTGAATACTTAAAGTTTGAAATATATTGAATTTGAAATGGTTTATTTTGTGGATCAAATGTGTTTTGAAATCGATAAATTTGGAATAGTTTATTTGGAAAATGAATTGAATTGAAATTTATGATTTGGGATTTGGTTAAATATAAAATATAGAAATTCAAGTTGTGTTGGATTTGATTTGTGAAACTGAAGAAGCTATTTTATTATATAAAGTATTTTAAATATTTAAACCATTTAAGTGGTGGAAGTTATATTTCAAGGTTATGAGTTTCAAGTTATTATAATTTGAAAGTTTTATATTCAAGTGTTTTGATTTCGAAATGTTATGACTTTGAAAGTGTTATGATTTTAGAAAAGGATATATTTGAAGTAAAAATGATATCGTATTGGTTTAATTTTGAAAGGGCGATCATATTTGGTTTTAAAGTGTAAACTATTTTGAAAATGACCGCGGTGTTATAATAATGTTTGGTTGTTAAAGAGACCGGGATCGGAAGTTGTCATACTCTCTGCCAACTCCAAAAACCACTTTAACAACCATATACGCAGTGGAGATTCCATAATCAAGTAGGATGGTGGAGACGTTCTATTGAGGTATATACGTGGACCCGACTCCTATGAGTTTGCATAAGGTGGCTAAAACAGGATCGATCGACGGGCTAAGAAGGTAGCACCTTTTATCGGGCACACTCCTTTGATACCATTCTATTACTTTGTGATTGATTGAGGGTTCTTTTGATTTTGGGGGTATGGCTTGAGGTGGGCGGTAGTAGCTGCTACGCGTTACCACTGGTCCGAAAGCGTAATTGGTATATCTACCCTGGCATTGCCTAGTTGTGCCGTGTCACCTACTCTAGAGCGCCTTGTACGAGTTTGGTTTTCTCCCGTAGCCTGTGGAGTATCCTTTGGTGGCTTCCCGATTAGGAGGGATTGTGATACTGGACGGACTACTTGGACTATTACGTGCTAAGGGCTATATGGGTAACCCCTTAACGCTATTTAAAAGTAAGTTAATTTTACTATTAGACATTATTATAATAGCGTATATTACTACATAGTAAATAGTTTAACAGATCCTTAGGAGATGTGAATCCTGAGCATCTCTTAAGTTACTACACTAACATTAGACACTGGATAGGAGATGTCAAACCCTGTAAACATCTCTGACGCCATACCACTCACATTTTATCATTGATTTAACTTACATAAGATCTTTTAGTTCTGACTCGAGTGTTTTGTCTTTTCAATTCGTTTGGGTCAGCCTGAGCATTTCAGGATTTGACGATCCTACTTCTGGAGGACAAGACAAAGATTTTATTGCTATTATTTACTATATTGTTCCACTCATCACATTTGTTCCGCTGCATTGTAATTTATTTGTTCTCTGGTATGTGTAACTTTGATTTTGTATTGTATAAGAATAATCAAATGTTTTGTAAAACAGCTTCATGAACTGTTATTTGATTATTATATTTTTTTCATTCCATTATGCGATTCTGTTTTTGTTTTATTTCTTCCTCTGCTTTTCTTATTCACCTCGATAACAATCCTCTCTTTTGTATGGTTTGAGTCTGACGTGTGTGGTTTATCGTCGATTTAAAATGTACAAAATGGCGGGATGTTACATTTTGGTATCAGAGCTTTGGTTTAGCGATAAACCTTAGCTTTGTGGGGTCTGACTCTTTACTAATGGCGTAGTAATACCCTATGATGTTTCGCTGGGTGTATATACATGGGAGAGCGTATTTATTAGTGTTATAAAAAGGTTTAATATTGTGTTAATTTGTTCCATTTGTATTTATAAATTCAGGTTGGTGCATAGGACGTTATGACATCAATAGGGATTTCTGAACACTTAATAGGACAGACCGACACAATATTTGTTTTGAAAAAAGGTAAATGAAATAATTTTGCCTATTATATTTTCTGTATATAAAGTAATAAATTTTATAAAGGTTATATTTGGTTGTAATATATATTGGTTGTTAGGTAGTGAAATTCATAAATATTGATTGGAAACAAGATTTGAAGAAAATAAAATAAATGAAAATTGGAAATTCTAGAACTTAAGTTTCGGGATTTTGAAATTGTTTTCAAAGGGTTTTGGAATATAATAATATTGTTTATAAGTATTTTCTGATATAAATATTCCAATATAATTTGAAAAAAATTGTTTTAAATAAACTTTGGAGAGAAATAAGTTCTGTACTCCCATCTATGTTGCTGGAAAATAATTTTTGTGATGAATGCACGCATCATCGATCTTCATTTTCGAGTTTCAAAGTGGAAAGGCCGTTGTGGTAGTTTACTACACATTTATTTTGACAAATACATATAAAATTTTATTTTAAATATGATTTGATGTATATATAGATATGGTTATATATATTAATTTAAATGATTTGAAATGGGACCCGGTGTTTAGTCCTTAAATCTCTATGAATTAGAGATTTTAATTAATGGAATGGAATTTAACTAATTAATAATCGGAAACTCTAATTAAAATAAGAGATCAAATGCTAGGTTATAAATGAAATAACAAGAAAGTTGAAATTTATAATCTATAAAAAGCAAAGGATATAATTATTGAACATTAGATTAATTAAAAGAACTAAGATAAACTTGTGTAATTTTCAATTACATTCTTAAAGGAATATATATAACTTAATTAAAAGTTGAAATGTTTAATAAGAAAATGTAATAGGATATTATACAAGTAAAACTTGAAATAATAAAACTATTCAATGAAACTCTTTAATAAATAAATATTGAAGTTATAGAGTTATAAACTTAAGTTACAATTGAAATGTTACTATAATAAAATATGATCGAAGGTAAATGTTGTAAGTAGATGATTTTAAACTTAAATAAATGAAATTTTGCAAGAAATAAATGTAAATTAAAAGGATAAATCATTATATGAATGAAAAGGAAATCAAACAACAAATGCTATGAAATGAAATTAATAAGAATGAACTTGATCTATAGTTTGAAATTGTTGTTTGTTGGTTTAGGGTTGTTTGGGCAAAGATACTTTAAAATTATTTGGATGTATGAATAATCTACCTAGTTTCATCTAAGACTGTTGAGTAAATGGTGCACTTAGTAGTTTATTTTTCATTCTGTGCAATTTAAAGTTTTTGAACCCAAACAACTATTTGGTTTGTTTGATATGAATGGATAATTGATTTGTGTTGATTTTATATGATGATTGTAAATTGGTTGCAAGTTATTGTTGTTTATATTGATTTGGTTGTTAGTGGTTGAAACAGCTTTAATATTTCATTTTATATAATTATTAACTCTTGTTGGATTATATAAGTGAAATACAGGTTATGAAAGCAAATGCTACTATTTTTGGTTTCATAAAATAAGCTTTAATTGCCCGACAAATAGGTACGTTCTTGGATTACGGTTGTATAACGATATTATATTTTTTTCCATTGTTGGGATATATTATTTTGAGATATTGTGATATACATTATTATATTTGATATTATATTTTCTTCCAAGTCTCTCCGTACAAAGGAGACTGCCGATTTTTTTTTGAAAATTTGGACTTAGAAAATTTTATGAAATATTTTTTAAAATTTTGTTACTTGAATATATAAGGATTTAATTGTTTATAAATTTATGTATTTTATTCAAATTATTTGATTTTGTAAATTTTTTGTCTATAAAGTCAATATTTTGAATAAGATATATTGACTATTTAATTTCTTCTTTTCTCTTTTTTATCGGGGACGAAAAGTTTTGGGTGGGGGAGAGTGTAACGACCCGTAACTTTCAATGTTTTAAATTTGTTTAGTTTATAAGCTTTGGTAATTTAATATGGAAAGAATTAAAACTTTGCAATTTAATAATGAAATGAATGCTAAAATGAAATGTAACAAAGTTAACTTAAGTGAATTATAATAAGTAATGGAATTCAAATTTAATAAAGTGATTGAAAGGATATCCTTGGCTACAAAGTGAATATAGGAAAACAAATGTAATTATTTAAATGACTAATGAAATAACACATTGTTAATAGTAATTGAATGTAAATTAGGGAAATAATGTTAATGCAAGTTAATAAATACCTAATGTAGTGCAATCCTAATTAATTGAAATAATTGTAAGGTTATAATTGATTGTAATTAGTAAATTTGGAAATAAATTCAAAGTTATATTAATTGATGAAATAATGCGTAATAAATTGTAATTTGATAGAACCAATGTTAGATAAGTAATTATAATATTTGTTGTTTGATAATAAAGTATGAAAGGGATTAAATTAGGAAAATGGTGATAATCATTAATTGTTTACCCATTTATTTAATCTATTGAATTAGATCTAAATCCATTGCAATTAAACATAATTAAAGACTATGTTAATATGAATTCAATTGATGACTGAAAATAATATTAGGGTAATTGGATACATACTAATGTTAAATTTATCCATAAGAGGATGATTGATTGAATAAGTAGATTGAAAAAAAATTGAATTAATTTATTTGAAACTAAAAATATAATTTATTTGAATTTACCTAAATTATAGGTAAACAGTATAAATTTTGCAATAAATCCTTATTTGATTGATATGGAAACTTTGGTTAATGAATTATAAGTTTATTTGTAATCAGAAATGATATAGATGGTAAATAATTTAATTTGAACTGTAGAAGTGATTAATTAATTTAATATTAAATTATTTAATTAACCTGGAAAATAGTCATTTTGGCCACTGACTCTGATTTCGACGAAACCAGTTTCATCGGATCCATAACAGTGAATTATTGTAAAATTTCAAGTTTCGTAACGATCAGACTTGTCGGATCGTACGGACTCGAAACGCCTAGAAATCAATTGAAATCAATTTGAAACAACTTGATTTTAGCATAACTTCTTCATACGATGGAATTTGGACTTGAAACCTGCTCCTTTGTTTTTAAAATATTTTAAAACATCTATTTTGATATATGGTTTGACCCGTTTTCGTTCCGGAGGCAGAACGGACTTTTCGGGTTGTTTATCGTTCAATTTTCCAAAACAATCAAGCTCATTTGTTTCTATTTTGTTCTGCATATATATATATATATATATATATATATATATATATATATATATATATTGTTATAAACCCTAGCGGTCCTTCTATTTCTCATTTCTATACGTACAGAAATTTTTGTGCTCTTCTTTCTCAATGGCAGACAAACCCTGAATTTCACAATCCAATTTCAATTTCAAAATTCAAATCATAAAATTTAAACCCCTCAAACAATATCAAATTTTTTATCAATCTAAAGCTCTCAACAGACGCAACCCAAATCTATAATTTATTTTTCGATTTGGATTGTAGTTTGACCAGAAATGGGCTATTTAATTCCGGCCGTTCATACGGGGAGGTGTGGTTTGACAGTGGATCTTCAACTTGAGCTTGATCGGGGGCCAGGGTCTGGTGGAGATTGTCAAGTCAAGTCGATCGGCGAGGTTAGTTTTGTCGCTGGAGGCCAAAATTCGCCAGAACGACGCCGTGAAGTCGGCGGGGGCGGCCATGCCTAGGCGACGATGGAGACAGCCACGCTCGGCCTAGGGATGCGCGTTGGCGTGGGATCCGCTATAGGAGCCTCTAATTTGGACGTAGGCCGGTGTAGGCGCGGTGGAGTTGCGATGAAAGTGGCAGCTGGAGGTACGAGTTCATGCATGGTTCTGGGAGCATTAGGGTTTGGTAGTGCTGGCGTGTCACGTGCGTGGTAAATATTTTTCTTCTTCTTTTCTTTTCTAATTTTAAAAGTTTTATTGTCTAAACTTCTAATTTGCTTATCTTTCATATACGAGGTCCATTTCATGCACAGTTTCTTGCGTTGGAACCGTATCGAAATTTCAAACATTCTAATGCTGGTAGATTCTAGAACTGTTTGAATTTTGGTTTAAATTGGATTTAAATTCAAAAGGTGAGTGTTTTAACCCACTTACAACTTCTAAAATTTTTTATGTTTGTTAATTGATTTATGATGTGATTAGAAATTTATTTATGACTGTTTGGCATATTTTGAATCATCATCTCAGTCTATTTGAATTTATTTAGATAAAATAGTTATTTAATTTATTATTGAATATAAACTACCAGTAAATACCTGTTATTTATTATCTGTTCTATATTGATGTTATTGATTGAATTGGATGATGACTGTGATAAATGTTTGTTGATTGATATTAGATGAATGGATGTTGTATTTTATATTGTTATAAACTACAAGTTGTTATGGATTTTTATTTCATTTGGGATTGCAGTTTGAAAAGATATATAACCATATTTATATTTTAAATTGCGGATTGAAATGATAAATATCTATATCACTTGACCATAGGATATAAAATTATATACAAACACCGTGGTCTATATATATAAATATTTTGAAATGATTTCTATGGTATTGTAAATAAATATATGGTTTTAGATAAACATTGATTTTTGATATTGTATAAATGTAATTTTATCCTTGATTTTAGGCTATGTATATTTGTTTTAATATAGAATAAGCTTAATAAAAGTTCGATTTTTATTGAAGATAATATGGTTAAGTATTTAAATTATATTTTAATATGGAGTTTAGGATGATTTAAATAAATTAAGGTTGGAAGATAAATTTGAGATTTATTTGAAATTGAATTTATTTAAGGATTAAACTCATATAAACTTGATGCGAAATTTATTAAATTTGAAATTTTAGAAGGTATGAATTTTTATAA
Source organism: Allium cepa (assembly GCA_030765085.1). Lineage (NCBI taxonomy): Eukaryota > Viridiplantae > Streptophyta > Magnoliopsida > Asparagales > Amaryllidaceae > Allium > Allium cepa. The sequence goes on along the minus strand of CM060940.1, from coordinate 626,170,640 downwards.
CTTGATTTTGGTTTAAGGTGAATTAAATGAATATTTCAAGTATAATAAATTAAAGGAAATATTTAGTTATTTGTAATTTGATTTTTATTTAAATGATGATGGATTTATTATGTAATATATTTCAAACCTAAATAATAGAAAATTGAATTGTTGAATCAGAATTACCAAACTTAGTTTTGAAATTTTTGAATACTTAAAGTTTGAAATATATTGAATTTGAAATGGTTTATTCCGTGGATCAAATCTGTTTTGAAATCGATAAATTTGCAATAGTTTATTTGGAAACTGAATTGAATTGAAATTTATGATTTGGGATTTGGTTAAATATAAAATGTAGAAATTCGAATTGTGTTGGATTTGATTTGTGAAACTGAAGAAGCTATTTTATTATATAAAGTATTTTAAATATTTAAACCATTTAAGTGGTGGAAGTTATGTTTCAAGGTTATGAGTTTTAAGGTATTATAATTTGAAAGTGTTATATTCAAGTGTTTTGATTTTGAAATGTTATAACTTTGAAAGTATTATGATTTTAGGAAAGGATATATTTGAAATAAAAATGATATCATATTTATTTGGTTTTGAAAGGGCAATGATATTTGGTTTTAAAGTATAAACTATTTTGAAAATGACCGCGTGTTATAATAACCTTTGGTTGTTAAAGAGACCGGGATTGGAAGTTGTCATACTTTCTGCCAACTCCAAAAACCACTTTAACAACCGTGTACACGGTGGAGATTTCAGAATGAAGTAGGATGGTGGTGACGTTCTATTAAGGTATATACGTGGACCCGACTCCCGTAAGTTCGCATAAGGTGGCTAAAACAGGGGAGATCGACGGGCTAAGAAGATAGCACCTTTCATTGGACACACTCCTTCGATATCATTCTATTACTTTGTGATTGATTGGGGCCCTTTTTATTTTGGGGGTGTGGCTTGAGGTAGGCGGTAGTAGCTGCTACGCGTTACCACCGGTCCGGAAGCGTAATTGGTATATCTACCCTGGCATTGCCTAGTTGTGCCGTGTCACCTACCCTAGAGCGCCTTGTACGAGTTTGGTTTTCTCCCGTAGCCCGTGGAGTATCCTCTGGTGGCTTCCCGATCAGGAGGGACTACGACACTGGATGGACTACTAGGACTATTACTTGTTAAGGGCTATATGGGTAACCCCTTAACGCTATTTAAAAGTAAGTTTATTTTACTATTATACATTATTATAACAACGTATATTACTACATAGCAAATAGTTTAACGGATCCTTAGAAGATGTGAATCCCGAGCATCTCTTAAGTTACTGCACTCGTGTTAGACACTGGATAGGAGATGCCAAACCCTGTAAACATCTCTGACGTCGTACCACTCACATTTTATCGTTGGTTTAACTTACATAAGATCTTTTAGTTCTGACTCGAGTGTTTTATCTTTTCAATTCGCTCGGGTCAGCCTACGCATTTCAGGATTCAAAGACCCTACTTCTAAAGGACGAAGATGAAGATTTTATTACTATTATTTACTATATAGTTCCATTGCATCACATTTGTTCCGCTGCACTGTTATTTATTTATTCTCTAGTATGTGTAACTCTGATTTTGTATTGTATAATCAAATGTTTTGTAAAACAGCTTCATGAACTGTTATTTAATTATTATATTTTGTCATTCCGCTGTGAGATTCTGTTTTGTTTTATTTCTTCCTCTGCTTTTCTTATTCACCCCAATAACAATCCGCTCTTTTGTATGGTTTGTGTAACGACCCAGAATTTTTATAAATTAAAATTTGAATATTTAATTAATTTTAAATATTTATAAGTGAATTTATAAGTCAAATAAATTTTTATTTGAATTATTGGATTTAATTGGATAATTAAATCGATAAATTTAATATGTTAAATTATAGAAATAATTGAAAATCGGGTTAAATATGATTGAAAATAATTTGTAAAATTTTATTTTATCGTATGGAAGTTAGAACGATATTTTAGAACTTTTAAAATCGAATTAAAAGTTAATTTGTGAAAATTGAATATTTTAATATTTAATAATCGACTGTAAAATAGCCAATTTTTGAACAGTCTCAGAATTGAATGAAACCAGTTCCATTAGATCCGTAATAGTTAGTTATTACCGGATTTCAAATTTCGTGTCAATCGGAGTTATCGTTTGATCGTGGCAGCTCGAAACGCATCGAATTATTTTTAATTTAAATTTGGCGAGTCAAAATAGCCATTTTTCAAAAAGTCTCGGATTTCGACGAAACCAGTTTCATCGGATCCGTAATGTGATATTATTGTATGGTTTCAAATTTCAAGTCAATTGGATATACCGTTTGTCCGATACAAATTAAAACGCCTAGAAATCGATTTAAATCGGTTTAATTCAAATTGAGCGTTTGCAGCCATAACTCGCACAGATGTCCGAATTAGCTTCCGAAACATGTTCCATTGTGTCCGGAACGCGGGGTAAACCTTAGAAACGCTGGTTACGGCGCGTAAATCGGAGTTCGGAATTCCCGGGATGAATAGTGTTTACGCTAGCTTTTTCTATAAATACACCTCTCTCTCACAAATTAAAATAAAAAAAAAAATATCAAAACCCTAGCCATCTTTTACAGCCGCCACCCCTGTTTTCAATGGCCAGAATTGTCCTAACTTCCTCCCTCAATTACTCCCAATCCATTCATCGATTCACGAAGCCATCAACTACAAAGATGAAGAGCACGACGAGAGCTACGAGATCAACGGTGGAGATCGCGAATGGCTTCACGGATTGATGGGAAATGGAGTGAAAACGTGGGCTGTTCATCACCGTGCGCGCGTGCCTATGGGGGGCCGAGCCTTGAGAGCTTCTGGGCGTGGGTAGCTTAGGTTTGTGGCTTCGAAGCTATGGTGTTTGATCGAGTTCAAATTGAGTGTGGAGATCGAATTGTTTAAACCTAATTTCTTGTAATGGGTTAGTTTGTTGCGTGCTCCTTCCTGTAGCCGTGCGTGGTGATGAAGGAGATGGAGGGGTGCGGCTATGATCTGATGGGGGTGGGATCCTATGGCTCAGATTGAATCTAGGTTTATAAATAGTTAAGTTTGTTGTATTTATATAAGTTAAATTCGAGTAAACTTGTAAAATCAATAACTTTTTCATACGAGGTCGAAAAAATGCAAACTCAGTTGCGTTGGAATCGTATGGACGAGCACTACGCGATGGAGTTGGTTTGGAGTCGTTTGGAGTTAGTGAGAATTTCGGGTAAAATTAAACGCGCGTTTAATTTTATTCGAAATAAATCGCTAAAACGGAAATTTAAAACCAAGGTGAGAACTTCTCACTCAATCGAATAGATTTCGATTTTTATTTTAAATAGTTAGATTTAAAATATTTGAATGCATGTTTGAATGATGACTGTAAATTATTGATTGTTAAAATAGACATTATACGCCGTTAGTAAGCGGATGTTATTTATTAAAAACATATACCGCGAATATTTCATAAACAGTGAAATTGGTATTATATATAATATCAATATATATATATTGGCATATGTATATATTGCAGTTGATTGATTTCCCGTATTTTTTAGCGGATGAGACCCTATTACGCCGTTATTAAGCGGATAATATTTAATAAGAACATATACCGCGATAATTTCGTACTGGAGCGAAATTGGTATTGTGCTAATGTTTTTGGATGCAGGAAAACAGGTTGGAGGGATCCAACTGGATTCCTCAACAGTTTTATTTGATTTCAGATATTTTGATATTTGATGGATTATCATATCGATATATGATATCGTTGTAGTCGTGATTGACTATTTGATGTGTAGCATCATTGGACCCAGATTTTGGGATTTTAAAATGATTTTAAAAGTGATTTTGAAAATATACTTTATTTTTGGAATTGATCCATTATAAATAAATAAACGTTATAATTTTTAAAGTTATAAAAATTATGATTTTTTTTTGTGTAATGTTGTTAAAAGCTGATTTTTGAGAAATATGAACCAATGATTTTATAAAATAGTTTAAACTGGGATGCTTAAATTTGTTATAAAAAGTTTAAATATAGGATTTATAAAATTTGATTATTTTATAAATCAAAATGGTGAAATTATAAAGGAATTTAAAGATGTTTAGAATAATAATATAATTTGATTTATATTAAGAGATTTATAAATGGATATTTATAAATCGAAATATTGACATTATAAAACGAGTTTTATAAGTGTTTGAATGAAGTGAAAATGAATTTCATAAATGAATGAAATTTATGGAATTATAAACTGTGAAGTTATAAATAAAATTTATAAATAGTAAGATTTATAAATTTGGTGAAATTATTTGAAGAATAGATTGATTAAATAAATAAATCTTATAAGTTATAAGATTTATAAATTGGAAAGTCTTTAAAAGAACGATTTTGTAAAATAATCGTTTTATAAGTAATTAACTTATAATATGAACTTTTAGTTATAATTGAGTTATAAACTGGAATATGTTAATAAAGGAATTTATAAAAAGGAAGTTTTTATAAATAAATAGAAATGGAATTTATAAACGTTGTTTTATAAATTCGCAAACGACTTATTTTGATAAGTTAATTGTTATAACTTAGAAATAGAGTTATATTCACATTTTGAATAGTGAATAATCCTTTGAATTAAAATGAATAAAAGGATGGAATTTGTTAAAGAAGTATATTCACGTTTTTGAATAGTGAATGATATGTTAAAGAAATTGTTTTTAAATGAGATGTTTGAATTGAATTAAAACGATCTAATGATGTTTTAAAATGTGTTGAGATTCGAAACCATAGATTTCAACATTCATTGTTGAAATAGACGTTTTCGAGAAATAAAAGGAAATGGTGAACTATAACACTGTTGTTATAGTAAATGATTTCCGAAAGGAAATGTTTTGGTTTAGTATTGGGATTTATATATCTATTTTAATTTCGAATCCATATACTAGTGATTTTGGGTTGTCGTAACGATGTTTTACGCAACATTCGTTTTGGCCCAAATAAATATGTTTAAGAGAATGATTTCCTTAAAGAATGAAATATATACTTAATTTCGATTGAAGTATATTGAATATTTTCTAAAGGTTGAAAATAAAAAGATTTGTGAATTACTTATTTAATAAGTATGGAATTGTTTTCCAATATGAAGTGAATATTTAGAAATTATCTTTTTGAAGATAAATTGAAATGGATAATTGAAATCGTATATGCATGAATATTTTGAAATATAAATTCATTATGGAATTTATATGTGAAAGTAGAATTTGTTTGAAAATAAATATTGATTTATTTTTGAAGTGTGAAAATTATATATCTTGTAAAGATATTTTTGAAAATAAATAATTTGGAAAATTATTTGGAATCTGGTGATGTATGCATATCAATTGATAGTTCAATAACCGACTATCAATATCTCCCTTTGAATGGGTATTTGATGTGATTTGTTTGAATGTGAATGCCACACTTATTTTTGAATAAGCGCTCACTATTCGGGTTAACCGGGAAAGGACCATGGGGTCGTATAACCCATTCCGAATATGTGATACGTCGTTGTGAATTGCATTGAAGATCGGTGTTGAAGACCGGTATTTGCGAGAGCGATAGGATGACCTATCGATTGTCTCTGCACTGGGTAGCTCCTGGTATAGAGATTCCATAAGTGATGGGAAATCCGATCAGGATTGTGAATATCCGGATTGCAAGGACTTCTTTGTAAGTGCCTTCGGTTCTGTTCGATCCCGGAACAGACTTGTATGGATTGTATGTCGGACATTACAATTTGAGATATAAAGCCGATTTCTTTCAAATATATTTCTGTTGGTGGCGGAGAATTTATTCTTTGCTTAACACCCTTCTTTGAGACGTATGTGCTCAAAGGTTATATAGTTGAAGTTATCAGCGATATATTCCCAGTTTGGTAATGTGACATGCTGAGTGATGCTGAAATGATCATTGTGTTGATTATTGTGATAGGATCATTTATTTGATCGTCTATCTTAGTGATCATTGTGTTGATCATTTGTTGACCCAAAGCATGGCTTTTGTATAAAGTATGTTTTTGTGGACGTGAATTCGTCGAGCCTCACATCCCGGAAATGGTCAAAACAGGAAAGAAGCAGCAAGGTTATGAGGGGTAGCGCCCTTTAGGATATGTGCATTTCCTTCTGGAAAAGGGTGGTATCATGGTATGGAGCCCAGATACTTACTCATGTTGAAACACTTTGTTTTTATGATTGTGTGAATTGATTAGAGAGCGCTCTCGGATAAAGGTCCCAAAGGACCGGGGGATGGCATATTCGGTCAGTTGTTACTCAGTTAGGAGTAACCCGGCCTTGTGTTGGTAGAGATCCGGTTTGGTTCTCGGGGATGTCCATCCAGAGGCATTCTCATGTGGCAATGGGAAGTTCCTTGGCCTGACCATTTGTTGGAAATCCAATTCCCAATACGAAACTTGTACGGTATTAGTTGTAGAACCTGCTATTCACTTATGGTGGTCACCACTGTTTGGATAGTAGCTATAGTAGGCATACGATAATGGTCGTATGTTGGCTAAGATTTATATCTTTATTTTCGAAATGATTTTCCTCTACACTATGCACTAATAATAATATCAAATATTATTTTAAATGCGTATCAAGCATCTTTGACTATCATAAGGAGAAATCTCCTCCGATTCTGCGTTTGCATGTGTGTGTGTGCGGGAGGCCTTATGGTAGTCTCATTTTTAAAAGCATTGCGAATTGAATTTAAAAATATTCCTCTATTTTGATTTTTAAAGATAAATAAACTGTTTTGAGTTCTCACACCAGTCACATGACTGACTTGGAGTTTATTGTTTTCCTTCCTAAACTCTGGGTGCCCACCAATTTTCCACACGGGCAGTTAAGAGTTAGGTTTATCAGGATATTCTGGATATTCTGGAGTTGCTGGAGGCAAGCTGGATGGCATGGCGTATTACTAGTTTATATAGTATTTCTTTTTCCGCTGTATTGTTTGTTGTTGTATGTTGTTGTACACTCTGATGTGATGATATGATGTAATAAAATGAAATGTAATGTAATAACTGATATAGTTCTTTGTTTAAAGATTATTCATTTATTATTATATGTTGTTCCGCTGCGAATTGTGAGATTCTGTTGTTGTTCTGTTGTTCCCTTTCTGTCCCGTTCTATTTTTAAAATTTTCTATCTTCTGTTTTTCTAATTCTCTGTTTTCTAAAAATTGTCTATCTTCTTTTCCCTCTATTTTTCTTTTTCTTTCTTCTTTTTCTCTCTTCTTTCTTTTCTTTTCTTTTTAAAACCCTCAGTGTTCGGTTTTCCGTCGTTCGATTTCTCGGCAGTCGATAAAGTGAGTGTCGATGTCGAATTTTCGGAAGTCGAAGAATCGTGTCCTGACAATGTGGTATCAGAGCTGATGGTTAAGCGACAACCATGGTTCTGTTGGGTATTCCTCATTAGAGATAGAGTCAGTAGTACTCTAGAATGAGTTTGAGTGTATTAATAGCTATGAGAGCGTATTTGTTAGTGATATAAAAATTGTTTTATATTGTGATGATTGGTTTGTTGAGTGGTATATAGATTCTGGTTAATACGAGTAATTAACGTTGTTGATAGGAATCTATAAACACTTGAATAGAACAATTCAGCACAATATTGTTTTAAATTAGGTAAATGAAATAATTTTGCCTTGATTATATTTTATATATAAAGGAATAATTTTTAGAATTATTAGAGTATATAAGTTGATTGTTAGGTTGTTTGAATAATCTAAATAAAAGAATAATTGTATAAGCAAAAGAATTATAAGAATTGAGATTATAATTAAAGTATTTACAATTGTGAAATAAACTTACATATATAAGAAGTAAAATTATATGAATATGAGTTGTAAATAAAGGTGAATTTCAAGATTAAATGAAATATAACTTAAGTAATGTAAATGGAATTGATTTTGGGTATCAAAGTAAATTAATTAAGTTAAGTGATGGATATGAACTTGAGTTATATAAATGAAATTCAACTTTGTAATTGAATTGAATAAATGGATTGAATGATAATCAATTGAATGTGAATAAAGTTGATATGAAATAATGAATGTAAGTGTTAATTCATTAAATTCTAATGTTATTGGAAGTTGAATACTTGAATGAAAGTCAATTTAATAAAACCAATTGGAAAGTAAAGATGTTAAACCAAAATGAATGTAAGTGAAGCGAAGAAATTTGGTTGTAATCAATATACTTTGGTTGTTATATGGATGTTGATTGATTGTATATAAGTTCATTAAGTGTTAATGAAATTGAAAGCTATGTAATTGAATTCAAATGGAAAGTAAATAAATTTGAATAGAATTGAATGTGAATTGAATTTAATTAGTGAATGTAAACTAATTGAATTGAGAATGAATGTTAGTAAATCCAATGTAAATAAATCAAATGTGATTTGATATTGAAAACCAATTCATTATATATGAATGAGAATATGAATGAATATTATTGGTTATGAATGTAGTTGGTTGATGGTTGAATATATATTGCTATTGTTGCATTTGCTATGTGACATATATAGTTATTATGTTGCTATATGTTGTATATTGATACTATGGTTTATATGCATGGTTCTCATGTTGTTTGTTGAGTTTAGTAGGTGCGGATCGCGTTTGCTTCGCATTTGGAGTTCGCTTTAGCGCTATATTAGCCGTATATGCTTGCTAATAAAATATAAGGTACATATCTCGGATTAAATATCGCACTTTTATACTTTTTTCCCTTCGGGATGCCTCATTACTTGATGAGATGTATATTTGTGATATATATACTGTCATTTTTTTTTCGGATCGAGCCGCGCAAAGGAGACTATGGCGAATTTTTCCGAAAATTTTAGGCGTTAGAAAATTTTGAGAAAATTTAGAAAATTTTGGAAACTATAACTTTGATTTTGGAATTGAAAGTTAAATGATATAGTTTGTTTTTGAAAACATAACTAAGTATGATTTGAAAACTTAGTAAAGAATTGTAAGAAGTTTAATTATGAATTTTGGAAAAATTAATAGATTTTGTAACTTTCTTACTTGTAATTTCGAGGACGAAATTCTTTTAAGGGGGAAGGATTGTAACGACCCAGAATTTTTATAAATTAAAATTTGAATATTTAATTAATTTTAAATATTTATAAGTGAATTTATAAGTCAAATAAATTTTTATTTGAATTATTGGATTTAATTGGATAATTAAATCGATAAATTTAATATGTTAAATTATAGAAATAATTGAAAATCGGGTTAAATATGATTGAAAATAATTTGTAAAATTTTATTTTATCGTATGGAAGTTAGAACGATATTTTAGAACTTTTAAAATCGAATTAAAAGTTAATTTGTGAAAATTGAATATTTTAATATTTAATAATCGACTGTAAAATAGCCAATTTTTGAACAGTCTCATATTTCGACGAAACCAGTTTCATCGGATCCGTAATGTGATATTATTGTATGGTTTCAAATTTCAAGTCAATTGGATATACCGTTTGTCCGATACAAATTAAAACGCCTAGAAATCGATTTAAATCGGTTTAATTCAAATTGAGCGTTTGCAGCCATAACTCGCACAGATGTCCGAATTAGCTTCCGAAACCTGTTCCATTGTGTCCGGAACGCGGGGTAAACCTTAGAAACGCTGGTTACGGTGCGTAAATCGGAGTTCGGAATTCCCGGGATGAATAGTGTTTACGCTAGCTTTTTCTATAAATACACCTCTCTCTCACAAATTAAAATAAAAAAAAAAAATATCAAAACCCTAGCCATCTTTTACAGCCGCCACCCCTGTTTTCAACGGCCATAATTGTCCTAACTTCCTCCCTCAATTACTCCCAATCCATTCATCGATTCACGAAGCCATCAACTACAAAGATGAAGAGCACGACGAGAGCTACGAGATCAACGGTGGAGATCGCGAATGGCTTCACGGATTGATGGGAAATGGAGTGAAAACGTGGGCTGTTCATCACCGTGCGCGCGTGCCTATGGGGGGCCGAGCCTTGAGAGCTTCTGGGCGTGGGTAGCTTAGGTTTGTGGCTTCGAAGCTATGGTGTTTGATCGAGTTCAAATTGAGTGTGGAGATCGAATTGTTTAAACCTAATTTCTTGTAATGGGTTAGTTTGTTGCGTGCTCCTTCCTGTAGCCGTGCGTGGTGATGAAGGAGATGGAGGGGTGCGGCTATGATCTGATGGGGGTGGGATCCTATGGCTCAGATTGAATCTAGGTTTATAAATAGTTAAGTTTGTTGTATTTATATAAGTTAAATTCGAGTAAACTTGTAAAATCAATAACTTTTTCATACGAGGTCGAAAAAATGCAAACTCAGTTGCGTTGGAATCGTATGGACGAGCACTACGCGATGGAGTTGGTTTGGAGTCGTTTGGAGTTAGTGAGAATTTCGGGTAAAATTAAACGCGCGTTTAATTTTATTCGAAATAAATCGCTAAAACGGAAATTTAAAACCAAGGTGAGAACTTCTCACTCAATCGAATAGATTTCGATTTTTATTTTAAATAGTTAGATTTAAAATATTTGAATGCATGTTTGAATGATGACTGTAAATTATTGATTGTTAAAATAGACATTATACGCCGTTAGTAAGCGGATGTTATTTATTAAAAACATATACCGCGAATATTTCATAAACAGTGAAATTGGTATTATATATAATATCAATATATATATATTGGCATATGTATATATTGCAGTTGATTGATTTCCCGTATTTTTTAGCGGATGAGACCCTATTACGCCGTTATTAAGCGGATAATATTTAATAAGAACATATACCGCGATAATTTCGTACTGGAGCGAAATTGGTATTGTGCTAATGTTTTTGGATGCAGGAAAACAGGTTGGAGGGATCCAACTGGATTCCTCAACAGTTTTATTTGATTTCAGATATTTTGATATTTGATGGATTATCATATCGATATATGATATCGTTGTAGTCGTGATTGACTATTTGATGTGTAGCATCATTGGACCCAGATTTTGGGATTTTAAAATGATTTTAAAAGTGATTTTGAAAATATACTTTATTTTTGGAATTGATCCATTATAAATAAATAAACGTTATAATTTTTAAAGTTATAAAAATTATGATTTTTTTTGTGTAATGTTGTTAAAAGCTGATTTTTGAGAAATATGAACCAATGATTTTATAAAATAGTTTAAACTGGGATGTTTAAATTTGTTATAAAAAGTTTAAATATAGGATTTATAAAATTTGATTATTTTATAAATCAAAATGGTGAAATTATAAAGGAATTTAAAGACGTTTAGAATAATAATATAATTTGATTTATATTAAGAGATTTATAAATGGATATTTATAAATCGAAATATTGGCATTATAAAACGAGTTTTATAAGTGTTTGAATGAAGTGAAAACGAATTTCATAAATGAATGAAATTTATGGAATTATAAACTGTGAAGTTATAAATAAAATTTATAAATAGTAAGATTTATAAATTTGGTGAAATTATTTGAAGAATAGATTGATTAAATAAATAAATCTTATAAGTTATAAGATTTATAAATTGGAAAGTCTTTAAAAGAACGATTTTGTAAAATAATCGTTTTATAAGTAATTAACTTATAATATGAACTTTTAGTTATAATTGAGTTATAAACTGGAATAAGTTAATAAAGGAATTTATAAAAAGGAAGTTTTTATAAATAAATAGAAATGGAATTTATAAACGTTGTTTTATAAATTCGCAAACGACTTATTTTGATAAGTTAATTGTTATAACTTAGAAATAGAGTTATATTCACATTTTGAATAGTGAATAATCCTTTGAATTAAAATGAATAAAAGGATGGAATTTGTTAAAGAAGTATATTCACGTTTTTGAATAGTGAATGATATGTTAAAGAAATTGTTTTTAAATGAGATGTTTGAATTGAATTAAAACGATCTAATGATGTTTTAAAATGTGTTGAGATTCGAAACCATAGATTTCAACATTCATTGTTGAAATAGACGTTTTCGAGAAATAAAAGGAAATGGTGAACTATAACACTGTTGTTATAGTAAATGATTTCCGAAAGGAAATGTTTTGGTTTAGTATTGGGATTTATATATCTATTTTAATTTCGAATCCATATACTAGTGATTTTGGGTTGTCGTAACGATGTTTTACGCAACATTCGTTTTGGCCCAAATAAATATGTTTAAGAGAATGATTTCCTTAAAGAATGAAATATATACTTAATTTCGATTGAAGTATATTGAATATTTTCTAAAGGTTGAAAATAAAAAGATTTGTGAATTACTTATTTAATAAGTATGGAATTGTTTTCCAATATGAAGTGAATATTTAGAAATTATCTTTTTGAAGATAAATTGAAATGGATAATTGAAATCGTATATGCATGAATATTTTGAAATATAAATTCATTATGGAATTTATATGTGAAAGTAGAATTTGTTTGAAAATAAATATTGATTTATTTTTGAAGTGTGAAAATTATATATCTTGTAAAGATATTTTTGAAAATAAATAATTTGGAAAATTATTTGGAATCTGGTGATGTATGCATATCAATTGATAGTTCAATAACCGACTATCAATATCTCCCTTTGAATGGGTATTTGATGTGATTTGTTTGAATGTGAATGCCACACTTATTTTTGAATAAGCGCTCACTATTCGGGTTAACCGGGAAAGGACCATGGGGTCGTATAACCCATTCCGAATATGTGATACGTCGTTGTGAATTGCATTGAAGATCGGTGTTGAAGACCGGTATTTGCGAGAGCGATAGGATGACCTATCGATTGTCTCTGCACTGGGTAGCTCCTGGTATAGAGATTCCATAAGTGATGGGAAATCCGATCAGGATTGTGAATATCCGGATTGCAAGGACTTCTTTGTAAGTGCCTTCGGTTCTGTTCGATCTCGGAACAGACTTGTATGGATTGTATGTCGGACATTACAATTTGAGATATAAAGCCGATTTCTTTCAAATATATTTCTGTTGGTGGCGGAGAATTTATTCTTTGCTTAACACCCTTCTTTGAGACGTATGTGCTCAAAGGTTATATAGTTGAAGTTATCAGCGATATATTCCCAGTTTGGTAATGTGACATGCTGAGTGATGCTGAAATGATCATTGTGTTGATTATTGTGATAGGATCATTTATTTGATCGTCTATCTTAGTGATCATTGTGTTGATCATTTGTTGACCCAAAGCATGGCTTTTGTATAAAGTATGTTTTTGTGGACGTGAATTCGTCGAGCCTCACATCCCGGAAATGGTCAAAACAGGAAAGAAGCAGCAAGGTTATGAGGGGTAGCGCCCTTTAGGATATGTGCATTTCCTTCTGGAAAAGGGTGGTATCATGGTATGGAGCCCAGATACTTACTCATGTTGAAACACTTTGTTTTTATGATTGTGTGAATTGATTAGAGAGCGCTCTCGGATAAAGGTCCCAAAGGACCGGGGGATGGCATATTCGGTCAGTTGTTACTCAGTTAGGAGTAACCCGGCCTTGTGTTGGTAGAGATCCGGTTTGGTTCTCGGGGATGTCCATCCAGAGGCATTCTCATGTGGCAATGGGAAGTTCCTTGGCCTGACCATTTGTTGGAAATCCAATTCCCAATACGAAACTTGTACGGTATTAGTTGTAGAACCTGCTATTCACTTATGGTGGTCACCACTGTTTGGATAGTAGCTATAGTAGGCATACGATAATGGTCGTATGTTGGCTAAGATTTATATCTTTATTTTCGAAATGATTTTCCTCTACACTATGCACTAATAATAATATCAAATATTATTTTAAATGCGTATCAAGCATCTTTGACTATCATAAGGAGAAATCTCCTCCGATTCTGCGTTTGCATGTGTGTGTGTGCGGGAGGCCTTATGGTAGTCTCATTTTTAAAAGCATTGCGAATTGAATTTAAAAATATTCCTCTATTTTGATTTTTAAAGATAAATAAACTGTTTTGAGTTCTCACACCAGTCACATGACTGACTTGGAGTTTATTGTTTTCCTTCCTAAACTCTGGGTGCCCACCAATTTTCCACACGGGCAGTTAAGAGTTAGGTTTATCAGGATATTCTGGATATTCTGGAGTTGCTGGAGGCAAGCTGGATGGCATGGCGTATTACTAGTTTATATAGTATTTCTTTTTCCGCTGTATTGTTTGTTGTTGTATGTTGTTGTACACTCTGATGTGATGATATGATGTAATAAAATGAAATGTAATGTAATAACTGATATAGTTCTTTGTTTAAAGATTATTCATTTATTATTATATGTTGTTCCGCTGCGAATTGTGAGATTCTGTTGTTGTTCTGTTGTTCCCTTTCTGTCCCGTTCTATTTTTAAAATTTTCTATCTTCTGTTTTTCTAATTCTCTGTTTTCTAAAAATTGTCTATCTTCTTTTCCCTCTATTTTTCTTTTTCTTTCTTCTTTTTCTCTCTTCTTTCTTTTCTTTTCTTTTTAAAACCCTCAGTGTTCGGTTTTCCGTCGTTCGATTTCTCGGCAGTCGATAAAGTGAGTGTCGATGTCGAATTTTCGGAAGTCGAAGAATCGTGTCCTGACAGTTTGAGTCCGGCGTGTGTGGTTTATCGTCGATTTAAAACGTACAAAAAGGTGGAATGTTACAATATGGGTAACGCCTTAATGCTATTTTAATATTTTACTTTACTATAGACATTATCTATGTAGCGTATTTTACTATGTATTTAGATAGTTTGAAGGATCCTTAGAGGATGTGAATCCCAAACATCCTTTTATGTTATTTGTATTTCACTTGACATTTCACTTGAGATAAGTTTACTAGTATAAGACTGTTGATCGTGACTCGGAGGTTTTGTTTTTGCTTTGTGCTTGGGTTAGACAAAGTGTTACAGCATTTGAGACTCACCTTTGGAGCCTAGAGTTTTGCTTGGAGATCTATCTGTTATCTATTCGGCTTTCAGTTATTCCAGTTATTTCCAGTTGTCTATGTTCAGAGTTGTTATTTATATTTGTATTGAGAATTCTTTGTATTAGATTTCTATTGTATTTTGTTTCAGACTCTATTGTTTATATAGTAACTTCATAAACTACTATTTATCTATTCCACTGCTTATTGTTATATTACTCTGTTTTTTTGATTCTGTGATTGATTTATTTATTGTATATGCTAGGTTTTATCAAATATAAATTAACAATATGTTGTTTTGAGCAATTCATTCCCGAAATGTGTGGATGCGAATAGTTTGAACAGCGGGTCGTTAAGTTGATATCAGATCTTTGGTTTAGGCAAAACTTAGCATATGGAGTAAAATAATTACAGAATTACCTTCGTTCGAGCTTGAAATTTCTTCGTTAGGATCCTCCTGAATTAGGATTTCTTTTGAATTTTAGAACTCTCTCCTTTGTTCTAAAATCCATTCTTGTCTTAACCTGTTCATGTTCCTTTTGATACTGGAGCATACCATAGCTCTATTTCGGTTGATGTCTGAAATAAGTTCGACCTCAATTGGTAACTTCATACTTTTGTTTGACTAATCACATCAGCAGTCCCGCCAACCTTAATATGATTTGTAAAGGGGTGAAACTCCTTTACAGCAGGTTTCGATTAATCGGAGATTTATACTTCCTCGGTTTTGATACTGTCCCGAACCATTTCTCTAGTAGACGAACATGGTAATTCTCTTGTGATCGAATGTAGATTACCTCAGATTACGCAGGCATTCCTATGCTCATCTTAGTGATCTTGACTCCACCCGATAGTCAGAAATTATCCTGATATTTAGGTGAAGTCGCTCCTCTACCTTCTAAGCGAGAAATTGAATTTATGCATCGATCTTATTTCTAAAATCTCGGTTGACCCAGTTAAGGTCACCCACGATTAATATAAGTCTATCCATCTTACCTCTTGTGTAACTTAATTATCTTATCTTCCTTTTGAGCCCGTTTCCTTAGTTAGAAATTCTCTTTGATGAGGATCCCTCTATATTTGAATCTCTATCCTTGTTTTAAATCCATTCTAAATCATCTTATGAGAGAATGTATTTATAAATTAATTTTGAAATGTTTAATAATGTGTTGTTTGAGTTGTTAAGTTTGATTTTGAGTTTCAATCGATTCGTCTGACCAACGCTATCGATAGAAATTCCAAAAACATTCAAACCGAGCAAACTGGCACAATATTGTTCTCGACATTGGTAATTAAAATGATTTTATGTATGGTTATAATTATATATAAAAGTATATTTTTTTTATTAGATTGTTAAATGAATAGGTTGTTAGAAATGATAATACTAGATTATCATTTATTATTTTATCAACATTTCTAAACCATTAACTAATGATGTATGTTATCAGGAGTTGAAATTTTAAAAATGTGTTATAAAATTAATTTGAAATTAAAATGAATTTAAATTAAGGATTTGAGAATTAATTTTTCGGTGCTTTTCTAAGTTTGGTTTTCGAAGTTTGGAAATATAATATTTAAAAGTATTTTTCGAATGGAAATTATTTTCAAAGAATTTTAAAGGAAGTAAGCATGTACTCTCCTTGTTTGTCGCTAGAAAATAATCGCGGTATGACTGCAGCATCATCGATATTCATTTTTGAGTCTCAAAGTAGAGAGACCACTTGGTAGCTTTGCTACACTTTTGCTTTTGAAAATAGGTTTGAAATAGATTTCTTGTGTATGATTTGATTGACTATATTTATATATATATATATATAATGGTTTGAAGTAAACCGAAAATTCAATTCTTAAATTCTATGTCAAGTAATGGTCCTCAATTATGGAAAAATAGAAAAATTTATGAATAATTGGAGTATTTAAAAAGTGAAATGGAATTTAAACAATTTAGAACAGTTGAACTTAAATAAAATTTATTTATATAGTACTCAATTGCATTCTAAAACATATAACTTACCTGATATATTAAAAAAAAGTTAAAAATGTAATAAGAAAATGTGATTGGATAATATATAATCTAAATGTAAGTAATAAGACGCCAAAAAACAAAATTTTGTTAAAGGTAATATAAATAAATTTTGGTAGTTATAATAAAAGTTTATACACTTAATTTATGTTATATGGATTTGTTAAGTGGAATAAATTGAATAAAAACAAAATGCTATTCAAGTAAATGAATATCAACTTAAGAAAGCAAACAAGTAATAAATAAATTATATTTTCTAAGCAGTTGTGATACAAAGGTATATTATAAAGAATAATGAAATTGAATTTGAGGTGAAATTAACTCAACTAGAGTCAAATGGATTTAATAAATGGGTTAAATTAAATAAATTTTGTTTTGAAAGAAAATTTTGTAACAAATGTTAATAAAATTGAAAACAAATCAAACTGATTGAAAATACATTAAATTGAAATCAACCAATGTGAATATATTGAATATTATTGAATAAATAAAATAGATTGAAACTAATTTTTTTGAACAGTAATCAATTTAAAAACTAATAATAATTTATATAGTTTTATATTAATTTTTGTATATTGTATTTCAAATCCATATTTCTTTCTGTTGTTTCTATTCTCCTATCTTATTCCTTTTCGAGGACGAAAAGTTTTGAGTGGGGGAGAGTGTAATGACATGTAAATTTGAATGATTTTTATAACATAATTAACTAATTTTTTTCATGAAAATAAATAATAAAATTCAGTAATAAAAATTTGATATTTGGTATGCGTCTATTTAAACTTACCAAATGGCAGATTTTCAACTGAAAATATGAAACTTGGCTATGTTGTTTAATTTTCAATTTCAATTTATAATCAGTTGGTTTGATAAAAATTAATAGTTTTCAAAATCTAAGTATTTTAACATAATAAAAATGGTTATTATTTTCTGAGCGAGATCTCATATTTCTTTTCGCCAAATTTGGACTTCTCTAGCTCCGTTTATCTTATTTTCAGCGAATTAGCAGCAGTTTGGCAGCGAATATCGACTTTTTAATAGGATGATCGTATCTCTAATATCTATGTACCATTCTGTTCGTCTCGTCGTGTTGATCTCCGCTGTATATTCATTTGTGTGTTTTGGCGTCCGGTGGATGGCGAAATTTATGAAACGATGGACAATATTGGTACCGGTTTTGAGCCTTTTTGATTTCCTTGTGACTACTCATTATCCATCGTGCAAAAATGAATAACCATTTGCTTTTATTATTTACTAATTCAACAGTAGTTGGCCTTTTCTATTCTCTAGTTTAATATATATTTTCTCGTTCACCTTCTTCTTATCTCTGCTTTCTCTTCTTATATACTATTGGTTTTCCAGAGAAAAATATATATAAAAGCATCTATAATATGTTTGCATACGTTGGTTTTGTAATGCCTCCTAATGCTTGCTGATATATTTTTACTATCTAAAAACTGTTTACTTTCACTCTTGCAACCGAGAACATAACCGGACCCCGCCCGAGCATGCAGACTCGACCACCACTGCCATGAATCCCCACTCCACACGGCTTAGCCAAGAAAGCCACGCGTCCCCTCATCTCACATTCCCCTCCATCACTAATCACCCCACTTCTACTCTCAACCATGCCATTTTTTATTAAAAAATATAGAACAAGTTTATATGCCAAAGCTTGAACGCCTGCACCATTCCATTCCATGGCGGCACGCCACCTTCCATTATAGCCCAAGCAGTCGAAGCCCATACTACAAACGTCTGTCCAACCTCTTCCACACGACCCGCCTTTCCCACCACACAACAGCTCAACCGAGCGCCACCGCCAGCTCGTCCCATTCTCCCTCTAGCCTGCTCCTAGTTGCCGAGGCCCATTACTTTTGTCAACCTGTCCTTCTACTTACTCCATGCGTGAACAACCCTGCAAACGACGTCGACCAACAGTTATACTCCAACCTCCAAGTGGCTCCTGATCTCGCCGACCCCAACTATCCCTTCCGCCCCTTGCCTCTTCGCTCCTCAATCTAGCGGCAGCCGAAATCCCTCTTATAAAGAAATGAATTGATAAACTTTTATATACATCAGAGCATGGTTGAATACCTGAAGCTTGCTACAAGCTCATTTCTTTCGCCTGCTCGTATTCTTCTCAACCCGCACCTAACATAGCAACCGCCCATCTTCACTTGATAGACCGAACAGCTCACGTCAATCCTCCTCCACGCCCAAACTCTTTTGAGCAGCCTTCTATTTATTGTATATAAATATTGTTTTAAAGATATTGTCTGACTATTAATTAAAGAATTTTTTATATATATATATATATATATAATGTTATAAGTATGTCATAAGATATTGATTTTTTTTAAATATGTGTGGTTTAAGTAATAATGACTTTTGAAATATAAAATATGTAGATTTTATTTTAATATATGCTTAATATAAAATTCATTTAAAAAAAAATATACATACATATATATATATAGATTTTTATTTGATATGTGTTTTAACTAAATATTGTTTTTTTTAGAATTTTTTTTTATATTATATATATTGTTTCATCAATCTCTAGCTTGCTTTGATTTGTTTTCATCGAATTCATGTAGATATGTGATTTGTTACTGTCCCACTGTTGAATCTGTGCATATCCATATTAGTTTGGTTGATTATTGAGTTCGTGATTCAATTTGTAGATATTCGTGTTGTGTAATCTCTCTAACCTCGAAAGGTGAGCAATCACCCATGATTAACATTCTTATATTTAGTATATTTAATTCACATGAAATGACGATTGAAATATGCTGTTAAATTTGAATTGTTAAGTTATTATTAAATATGACATGCCATTATCTACGATTGTTTACCTACGACATATGACACCGTAACCTTTTGTATATATTATATTAAAATTTGCTACTGATAATATATGCTTGTTGCTAACATGTTATATTATTATCATATTTATTCTCACTCTACAAGTTATTGTTAGTTTAGAATTCCCTATGGGTTGAAATGATACATACCTGAACGATTTTATAGATTAGGGGAAAATCGTTATGGGTTGAAATGATAAACCCAAGCGATATTATTAATTTGAAATTTTCAGATTGTGGGCTAAAATGATATATTCGTAAATATTAAATTATTATGAATTGAAATGAGAAATATCTGTATCACTTGACCATAGGATATAAAATTATACACAGACACCATTGGTCTATTTTTGAAAAAATGATTCCCAAAATTTTAAAAGGAAATATATGGGTTTTAATAAAGTTATTTTTTTAGAATATATAGTATAAAGGTTTTGTTTTAATTTTTTTTTGGCAAGGCCGACGGGGTTGGATGGACCCCGACCATTTTATTGCAGCACCAAATGGATTACAACAGAAACAACATAGAGCTAGGCACAGAGAAAACAGAGGAGAACTAAGTGCTACAAATAAACTGGATACTAAAGAAGAAAAAAGAAAAAAATAAAACACAAAGGAAACACTCAGAATGAATGGTAAATTCCTGGATCGAAGGCAAAAGTAAGCATTCCCAAAGAGCTTCTGATCTCATGCATAACCCATTGCTTGAACATTAGGTCAGATTTTTCGTTGCTGTTATCAAACACACGGGTGTTTCGTTCTCTCCAAACCGCAGCAATAAAACTCTTCAGAACAGAGAGAAAAATTCTCCTATCTTCTTTCTTGTACCCTGTTTTCGCATGAATTATGTTCCACTCATTCTGATTGTCATGTGAAATATTAAATCTACCTAGCTTTGCCATAACCGAAGTCCAAACTTGTTTAATATCAGTACATTCAAAGAAAAATTGTTCAGCTGTTTCCACCTGTTCGTGGCAGAATGTACACAAAACGTCAACAATCATACCAATGCTCGCTAGTTTGGCTTTAGTTAGGATAGCACGATTAAGCACTTTCCACAGTAATAGGTTCTCTCTCATACTATTATCCCTATTCCATGCTCTCTTACTCCATTTCCATTTAGGCTGAGCAGTGGTCGTCGTCATATATTCATAAACGTTGCCAATTTTATACTTAGCCTTTTGCTCGCCCCAAACAAGCTTATCTGAGGTGGAGGAGAGCGGCGAAGAGCTTCTGATCATATTCCAAATATACTGTGTTCGCTGATTGGATGAAAACGTGTAAGTACTTTATATATTAAAAAGAACATCCCTAACCTTTGCTGCATGGCGAATGCCTGTCTGCAGAATTTCATTGTACTCAAGTTGTCTCCGTAGTATCATCCCTTTGCCGAGCCATGGATCATCCCAGAAACTCACAGTGTATGTAGGGTTGGTATTCATTTGGCTGAGAGGGAGAACTTCCTCCTTTATCTTGAAAATACACTGCCACGTCCAACTAAGGTTCTGTGGCTTAGTCATATTCCAAAAACTCTTTCATTTTACAACATTTTGACGAGACCATTCAGCCCATAAGCTATCAGTACTGTTGATGAAGGTGTCAATGTGTTTAGCAAACGCCGCCTTATTCCATTGCTTTACGTTGATGATACCAAGTCCTCCGTTGTTCATGGGTTGCTTAACTCTACTAAACCTGATAGGGGAAATATACTTTTCTGTTGTCCTTCCCATCCACAAAAATCGCATAAATGCACTTCTTATCATTTTCATTAACTTAAAGGGTAGCACATATGTTCTTGCCCAGTAAACTTGCATTGCAAAAATAACAGATTTGATTAAAGTAAGCCTACCAGCTTGACTCAACTTCCCAGTGGTCGCAGTTAAGTCTCGCTGTAATCCTCTCAAATAGCGGAAGACATTGATTAGTTGTTTTTTTAGATGTTGCCAGAGGAAGGCCCAAGTAGGAAACAGTGGTAGGGGAAGGGGATAGGCCAGTAGCAAGAGATATTTCGGCCACTTGTTCCATGTTGACCCCAGCTAAAATGATCTCAGATTTTTGGATATTAACCTTTAGCCCAGTCATCACATAAAACTGATCTAGGGTATTCATTATATTGTTGACAGTTGCGATGTCCGACGAACAGAACACAACAAGGTCATCAGCAAACATCAACGAAGAGATCTGAGGATTACTGCACGTCTGATGGAGTTTAAACTTTCCTTGGTTTATTAGATTGTCTATCATTCTAGTCAGAAGTTCCATTACCATGATGAAGACATAAGCTGATACCGGGTCTCCCTGCCTTATACCCTGCTTACTTCTAAAGAAGCCAACAGCTATACCATTGACAATGATTGAATATGTTGGTGTAGAGATACATTCATATATCCAAGCAATAAAGTGGGGTGGGAAATTCATATAACCCATGATACGTATGATACTATCCCATTGTAACATATCAAAAGCTTTCATGATATCAAGTTTTAACATAGCTTTCGGGGTAGCATTCTTACGATTATATCCTTTAAGGAGCTCATGAGTGAGAAGGATATGATCAAGTATGTTTCTGCCTGGTAGGAATGCTGCTTGGTTGTTGGAAACCAGTAAAGGAAGTACATGCTTGAGTCTGGTAGCAATAACTTTTGAGATGCATTTATATATGGTGTTACAGCAAGATATAGGACGATATTCATTAACATGATGAGCATTTTTAATTTTGGGGATTAAAGCTATATTGGTGTAATTGAAAGACCTGAAAAGCTTGGACTTCTTGAAGAACAACTTAATGGAATTGATGACATCAGTAGAGACAAATGACCAGCATGAAGTATAGAACTTTGCGTTCAACCCATCAGGGCCACCGCGAGAGTTGTTGTTCAAAGAAAACATCGCTTTCTCAATTTCTTCAGAGGAAACTTCAGAGCATAGCATGATATAGTCATCATCTGTTAATCTAGGAAGAATGTCAGTTGGGATGTCGTCAATTTTTGGAATGAAGTTGTTCTCATTGCCATAAATGGATGAGAAGTTTTGTATAAAAGCATTCTGCACTTCATCAACAGTAGAATGAAGCACTCCATTCCTATCTTTGATAGTGGTAATATTTTCTCTACGCTGTTTGTTCCTGAGGCTAGCATGAAAGAACTCACTATTTCTATCTCCTTGTTCACGCCATTTTATTCTGGTTTTTTGCCTTACCATCTCATTCTCTTTAGATAATGCTTCATAGTATTGTTGGGCCAAGTTATACTCAGCAGAAGAAAGGTCAGTGTTATTTACATTAGTCATCATCTCAGTTTGAACCTCTGCAAGTTTATCTCCAATTGTAGTGCTTAGTTTGTCTCCTTTGCCAAATCTCTTATATGACCACTGCTTCAAGTCTTCTTTAACCTCTTTAATTTTTTCCTGCAAAATAAATAAGTGATTACCATTCTTAGTTTTAGTCCATGCATTGAAAGTAGTATTCTTAAAGTTTGGTTCGTTAACCCAAGAGTTAAAAAATTTAAAATTTGTTTTTCCTCTCTTGTCCGCTCCACGAAGATGGATAATTTGAGGAGAGTGGTCCGATATTAGAGGAGGAAGAAGAAGGCTGTATAATAGAGGCCATTTGGTGAGTGCAGCGTGGTTAGAGAAAGAGTGATCGATTCTAGAAAAGGTCCTACTACCATGCCTTCTTTTATTATTCCAAGAATATTGCATTCCAACAGATCTAACAGTGATTAAATCAGCTTGGTTGAGAGTTTCAACAAGGGGTTGAATTTCATGTAGAGATAGGGGATTACCACCAGTTCTATCAGAGAGCGTATAACAACAATTGAAGTCACCGAGTATTATCCAAGGATGAGTGGACTGCCTTAAAGCAGGGATGGCATCAAACAAGGCTGCTCTGGTTGCAGATGAGTTAGAGGCATAAAAAAAGGTTATATAAAAGGAAGAATTATCAGAGGATGATTGGGCATGACAGTGTATCATTTGAGCATTGGAGAGGATAGGTGTAAGAAGGACATGTAGGGGATTAAACAGAATCAATATTCTTCCATATGGGGCTTCAATCAGATTGTGTATAAAGTTCCAGTCAGATTTAATATATTTGGCAGCCTTTTCGGTTAATGCAAGATTTAACTTAGTCTCCAATATCGCTAGGATTGATAACTTATGGGAACTGATAAGTTGTTTACATTGATCAAGTTTGATGACGTGGTGACCCCCACGTATGTTCCATGCTCCAAAGTGTGTCATCATTGATGAGCACTGGCATTGATCATTTCTATTTTCATTCTCCTAGTCACTGCTTGAGAAGAGGTCAAGTAGTTAGGAATTACAACAGATAGTGGTGTTATTTCACAATTGGATGTACCTTCTTTTGTTGGGGGTGGCTTGCTGGAGTGTATAGGTAAAGGAAGAGAGGAGGGAAGTGAGGTTGGAGAAGTGTATGACGCAGGAGGAGGCAATTTGTAAGCAGTTGGAGGTTTGATTTTGGAGTAAAAATTATGTGGTGGTGGAACTTGAGAACTGCCAGTCACTTTTTTGGGTATATTCAGGGTTTGGTTGGAGCCTGGTGTGCATGTATCATTGTGCAAGTGTGTATCATGACACATATCAGTATCCTTCATGAGATAAGCACTCATTTTTTTATTCTTCTTATTTTTCTTATCACTTGCATTTTGCCCCTCTTTACTTTTACCTTCATAGCTAGACCAGTTGTCTTTATTTTCAGTTTCACTTGTTATATTGGCTTCTAGAATGTCTACTTCTTCATGCATTTGCACTGAGTGTTCAGCCTTATCTTGCTTTGGATTTTTGCTTCTAGTTTTCCTTTGCACTTCACTTTCTGGTGCTTCTATTTTACTTACCTCTTCAATATTTTCATTTATACCTTTACTTTTCTCATTCACTTTCAATCCTGTGTCATACATTTTACTTGAATTATCCTCATCATCCAGTTCATGGAGAACATCAAATTTATTGTATTTCAAAATATTATCAATTAATTCTTCAACTTCATTATTCACCTCTTTCGTTTTTGGTTTCTCCACATCCATTTTATTTGCAGTTTCCTGATTGTTGGCTGACACATTTCCACTCCTTTATTTATCACCCCGATCATCAGTTGTACATTGTACGATTTCTTTCCCTACTTGTTCTATCTTCTTATCCTTCTCTTTAGCATGAATATCATCACTAACTTCTTCTTTCTTACTTTCACCGGTCTTTTCTCCTGTTTGTTCCAAATTAGCTTCCAACGTAGTATTTTCTTTTTTCTTTCTCTTCACACGTTGCCATTTTCTAATGATCTGCTTATTGTTTGGTCTCACATTTTTAAGGACTCGAACTTTCTCAGTGTTTCTTTCTTTGTCTTCCTCTTTACCAATTATTTTATTTTCTTTATCATCCTTTGTTTTACAGTTATCTTTAATATCACAGTCTACAGTGTGTCCAAACTTCTTGCACAAGACGCATACATCTGGCCTCCATAGATATTCAACGTAAATTTGCTGATAACCTCCTTCAACCAGTTTAACTGAAAACTCATCAACCAGCTCCTTTTATGGCCTTACTTCAATCAAGCACTTCGCATAGCTCAGCCTTTCTTGCTTCTCTGTCATTTCATCCATACATAACAATTTACCCAAGTGACTACTTAGCCAATTAATTCCTAGGGGTGACCATGCAAATATAGGGAGATTATATAAGTGAACCCATACTGGAACAGATGTGATAGAGCCTGTAACGTTACTCACAGCTGCATCATACGGTTTTATTATAAATAGTTTATTATTCATAACTATAGGGTCACTCTGCAGTATTTCACAATAAGAGAAGTTGAATAAGAAGATGATACCATCCGATTTAACTGAGACAGCACCTTTTAGTTTCCATATATACTTTAGCTTCTGAACAACAACTGTGTACGATAATGGTTTGTCAAGGAAAAAACCAACTATCGTATCATTCCAGATAGCAGCTCTAGCTTCAATAACTTCCACAGGTGGTACTAAAGCTTCATCTTCATACGTTGGAGTTAGGTCAGCAGGGATGTACTTCCCAGCGTTTCTCGGTTTGCGCTTAAACAAAGAAGTCCATTTCCGTTCTCCTACATCAGAGGGGAGGGGGATGACGGCCTGAGCTGGAAGGGGCTTGCTAACTGGAGGTAGAGGGTCAAGGGGTCGAGGTGGGGGAAGAATGGTGAAATAGTGAGAAGGACAGGCTTGGAAGGGAGAGGAGATTGTACTGAGACACGAGAAACTGGTGTGATTGGAGGATAGGGCGATTGTACGTTGTGTACAGAGGAATGGGGAGAATTTACTTAAATTTTAACATGTGTATAAATTTAGATTTTAAATTATATTTTGTGGAAAATTTAAAAATTATAAGTTAAAGTTCTAAATGTAAATTATAAATTTTACTTATAATTTTATTATTTTAAAATATATAAAATACGATTTAAAATAGATTTAATAATAATTAATATAATAAAATTTATCGAGAATTTAATTTAACTAATAATATATATACAATATGTTTTTAAGTATTTATTTAAATTTATATTAATATTTAAAAATAGATTTTTAATAACTTTAATAATAGAGATTGGAAAGATAAATTAAAGTAGACTTGAAATTTAAATTGGTTAATAATTAAATTTAAAAAGGATTGTTTTGGAACTTATTGATTTTGAGATTTTAAAGATATGTTTTATAACCTGATAATTTGATTTTGATTTAAGAGGATTAAATGAATATTTTCAAATTTAAATAAAATTGAATTTGAATATTTAATTTTGATTTAAATTTGTAATTTGAGATTTTATTTAATGTTATTAAATGATTAGGTGGATATTTTTAAATTTAAATAAAAATTAAAGTTGAATTATGAAAGGTAAATGAAATGTATCAAATTAATTTATTGTAAATGTTTGAATATTTAAACTTTGAAACCTATTGAATTGGAAGTGGTTTATATCTATAGTTCAAACCTGGAGTTGAAATCAACATAAATTAAAAGTGGTTTAGTGAGAATTTGAATTTAACCTTTAACCTTTTAATTTGAAATTGTTGAACTTAGATTTGATTTAAATTGAATTTGTGAACTAAACTTGATTTGTGAAATTGGAAGAAACAATTCTAATATATAAACTATTTTAATATATAACCTATTTTTAAATATATATACTATTTTAATTTATAACTATTTCAATATATATAAACTATTTTAAATATTTAAACTGTTTAAGGTAGAACCATTATGATTTAGATTTAATGGATTTAAGTGCAAATATTTTGATATAATGGTTTAAACTATTTTGTGGTTATGATTTTGGAAATGAATATGATTTTGAAAGTGATATGATTTTTGAAAAGAACATGAGATTTTTATATGAAGAATAATTATTTGAAATATAAATGACCACGGTGTGAAATAAGCATTTAGGTGTTAAAGAGACCGGGATCGGATATTATCACACTCTCCATCAATACCAAAACCACTTTAACAATCATGCACATAGTGGAGACTCTAGAATGAAGTAGGATGGTCCGACAACGATTCTGTGTGAGGTATTAACGCAGCCCTGACTTCCACGAGTCAGCTTGATGGGGCTAAAATAGGAGCCATGCCGGGCCAATTGAGGCCGCTCCTTCTATCAGGCACATTTCTTCGATACCATTCTATTACATTATGATTTGATTGGGTGCATCTTTGATTTGGGAGTGTGTCTCGAGGTGGGCAGTAGTAGCTGCTACACATTACCACCAGTCCAGATCTGCAAAATGGTAGTATCCTACCCTAGGCATTATCTTGCGTGCCTTGTCACATGCCCTATCGTGCCTTCTACGAGTTTGGTTTGTGTCGTACCTATAGAGTGCTCCCTGATATCCCATCGGTTTGGTGGAGTTTAAAGTATTGTATGAACTACAACATCATATAAAAATGTGTTAAGGGGAATATGGGTAACACTATTTTAATATTTTACTTTACCGTAGACATTATCTATGTAGCGTATTTTACTATGTATGTAGATAGTTTGACGGATCCTTAGAGGATGTGAATCCCAAACATCCTTTAAGTTTTTTGTATTTCACTTGACATTTCACTTAAGATAAATTTATTAGTATAAGAATGTTAATCCTGACTCGAGTGTTTTGTGTTTTTCTTTATGCTCGGGTCAAACTGAGTGTTGCAGCATTTGAGACTCACCTTTGGTGCCTAGAGTTTTGTTTGGAGATCTGTCTATTATCTATTTATCTTTCAATTATTCCTTTTATTTCCAGTTGTCTATTTTCAGAGTTGTCATCTGTATTTGTATTGAGGATTCTTTGTATTAGATTTCTGTTGTATTTTGTTTCAGACTCCATTGTTTATATGGTAGCTTCATGAACTACTATTTATCTACTCTGCTGCTTATTGTTATATTACTCCGTGTCTGTGATTCTGTGATTGATTTGTTTACCGTATATGCTAAGTTTTACCAAATATAAATTAACAATATGTTGTTATGATAAATTCAAGTCCTACATGTGTGGATGCGAATGGTTCGAAATAGCGGGTTGTCACATTATTAGATAGTCGATTAGTCGACTATTGAACATGACCAAATATAACTTAAGAAGTATCTAAAAGCGTCATGACTTCATACCCTTTGAGAATCTACAGGGAGGAGCATTGATATGAAACGTCTCTAGCTTTAAAAAATTATATATACGATATCACCCCAGGGGGAATCCTCTTTATATAGTTTGTTTACATCCGAAAGAACTAAAATTGAGTTTATCGGAAATTCATCGAATTAATCTTGAAGAGATGTGGATTGGTAAGTGTTTTACCTATCGAATACCACTTCAAAACTAGTATACGAGTTCTATGTTTTAGAAGCGGTTGTAAAGAGGAATGTTATATAGTTGAACTATCTATCCTAAGGTTAAGTCTAAGGGAGAGGTGAGCATTAATGTTTGCCGAATGACTTGTGCAAGAATCCATGGAGTGATTCGTGTTCTTTTCGAGTGATAAATGCTCGGGTGAAAGATGCCAAAGTGACCTCAATATCAGAAATTATAAAAAATGGAGTAGAAGAATAGCTTGGGGTTTAGCCAGCCTACAAAAGGATATATCAACTCCATATCTAAAGTATGCTTATCAGTGTTGCTAGTGGAAGTTGATGATATTCGGGATCATGTGTTTAGACATGGACTGGCTATGTTTACCTTATAGTATATTTTATTTGAAGATATACAATGCTCGAAGGTAGATTTTGACCCTTGTGCATGGAGATCCGTTTCAGTTTACTGGAGGTGTCTCCATGGAAAATCCAATATGCGAACATACAGTAGCAGTTTTAATTGTACCCTAAATATCATTATGGTGTGATCAATGTAAGCATCATAGCTAATTGATATGATTTATATTCTACCCTTAGGCATTATCTGTTATATCACTATATTAACTTAATGAATAGTTGGTTTCTTTTGAGGGGAAAATCGTTACGGTAATCTATATGGTCTCAGTAGTTACTATTACATGTTGTATGTATCTTGGGTTTTCTCATATCAGACTTATATCTGACACTTGTTTTTTGTTTTTCCTAAATTCCCCGCATACACTTCGAGCAGGCTGAGTAAAGCGAGTTTTATTTGGGACACTTCAAAGTTCAGGAGACGAGCCGGAGGCTTCTGTTATCTATCTATTTCTATTTCTATTTCTATTGCATTGGATTATGTATGTATGTGTTAGCACTTTGAGGATATGCAGTCATAACTGTCAAGGATGATGATAGTACTTAGGTTTTGTAATCTTAAATTTCTGTATTCGGGGTAACCATTTGTACTATTTTTTTAATATTATATATTATCGTTCCGCTGTAAGATTCTGTAGTTGTGTTCTCCCTTTCTTGTTCTATTCTTTTTTTATTTTACCCTAATTATCTGTGTTTCTGACATTTGGGTGTTGGGCATACGAATACCATAGATGTATTTACTGCCGATATCCGAGGGTCGAAAGGTCGCCTCATTGCACCCTTAACTTTGACATATCGTATTTAATTCGGCCATGAAGTTGTTATCTAATATATAGTGAATAATTGTGCATGACTCGTAATACCCGACATTACTAGTAAGTAGTGGTATATTTTTGTCTATGTTATTATGCTTGATAGAGTTAGAGATATGCCTTAGAGGCAATTATATAATTATTGCATATATTTAATTTGATAATGTTAACTAGTATCCTGACCTGGCTATATTATTCTGGTTGCATAAGGTAGATTCGATTATTATCAAGAACGATGACCATGGAGCAATGGTTGTAGGTCCCGAAAGTAAAGTATATATAGATGGCTATATGAAGCCAAAAATGAACGGAAATGGTAGATAAATGATAAAGGATGCTTTATGGATATTAGCTTGGACAAAAAAGGAATCGGCATGGTGTGGTAGAACCCTAAGGATTGGTATGGTGGTTAAGCGAGGGATCGGCATGGTCGAAGCAAAGGAGGGATCGGTGTAGATGGAAGTGTATGGATCGACATAACTGGATAGGCAAGGGATCGACATGGTCAAGGCAAGATGGTACGACATAGCATATGAGAGGGATCGACAGAGTTTGAAAGGTAGTAAGGGATCAGCATACTTGAATCTACTGTGAAGGGGTCGGCATGTGTCAGAAACCATGTTCATTCATTTTTCTGCAATTAATGTCTTTAGATCTAAAGGACCAAAGAATATGAGATTTGAAGAGCAAGCTATATGGACCTTAGGAAACCTACCCTAGGGATCGCATGTCGAATGGCCAAAGGATGAGGGATCAGCATATGGCTACTTGAAGGGTTTGGTAGAAAATAGTTTACAAGCACTACAAGAAAATCTTCATTTGATTGCAATAAGTGGCAGCGTTTATCCTTAAGTGCACTAATAATTTATCCTAGTTTATAAACATATCAAAATATTTTCCATCCATCCCACCTTTTAAAATTTTTGCCGCTCCAACAAAATTTGTTCTGCTTTGTTCTGTCACCTTTTCCTTCCTCGATACTTAAAAAAAAATTGAACTCTTCCATTACTCCTTTTCAATACCTGAAACTTTTTTCCTATTTCACTTCAGCATAATTTGCCTCCTCCCATACTTCCACCATCTTCATCGTTGTGCTAGCATTCTCCATCGCTATCTCACGCTAGTGCTCTCCCGTCGTGCCAACGCTTTCCATCATCATCACTTTGCTAGCCCTCTCCATCATGTCTAATTTCTCGAGATTTCTACATATACCCTAAATAAGCATGAACTTTATATTTCAATTGGATCGAGTATTTTTGTCTAATTTTTGATTCGACTATAAATTATATGATTCGACTATTTGGGTTATGCAAATTTTTTCCAAATGATTAATAATTACTTCATAAAGATTAGGCTCATGGATGAGATGAAGAAAGCAAATTCTATGCATGCTAAGCCTGTAAAATTTACAAAGCCTGAAATGCCAATAATAGCTTTAGATGTGAGTATCTTTAAATAATTTTGTTAGTAAATTTCTTTAGGCATACTTTTTGGTTATGACAACTTGGGTTTAATGTTTAAGTAACTATTTTTTTATATGCTTTTGTAATATAAAAGCTAAATATATATCGTTTGAGTAATTTTAGGTAACATGAACTAGTTATTATATGCCGTATAATATAGATGTGATGATAGCACCAGAAATAATAGCTTAACCTCTAATTACAAATTGGATCTCAATGTGATTTATGAGATATATATGGTATTTATTGCATTGATAATTTTACTATGTTATAACGGAGACTTGCTATTCTTATTAGGCATATATTTACGGCAAAATGCGTCAAGAAAACATAAGTTCAATTTTTTGGTATTTTGCTAACCGCTAAACCTTAAGTCTGCAAGTTATATTCAATTCTCATGTTGTTCATAAACAATTACACAGTCATACTGGTTTTAGATTGTGCAGATTCTTTGTATTACAATCTGGCAACTCTTTGAATATATATTGTATATTGATGTTTCCTTCCAGATAAAGATTCTTACGGCATAACCTTTATCTGAATTCTAAATAACTTTTTTTTACTTCTATATTGACATGTCGAAGCTACGTACTGGGATTCAGCCCTATAGAATCAGGGTTAGTCTATGTCCTTCCCTGGCTTGCAACGGTAATCTCAACAAATATCGGAGGTTGGATAGCTGACACATTTGGTGGTAGAGGGATATTTGTCACTGCAGTCAGAAGGGTATATAAGTTGTAGTTCTTTAATATTTTCTTCCAGTTAAAGTTAACGTGACAATCATACGAGTTCACTATAGAAATATGTACATACCTTATGTGGAAGTTTTACCAAGTGTTCCCATAGTTTATTTTATTAGATGAACATTTAAGATTTCTAAAATATTTTTCTTACAGATAATGCAATCAACAGGATTTCTTGGACCAGCTTTCTTTCTGATGCAACTGAATCATGTTAGCTCTCCCGCAATTGCTGTATTATGCATGGCATGCAGCCAGGTGAGTTGATATGTACATCAATGAGATTTCTAATATTATGACATACAAAATAATAAATATTAAGATAGACCAATGCTGAAACTTTTTTACTGAATTTTTATACAAAGGACTGATGCATTTTCCCAGTCTGTTTTATATTCCAACCATCAAGATGTCCGCCCGCGTACTCTGTATGTATTATTATTGTTGTCCTGTAAAGAAATATCTTTTGCTAGAAATTAAGATTTATACAGTAACTCATAAAGTTATAAATATGTATAACTATTATTGCACTGAGCTTTTTGCAGGGTGTATTTCTTAGACTTTCAAACACTGTTGGAGTTTTAGCTGGTGGCTTAGGCACAGGAACTACTGGCTACATTTTGCAACATGGTTTGATCATCCCTTCCTTTTCTTTTCAATTTTCAGTATAAATCTTTGTTCACACATGACACCCATAGCGATTGATTAGTTAAATTCAATTCAATTCAATATAAGCTTATGCGGTGTTTTGGTTGTGGAAACTTCAGTCTTAAAAGAGAAGCTTGCAACTACTTGACAAGTCAAACATCAGGCATAACACAACCATCTACAATGTCAAAGCGCAAACACGGCTCTAATCCCGACATGCATCCACACACCATATGGCATTCCAACCATTCTTGATCTAATTCAAATCTCTAGTGACGCGGATTAGATCTCGCTTGCTCCTCGCCTCGTGCATCTGATTTAGTTCATTGGGCATGTTAATGTTACATTGCTTTATAACCAGACTAGTGAAGATGCTGTGATGTCCACAGTCAAATTGTACTATAGATATGCATACGTTAACAAAGTCATTATATTTTTTTTTGCATCTCTTGAGATATTTTTCCTTTAGAAGAATATTTTTGTTAATGTATTATATGCCAAAAAATAAGAAAGAAATTGTAATTTAGAAGAATATTTCTATCCAACAGTTGCTCTTTGATCACAACTGTTGGATAGAAAGTTCAGTGAAAACTAGAGAAAAGATTCCTCGGTTAGTTCTAAAAATTTGATATAGAACTATTGGTTTTGATTCATTGAGTATCAGTCAGTTCTAAAAATTGTATGCCAAAAACTTATGCCAACGAATAACAATATAATTTTTAAATTATGAGGTATTGCGGCGAACTTTTGAATATCCAAAACTTGTCATAATATAAAAGTTTGATAGTTAAGACTGTATAACCATTGCTCCATTGAGTTTCATATCCATTAAATTCTTGATAAGAAAAAGGTCCAGGCCCAAAAGAATATAACATGCTAGCTACAAATAGTTTTAGTTGTACAACAAAAGCAAAAACATTGCCATGAGGCAGAGTATATTGGGACACCTAGTTCGGTTCATAAAAGAACGATAAATTCATGGTTTTCAGTAAAGTTTGTTTCCTAAGTCCTAGAAAATAGTGATAAACTAAAAACAGGGTTATCATGCATAAGAAAATAGAGGCAGACTAGGTATGATCTTCTAAGAAGCAATATTTCTAACTTATTATGAGATGTTTTTTTGAAAAAGGATTAGATTCATGCTTGCTTGGTCAGTTTCGTTTCATTTATGTGTAGCAAGTGTTTGCAACCTTGCAGCCGTGTCTGTAGAGAGAGAGCTAGGATCCGGAAACTTCCATATTTTAGTTCCCTTTATATAATCAATGCTTTTTCCCTACAAATAATTATCGGTTACACAGTTAGCAAACAAAACCATGTATCTTTTCTGGATGATAATGGCAATCAACTACTTTGATCGGATTTTTTTTACTTCCTATCTTTGGCACAAATTGCATCGAGCAGCTAAGAAGTTTTGAAATTTCTATTGTATATCCGTCAAAATCAGTATTTATGTGTTTCTGTTTGAGCCTTTTCTCACGATTAGTTAGTCGTCAATTCTTCATTTCTTCATTTTTAAATTTATTTGTTATACTTATTTTATATTTGTTATACTTATTTTATACTTATTTTCAAGAGCTGTAGGTATTAAATAAGTTTTTCAAAAGTTAAAATATCTTTCAGGAATAAGCATCAGCCTAAAAAATTTAAATTTTTTCCTAGGAGGTGGAGTAGAGAACAAGGATGAAATTTTGGATATTTTGGGGATATGCGAAGGGGAACTTCCACTGCGATATTTGGGCATCCCTCTATCCAGCAAAAAACATTAAAAGCTTGGATTTCCAAATGGTATTAGATAGAATCAAGGGAAAAAATTCTGGTTGGGAAACAAAACAGCTTTGTGACGTAGGCAGATTAGAACTTATTAAATCTACCATTTATCCGATGATACTTTACTAGCTGCAATGCTTTAGCCTACCAATAAATATTCTAAATAAGATAAAGCATATTTGTCTTAATTTTTTATGGAAGGATAAGATAAGAAAAATTCCTTAGGTGGTGGTGTGTAAAAACAAAGAAGAGGGAGGCATGGGCCTTAGACATTTTTAGGAGTTAGATACTATAGTGGCTGTAAAGCGGATTTGGAAAATTATTAATGAAGAAGTCATTTGGGCTAAGTTGATGAGGTGTAAGTATTTGAAAAATAGGTCCTTTGTTGGAGATTTTGATTAGACAGGATGACTTGGGAGTTTAGAAAGACATGCTAATAAATAGAACGGATGCTCTGAAATGCATTGAACAAAGAATGGTTGATGGAAAAACTACTTCCATGTGGTTCGACCCCTGGGTTAGCTGAAGTAGACTCATTAACATATTAGAAGTTAATTCTATGGAGATATTAAGAGGTGAAGTTATGATGGTTAGAGATATTATTAACGATGATGTCTAGAGAACTCAAAAATACAACTTTCTTAGAAAATTTAGAAATGAAATTGAACGTATCAAAATTTTTAGATATAAAGAATAGTATTACTTGGCATGGCCTTGTAACAAAAATAATAAATACCATTTTAAGGCGATTTGGATAATGATAAGGAAATCTTTCAACAAAGTTCCCGATTGGATTAGTCTAGAGAAATGAAAATATCCTTAAAAATGGCAGTGTGTTTGTATAAAGTAATAAACAATTTTCTGCCTACCAAGAAAGGACTTATCCTTAGGGTATTAAATATTGAAAGTGTGTGTGATTTGTGCAACCAACAAGAAGAAGATGTGGAGCATCTCTTTTCTGAATGTAGATTCAGTGCTTATATTTGGAAATGATGCCGTATTAAGATATGATGGGCAGCTCCGCATATTGTAGTTCTGACCATTAATAACTACCATTATTTCTCGATTTAATCAAAAGAGCAAAAGTAGAGACATATCTAGTTTGGCGCTATCTACTTATGTTTAGTGTATATTGCAAGAGAGAAATTTTCATGTCTTTGATTAAAATAATAGATCAGAAAATTAGATTTGCAACAAAATTGAAATTATGAAAATCAGAACTCAAAAATCAAATGTAGCAGTACGAAGATTATTGATGAGGAACTAAGTAAAGAATGGCAATAAACAGCTCACGGACCACCCAGTATTCAAAAGTCATCCATTGTTGCTTTAGAATCCATGTAGATAAATTTATTTCCATAGGCCACCTTTAATTATTTTAGAAGCGTACTTATCATATTTTGAATATTGTTATAGTCCTTATCTTTAACTTAATTTCTATATACCTTGTTCGAATAGTAATTTTATCCATTATAGGCTTATTGTCTACACACTCATTTTCATTAATAAAATATAATATTGATAATTTTATAATCAATATCTAATATGAAGAATTAATTATATAGTTCTTGATATAATCTTTTTCCCACATATATATGTCAAGTAAGGAGCATGAAACATGCTAGAGATATCAATGACCAATTAGAAGGGCTCCTAGAAAGAGTTCAATTTGAAATGATATCAAATGATTTGGATGCTATAGGAAAGCAATTAATGTTCGGTATCTCCACCATATAGTAAGATTACAACAGGGTAGTGCATGTAAAATGTATTGTATTATTACTATCATCTTCGTTTAAAATTTTTGTTAGGCTGGCTTCTTAATTGCATCACATAAATATGATCTCGATTCCATATCACCATTTCAACTTCCAGATATATTGAATTTGCTACCTGTTATAGTTTGTTTTGAAGCAAAAGGTCTCTTCGAAGTAGAAAATGTTTAGTTTTCTAAGGTATTTTTTGTTACTTACTAGTTATAATGCAACTTGGACTATTAAGGCATACATGAATTATGGAAGTAGTTGGGATTGGGCTCGCAAATAAGTTTGAGTGGGTAATAATAAAAGTGGACCAACTAGCAAATGCAGGAATAAAGCCCATTAGGTTTTTTTTGGTTGAAATTAATAATTTTAGATTCGACTAGCAGTTTTAGAAGGGAGTGATAATTCAGTTTTATAACACAGTTTCAGAAGAATTAATTACAAACTGGATTAGCTTGCAACGTAGTAATTGCGTAAATTTAAAAAAATATATTCTATTATTGGATCTTTTGTGGGCGGGTCTATGAGGTCTAATTCATTTAGAACTTTTCTAATTTTCCGTTAAATAAAATCAATACATTATTTTAATTTTATAACCGAAATTTAATTTATATAATTGTTATTGTATTTCATTTAGTGCATCATATACACATATGTGCGCGCATGCATATGCAACAGGATAATGTGTACGTGGTTTGACATGCTCGTGTATAGGTGCTGCAAGTGAACTGTTCTCATTTCCTGGTATAAATTGAAAAAAAATCTCAAACCCAAAAGTTTGGATAACCATTTTTGTTGCTCAAGTGGTTGAATTGTCTAGGTGAGTAGCTGTCATGGCCTTTGTGGTCGTTCGTGATTAGAAACTAGCATCCAAGGAGATGATTGCGCTATTTTTGGACCATTATGGTGATTGCAAACATTTCTGGACTAATAAAAATCATGTGATGCTAAATGTACAGTTTTGTATTTTTTTCATCATTTTATGTCATGCTGCATATTTAATTAGTTTTTTTAATTCATGTTACGCTCATTTATCTTTTATTTGCTTATAATATTATATGTTTTACTGCTTAAAGCGAAATCTTTTAAGCAACGGCTTCAGGTTGCTACAAGTTGGTGGATCACTTACTTGCAATACTTATAAGGTTGTGGTTGTTTTGCGGTATACGTACTGGAGATTGTCATGGCTTACCTATACTTGTACATTATTGCTTTTATAAACACTTCTTTTGTACATTTGGCATAAAACTTATAATTATTTTTCTCCTTTTGTTATGCAGCCTACCCATTTCACAAAATGAGTATGTGGTTGAATAGTTTCTGGCTAAAACTCGTAGTGGAGGTTTTTTTTACCCATTATGTATTGCTAGGACAAAAATAGTGTATCTTCTTAATATATATTTATTTGGTATTCCATGTTGCATCAGATATCAAGAAGTGTATATTCCATCACATGATCCAATAATTAGTTAATTTCTTTGCTCTTAGAGAATTGCTCGTTTAAAATTATAACTCATCCCTATATTTTTGATAGTGTCACCTTTTTTATCATTAAACATGCAACTAATCCCTTTATATTTGAAATATATGAAATTCATGAAGTTGTAGATGGTGCTAGTAATTGTCCTTGTTGGAGTGGTAAAATTCCAAATTTGTAAATGTAAAATTTTGGTTTTGCTTCTCATTTCATATAATATGTTAAATAATATCATGTATCAATTAACAAAGTTTATGAAAATAAATTATGTTTATAAAATTTAACTAAGTTAATAAAAAAAAAAAAGTTAACCGAGTTTTAATAATAATAATTAATTAATTAAGCTAATAAAAATTAATTAAGCTAATAAAAATTAATTAAGTTTTGTTAAAATCAAATAAGTTTTATAAAATTAACTAAGTTTAAGTTAACTAAAATTTATAAATAATAATAATATAACTAATTTAATAAAGTTTTATAAATGACGACGACGATGAATTAATTAAGTTTACAAAAATTTACTAAGTTTATAAAAATTTGCTAAGTCAATAATAATAATAATATAGTTAAGTTAACCGAGTTTTAATAATAATATAGTAATAAATGAACTAAGTTATGTTAAAATTAAACAAATTTTATAAAATTAATTAAATTAGTTAACTAAATTAACTAAATAATAATAATATAACCAATTTAAAGAAGTTTCATAAATAATGATGATTATGATGATGAATTAACTAAGTTTATAGAAATCAACTAAGTTTATAATAATAATAGTAATAGTAATAATAATAAAAATATAATTAAGTTAACTAATTTTTAACAACAACAACAACAACAATAAATTAACTGAATTAACTAAGTTAATAAAAATTAACTAAGTTTCGTTAAAATTAAACAAGTTTTATAAAATTAACTAAGTCTGAGTTAATTAAATTTTATAAATAATAATAATATAACTAATTTAACAAAACTTATAAATAATAATAATAATAATAATGCTGAATTAACTAAGTTTGTAATAATAATAATAATGATATAATTAAGTTAACCGATTTTTTTATAGTAATAACAATAATAATAATAATAAATCAACTAAGTTAACCAAGTTAATAAAAATTAACTAAGTTTAAGTTAACTATATTTTAGAAATAATAATAATATAAATAATAAGTTTATTATAATAATAAATTAATTAAGTGTATAAAAATTAACTAAGTTTATAATAATAATAATAAATTAACTAAATTTACAAAAAAATTATAAGTTCAAGACAATTTATAAAAACTAACCAAGTGAATAAAGTCAAAGTTTGAGATAACTTATAAGTTTAAGTTAATTAATATATAACTTATGACATTTTAAGTTTTAGAAATTGAGATAATTTATAAGTTTGAGTTAATATAAATAAAGTTACAAATAAGCTAACGAAGCTTTATAAAAAGTTAACTTATTTTTATAAAAATTAACCAAAATTTTAAAAATTAACTATGTTTTGTATAATTTAACTACGATTTATAAAATTTAGAAAAATTTAGACAAATTAATTAAGTTTTATTAGAATTTAATCGAGTTAATGAGTTTTAATAATTAAATAAGTTTATTACAAAAATTAACCAAGTTTTATAAAAATTTAACTAAGTTAACTAAAGTTTTATAAAATTATTTAAATTTAATAAAACTTTAACCAAAGATGTTCACTATAATTTAAATATGCAAAACTACTTCGTAATCATTCATTGATTATTAAACTTGTCTACAGTAATTAGGCTTTTAGGAGTAAAGACCAGCTGCAGTAAAGAATTGTGGGTAATCAAGTAATGAACATGATTTAGTTGTTATATATACTATAACGTTTTGCTAATACTTGTTGTGTAAACTTGTTTATGAATGGTTATGGGTATTATATTTGATTATGTGATTAATGTGTTTTTCAATTGTTTGAATATGATGATTATGTGATTGATTGGTTATTGGCTTGAATACGACGATTATGTGATTATTACCGGTTTTAATATGACTATTATGTAAGCGATGGTTGGAAAAGATACAAGCCATTAACAAGAAATGGTGCATGTATAGTCCGTTCAAAATAGTTAATACCTTTCAGAAGCATTTAAAAAACGCTATGGAAATAAATATAAACTACCACAATATGACTTCCGACGTTGATAAAACACTACCAAAACTTTTAGTAGCATTTCAATAAACACTACGATACGACATGCTACTAAAAGTACGAAACTTTTTGTAGCATTTTTAAAACCCTACAATAGATCAAGTTTTCGTAATGTTTTCTACAATGCTACAAAAAGTTTCAGACTGTTAGTTGCATGTTGTATCGTAACATTTACCGGAAGGCTACCAAAAGTTTTAGCAGCGTTTTTTCAATGCTAGGCCTTATGGAAGTTGAGCCAAAGATCAATTAAAAGCATAAACTCCACTAGTCCAATTGACTTGATATTCGAAGAGCCTACATATCTAAGCATGAAGAAGCCACTATAGGGATCACTGCCCAAGAATCGACTAATGAAGGGATCTGTACCAATCCCTCTTTATCTAGATTTGGGCCTAGGACCCTTATGGT
Organism: Allium cepa; assembly: GCA_030765085.1. NCBI lineage: Eukaryota > Viridiplantae > Streptophyta > Magnoliopsida > Asparagales > Amaryllidaceae > Allium > Allium cepa. The sequence continues at coordinate 626,130,338 of CM060940.1, read as the reverse complement.
AGGCCCATATGGATTAGATGGTCTTATAGCCAAAGTTTCAGAGAGATTGGTGGTAACCTTCACCTATTAATATTGGCCTAGGGGGTCATTTTGAAATTCTTTTTACGCTGTTGTTTACATTAGTCTATATTGTAATCAAGTTTTTTCTTATTTCTTACTATTTGTTGCTATAATCAAAACTGTTAGTGAATCAATAAAGATAATCTTCAAAGTGGACATATGTATACAACGACGAACCACTATAAATTCTTGTGTTCTTGATTATTGCTTTGTTTTGTTTGATAGTTTATTTTGTTTCTCTGTTTTAATTTTACTTTCTTCATTTACTTCTCCACATAAATCTATTGTTGGGTGTTTGTGACCAATTTGGTTGCAAACATTTTGATACTTTCATTGAGAAACTAATTCTCAACCTGCTAGGATCCCCTTTGTTGCTACTGGATTGAGAAAATACCACAAAGGAGATCCATACTTATCTTCATAAACTTGCTTACACTACTCGAATTTTCTTAAATCTAAACAAGGAATTTGATAATGGTGAGACATACCGGATCTACTTCTTAGAATGTTGATGGAAATGAAACCGCTAGCATTCAACAAGGAGGCCTAAGCAACCAACTTGCAAATTTGAATGCTGATCTGGTTGAAGTTCAAAACCCTACTGATTCTATAGCCAGAGCTGAATTTCATAATCTAATGAGAGAGTTAATGGAAATCCGTCGACAACTAAATGAGCAGATTCAGACAAACTTATCCTGATGAATCAGATTACTCTATAACAACGTGGGAAGGCCAGAAAGGACCCCACTCCTTACTCGGCATCGGAAAGTTCAAGCTCATCGGATGAATACCCCAGGCTTAGGCACTATAGGCTTGAAGGAGATCACGCAGAAACATCAGAGCGCCGCTTGGCAGACCAATATGGTCTTCCAAGACCGATCGATGATGATCCCTCCCTAGGGGTCGGTACCGATCCCTTTTCTAGAGGAGGTATACCCCCACTACACTTAGGGAATCATGCTGGAGTTCTTCACGGAAGCTTGGATGCTGGAGTTCGATCGAATGCTGACCAGCTACCCCCCGAAATGACAACGAGATAAATCTTCAAGGTGCACATCAAGAAGATGATGAACTAAAAAGGTGTGAAACTGCCAGTAGACATCGACCGGCCATTCACGTGAGGTGGACTACGACCACCGCTTGGCACCACCCTTCTAGACGCCGTACTTATTAGCAATGGTTAGACAGTAGGTGAGAGAGAACCAAGGATTGACTAATAATGACTGGGGAATTTCAAGAAGCCATACCCCGCTACTAACAATGTTCTGCATGCGAAGTATCCAAGGAGGTTCAACATGCCATCAATGCCTACCTACGATGGAAAAACTAACCCTAGGCAACGTATTATGAGATACGAATGGCTGATGGATTATGCAAGAGCCAATGACACGACCAAGTGCAGATGCTTTCTTATAACTCTTACCGGGATAGCAATGATATAGTTCACAAGACTGCCTCCGTGGTCAATTTCATAATTCAATGAGTTGACAACCAATTTTGTAGAGCAATTTTGAATGCACGTGACTCGTCGTAAAGACGTGATGTCCCTTTCTAGCGTAATCCAGGCCCTAGAGGAATCATTGAAAAATTACTTGGAGAGATTTCATACCGCCATGATGGAGGTTAGTAACGCAAATGATCATACTATGCTTATGGTCGTGACGAGAGGGATTGATTCAGAATCCGAGTTTGGCGACTGGCTGGCTGGAAGACCGCCTGCCACTTTGAAGCGCTTCTATTCAGAGGTAGCTCAATTTTTGAGGAAGGAGGAAGCCAGGTCCTCCAGGAAAAAGAACGTTGTAGGACCGAGTGGACAAGTCGTACATAGTAATATTGCAATAAACTAACATGATGACAGTTCTGGGAAAGTTTAGGTGAATGTTTAGAATAAGCTGAATCAACAAAAGAAAAATGGTGATAGGAATCAAGAACGGAAGAGCATTTTGGGAGACTAAAGCCTAGAATTCCAATGTATGACAACTATGCGCCGTTAAACATGTCCTTAGAGAATATTTATCTATTCACTTGCAATACCATGCAATATAGGAAGCCGCCTCCAAAACATTCATCAGAGAGACAGAAGTAGACCGGGAAATATTGCCGGTTTCGTGAGTGTTATGGGCACAACACAAATGAATGTAGGCATCTCGAGGATGTTATAGAAAGATTGATTTGGGAAAAGAAGCTACGACAGTTTGTGAAAACTCCACAGGATGGCGGACAGGGGAAATCTGACCCTAACCGAGGATAAGCTCCGCGTAAGGCTGAGGAGCCTACGTGGACCAATGGAAAACTGGTGATAAATACGATAGCTAGAGGACCGCATCATATAGATAGGAGTTGGCAAGAGATGGATCGCTATGCTAGCGCGATAAGGCATGTAGATTTTGAATGCGGTTCGAATAAGGAAGATGGAACTCTGGCAAAACAGCAGCGCGCCATGGTGGATGATATGGTGTTTAGAAACAGGGATGCAGACAAGGTAGAGGCTCCAACAATTGACTCGATGGTTATTTCGACTATGATTGGTCCTGCATAGGTGAGAAGAATTTTGACAGTTTGTGGGAGTTCAGTGAATATAATATTCAAAAAGGCATATGATCAGATGATAATGGAAGCTAAAGACTTAAAACCATCTAAAGCTCGTATTCATGGTTTTAATGGAATGGCAACCGAGGCTGTAGGATGCATGGAATTACCTGTTGAATTGGGAGAAGGTGAACAAAGGAGAGTGCGAACCTTACCGTTTATTGTTTTGGATGTTGACTCTCCATACAATGTTTTTTTTAGGCCAATTGGCCTTGGCTATGTTTCGAGCAGCTCTTGCCCTATGGTGTTTAACTTTGAAGTTTTCGACATATAATGGTGTTGGAATTGTTTATGGCGATCAAGCGAATGGACGTGCCTGTTATGTAGCTGAGTTGAGGAAGCTTGGTGCAAGGAGAAGGGAAAGGGTATGGAAAAAGATATCTGCGTCCAAGCCACCGAAGATTGACAACTAGCGCTTGAGCCTTGGCTCGAGCGCCACAGTCGGTTCTATAGATATAGATTTGAGAGATGATGAAGAGGAGCCCAACGAGACTAAGGCTACACTGGTTGAGATGATGATTGATAGCACGGTCATCCATGAAGACCTATCACGAGTCTTAAAGATTGGGTCACAGCTCAACCCACCGATGATGAAGGAACTTGCTGGTTTTCTCGAAGTGAACCTAGATGTATTTGCTTCGACTCACTCTAACATGTGTGAAATCTCACCTACCATTGCGAGCCATGCACTGAATATTGATCCAAAGTATGTTCCGGTGAAGCAAAAAAGACGAGGAATGGATCCGAAGAGATCTGCTGCTCTTAAAGAGGAGGTGGATGAACTAAAAGTCAATGGGTTTGTCCACGATACCCTCTATCTTGAATGGATATCTAACCCCGTACTTGTGAAGAAGGCGAATGGAAAATGGAGAACTTGCATTGGTTACTCAGATTTGAACCAAACATATCCAAAAGATAGCTTTCCTCTTCTAAGGATTGGTTAGTTGGTTGATTCAACTGCAGGACACAAATTGCTATCTTTTATGGATGCGTATTCGGGATATAACCAAATCCCAATGCATATCCCGATCAGGAGCACACAGATTTTGTCATAGATGTTGGGCTGTATTGTTACGCGGTAATGCCATTTAGATTGAAGAAAGCTAGAGCAACTTATCAGCGCTTGATTAACAGGATGTTTAAAGATCAAATTGGAAAAACAATGGTGGTGTATATGGATGATATGCTCATGAAGTCACAACGATCAAGCGACCACATTAGATACTTGGTAGAAATATTTGACATCCTTTAGTATTACAAGATGAATATCAGTCCTTTGAATTGTTCATTTGGTGTGGCATCAGGAAAGTTCTTGGGCATTATTGTCAATGCTCGTGGAATAGAAGCTAATCCAGAGAAGATTCAGGCTATCCATGATATCTTAGCGCCAAGAACCATTAAACAAGTGCAAAGTCTGAATGAGAAGGTTGGCGCTTTAAGTAAATTTTTCTCCAGAGCTACCGATAAATGCATTCCTTTCTTTGAATTGATTAGAAGGGAAAAAGGAACTTCGAATGGACGTAGGATTTTAAAGACACGTTCCAAGATCTGGTGAATCATTTTGAGAGACCCCCTATCTTGTCAAAGTTGGTAAGAATTGTACGTTTATTTGGCTGTATCAGCACATGCTATAAGTGCCGTCTTGATTCACAAAGGGAATCGGATCCAGAGGCTGGTGTATCACGTTAGTAACTGATTGACAGAAGCAGAAAGGAATTATCCAAAAATAGAAAAATTGGCGTACTGCTTCAGGGAAGCTTCGTCCACACATTCAGACACGTTCGATCAATATTTACACCGACCAGCCATTCCGACAGGTCCTACACTGACCTGAGACGTCTGGGAGGTTATCAAATGGAACATTGAGCTTAGCCAATTCGATATTAATTATCTCCCTCGAAAAGCTATATCTGGATATGCTTTGGTGGACTTTATAGTAGAGTTTATCGTGTAGGATGATCTTCCAAAAGGAAGTGAAATCCCTATTGTACAATGGAAGTTATATATTGATGGAACATCTAATGATAATTGTTTCGGAGCTGAGATTGTGCTTATAACTCGTGAAAACCGGTCGATTTGTTATGCTTTAAAGCTTGATTTACCAGTAACAAAAAATGAAGCTGAGTATGAAGCTTTAATTGCTGCACTTAAACTTGCTAAAGAACTTGGAGTTAAATCTCTTGGAATCTTTGTGATCTGCAATTAGTGGTGTATCAAGTTAGAGGAGACTATCAGGCTAATGGGCAACGTCTTGCCCTATATCTTACCCGAGTTTAGGTGTTGTTGATGGAATTTGAATACTACGACATTTCACATAACCCACGTGACCAAAACAGAGAGGCTGATTCGTTGGAAAAGTTCACTAGTACCGGCGATGCACAACAGATGGATTTGGTACCGGTCAAAGTATTATATACCCCATGTATAAACATGATGGAAATTGATGAAATACTAGAGGCGGAATCTGAGTGGGAATCGTGGATGACTCCAATTAAAGATTATTTACTACACGAGGTCTTGCCTGATAAAAGAAATGAAAAGCGATAGGTCCTTCGCAAAGCTTCACGATATATTATGAAAAAAGAAGTCATGTATTGAAGCAGTTTCTCAGTCCCTCTACTCCTGTGTATCGCTCATGATAAGATAAAGCGTGTTTTAAAAGAAGTTCATGAAGGAGAATGTAGCGATCGAATTGGGAGGCAAACTCTGATAAAGAAGATACTCCGTTATGGGTATTATTGGCCAACCGTAAATCAAGACGCTGCTAATTATGTAAGATGATGTGATAAATGTAGGATATATGCGAAAGTCCTAAGAGCTATGCCAATAGAAATCACTCAGTTGGTCAGCCCATGGCCATTCGCCATATTGGGTGTAGATATTATCGGTTCGTAACCAATCTCTAAAGATGGCATGAAGTATGCTATTATGGCAGTTGATTACTTCACCAAATGGACCAAGGCTGAAACTTTAGCTACAATCATGACCAAGAAAGTAATCAACTTTATTGTTCTAAACATCATATGTCGCTTTGGTCTTCCATAGACTATTGCAACTGATAGTGGGACTCAATTCGATAATACCGAGTTTAAAGGCTTTCGTCAAAGATACCATATTGGAAAGAGATTTACAACGGTATCTCACCCTCAGGCAAATGGACAGGTTGAAGCTGTAAATAAAATGATCAAGTCTATTTTGAAGAAGCGTTTGAAGAAGGCTAGAGGTAAGTAGGTAGATGAACTCCCTACGAGACTTTGGGCCTAAAAAACCACTCACAAGTCCACGGTTCCAAAGCCGTTATTGAACTGGAAATCTCTTCTCATCGAGTAACTTACAATGATCCCAAAACAAATCAAGCTCTCCTATTGGAATCTCTTGATTTTATAGACAAGAAGCGCGAGGAAACTGATCTGAGGGCAGCCACACACCGACATCGAGTTTCTCGGTATTACAACACTAAAGTTTGACGGAGAACCTTCAAAATTGGCGATCTCATCCTGAAACGGGTTTTTCCTACCCCGTCACACATGAATCCGATTTGGAAAGGAACATATATCATTGAATAGAGGCTTGGAGAAGGAACTCTCAAGCTAGCTACCGTCGATGGCATTACACTTCCAAGAGTATGGAATAACGAACACTTACGACGCTATTTCAGTTGGCTTATTTCCTTTACATTTCAGTTGTATTTATTTTCAGAATTTTCTTTTGCATTTGACTTTCTGAATATGTAATAAGATAGTTTATGTTGTTCTCTTCCATTTAATGAACAAAATTCAGGTTTCCTCTCTATTTAGTTTTGTTATTGCATTGCATGAAAATTACACAGTGAAACTGATTGATATCAATGTGTATGAACAGATTTCTAGAGTTTGGAATCAATCAATCGTGCTAACTCCCACTGGGATCAAACAAGATGAGCTCAATCAACTTGTTTATTTAATAATTCCCATTCACAATCCGAAGAAAAGGATATGCAATAAGGAATGAATGTGGCCGACAATCTACAGATTGGAAAATTCCTGCTTGGACTTTGGGACCGAAATAAGAATCAAAGTGATCGAGATACGACCAATTGCTCGCTAATCAAAACTCCAAATTTTAGGGGGTAAATTAATCAACCAAAAAAGAGTGCGACCTGATTGCTCTCCGAAACAACTCTAAGTGCCTAGAGTGGGACTGGAGTATAAACATAAATCGGGTGGAGACCGACTGCTCGCGAAACCAATCCGAGTACGCATAGTGTCGACTGGAGTATAAACATGAATCGGGAGGAGACCGACTGCCCGCGAAACAACTCCAAGTCCCCAGAGTGCGGACTATAGTATAAACATAAATCAGGTGGAGGCCAACTGCCCACGAGATTATTTTGAGTCCCCTATGTGTGGACTAGAGTGTAAACAAAAAATAGGTGCGAATCGACCACCCATCAACTAAACCTCATCCCCAAAGTGTGGATATAATCACGATTGAATAGATGAGTGGATTTCGACCATTCTCTATTTCATCAACTTTGGCCTGAAACCGATAGAAGGAGAATAAACTTGCTAAGGGTGAAATTCGACCATCTGACTTTTGGCCGTGGCAAATCAATGCTAGAGGTGGAAGCACAGTCATTCAAAAAACTGCTGAATCTAATAGCGTAACACTGAGGCCCGAGCCTGGTGTTTGATACGACTTGAGGCCAAGACCACTTGGAGGCCTTGGGATGGAGATGGTGAATTATTAGTGGAATTTACAAGCGATGAATCACAAGTACTTGAATGGAAAGTAATCGTTCAACTACTTAAATAACAATTCACACGAAAAATAACAAAAACAAAAGCTTTTATTTACATAAAAGGTTCCAAAATTTCAATATAATTTATTTTAAAATATCGAGATTCATACCCGTACAATTACACTAGTGAAAGAAACGATTATGCAAACTATATACATTCATTTGGAGCAGTAACTACTTCTTTGACTTTCTTTCTCTTTTGGATTTCTCAAGGGTAGAGTTGCTTATGCTTCTCTTCCAAGACCCTTTGCCGCATTTGGCCGGAGATCTTGAAGAGGTAGAAGGAAGTTCGTCAGGGATCGACCTACCTAGTGGAATAATTTGCAATGGCACAAGATGAGGATCATCGACGTCCACCTCAGCGGGTTCAGTTTTAACTTTTCTTTTCAATAGTTCCTCCTTTTCTATATGATCCTTCATGCCGGTCTTATCAGTGTGTTCTGAGGCGTCGATAATTATTACGTTATTAGATTCATCGACGGAGAGTGGATCCTCGATCTTATCTTCATCAAGGGCATGGATGACTTGGGCATCGGGGCCCGAAACATTAATAGTAGCCGGGTCTTCAGCCGTTTCCTCGTGTTGTTCTACAATAGCACCACTTCTGGGAGTTTGACTGAAGCTCGAAAGATCTATATAATTTGATAAAATTGGGAGATTAGCTCAAAGACAATGTGTATGAAGAACGAAATTTTTTCATATACTAAGGAGTAAAGCAAAATACCAACATCTGGTTGACTCTCCGTCATTGCCGGGGTGCCTCCTTCTAAAATGGGGGATAACATCTTGGATTCAAAGCTGGGTTTGCCTGGATCATTACCAAGATCCTGCTCTATATCAAGAGAAATATATGTTCTGGCTACTTTGGATGGAGAAGGACCTTTAGGATTAGTCCATGAAGACCCAACAATATTTCTCCTCCTTCAATAGTGCAAAAGCATTGAAAAGTTGAAGTTTTACGGTAGCTAGATCTGAAGGCTCGGTCCCACAAAGAATTTCCCTCACCAATTCTTCCTCATTGAGTTCAGTTTCACCCAGCTCTTTCTTCTTCATCTCGATAATGTGCACCCAAGCTTCAGCGAGCGATTCGAGGTAACCCTCACCAAGAAAGCTTAAGTCACGATGGATCAGGACTTTGGCATTGTATTCAATAATCAACGGATCGAATAAGTCCTTAATCTCATTCCTACCAGACTTTGTGGCAGCTTTCACTTCGGAGTTAACTTGTTCGGTCATCTTTATTTGGCCCTCTTCTTGAGCTTCTTCTTTAAGAGCTTCGATTCTAGCAAATTGCTCATCGAGTTTAACCTTTAAGCTTCTAGCCCCAACAACTTCCTCGTAGTATTTTTGCGATTCCTCTTGAGCTTCAATTTTTTATCCCTTTTCCTTCTTTAAAAGTTCTTCAAGTTCCTCGACACGGCGAGTAAGAGCATCCCTCTCCTTATGTAAGTAATCCTTTTCTAAAGCAAGTGCCTATTTACGATAAAGTGCCACATCGAGTTCCTTTTTGTGAGTGGCTTCCAAACGGCTTATTGCCTCTTCCATTTCCTTGGCCTTTTTCTCCACTTCAGCAAGTTGGGTTTTAAATTCTAAAAATTCAGTGTCTAGATGCTTGATTATATCTTTGTCAGTATAACTTCGGACTTGAGGTGGTCATCTCGTGTTGTCGCTCAATAGAAAATTCAGAGAATTTTTCTTCGAAGTGTATAAATGATTCATGCTGCATAAATACACCATGCATGTAAGAGAACTTTCCTTGGCATGCCCTGGAACTATGTGAATGGAAGGAAGGAATTTGAGACCATCAAACCAAAACTTTAGAAAAGTGGCCTTGGGCTCGGCTAACTTCATTACTGTGGAAACATTGGGAGTAGTGGCAGGAAAAGTTAGATATAAGGTAGCAAGTGGATCTGTGCCTGATCGGCGCTGACGAGATTGTCTAGAGCTTGAAGAGCCAGAATGTTGCTCGTGAGACGCAGCGATATGAGGACCACGATAGGAAGGATGGTCTCCACTTTGAATAGGAAAGTCATACTATTCACCGTGTCGAGATGTCTAGGATTAGGATTTTCGTTTGAAAGAGGAAGAAAATTCCCTTGATTAATAATTCTTATCTCGTCCCTCATCTTTCTCCCCGTGCCAAGTAGACTCTAAATCCCGGCTTGATCGATGGTATGCAGAAGAACTTATAAGGTGACCAAAGGCTCTTGATTGAGACATTGCGCCTGTAAAGACCAAATGATAGTGTATTAGTAATTTTCACATGAAAGGTCAACAAAAAGCGTATAGTAAAGTGCATATGGTTTTGAGTATCATATTGTTCCCCTCAACAGACCGGTAAGGGTAGCTTTGCTCATCGGTGTTTTCTCTCTTTTATTCGAAGGTTGGTTGCCTTCGCCTCTTCTATTGAGAGAATCAAGTCCTTCTACGTTATTGTTTGGAAAGTCATAGGACATGATGTCATCTAGAATTTGAAGATTAGAAAATCCCTTTAACGAGCTTTCCAAGCGTTGAGAGGACGATTCCTCTTCAACCGGAGTGATAATAAACTCTGGATTCGAGGCAGTTTTTCTTCTACGAAGCCTGTATGCCAACCTCGTTTTTCTCTTTGTAGGTGTTTGGGATTGTCCGACTTATGACAGTTCAACCATTGGCGCTTTTCCAAGGCTCACATCGACATCTCCTAGTTCTCAGCTTGAGAATCCTTAATCTCGTCCTCCTCGGTATTATACCAAATCCCTTCGGCAGGGGGCACGATGGGGTTAAAAGTATCACTCTTTTGTTCTGCAACATTTCTTAATAATACCGTACTTCCAATAAGTCCGATACTATAGCCATCTTCCAAAAGCCTGAACAAGGATAGTAACTCGTCATTTTTAAGGAGTTTGATGTCCCTATCCTCAATGGGGTTAGCGTGGATGGTAGCGACAGCTCTTGAAAAGTCAACGCCTTTAGGACGTGGGCGAACACCTAAAAGAACTTCGAATGTTAATGGATTCAAAGGAAAATTATGACTTGAATTAGAGAAATTAAGAGAGAAGTGAAGGCAATACTTACGTCCTTCTAACCATCGTCTTGCAAATCCAGGAGGGCGATGCACATAGAACCATTCATGCTTAAACAATGAGAGTTTGTTCCAAGCGCCCGTCAAAACATGGCAATTTAGCGAAGGCTCGAGAATGACATAAGAAGGGCTTCCCGAGTCGTTTGAATTGTAGATAAATCTTATATATGTGGGAATAGGTGGACGAAATAGGACATTCATTAGCAACGAAAAGCTTCTGTGTGTAAAAGCATAACTATTGGGATGAAGTTGTGTAGGAGTTATCTCAAGATATTTCAGCATTTCTCGGACTAATGAATTGAAGGCCGATATGCACCCAGCCTAATACATAAACTTGTTGCATACTGTATACCCTGCTGGGGGCAAGTGAGGCCTATCCGGTCTTGAAGGAAATAAAACGTCCCCAAACAAGATTTCGTGAATGGAGCATAGCCGGTGGAGAACGGCCTCACTAATTTGAGAAGCCTGTGAATCCATTGGACTATCTAGAAGAATAACGCCCTCTACAACATCAGGAGCAGGGCTTATGTTTTCCACTAGAAGGACTAGAATATCCGAGAAAAGTTCAGTTTGTAGGTTAGAAACTTCTGTTTGTTCCACATGATGACTTGGAGAAGGCCTTTCAGATATAGTTGCGGAACTTGACTTCGCTTCAAAACCAATGTGTCGCATCGCCGAATATGAAGACATGTCAGCTAAACATCTCAAGCTTCTAGAATCTACATTAGCTAGACTCCGTAGATAATCGGGATTAGAAAAATAACATATTCCCTCAGGCTAAATGTGAACTAGTGTAGTGTAGTGCAGTGTATAATAGATATAAGTAGGTTGAAATCAGAAGAGCGAAATAAATCGATGAGACTTGGGAGTTTTGTTTAGAGAGACCGTCATCGCTGACCGTCTCAACTGACAAAAAGGATTGATTGACTACGAAAGCTTTAGGACCAACTATCGTTATATCAAAGTATAAATACTTATGTTTATTTGCAAGTTTGTCACTTATTCCATATTGAAGGTTCCAAAAATTTAATTATTCAATCTCAAGTTCGACAGTTTAAGTATGCATGTTAGATTATCCATGGGCATCATATGTTCAATGTTAACAAGGCAAACTAGTGGCGATTGTTTGAACAGGTTAAGTTAGAGTTAGTTTATGAGGTAAATGCCGATCCCTAGGATTCAAATACCGATCCCTTTCCCAAGAGCTCCTATGCCGATCCCTCTACTTAACCACAATAACCGATCCCTCCATCAAAGGCCTTTATACCAAACCCTATTCTATGGTAAGGAATGTCGATCTCTATATCACTACCCAGTAGTGATCCGTTTCCTAAACCTTCCTCACCGATCCCTCTCTACAACTAAAACAACCGACCCCTATAACTGCCGTGTCACAATCTACCGATCCCTATGTCACTCAACTTTTAGCTTTCCTCTATCAAAACCCTTTGTCGAACCCTCGCTTTCTTTATCCTTCTCCCCTCTCAACTCTAGAATTAACTACCGATCCCTCCATCGAAGCCTATCCCACCGGTCCCTCACCTAGAGTCACCAACACCACTGAACCCTTCATTTCTCTACCCTTAACTCTTCTTCCCTTAGAATCCCTCATCGAACTCTCGATCTATCTCCTTATCCCTTCTTCCTACGCATAATTCAACATATGAAACCTTTGTTCTAGCAATCAATCGTCTTCTACCTTATAAATGCACTAGCAACTCGAGGCTGATAATCTAATCATGTAATTGAAGGGAGTATTACAAATTCATACCTATACGAAAATGTGAAGATTCGAGTTAAGTTAGGGATGAGCGTTCGAGGATTGTTGAATTGAAGACGATGGAAAAGCGAGTTTATGGGTTTGATTTAAGGTCTAAGGTTGAGGAGCTCGGGTTCAGCAGGAAGTTTTGGGCAAAGGAAAATGAGATAGAAAAAGTGAGGAAGGAAGAAAGTAAGCCTTGTATATATATGATTGGGAGAGGGTTTGGCATCAAGGATGTTGAATGATTCATAAAGGAAAAGGGGCAATTACCCGTGAGCGTTCGAACACGTTCGGGAGCCAACAACAGACACATGTATGTGGATATGCATAAGAATGGTTTAAAAGTTCAACTTTTTGAAATCAATAGGAATTGCAATCAAACCTGAAACATTCAAGTTCGAGGCTGGACCAGATAATAAAAGTTTATAAGTCTCGCGTAATCGAATTTATATACGTCGACGAAGTATAGCTTTGGATTTATGTTATTGGGAATCGAACAGGCATCATGGCAATCAGTGAAGAATTCAATGCATTGGGAAAATGATTCGTCAAAGGAATAACAAATAATCAGGAAGCTAGATGGACTTCTTTTCGACAATTTAGACATGTTTCGGTTCAAAGCATGTCATGTTATTCACAAGATATACTTTGGGGGGCAAGTGTTACCCAGTATCCTAACACGACAATATTATTCTGGTTGCTAAGATAGATTAGACTGTTATCAAGAATGATAACCACGGAGCAATGGCTGTAGGACCGGAAAGTAATGTGCCGATGGCTATATGAAGACAGAAATGAATGGAATTGGTAGATAAACGATACATGATGCTTGGAATCTATGGATACTGGCATCGACACAAAGGATTGGCATGGCGTGGTAGAACCCTAGGGATCGGTATGGTTGGTTATGCGAGGGATCGGCATGGTCAAAGCAAAGGAGAGATCGGCGTATATGGAAGTATATGGATCAACATAATTTGATAGGCAAGGGATCGACATGGTTAAGGCAAGATGGTTCGACATAGCATATAAGAGGGATTGGCACAGTTTGATAGGTAGTAAGGGATTGGCGTACTTGAATCTACTATAAAGGGATCAGCACGTGTCATAAACCATGTTCATTCATACTTTTGCAATCAATGTCTTGGGATCTAAAGGACCAAAGAAAATGAGATTTGGAGAGCAAGGTATATGGACCTTAGGGATCCTACCTAGGGATCGCATGTCGAATGGCCAAAGAATGAGGGATCGACATATGGCTACCTGAAGGGTTCGATAGAAAATAGTTTATAAGGGAAGTATAGCCAGAGATCAATCAAAAGCATAAGCTCTACAGGTCCAAAAGACTTGATATTTGAAGAGCCTACATATCTAAGCATGAAGAAGCCACCATAGGGATCACTGCCCATGAACCGACCAATTAGGGGATCAGTACCGATCCGTCTTCATCAGGATTTGGGCCTAGCGACCCATGTAGTGGGCCCATATGGATTAGAAGGTCCTATAGCTGAAGTTTCAGAGAGATTGGTGGTCGCCTTCATCTATAAATACTGGCCTAAGGGGTCATTCTGAGGATTTTTTACGCTATTGGTAACATTAGTCTATATTGTAATCAAGTTTTATCCTACTTCTTGCTGCTGTAATCAAAATTATCAACGAATCAATAAAGATAATCTTCAAAGTGGACGTAGGCATACAATGCCAAACCACTATAAATTCTTATGTTCTTGATACTTGCTTTGATTTTTTTGATAGTTTACTCTATTCCTCTATTTTAATTTTACTTTCTTCATTTACTTCTCTACATAAATCTATTCTTCGGTGCTTGTTACCAATTTGGTTGCAAACAGATAACTAATCTTGTTCAAAATAAAAGGTGGTTTCATTTTATCATACACTTGATATATTGTGCTATACTAATTAATTAATTAATTAAATTAAAAGTATATTTAATAGAAAATCCATAAATAATACGTTTTGTGATAGTAGTCATAATGTATTGTAATTATGAGTGATTTATCACAATAAAACAAACATACTATTTTAAATATTTCTAGTCAAGATGTATCAAGATAGGATATCAATGCATACATTGAGATTAGAGTACTTAACACACCACAAATATTGGATGGTGTATTACTCATGGTTATTGGGGCACTAATGTGTTACGTACTGATAGTGGATAACTATGCAATGACTCATTCAATAATTTCTATTGGTTAATATAACTAAGGTGAAATAGAAAATATCGATGTGACAATAATATACAATTCCCTCGACTTGGGAATACCGTCGAGCTTCAGTATGGAAACTCCTCTTTGATTATAGTTAAATCATGGCATGATATCCATCAAATGACTATATTTGCTTCAACGGGAAGCATTAGAAGTGAGACACTATTCAAGAGAGAATTCATCTACTTAGTTATATGAGGTTAGTATCACGCTTAACTGAAGTCAACTCAAATTCAAAGTTTCCAACTAGAGTAGTTTAATTAATAATAATTATTATTATTGAACTAAGGACTTCATGTTTGGACTATAAAGTTGAATGTGAACGATATCGGAATTTCGACCATTACCAAATTCCATAAATACTAATGTGATATAGTTTTGATGAAGAGAATTGGTGTAAATAATTGTGACCACTTGGTAATGCTTAAATAAGTAAAATTAAATTTTACTAAAGCTATGTAAGCAGTAAATGCAAACATAATGTCACACCACTTGCTAAGGTGACGTGTGGACATTATTGTTCGAATTATTCGATATTAATTGTTGACAAAATTTACACCAAAGGGTCATATAACTAAAACTTTGATCATTCCTACTACACTTGATTTAATAAATTATAAGTGTTATAAATTAATTAATATTTTTGAAATATTAATTATAAAATTTTATTTAGTTTGCATTGACCAATATTAAATAGTGTGTATATAATAGTTATAGACATATGTATCGATATACGACATCAATATGCATTTGACTTGGATTTAATTGCACATATATTTGATCAGGCTTAAAGCAATTAGGAGGCCCAAATATGGGCATTTCATGGCCGTCCGCTATAGGATATTGGAGGGTTGAATATTGAATCCAATTAAGATGGTATAGAAAGAGAAAAGGTAGGATCTGGATCTCCTTTTTTGCTCCTTAGATCTACACTATTTATACATCTCATAATCCATTTTCTCTACTCTCTAAATTTTTCTCCTTTTAAACCAGTCTAGCTGGCCTCCTCAATTGCCTTACTCTAACTTTCAGGAGATTAAAATACAATTTAAATACAAATAGAAGATCAGTGGTTGTTGCATTCAGATTGGTAGCTCTTTCTGGATTCTAGATACTTATCCAAAGAGTACTTTCATTCAGCGTTTCAAGGTGTTTTAATTAGACTTTAGATAAGGAAAATCCTTTTTTGCATATTCATTTATATATAATTATTCATATGTCACTATGTGCTTAGATAGGATATGAATTATCACGAATCAACATATGTGGGTGTTGTCTACGTTAGATGATAGTATATGGGTATGTATATATTTTTTAAATAAAAAAAATTATGTATAAATAACAAAGTCATGGTTGCAAAGTTTAAAAAAATTAGAATTTAATATAATATTAAAATGATTTACAAAAAAATTAATTTAGAATACATACATAAGTATATAAAATATAAGTATATTTATTTTATTAGCTCAAGAGCATTATGGTTTTTGGAAATAAAAAAATTCATAAAATTATATACCTTTTTCAACCGATTTTATATATACATATATTAGATATTATACATAGTTTATATATAATGTGTATATATATATATATTATAAAATATACATATAAGTATTGAATAAAACTATGTACATGTACGAAAATCATTAGTTAAAAAAATAATTTTTTTAAAGCTAAAAATATTTGTATTAAAATAAAAAATTATTTTCGTTTATACTATTATGGTTGTGCGTATGTTAATATATATATTATTTATTCATAATAAAATGTTTATATTTATAGTTACTATATATGTATTTTTTCAATACTAATTTAATATATGTGTGTGTGTATATATATAATCTGTATATGAATTGAAGAAAGGATTTTTGTTTCAAAATGTGTATAGCATGTATGTACATATATATTTATAATTAGTATATTAATTTAAATTTGAAACATTTATATATTTTACTACACAAATTTAGATTTAAAAATTGGATTTTAAATCTCGAATTTACTTTATGTTCAAATTATTTGTAACAGTATTTACAAATTACTTCATCTTGTAATTTCAATTATACATACATACATACATACATACATACATACATACATACACGTATGTATAGTATGTATACATAAACATTTATATTTCGCAAACATTACATTATACTATCTAATGTATACACACACACACATATAGTAGACAACGCATATGTACATGGAGGGCTAATGTGTCCGTTGCGGTGTAAACCCTAACACTTATACATAGGCTTGTTAAACCATGTACCCCATTCATGTTGTACATGCACGTACATATACATGTGTATACGATACATATTATAAATAAATCTATATTTACAATTTAAATAAAATATTAATTTTATTTAAAATAAATTAAACTTCATAGGCCCTATAAGCTCCAAAATGAAATAAAAATATTGAAATTTATCGATTTACTCCATTGCGTGCTGGCCTAGTTCCAACAATGGTATCATAGCCAAATAGCATATATAGTCTAAATTGGCAGTATTAGGGCTAACTTATTGAAGCCTACCTATATAGTAAGGTGTTTGGAAAAGTAGTGTCAAATGTTAGGTTTGGATAATCAAGTACTCTATCCTACCTAACTACAACCCTAGCCTGAAAGGAGAAGGCAAGCCCAAAGGTTATCCTAGTGTTGAGGCCAAAATAATATTTTATATTTAAAAGGTTAATTTAAAATAAGCAATGATTTTATAGATGTTAAAATAATTTTCAAAATTGTTTAAAAAATAAAATAATTGTTTTTTAAAATTATTAATAATTAATTATATGAATAATTAACTAAAATTTAATCAATTAAATTAAATAATATATATATATGTATGTATATTTATATATGTAACGTTATCTTAAATTGTTAAGGTAATAAATATATATAATTTTTGAAATTAATTATAAATAATTAAATGTTTTAATTAGATAAATTAATTAAATGTTAATTAATAAATAATATAATACATACATATATAAGATGTACGTGTATACTGTAAATGTTATAGTATACGTATTCAAATTAAAATGTTTAAATGAATAAAATAAAATAAAATAAATTATTAATTACTTAAATTAATTAAATAAAAATTAACTTGTAATATAAGATTATACATAAGATTATAATGTAAGTTAACTAAATTATAAAATGTTATATAAGAATTTAACTTATATAATATATGAATGAATAATAAAAGGTGCAACAGTTAGGAAACCAAAATAGATTTAAATAACAAATACATATGTATAACACATATACCGTGATTTTAGATGTGTCCGACACTTGAATCATGAGAGATTATCATAATAAATATATTATTCCATAAGTTGATATTACTCTATTAAATGTATTAAAGATAATGAATCTTTAATATACGAGTTACCTGTACCATTTATATATTAATAAATTACTTGCATACTCTGTGGCAGTTGAGAAAACTCAAGTTAGAGAGATTATCTATAGTATTATTAATATGTAAAATAGGAGGTAAGATAACTATGTATATTTGTTGAGCAAACTCAATGTACACATATTATTCTTAGGCCACTGCGAAAAGGTACGGCTGAATAATCTCTTTGGATTTATTAAGCAAACTTAAGGTCAAAATGAGATTAGGACAAGAAACCATGGGTTGGGAGTTGTATGTGATACAACCGATAAGGAGTTTGTAATGAACTTGATTTTCGACCCTCGAAAATCGACACTAATACATTCACGGTATTCATGTACCGCAAATTCATGTACCAGAAAAACCAATTGTTATTGGAAAAAGAAAATAAAGATATAAAATAGAACATCACCCGAATGGAATAACATATATTATTTCAACAATAATCTCTACGGTGGAAAAATTAGAATACAATATCAGTGTCTAACCAAGATTCAGCCTAGATAGTTATAAACCCTCTATCCTTACAAATGCTGAAAAATAAAAACAAATGCAATAGATGCAGCGGATAATAAAATACGCATACGAAGATGAAAATCTCTAGCTCTCCTTTGGAAACTCCAAGAATCTTTAATTAAACCTAAAAATACTCAAATCTGACCTAAATATTAAAAATACTTGGATCAACTTGATAAACCAATGTGGGATACTCGATTTATAAATTGATGCCAATTAAAAAACCTTTGAAAAGAAGGGTATCTCATAAGACCATGCTCATACATAAATACGGAAGAGCTTTTAACTTATGATAATCAAACATTTTTATACCAAAATAATTTGATATTATCCTTAATGACATCCCTTTGAAAACACTTTTCAAACAATCTATCAAAGTAGGTAAAATGTTACATTGATTAAATTTTACGGCTTACTAGCTACTTTTTAAAAGTATATTCTATAATCAAAACTGTACAGGCAACGTACTGGAATTAGATTTCCAATATGGTAGAGAACTAGTGACTATTCAGATCCGAAAATCCATGTATAACAATCCTAGTTCACACCAGTGGCTTTACACGATCTTCTTCAGCCCCCGAAGTACACTACTACACTACTATGGAACATTGTATTACTCAGTGGCTTTACACAATCTTCGTCGGCCTCTATACCTTTCCATTCATACAATAAAGCAACAAGTGCCTAGACGGACATCTTCCCCCAATAAATGCCTGAAATTTGTCCTTCAGATCACATAGTATCCTGTATCATTCCTGGGATGTGCAGTTCATGAGGTTATGTTCCACAAAACCACGCTTTTTTCACAAAGCTATGCTTTGATCATAACAGGTTCCACTTTTAATGCCACATTGCCATTCCCTTAATTGCTATTGACTTTCAAAAACATACAACCTCTGAGCTCGTACATCTCAGAGAAGGGTGTTAAGATAAGAGAAGTTGCCTACTCTGCCACCAAATAGATGTATGTTTGTAAAAGTCAACGTTGTGATCTCAAAAATGCAATGTCAGACATTCGTCCATATAAGTTCGTTCTGGGACTGAAACCGAATGCACTCCTCCTACTACATCCCATCGAGAATTATCCCTATGATTAGTGGTGATTAGTCCTTGTAATCAAAGATTTTCATAACAGAGCACTACTTCCACCATAAATATATGATATGGTAAAGTTCACCCCGAGGGACTAGTGGCAAGCAGCCTTTCATCATGAAGAGCCCCGTTTGCAAAAATAATCATCTTCATCAGGTCTTCACTTTTGAACATATACATTGGTTCTAAGTGGCTTTCTGATAGAAGTTACCCAAATCCGACTCCGGTCCCTCTGAACCAATCATCAATTAAAAAGATGTTAAGTTCATACATGATTATAAATCATCATTCAATTTAATTCATCTTTCTATTCATTCATAAATTTCTCAGAGGGACGTATTATTTTAATTTTTTTCCATTTATCTTCTTAATAGTATATGGAACCATTAAGCCTCATTTATCAAATCATTTGGTTAATTAAACCTTTTTGAATCTTGGAATAATTCCAAATCATTTCACTTTTTATTTAGGAAAACATTTCCAAATCATTTATTTAAATCTCATATCGGAAAACATTATTGATTAAAAAAGATCATGGAAATTATACTAATTCTTCTCAATATCAATTTGTGTATTCAACCTTTATTATCCGTCGAATAATGGTGAGACCACCTTTTAAATTCTCACGGATAGTATGGATTTCCTCTTCAGAATTTAATACCAAGTATAAGAAGATCATTTCTATGAAATCCAAGTTGTTTAAATTTGGAAAATTATACCTTTATACTTTGGGAAATTTTGATCCGAGTAAATTAACTTTGCTATCCCCACTATCAGGTCAGTCTGGGTAGCTAGGGAGGGCAGGCAACAAGTTACTAAACCCAAGCCTAGAGACTACCTCTCTGTCACCCATAAGGTGGTCAAGTTAATTGATAGAGTATATATCTTTAACATACTTGATTTACTTGTAATTATTTTAGAGCAAGCGGGCATTCTCTTTGATCTGTTCCATTCCTCTATTGGATTTTCTATGACACTCACAAATGGAATAAACATATTAGTCATTTATGCACACTCATAATCATCTTTAAATTACTTAATTATTTATTTGAAAAGGTTCATAAGAGATTCGGGAAAGAATAATTAAGTTAAAACCATTGTTTGCAAAAGTTATTAAAAAGCGCTGTAAATAGTGTTTTGAAAGCTATATTGATCAAAATCTCTTTAAAAGAAAATCCATTTTTATAACTCAAATCTCTTTAAAAACATTCTAAAGGATTTACAAAATTTATTTAATATTTTTAAAAACTTAAAAATACCATTTTAAAAGAATTCCCCGTATGGATTCTAAACTATAAAACCACGATTATTTTGAAATTCTGTTTTGGACTTATTTAAAAATATAAAAGATGAAATCTTGATTTTCTGTCTTCATTTGAAAGATATGGATATAATAGTTCAAAAAATTCTTCTCTCGAAAAATTCCAAGCTACATTCCATTTTATATGTTCATTTAACTTTTTTGACGTGAAACCGTGAACTACCCTTACGCGACGCGCCTTATTTTGACTCATTTTTCATAAATTGTCGAAACTTCTTCGAAATGTGTTTTATTGTTTATAATTTTTTTATAAACCATTTTAAATCATTTGAACAAATTTTGTTCATATTAAATCTCATATTCATTTTTTAAACCATTTTATAATATTATATTATTATAATGTTCATTTCAAACTTTTTATATTTTAAAACCATTAAGAGGCTTAATAAGCTCTATACACATATTTATATGGATTCATTTTGTATTAATTAATCATTTTTATTATGGTTTCTCATAATTTATCACAACAAAGTTATCAACCATATCAACATCCATATAATCAACCAAGTTGTCAAACATTCATACAAATCATTAGGAGATCAAATGGCCATATTATCGTACAAAATAGTTACAGAGATTATTTATCATTTAATAAGCATTGAGTACTCACCCTTAAACCAATCTTCCTACCAACATTCAAATCACCACAACACTTCAACAAATCATCTTTTACTTCACTAAACCATCAAAACTATACATCCTCTTCCAAGTGTTCGACCATCATTTCTGCCTCCTCTTGCTCTCGGCCACTACCCTCTCCATGCTTTTTCTCTTGGCCCTAGCCTCCTATCACCTCCAAAACCCATTGACACTTCCTTTCCATTTCCAAAATCATGGCTTCACCTCCCTAGCACCACCACGCCCACGGCCAAGCCTATTCATCGTCCAAAACTCACGGCCTCACCTCCCCCTACCTCCTTGCTCACGGCCTAAAGCTTTAAATAAGAAGAGAAGAAGAAGAAGGAGTTTAAGAAGAAGGAGAAGGAGTGGAATGAATGAGGGGTGTGTCTATTTACTTATATATACTTATTTGTTTTTCTATATTTTTCTTCATTACTTCATTTAGAGGGAAGCCATTGAAGAAGCTCCATAATAAGGAGAAGAAGAAGGATATGGATATGTGAATTTGTGAGAGAATGGGATGGGCATTTATAGATTTCTTTAAGCCTTAACTCCTAAGTAAAGTAGAAGATATCTCCACACATCATCATGCATGCATCACCCACCGTTATGTCACCCATGTGCACTTCTTTACACGTTGAAACCACCCCCCATGTTCCACCATCACTTCACTCTCTTCCATACCATGTGCATCGACTTTAGATGGCTTAAGGAGTAAGAAAATGGAAATATCTTAGATATTTTGTTATGTGTATGTATATATATATACATGTACAAGTTTATTTGTAGGTATATATATATATGTATGTTGTATATATGTACATGACATATAAATAAGGTTGCAACAACCTTTGAACAATTTTCGTTCGTTAAACCGTTGAAAATCGGTAAATCGATTACCGATCACATTTCCACTTATAATTTAAATACATATATATGTAAACAAAATTTTATGATAAATTTCTAATAATTTTTAATTAATAGAAATGTTCTTATTTGAATTATGAAATCATATAAATCAATATTAACAATTATTTACGAAACCTGTTATTATATAGATAAAGCGATATCAATTTTATTATATTTTCAAATAAATTATATATATCTTTGTAAAACCGATATAAATGATCTATTATCATTTTATTACTATTTAAAATGAATTATTATCATTTAAAAACAATTATTTGAATAATTAAAATAATCAATAATTCTCAATTTAATAAATCAATTATTAAATATAAGGGCATCACTTATGATGTCGTATTACATTATACTTTCAAAAATAAAATAAATAATTTTATTTCATATTCTTCTTAAATTATAAAAGTAAGTGTATGTATCTAGCTCCATGTAGGACATTTTACGATTATAGAGCTGTTTATCGATAAAATATTTTTGACCATTTTATCAGTATATTTTCCCAAAGTATATATTTTGTAAATGCTTATTCTAATAAGATTACTATTATTATTTATTGTTTAAAAAATCATAATCTATTTAAAAAAATATTATATTTGAATATTTAAAAAATAAATATAATTTATCAAATAGATAAAATTGTAGGTCGTTACATAATTCCCCCTTAAAAGAATTTCGTCTTTAAAATTACATCAGAATAAAATCCAAAGGTATTTGCCCAAAATATTTTTTGTAAACTTACAGTCATATGGTGCATACAGATCATCTGATTTGATCTACTATTTGAATCCAAAACTTTAGTTCAGAACTAGTATTGATCGTGGATCCTTTAGTGCGGACTCTAATTAGGCTTTTTGATCAGAAACCTTCGTTTCCCTTACATAGCTCTCAACTATGATAGAAAACTCAAGTACCAAACACAAAACCCTCATCAATGTCCGTCGTCAAGAATTGAGTGGTACATCTATTTTCAAACCAGTCTCAAAGTTCTGTACTCGAATTTTAGATCAAACTTGTGCGGTGAAAATGGTCTACGTATAATGTTCGTAGTTATTACCTTTTCAAAACTCTTCATGAAATTTTTTCATAAAATGTTTATCCTTTAAAAATGCTTATTTATATGTAATCACTCTAAATATTTATTTCCAAATGTTTTTTCAAAGGAAAACATTTCATCCCAAAGGAATCATTTCGATTTAAAAGATAATTTACCTTTTATTTTCTAAAATTACAATGAACTTCTCTCGTGGTAATATGTTCCTTTTTAACCAACCTTGATACTAACCTATCAAATAATAATTCAAAATTATCCTTTAACCTAAAGGAAATTATATAGATCGGTTAATTCCAGAATAATACCAAGGAACTGGGTACTACCTATAATATTCTACGTCCCCTTAACAAGAAGAGTAATACTTAAAGGAAGTGTTTACCATCTAAACTTATCTCTTGCCCATTTTTAGTTATTTTTGAGCCACTAAACTATTTATCAGTTGAGACTTTCTTGCTTTTCAAATTTTTTATTTGAAATTTCTTTTCAAAAATCCATTAGAGATTATTTTGTTTATAAAACCCATTTTATAAATCCCTTTTATAAAATCATCTTATATTAACTTTCTTCCTTTTAAAATTTCATAGTTTTTCCAAAAATACCCAAAATTTAGTTTCTCAAAATTTATATAACATATCTTTCATATCCAATCTTTTTTAAACTTATTTTATTTGTGTAAAATACATTTTATACTACATGCTTACTTTATTATTTTATACAAATTCATTAACTTCATATTATTTTCAAACATTGTATAGTCAAATTGTGAAACTTAATTCACGAGGTGTTCGTTCAATCAACAAATGATAATAACTTAATGTTATCATTCCCTTAACCATAAAGTGACACATAAATATCTGTATCTTTCAAAAGCTATTCCTTTATACTTAAAATATAATCCTTTTAAAATAGTGTGTCAGTTTGCCTTGTTTAAGTGTTTAGAAATCACTTTCGATAACGGTGATTAGGCGCATTGACCAGAATCTATAAACCACTCAACAAATAACTCAACACAAAATATTTTTATATCAAATAACAAATACACACTCATATATATAATACTGTCAAACTCATTCTAGGGTGCTACTAACCTTCTTTAATGAGCACTCATTCTAGGGTATTACTAACCCTATCTATAATGAATTTTACCCCACCAAAGCCTATGCGTTCGCTCAACCTATGCTCATATACCAAATGTAATGAACTGGATTTTCGACCCTCGAAAATTTACACTAATACATTCTCTATATTCATGTATAGCAAATTCAAGTGCTGGAAAAATTGATTGTTAGGGGAAAAGAAAATAAAGATATAGAATAGAATCTTACCCAAATGGAATAACATATATTATTTCAACAATAATCTTTACAGTGGAAAAATTTGAATACAATAATAGAGTCTAACCTAGATTCAGCCTGGACAATTATAAATCATCTGTCCTTACAAATGCTGAAAAATAAAAACAAGTGTAATAGATGCAGCGGATAGTAAAATATGTCCATACAAAGATGAAGATCTCCAGCTCTCATCTGGAAACTCCAAGCATCTTTAACTAAACCTTAAACTGCTCAGATCTAACTCGAATATTAAAAATATCAAGGACAGGCTTGATAAACCAGCATGAGATACTCGATTTATAAATTGATGCCAATTTAAAACGTTCAAAAAGAAAGGTATCTTATAAGACCATGCCCACACATAAATACGGACGGATTCTTATCTTATGATAACCAAACACTTTATACCAGAATAATTTGGTATTATCTTTAATGACATTCCTTTGAAAACACTTTCCAAATAATCTATCAAAACAACCGAAATTGTTACATCGATTAAATTTGATGGCTTACTGGCTACTTTTAAAAGTAGGTTGTAAAATCCAAACCGTAAAGGCAATGTATTAGAATTAGATTTCCAACATGATAGGGAACCAATGACCGTTCAGGCCTAAAAATCCACGTATAACAATCGTAGTTCACATTAGTGGCTTTAAACTATCTCCGTCAGCTTCCAAACTATACTGCTACACTACCATGGAATAAAGTATTACTCAATGGCTTTATATGATCTTCGTCAACCTCCATACCTTTCCATTCATACAATAAGGCAACAAGTGCCTAAAGGGACATCTTCCCCCAATAATAGCCCAAAATTTGTCCTTTAGGCTACATAGAATCTTTTATCATTCCTGGAATGTGAGGCTCATGAGATTATGTTCCACAAAGCCATGTATTTTTTCACAAAGCCACACTTAATAGGTTCAATTTTGAATGTCACATTGTCATTCCTTCGATCACTATTGACTTCCAAAAATATGCAACCTTTGAGCTCATACATCTCAGAAAAGAGTGTTAAGCCAAGAGAAGTAGTCTACTCCGCCACTAGATAGATGTACATTTGTAAAAGTCAACGTTGTGATCTCAGAAATGCAATGTTAGACATTCGTCCATATAAGTTCGTTCTGGATCTGAACGAAACAGAAGGCACTCTTCCTACTATATCTTGTCGGTAATTATCCCTAGGATTAGTAGCAATTAGTCCTTTTAATCGAAGATTTTCATAACAGAGCACTACTGCCACTATAAGAATATGATATGGTAAATTTCACCCTGAGGGACTAATGGAAAGCATCCCTTCATCATGAAGAGCTCCGCCATCAAAAATCATCATCTTCATCAGGTCTTCATTTCCGAAAGTATATTTTGGTTCGAAGTGGTTTACGAATAGGAGTTACCCAAATTCGACTCTGTTCCCTCCGAACCCATCATCGATTAAAAAGATGTTAAATTCATATATGATTAGCAATCATCAATCGATTTAATTCATCTTTTTATTCATTCATAAATATAAAGAGACATATTATTTTAAATTATTCCACTTATCTTCTTAATAATATATGGAATCATTAAGCCTCATTTATCAAATCATTTGGTTAATTGGACCTTTTTGAATCTTAGAATAATTCCAAATAATTTCACCTTTTATTTAGGAAAACATTTCCAAATCATTTATTTAAATCTCATATTGGAAAACATTATTAATTAAAAGGATCATGGAACCTATACTAATTCTACTCAATATCAATCTCCTTATTCAACCTTTACTATCCGTCGAATAATGCTGAGATCACCTTTTAATTCTCACGCATAGTACAGATTCCCTATTCGAAATTTAATATCAAGTATAAAAATATTATTTCTATGCATTCTAAGATTCTTAAATTTGGAAATTATATCTTTTAAACTTTTGGAAATTTTAATTCAAGTAAATTAAATTTACTATCCCCTCTGTCGGACCAGTCCAGGCAGTAAATGAGGGTAGGCATGGTTTCCCAATTCCAAGCTTAGAAACAACCACTTTATCCCCTATAAGGTAATAAAGTTATTTTAATGACTCAAAATCTTTAACATACTTAATTTACTTTTTATTATTTTAGAGTATCCAGGCTTACCCTTCGATCTGTTCCATTTCTCGATCGGATTTTTTATGACACTCACAAATGGAACAAACGTACTAGTCATTTTCGCATGCTCATTTTTAAACCTCTTAATCATATTTAAATTACTTAATTATTTATTTTAAAATGTTCACATAAGATCGGGAATGAATAACTAAGTTAAAACCATTAGTTTCAAAAGTTATGAAAAAGTGTTGCAAAAAAGTGCAGCAAATAGTGTTTTAAAAGCTGTATTGATCAAAATGACTTTTTGAACATATAAAAAAGTCCATTTTTAACTCAAATCTCTTAAAAACATTTCAAAGGATTTATAGAACTTATTTAACATTTTTAAACAATTTAAAAATATCATTTTAAAGGAATTTCCGTTATGGATTCCAAACTACAAAACCATGAATATTTTGAAAATTTATTTTGGACTTATTTAAAAATATAAAAGATGAAATCTTGGTTTTCTTTCTTCATTCGAAAGCTGTAGATATAATAGTTTGGAAAATTCTTGTCTCAAAAAATTTGGAGTGATATTCCATTCTATACGTTCATTTATCTTTTTCGACGCAAAATCATGAACTGCCATTACGCGACATGCCTTATTTTGACTTATTTTTCGTAACTTGTCAAAACTACTTCAAATTTTGTTTTATTGTTTATAAAAAAATTATAAACCATTTTAAAATCATTTAAATAAACGTTTTTTGTATTAGATCTCATATTCATTTTTTAAACCATTTCTTAATATTATATTATCATAATATTCATTTCCAAACTTTTTATGTTTTAAAACAATTAAGAGGCTCAATAAACTCTATACACATATTTATATGAATTCATTTTCTATTAATTAACCATTTTTATTACGATTTCTCATAATTTCTCACAACCAAGTTATCAACCATATCAACATATATATAATCTGTAACGTCTCGAAAATTTTCGACTTTCGAAAATTCAACATCGATACTCACTTTATCGACTGCCGAGAAATCGAAGACCGGAAACCCGAAATGTTATGGTTTAAGAAAAAGAAAGACAAAGAAAAAAGAAAAGATAGAAAAATAGAGAGAAAAGAAAATAGAAAATAGAACGGAACAGAAAACAACAGAACAACAACAGAATCTCACAATCGCAGCGGAACAACATATAATAATAAATGAATAATCTTTAAACAAAGAACTATATCAGTTATTACATTTTATACATTACATTACATCATCATCAGAGTGTACAACATCAAACAACAATAAACAGTGCAGCGGAAAAAGAAATACTATATACTGGTAATACGCCATGCCATCCATCTTGCATCCAGCAACTCCAGAATATCCTGACAAACCTAACTCTTGACTGCCCGTGTGGAAATTGGTGGGCACCCAGAGTTTAGGAAGGAAAACAATAAACTCCGAGTCAGTCATGTGACTGGTGTGGGAACTCAAAACAGTTTATTTATCTTTGAAAACAAAATAGAGGAATATTTTTTTAAAGTCAATTCGCAATGCTTTTAAAAATGAGACTACCATAAGACCTCCCGCCACACACACAATGCAAACGCAGACTTGGAGGAGATTTCTCCTTATGATAGTCAAAGATGCTTGATACGCATTTAAAAGAACATTTGATATTATTACTAGTGCATAGTGTAGAGAAAATCATTTCGAAAGTAGAATATAAATCTTAGCCAGCATAGGTACCATTATAGTATGCTTACTATAGCTACCATATTAAATGGCAGGTTCTACAACTAAAACCGTACAAGTCTCGTATTGTTTCTTTGGATTTCCAACGAATGATCAGGCCAAGGACTTCCCATTGCCACATGAGAATGCCTCTGGATGGACATCCCCGAGAACCAAACCGGATCTCTACCAACACAAGGCCAGGTTACCCCTAACTGAGTAACAACTGACCGAATATGCCATCCCCCGGTCCTTTGGGACCTTTCACCGAGCGCTCGCAATCAATTCACAAAATCATAAAGTGTTTTCAACATGAGTAAGTATCTGGGCTCCATACCATGATACCACCCTTTTCCAGAAGGAAATGCACATATCCTAAAGGGCGCTACACCAAATAACCTTGCTGCATCTTTCCTGTTTTGACCATTCCGGGGTGTGAGGTTCGACGAAGTCACGTCCACAAAAACATACTTTATACAAAAGCCATGCTTTGGGTCAACAAATGATCATAGAGATGATCACCAAGATAGACGATCAAATAAACGATCCTATCACAAATAATCAACACAATGATCATTTACAGCAACACTCAGCATGTCACATTACCAAATTGGGAATATATCGCTGATACCTTCAACTACATAACCTCTAAGCTCGTACGTCTCAGAGAAGGGTGTTAAGCTAAAAGAATAAATTCTCCGCCACCAACAGAAATATATTTGAAAGAAATCTGCTTTATATCTCAATTTGTAATGTCAGACATACAATCCATACAAGTCTGTTCCGGGCTCGAACAGAACCGAAGGCACTTCTCACGAAGCCCTTGCAATCCGGGTATTCACAATCCCGATCGAATTTCCCATCACTTAGGAAATCTCTATACCAGGAGCTACCCAGTGCAGAGACAATCGATAGGTCATCCTATCGCTTTCGCAAACACCCGGTCTTCAACACCGGTCATCAAATGCAATTCATAACGACGTATCACATATTCGGAATGGGTTATACGACCCCATGGACCTTTCCCGGTTAACCCGAATAGTGAGCGCTTATTCAAAAATAAGTGTGGCATTCAAATTCAAACAAATCACATCAATTACCCATTCAAAGGGAAATATTGATAGTCGGTTTTTGAACTATCAATGGATATGCACAACATCACCAGGTTCCAAATAATTTTCCAAATTACTTATTTTCCAAAATATCTTTACAAGATATATAATTTCAATACTTCAAAAATAAATCAATATTTATTTTTAATCAAATTTCCACTTTCTTTTATAAATTCCATAGTGAATTTATATTCCAAAATATCTATGAATATACGATTTCAATTATTCATTTCAATTTATCTTCAAAAAGATAAATTCTCATAATATTCAATGAAATATTGGAAAACATTTCCATACTTATTTATTCATAAGTAATTCACAAATTTTATTTATTTTCAATACTTAGAAAATATTCAATATACTTAAATCGAGATTAAGTATATATTTCATTCTTTAAGGTAAACATGTTCTTAAACATATTTATTTGGGCCAAAACGAATGTTGCGTAAAACATCGTTACGACGTCCCAAAATCACTAGTATAGGGATTCGAAATTAAAATAGATATATAAATCCCAATACTATACAAAACATTTCCTTTCGGAAATCATTTACTATAACAACAGTGTTATAGTCTACCATTTCCTTCTATTTCTCGAAAACATCTATTTCAACAATAAATGTTGAAATCTATGGTTTCGAATCTCAACACGTTTTGAAAACATCGTTAGATCGTTTTAATTCTATTTAAAACAACACATCTAAAATAATTTCTTTAACATAATATTCACTATTCAAAAACGTGAATACACTACGTTAACAACTTTCATCCTTTTATCCATTTTATTTAAAGGATTATTCACAGTCAAAAATGTGAATATAACTCCATTAATAGGTTTCAACAATTTACTTCTTAAAATAAGTCGTTTTCGAATTTATAAAACAACGTTTATAAACTCCATTTCTATTTGTTTTATAACATCTTTCTTTATAAATTTTCTTTATTAACCTATTCACTTTATATCTTAATTATGAACCAAAAGTCCATATTATAAGATAAATACTTATAAAACGATTATTTTACAAAATCGTTCCTTTTAAGACTTTCTAAATTATAAATCTTGTAACTTATAAGATTCATTTATTTATCAAAAATCCATTCTTCAATTAATTTTTCAAATTTTATAAACCTACTGCTTATAAAATTCCATTTATAACTTCACCGTTTATAATTCTATGAATTTCATTCATTTATAAAATTCATTCACAATTCATTCTAACACTTATAAAAACTCGTTTTATAATTCAAAATATTCTAATTTATAAATATCCATTTTATAAATCTTTTATACAAATCAATTTGTATTATTATTCTAAAACATCTTTAATCTCCTTTATAATTTCATCATTCTGATTTATAAAATAATTAAATTTCATAAATCCTATATTTAAACTTTTCACAATAATTTCAAAAATCCCGATTAAACTATTTTATAAAATCATTAGCCTCATATTTTCAAAAATCAACTTTTAACTATATTTTTCAGAAATCATAATTTTTATAACATAAAAATTATACGTTTATTTATTTAAAATGGATCAATTCCAAACATATAGTATATTTTCAAAAATCACTTTATAAATCATTTTAAGATTCCAAAGTTTGGTCCAATGATGCTACACACCAAATAGTCAATCACGACAACAACGATATCATATATCGATATGATAATCAACGAATATCAAAATATTCATAATCAAATAAATACTGTTGAGGAATCCAGTTGGATCCCTCCAACCTGTTTTCCTGCATCCACAAACATTAGCACAATACCAATTCCGCTCCAGTACGGAATTATCGCGGTGTATGGGATTTAAAATATTATCCGCTTAATAGACGGCGCAATAGGGTCTCATCCGCTAAAAAAATGCGGGAAATCAATAACTCCAATATATACATATGCCAATATATATATATTGCTATTATATATAATACTAATTTCACTGTTTATGAAATATTCGCGGTATATGTTTTTAATAAATAACATCCGCTTACTAACGGCGCATAATGTCTATTTTAACAATCAATAGATAACAATCATCATTCAAACATGCATTCAAATATTTTAAATCTAACTATTTAAAATAAAAATCGAAACTGATTCGATTGAGTGAGAAGTTCTCACCTTGATTTCAATTTCGTTTTAGCGATTTATTTCGAATAAAATTAAACGGACGTTTAATTTTACCCGAAATTCTCACAAACTCCAAACGACTCCAATCCAATTTCATCGCATAGTGCTCGTCCATATGATTCCAACGCTTCTTGTTTCGCGCGTTTTCGACCTCATATGAAAAAGTTATGCATTTTACAAGTTTACTCGATTTTTATATAACTAAATTACAACAATTCTTTATAATTTTATACCCAAGCCATCATAGCCCTTGGATCTGCATTGCTCATCATCAGGCCGTCCAACATCTTCATCTTCCTCTTGCGTTCCTTCTACAGGCAAGAGCCGAAACATATAAAACCCATCACTTAGCAACTAGGGTTTAAATTCGCACCCATTTCAAGCGATTTGAACACGATCAGGTAGTTCCATGTCGACCCCCTTCGTGAACTTCACCTTCGGCCAAAGCATGGTGGCACTCGGCCCCACCTAGCACCATCTATACGCATGCGAACGGCCAAAGTTCAAGCTCGAACTGCCATCAATCCACAAAGCCATTTGCAATCATAACCGTTGAAATCCAAGATCTCATCGAGCTCTATACTTTTGTAGTTGGAGATTTCTGGAATCGATGAACGGATTTGGAGTTATCGAGGGAGGAAGTATGGAGGTTTTCGGCCATCGGTTCTATGGTGGCGGCTGGCTGTATAGATTAGGGTTTTAAATTTTTTTTATTTATTTTTGTGAATTTAGGGGCTATTTATAGGAAATTAAACGACACTATTTATCCGGGTTTTCAAAACTCCGATTCACGCGCCGTAACCAGCGTTTCTAGGGTTTACCCCGCGTTCCGGACACAATGGAACAGGTTTCGGAAGCTAATTCAGACATCTGTGCGAGTTATGGCTATAAACGTTCAATTTAAATTAAATCGATTTAAACGATTTTCTAGGCGTTTTAATTTGTATCGGACAAACGGTAAATCCGATTGACACGAAATTTGAAACCTTACAATAATATCACATTACGAATCCGATGAAACTGGTTTCGTCGAAATCTGAGACTGTTTGAAAAATGGCTATTTTAACTCGCCAAATTAAAATAAAAAAAATAATTCGATGCGTTTCGAGCTACCACGATCAAACGGTAACTCCAATTGACACGAAAATTGAAATCCGGTAATAACTAACTATTACGGATCCAATGAAACTAGTTTCGTCCAATTCTGAGACTGTTCAAAATTTGACTATTTTCACTTGTCGATTTTATATTAAAATATTCAATTTTCACAAATTAACTTTTAATTCGATTTTAAAAGTTCTAAAACATCTTTCTAACTTCAATATGATAAAATAAAATTTTACAAATCATTTTCAATCATATTTAACTTAATTTTCAATTATTTCCATAATTTAACATATTAAATTATTGATTTAATTATTCAATTAAATCCAATTATTTGAATAAAAATTTATTCGACTTATAAATTCACTTCTTAATATTTAAAATTAATTAAATATTCAAATTTTAATAAATTAAAATTCTGGGTCGTTACAATCTTCCCCGCTTAAAAGAATTTCGTCCTCGAAATTAACAAGTAAGAAAAGTTACAGAATTTATTAACTTTCCCAAAAGAAATTTTAAACTTCTCACCATACTTTACTAAGTTTTCAAATCATACTTAGTTATCTTTTCAAAAACAACTACTATTGTTTAACTTTCAATCCCAAAATCAAAGTTTAAGTTTTCAAAATTTTCCAATTTTTCTCAAATTTTTTCTAACGCCTTAAATTTTCGGAAAAATTCGCCATAGTCTCCTTTGCGCGGCTCGATCCGAAAAAAAATGACAGTATATGTATCACAAATATACATCTCATCAAGTAATGAGGCATCCCGAAGGGAAAAAAGTATAAAAGTACGATATTTAATCCGAGATATGTACCTTATATTTTATTAGCGAGCGTATACGGCTAATATAGCGCGAAAGCGAGCTCCAAATGCGAAGCAAACGCGATCCGTACCTACTAAACACTCAACAAACAACATGAGAATCATGCATATAGATAATAGTATCGATATACAACATATAGCAACAAAATAACTATATATGTTAACATAGAAATGCATTCAATAGCAATATATATTCAACCATCAACCAACTAACATCCATAACCAATAAATATTCATTCATATTCTCATTAATATTCAATGAATTGGGTTTTCAATTAAATCACATTTGATTCATTTAACAGTGGATGTTTTTACTAACATTCATTTTCAATTAGTTTATATTCACTAATTCATATTCAAGTTGGTTCACTTCCAAAACAAATTCAATTCTATTTAAGATTCACTTAACTTCCAATTGAATTTCCAATTACTTTAGCTTCCAATTTCATTAATACTTAATGAATTATATACAATCAACTAACAATCATATAACAACCAATGTATATCAATTGCAACCAAATTCCTTTGCTTACAATTGGTTTAATTAAATTGATTTTCATTCAAACTTTCAACTTTCAATAACATTAAATTTTAATGAATTAACACTTACATTCATTATTTCATATCAACTTAATTCACATTCAATTGATTTACATTCAATTCATTAATTCAATTCAATTCAATTTCTAAAGTTGAATTTCATTTATATAACTCAAGTTCACTTTTATCACTTAACTTTATTATTTTACTTTGATACCAATATCAACTTCATTCAACATTTCTTAAGTTATATTCCATTTTACAAACATCACTTGTCTTCACTTAACTTAAATTCCAACTTATAAATAAATTCAGCTTCCAAATTCTAAAGTAAATTTCCATTTAACTATAAATTCATTTTTTATTTACAACTCATATTCATAAATATATTCATATAATTTCACTTCTTATATATATAAGTTTATTTCACAATTGTAATTCACTTTAATTATAATTCAATTCTTATAATTCTTTTGCTTATACAATTCTTCTTCAATTTAGATTATTCAAACATCTAAACAATCAACTTATATACACTTTAATAATTCTGAAAAATTATTCCTTTATATATAAAAATATAATCAAGGTAAAATTATTTCATTTACCCAATTTAAAACAATATTGTGTCGAATTGTTCTATTCAAGTATTTAGAAACCCCTTCGGCATAGTTGTCGAGACCACGCTGACGAAGGTTCATATGCCACTCAATAAAACAATCATCACAATATAAAACAATTTCATATATTCACTAACAAATACGCTCTCATAGCTATTATTACACTCAAACTCATTCTAGAGTACTACTGACTCCATCTCTAATGAGTAATACCCAACAGAACCATGGCTGCCGCTTAACCATATGCTCTGATACCAAATGTAACGTCCCGAAAATTTTCGACTTTCGAAAATTCAACATCGATACTCACTTTATCGACTGCCGAGAAATCGAAGGCCGGAAACCCGAAATGTTATGGTTTAAGAAAAAGAAAGACAAAGAAAAAAGAAAAGATAGAAAAATAGAGAGAAAAGAAAATAGAAAATAGAACGGAACAGAAAACAACAGAACAACAACAGAATCTCACAACCACAGCGGAACAACATATAGTAATATATGAATAATCTTTGAACAAAGAACTATATCAGTTATTACATTTTATACATTACATTACATCATCATCAGAGTGTACAACATCAAACAACAACAAACAGTGCAGCGGAAAAAGAAATACTATATACTGGTAATACGCTATGCCATCCATCTTGCATCCAGCAACTCCAGAATATCCTGATAAACCTAACTCTTGACTGCCCGTATGGAAATTGGTGGGCACCCAGAGTTTAGGAAGGAAAACAATAAACTCCGAGTCAGTCATGTGACTGGTGTGGGAACTCAAAACAGTTTATTTATCTTTGAAAACAAAATAGAGGAAAGTCAATTCGCAATGCTTTTAAAAATGAGACTACCATAAGACCTCCCGCCACACACACAATGCAAACGCAGACTTGGAGGAGATTTCTCCTTATGATAGTCAAAGATGCTTGATACGCATTTAAAAGAACATTTGATATTATTACTAGTGCATAGTGTAGAGAAAATCATTTCGAAAGTAGAATATAAATAGCCAGCATAGGTACCGTTATAGTATGCTTACTATAGCTACCATATTAAATGGCAGGTTCTACAACTAAAACCATACAAGTCTCGTATTGTTTCTTTGGATTTCCAACGAATGATCAGGCCAAGAAACTTCCCATTGCCACATGAGAATGCCTCTGGATGGACATCCCCGAGAACCAAACCGGATCTCTACCAACACAAGGCCGGGTTACCCCTAACTGAGTAACAACTGACCGAATATGCCATCCCCCGGTCCTTTGGGACCTTTCACCGAGCGCTCGCAATCAATTCACACAATCATAAAGTGTTTTCAACATGAGTAAGTATCTGGGCTCCATACCATGATACCACCCTTTTCCAGAAGGAAATGCACATATCCTAAAGGGCGCTACCCCTCATAACCTTCCTGCATCTTTCCTGTTTTGACCATTCCGGGGTGTGAGGTTCGACGAAGTCACGTCCACAAAAACATACTTTATACAAAAGCCATGCTTTGGGTCAACAAATGATCATAGAGATGATCACCAAGATAGACGATCAAATAAACGATCCTATCACAAATAAACAACACAATGATCATTTACAGCAACACTCAGCATGTCACATTACCAAATTGGGAATATATCGCTGATAACCTTCAACTACATAACCTCTAAGCTCGTACGCTCAGAGAAGGGTGTTAAGCTAAAAGAATAAATTCTCCGCCACCAAAAGAAATATATTTGAAAGAAATCTGCTTTATATCTCAATTTGTAATGTCAGACATACAATCCATACAAGTCTGTTCCGGGCTCGAACAGAACCGAAGGCACTTCTCACGAAGCCCTTGCAATCCGGGTATTCACAATCCCGATCGAATTTCCCATCACTTAGGAAATCTCTATACCAGGAGTCACCCAGTGCAGAGACAATCGATAGGTCATCCTATCGCTTTCGCAAATACCCTGTCTTCAACAACGGTCATCAAATGCAATTCATAACGACGTATCACATATTCGGAATGGGTTATACGACCCCATGGTCCTTTCCCGGTTAACCCGAATAGTGAGCGCTTATTCAAAAATAAGTGTGGCATTCAAATTCAAACAAATCACATCAATTACCCATTCAAAGGGAAATATTGATAGTCGGTTATTGAACTATCAATGGATATGCACAACATCACCAGGTTCCAAATAATTTTCCAAATTACTTATTTTCCAAAATATCTTTACAAGATATATAATTTCAATACTTCAAAAATAAATCAATATTTATTTTTAATCAAATTTCCACTTGCTTTTATAAATTCCATAGTGAATTTATATTCCAAAATATCTATGAATATACGATTTCAATTATTCATTTCAATTTATCTTCAAAAAGATAAATTCTCATAATATTCAATGAAATATTGGAAAACATTTCCATACTTATTTATTCATAAGTAATTCACAAATTTTATTTATTTTCAATACTTAGAAAATATTCAATATACTTTAATCGAGATTAAGTATATATTTCATTCTTTAAGGTAAACATGCTCTTAAACATATTTATTTGGGCCAAAACGAATGTTGCGTAAAACATCGTTACGACGTCCCAAAATCACTAGTATAGGGATTCGAAATTAAAATAGATATATAAATCCCAATACTATACAAAACATTTCCTTCGGAAATCATTTACTATAACAACAGTGTTATAGTCTACCATTTCCTTCTATTTCTCGAAAACATCTATTTCAACAATAAATGTTGAAATCTATGGTTTCGAATCTCAACACGTTTTGAAAACATCGTTAGATCGTTTTAATTCTATTTAAAACAACACATCTAAAATAATTTCTTTAACATAATATTCACTATTCAAAAACGTGAATACACTACGTTAACAACTTTCATCCTTTTATCCATTTTATTTAAAGGATTATTCACAGTCAAAAATGTGAATATAACTCCATTAATAGGTTTCAACAATTTACTTCTTAAAATAAGTCGTTTTCGAATTTATAAAACAACGTTTATAAACTCCATTTCTATTTGTTTTATAACATCTTTCTTTATAAATTTTCTTTATTAACCTATTCACTTTATATCTTAATTATGAACCAAAAGTCCATATTATAAGTTAAATACTTATAAAACGATTATTTTACAAAATCGTTCCTTTTAAGACTTTCTAAATTATAAATCTTATAACTTATAAGATTCATTTATTTATCAAAAATCCATTCTTCAATTAATTTTTCAAATTTTATAAACCTACTGCTTATAAAATTCCATTTATAACTTCACCGTTTATAATTCTATGAATTTCATTCATTTATAAAATTCATTCACAATTCATTCTAACACTTATAAAAACTCGTTTTATAATTCAAAATATTCTAATTTATAAATATCCATTTTATAAATCTTTTATACAAATCAATTTGTATTATTATTCTAAAACATCTTTAATCTCCTTTATAATTTCATCATTCTGATTTATAAAATAATTAAATTTCATAAATCCTATATTTAAACTTTTCACAATAATTTCAAAAATCCCGATTAAACTATTTTATAAAATCATTAGCCTCATATTTTCAAAAATCAACTTTTAACTATATTTCTCAGAAATCATAATTTTTATAACATAAAAATTATACGTTTATTTATTTAAAATGGATCAATTCCAAACATATAGTATATTTTCAAAAATCACTTTATAAATCATTTTAAGATTCCAAAGTTTGGTCCAATGATGCTACACACCAAAAGTCAATCACGACAACAACGATATCATATATCGATATGATAATCAACGAATATCAAAATATTCATAATCAAATAAATACTGTTGAGGAATCCAGTTGGATCCCTCCAACCTGTTTTCCTGCATCCACAAACATTAGCACAATACCAATTCCGCTCCAGTACGGAATTATCGCGGTATATGGGATTTAAAATATTATCCGCTTAATAGACGGCGCAATAGGGTCTCATCCGCTAAAAAAAAATGCGGGAAATCAATAACTTCAATATATACATATGCCAATATATATATATTGCTATTATATATAATACCAATTTCACTGTTTATGAAATATTCGGGTATATGTTTTTAATAAATAACATCCGCTTACTAACGACGCATAATGTATATTTTAACAATCAATAGATAACAATCATCATTTAAACATGCATTCAAATATTTTAAATCTAACTATTTAAAATAAAAATCGAAACTGATTCGATTGAGTGAGAAGTTCTCACCTTGATTTCAATTTTGTTTTAGCGATTTATTTCGAATAAAATTAAACGGACGTAAAATTTACCTGAAATTCTCACTAACTCCAAACGACTCCAATCCAATTTCATCGCGTAGTGCTCGTCCATACGATTCCAACGCTTCTTGTTTCGCGCGTTTTCGACCTCATATGAAAAAGTTATGCATTTTACAAGTTTACTCGATTTTTATATAACTAAATTACAACAATTCTTTATAATTTTATACCCAAGCCATCATAGCCCTTGGATCTGCATTGCTCATCATCAGGCCGTCCAACATCTTCATCTTCCTCTTGCGTTCCTTCTACAGGTAAGAGCCGAAACATATGAAACCCATCACTTAGCAACTAGGGTTTAAATTCGCACCCATTTCAAGCGATTTGAACACGATCAGGTAGTTCCATGTCGACCCCCTTCGTGAACTTCACCTTCGGCCAGAGCATGGTGGCACTCGGCCCCACCTAGCACCATCTATACGCATGCGAACGGCCAAAGTTCAAGCTCGAACTGCCATCAATCCACAAAGCCATTTGCAATCATAACCGTTGAAATCCAAGATCTCATCGAGCTCTATACTTTTGTAGTTGGAGATTTCTGGAATCGATGAACGTATTTGGAGTTATCGAGGGAGGAAGTATGGAGGTTTTCGGCCATCGGTTCTATGGTGGCGGCTGGCTGTATAGATTAGGTTTTAAATTTTTTTATTTTTATTTTTGTGAATTTAGGGGCTATTTATAGGAAATTAAACGACACTATTCATCCGGGTTTTCAAAACTCCGATTCACGCGCCGTAACCAGCGTTTCTAGGGTTTACCCCGCATTCCGGACACAATGGAACAGGTTTCGGAAGCTAATTCGGACATCTGTGCGAGTTATGGCTATAAACGTTCAATTTAAATTAAATCGATTTAAACGATTTTCTAGGCGTTTTAATTTGTATCGGACAAACGGTAAATCCGATTGACACGAAATTTGAAACCTTACAATAATATCACATTACGGATCCGATGAAACTGGTTTCGTCGAAATCCGAGACTGTTTGAAAAATGGCTATTTTAACTCGCCAAATTAAAATAAAAAAAATAATTCGATGTATTTCGAGCTGCCACGATCAAACGGTAACTCCAATTGACACGAAAATTGAAATCCAGTAATAACTAACTATTACGGATCCAATGAAACTAGTTTCGTCCAATTCTGAGACTGTTCAAAATTTGACTATTTTCACTAGTCGATTTTATATTAAAATATTCAATTTTCACAAATTAACTTTTAATTTGAGTTTAAAAGTTCTAAAACATCTTTCTAACTACAATATGATAAAATAAAATTTTACAAATCATTTTCAATCATATTTAACTTAATTTTCAATTATTTCCATAATTTAACATATTAAATTATTGATTTAATTATTCAATTAAATCCAATTATTCGAATAAAAATTTATTCAACTTATAAATTCACTTCTTAATATTTAAAATTAATTAAATATTCAAATTTTAATAAATTAAAATTCTGGGTCGTTACAATAATCAACCAAGTTGTCAAACATTCATACAAATCATTAGGCGATCAAATGGTCATATTATCATACTTAAAAATAGTTATGGAGATTGTTTATCATTTAAAAAGCATTGAGTACTCACCCTTAAACTAATCTTCCTACCAACATTCAAATGACACAAAGTTTCAACAAATCATCTTTTACTCCACTAAACCACCACTTAAACAACTCTACTTCCCTTTCCAAATGCTCGACCACCATTTCTACCTCCTCTTGCTCTCGGCCACCACCCTCTCCATGATTTTGCTCTTGGCCCTAACCTCCTATCACCTCCAAGACTCACAAGCACTCCCTTTCCATTTTCCGAACTCACCGCCTCACCTCCCTAGCATCACCAAGCTCATGGCCAAGCCCATTCACCCTATAAAACTCATGGCCGCACCTCCCCCACCTCCTTGCTTACAACCTAAGGCCTTTAAATAAGAAGAGGAGAAGAAGGAGGAGTTTAAGAAGAAGGAGAAGGAGTGGAATGAATGATGTGTGTGTGTGTGTGTGTTTACTTATGTATACTTATTTCTTTTTCTATATTTTTTTCTTGATCGTTCCATTTAGAGGGAAGCCATTAAAGAAGCTCCATAAGAAGGAGAAGAAGAATCATGTGGATATGTGAATTTGTGAGAGAATTGGATGGTATTTATAGCATGTTTTAAGCATTAACTCTTAATTAAAGAGGAAAATATCTCCACACATCATCATGCATGCATCACCCACCCTTATATCACCCATGTGCACTTCTTTACACATTGAAACCACCCCTCCATGTGCCACCATCACTTCACTCTCTTCCATATCATGTGCATTGACTTTAGATGGCTTAAGGCGTAAGAAAACAAAAATATCTTAGATATTTTCTTATGTGTGCGTGTACATATATGTGTTTACATGTATATTTGTAGGCATATATGTTCATGTGCATGTTAACGTGTGAATATGTATGTTATATATATGTACATGACATATAAATAAGGTTGTAACAACCTTTGTACAATTTTCGTTTGTTAAACCGTTGAAATCGCGAAACCGATTACCTGTCACGTTTTCACTTGTAATTTAAGTTACATATATATGTTAAAAAAATTAGATAATAAATTTCTAATCATTTTAATTAATAAAAATGATCTTATTCGAATTATAAAATCTTATAAATCAATATTAACAATTATTTACAAAATGTGTTATTATATCGATAAAGCGATATCAGTTTTCTTATATTTTCAAATAAATAATATCTTTGTAAAACTATTACAAATGATTTAATGCCACTTTATAACTATTTAAAATGAATTATTACCATTTAAAAATAATTATTTGAATAATTAAAGTAATCATTAAATCTCGATTTGATTTAATAAATCAATTATTAAATATAAGGGCATCACTTATAATGTCGTATTAAATTAAATTTTTATAAATAAAATAAATAATTTTATTTCATATTATTATCTAATTGTAAAAATAAGTGTGTGAATCAACCTCCATGTGCAACAGTTTACAATAATAGAGCTATTTATCGATAAAACGGTTTTCGGCCATTCTACATGTATATTTTCCTAAAGTATATATTTTGTAAGTACTTATTCGAAATAAGATTTATATTATTATTTATGGTTCAAAACATCATAATATGTGCCAAAAATGCTTATATTTTAATATTTTAAAAATAAATATAATTTATCAGATTGATAAATTTTTGGGTCATTATAGAGTTATCCATCCTTTTTGTGGCTATGACTCATTAAGCAAACTCAATGTCGCAATCCCATGACATACAAGTCCTAACACCCAATAGTAAAGTCGAAAGACTTCTATGCTTCGTCTTAGGATTTGGAGAAACATAAAAGACTAGTGGGTGCCTTACTAGAAAAATGAAATAGCAATAGTTAACCTTTATAATATCATAATAACATCTACTAGTATAAATTAAATTAATCTACATCGATAAACTTATGCAATTAGTATAATTGATAAAATGTTTATCAATTAAAACACACAAATGTACTTAATTAATATTGATGGATAGAAATATAAAATATAATTGCCAATAAATGTTTACATGTTGACCCATGCAAGTGCCTAATTATGCTGTTACGACCCGCCTTTTTGGACGGTTTAAACCGACGATCAAATACACATGCCGATTCCAAACCATTCAAAAGGGCAGATGGTTATTGGGGTAAATAAGAAAAGAAAAGAAAGAGAAATAAAGGAAATGAAACAACACAGAATCTCGCAGCGGAACGATAAAATATAATAGTCAAATAAACAGTTCATGAAGCTATTTACTATACTTTGACAATTATTTATACAACATTTATCAGAGTTATACATATACAACAGAACAATTAAAATAATGCAGCAGATAGCATGATGCAAGGGTAATAATAGTAATAGTATACCAAATCTTCGTCTTCATCCTCCAGAATAGATCTTTAAAAATCTGACAAACTCAGGACTGACCCGAGCATAATGAAAAGACAAAACACTCGAGTCAGGACTAAAATATCCTTATGAAAGTTAAATCAATCGTAAATAAATATGAGTGTAACGGCGTCAGAGATGTTTACGGGGTTTGACATCTCATATCCAGTGTCAACGTGCGTGCAATAACTCAAGAGATGTTACGGGATTTT
This sequence comes from Allium cepa, assembly GCA_030765085.1. Taxonomy (NCBI): domain Eukaryota; kingdom Viridiplantae; phylum Streptophyta; class Magnoliopsida; order Asparagales; family Amaryllidaceae; genus Allium; species Allium cepa. The sequence continues at coordinate 626,087,011 of CM060940.1, read as the reverse complement.
CCATCTCTTAAGGATCCGTTAAACTATCTACTATGTAGTAATGTACGCTAAATAGATAATGCCTATCAGTAATATAAAGTATCAAAATAGCGTTAAGGCGTTACCATAATCCCCCTTAACACATTTTTATAATGCCATAGTCTATACAGCACCGTAAGCCCCACTGTAAACTGGTGGTTATCAGAGGGTACCCCATAGGTATAACACAAAACATAATGTAGTGGTCGCGAATAGGATTATCAGTATGACAAGGTACATGAGGTGACACCAACTAGGATACTAGTAGTTGCGTGATCCGGACTGATGTTGAGCATAGCCAGCAGCTACCCCAACACCGCGAAACAACACTCCCAAATCAAGGGGTGCACCCAAATCGCATCACAAATGTAATAGATATGGTATCGAAGAAGTGTGTCCGCTAGAGATGGCGAACCTCAATGGCCCGACGCGGCTCCTGTTTTAGTCATGTCAGGGGTCATCCAATATCGTTCTCTTTCTTCAGTCAACGCGTTCACCAAACCATCCACTTCATTCTGGATCAACACTCCGCGTATAATAGTTATTAAAGTGGTGTTCGGTATCGACAAAGAGTATGTCCATATCCGATCCCAGTCTCTTTAATAACTACGTATTATTACACCGTTGGCTCTTTTACATTTCAAATCGATTCATAATTGATATCAAAATATCATATTCGCTTCAAAAATCAAATCCATTTCAAATATCATCGTATCTATTCAAATGTAAGATTCCGTTTCAAAATCTTTTTCCGCATCAATATCTCATTTCGATTTCAAAATCATTTCGAAATTCAATTTAGGTTGCAACTTCATTTAACTCAATTCGTATTTAAATTCAAGATTTAAATATAAACATTTCACCTTATTAACCAGCTTGAAATTTTTAGAAAATAGTTTTAAGTAGTTTAAAAGTAGTTTAAATAATTAAAATAGTTAAAAATACTTAAAATCTTTAAAATGGATTTAAAATAGATAAATTAGTTTAAAATAATTTAAATTGGGTTAAGTAGATTAAAAATAGATTAAAATAGTTTAAGTATTCAAAATGGTTTATATAACAGAGTAATTTTGAAAACAAATTAAAACAGCTTCAAAACCAATCCATTTCAATTATAACTTCCCAATTCAAATAAATTGCAATTTCCAATTTACCGATTCAATTTCGATTTCAATTCGAATCAATGTCAACTTTGACTTCAAATTTATTCAATTTTACATTCACCTTCAACTTATTCAATTCCAATGTATATCGATTTTTAGCTTGATTTTTCAAAATATCAATTTTTAATACTTAACAAATTTTTCCTTCAATATTCAAATTTAAATCCCACTTACAAATATGATTCAATTTCAAGCTCAATTTCAAATATCATTTTATATCGCTTTTACTTAGTAATATTCAAAGCTCGAATTAAGGTTCAATCTTTTAAAATGAATAAATTTTCGAACTTCAATCATAACCCAATTTTAAATTTCAAAGTCTCAACTTAAATCATTTAACAATTTCTTTTAACCAAAATCTATTTCAACATTCCAAACTCAATTTTTCGATAAATTCGATTTCTATAAATTTGATTTCTATTTATAACTTTAAATTCAAAACATTTAAATAAATTTCAAATCGACGATTTTAAAAATTACTAATTTAGCCAATTCGGTGTCCGTATATAATTTTCTATCCTATAGCCAAGTAATTATTTATTTAAATTAAATGTCAGGGATGACTATATATTACTTAAATCGATCACAGTGTCATATGTATGCATAACAGTATATATAAGCAAATAGACATCCAAACATTTAAATATCAACCAATAACATCCATCAAAATACATCATCCAATAGACAATACAATTCATGACAGTTTCATAGTTATCAATGTCAGGTAATTTAATCGCAATTCAATTTTAATTTCAATTTAACTGTCAATTTAATTTTTCAACGGTTAATTCAAATGACAAACTATATGACAATTAAATTTTTATCAAACAACGACAAATAAAATCATAACACTTCATAATATCAAATTTAACTAGCATAAAGATATTTAGTATGTTGTGAGCGTTATAAAACACTCACCTTGATTTCAATGCAGTTCCAACGTTTTATTTCAAATAATAATTTTACCTAAAATTTTCAATAGCTCCAAACGATTCCAATCTAGCTCTATTGCGTAGTGCTCGTCAATACGAACCTAACGCAATTCGTTTCGTGCGTTTTCGACCTCGTATGAAAAAGTTATTCATTTTTAAAGTTAATACGAATTATAATAAAATTAAATTAACATTTCCTTTTATATTAAAATCTCCACCAATCACGGTCGTTGATCGTTGCTTGATGGAATCCAGGCCGTCATCTTCTTCTCCCCCAGATTCACGAACGCGTTTGAGAAACCCATCATCACCGTGTAACCCAATCTAGCCGTGACCTCCACGATGCTCGAAACCACATCACTCTACCACCACTCCGTTCGTGTAGCCGAGCTCGACTCCCCATGCTCGACCGCACCCCCCTAGTGCCGCCACCGGCCAGAAAAACGCAACCAAAACCGGCCCCTTCAAACACCAATACGCGTCGATCCGTGAGGTTATATCCGATCATAACCGTTGAAATGGTAGATCGTGATGTGCTCTACAATTGTCCAGTTGAAAGTTTTTGGAATTGGTTAAGGGATTGCAAGAAATTTTAGGAGGAAGGAAGGAGATTTTCGGCCATTGGTTGGTATAAGGGGCGGCGGCTGTACAAAACCCTAGCCCTTTTTTATTTTTAATTTGTGAATAAAGGGGCTATTTATAGGAAACGACGAATACTATTCATCCAGCTTTTCCAAACTCCGATTTACGCACGGTGACCGGCGTTTCTAGGGTTTACCCCACGTTCCGAACACAATGGAATAGGTTTCGGAAGCTAATTCGATCATCTGTGAGAGTTACGGAAATAAACGATCTATTTTAAATCAAACCGATAAAACGATTTTCTATGCGTTTTGGCTCGCTCCGGACAACCGGTAAATCCGATTGACACGAAATTTGAAACCATAGAATAATATCACATTACGGATCTGATGAAACTAGTTTCGTCGAAATCCGAGACTGTTTGAAAAATGGCTATTTTAACTCGTCAAATAAATATTAAAACAATTTCGATGCGTTTCGAGCTGCCACGGTCGAACGAAAACTCCGATTGCTACGAAAATTGAAATCCGATAATAACAAACTATTACGGATCCAATGGAACTAGTTTCGTCCAATTCTGAAACTGTTCGAAAATTGGCTATTTTTCAGTCAATAATTAAATATTAAAATATTCAATTTTCACAAATTTACTTTTAATTCGATTTTAAAAGTTCTATAACCCCATTCTAACTTTAATATGATAAAATAAAATTTTACAAATCATTTTTAATCATATTAAACCCGTTATTCAATTATCCAATAAATTCCAATTTAGAAATGCTATTAACTCTATTATAATCCCAATATAACTTACATTCACTTTGGAAACCAATTTGAATCATACTAAATCAAATTTCAATTATTCACTCTATTTCCATATATTAAATTTCAATATCAAATTAATCATATCAAATTCGGAATTTAATTTTTCAAACATTTGTAATATTAAATTTAAACAAATTTGATTATTCTTAAATCACTATCTTTTGAAATATTCAAAACGAACTTAAAAATTTTAACAAATTCAAATTATAGAACAACCATTTTCATTAAAACAGTTATTCAATTCCCGTTATTCAATTATTCAATAAATTCCAAATATTAAATTTAAACAATTTCGCTTATCCAATAATTCATTATCTTTTGAAATATTGAAATTGAACTTATAAGATTCAACTTTTAAAACCAATTCACAATTTAGAACACTATTTCATTTTACAGTTATTCAATTATTCAATAAGTTTTAAATATTTAATTTAAACAATTTACCTGTTCAATATTCAATATTTGATTTAAATAGATTTTACTTATCAATCAATTACTCTATTATACCCAATGGATTCAACATTTATTATTATTCCAAACGACTTACAATTTTTTTCTAACACTAAATCACGAAATCTTATTAAATTAGCTATTTTAATTATCGAAAATTTACGGGTCATTACACTCTCCCCCACTCAAAACTTTTCGTCCCCGAAAAGGAAAAAGAAGGGAAAAGGAACTAAGTATAGAATTCAACATTAGATATATTTTATTCAAAGTTACCAACTTATAAAACAATGAAATTCCATTTATAAATCGTTACTACACTTCCGCTAAGTTACTCCGAACGGCTTTCTAACTTTTAAAGTTAGTTATGAAAACAAGTTATAAAAAATAATAATTAAAACTTGAAAATTTTTCTAACACCCGGATTTACGGAAAATTTTGGCAGAGTCTCCTTTGCGCGGCTCGATTGGAAAAAAAATGACAGTATATATATCACAAATATACATCTCATCAAGTGATGAGGCATCCCGCAGGGAAAAAGTGTAAAAGTACGGTATGTAATCCGAGATATGTAGCTTATATATTGTTAGCGAGCATATACGGCTAATATAGCGCGAAAGCGAGCTCCAAATGCGAAGCAAGCGCAATCCGCACCTACTAAACACTCAACAAACCATGAGAAACATGCATATATGAAAATAATATCAATATACAGAATATAGCAACATAACAACTACATGTGCCAACATAGCAAATGCAACAAAACAACAAATGCAACCATCAATCAACTATCATCCAACTATCATCCAACAAATCCATAACCAATCAATATAAATTCACTTCTCATTAATATTTATTGACTTGGTTTTCAATTATAATCACAGTTGATTCATTAACGTTGGATTTTTCTAACATTCATTCTCAATTCAATTAGTTAACATTCATTAATTTATATTTACATTAGTTCACTTCCAATTTGAATCAAATTAAATTCTTTTAAATTCATTTAACTTCCAATTTGATTTCAATGATTTATAGCTTTCAATTTCATTAACACTTAATGAATTACATACAATCAACTAACAATCATATAACAACCAAACCATACCCAACATAACCAAATTATTAATTTTACATTCAATTTGGTTTATCTCTTTCATATATATATCCTGTTATATAGTTTTAAAAGAATCATTTTATATTTGGCATCTTAAATTCCAAATATTAACTTTAATCAAGTCCGTAAGCCATACATATATCATCCCTGAGCAATATCAATCTAATCGCTTATTCGATCACACAATTTCACTTCCAAACTAGTATCGTTCACCCGACTCTCTAGTGCGGACTCAGATTTGGTTCCTTGATTATAAACTGTTACTCTCCTTGCATAACCATATACTATGATAGAGAATTCCAGAATCAAATTAAAAATCCATATCCAGGGTTCGCCGTAAAAAATCGAGTGAAAAAACTAACTTGGATCGATATAAATCATCTCGAAATTTCGTGCTCGAATTTGGATCAAATCGTTATGCGAATACAACTTATGTATCACCTTTCAATAGATTTCTATACAATCTATCTATATTGAATTATTTTATTGATTTTCATTTTATTTACAATTAATTATTCACAATCCATTATTCAGTTAGTATATTCATTTCTTTACATAGCATATTTTTTTTAACATTATCTTTTCTTAAACATCATATCAAAGAATTTGCTTACTCAAGTTCATTTTAAACATTCTACATAATTTAATTAAATTCAATTTCATTTTCCCATTTGATTCTTAGCTATAAGAAATTCCTTTATTTACATTTATTGCGTATTCATAGTTTCAGTTAATACAAATTTATTTGTGGAACATTTTATTAATCATCACTTTAGTGTATAGTCATTCCGTAAAAGTCTAACTTCTTATATATGACTTTTCTCAGTTTACGGTTATCTCAAAGTTACAAATTCAATTTTTTCTATGCCATTTATATTTATTTTCTATAACCAATTTACAGAAGATATTATACAATTCATTTGTCTTCTTTCTTAAGTTCACTTACTTGTTCCATTTATCCATTTATCATTTCATGCTATATTTAAGTATATATAAATTTTTTTCACAACCAAATTTTCCATTCATGTACATTTTAATTCCTTTTGAGTTTTCATTACTTATATATTTCAATTACTTTCAGGTTCTGTTTATCTATACAATATCTCATTACATATCCAAAACATCATTTCAACTTTTAACATTTGGTAAGTCTTGTTATATGTTATTAGAATGTAATTTTGGTATTATACAAATTTATAGAATTTCATTTTTCTAAATTAGAATGTTCACAAATTTAATTTGTTTAAATCCTCTTTACCTTTCAACTTTAAAGTTTTCTAACAATAGCTTAGATATCTCAATCCTCTTATTTTATAAATTCTGGTTATTCACATTTCATTCAAATAATTTGAAAATTTCTAATTAACATAACTTAGAATTTTAAATGCCCGGTTCTTTTCAAATCGTTTGAAATAAACATATATACTTATATCTTTTTTTTTAATTTTTTTTAATACATCAAATCACACCTTTGGAGTTTAAACCAAAACCCATTTACCCAAAATAATTTCGAAGAAAAGCAAAGCTTCTTTGGAGTCTCCCCCACTTTGAGACTCGAAAATGAACGTCGATGATGCTGCGCAGTCATCACCGAAATTATTTTCCAGCGACATAAGAGAGGAGTACTGAATTCATTCCTTCTTAAAAATCTTTTCAAAATATTTGTCATAAATATTTTCCAACTAATATCACGATATATTTTCTTCAAAGCTTTGAAAACCATTTTTCAAGATCTCCGGGTCTTAAATTCAATATTTTCCAATTTAAATCTATTTTAATTTATAAGTCACCTTTATAAAATATCTTATAGGATTTTCTTTCTTAAACATTTCACAAGTGTTTTATCATTGTTCATTTTGTAATTCACCTTATTTATTAAATTACAATATCAAATTAATGATAATAACCAATATTTTCATTCCTAACAACCAGGTAAGCTAGATAAGTCACACTAATTTCTGAAATTTTTTCTTTATATTCAAAATATAATTAGAGCAAAATTATTTCATTTACCCAATTTCAAAACAATACTATGTCGAATTGTTCTGTTTAAGTGTTTAGAGATCCCTATCAATGACGTTAATTACTCGTATTGATCAGAATCCATAAGCCACTCAACAAATCAACCGACACAATATAAAACATTTTATAACACTAACAAATACGCTCTCTCATGTATATACACTCAGCGACTCATCATAGGGTATTACTACCATATTTATAAAGAGTCGGATCCCACAAAGCTAAGGTTACCGCTAAACCAAAGCTCTGATACCAACTGTAACGACCCGCCTTTTTGGACAGTTTAAACCGACGATCAAATACACATGCCGATTCCAAACCATTCAAAAGGGCAGATGGTTATTGGGGTAAATAAGAAAAGAAAAGAAAAGAAAGAGAAATAAAGGAAATGAAACAACACAGAATCTCGCAGCGGAACGATAAAATATAATAGTCAAATAAACAGTTCATGAAGCTGTTTACTATACTTTGACAATTATTTATACAACATTTATCAGAGTTATACATATACAACAGAACAATTAAAAAAATGCAGCAGATAGCATGATGCAAGGGTAATAATAGTAATAGTATACCAAATCTTCGTCTTCATCCTCCAGAATAGATCTTCAAAAATCTAAAAAACTCAGGACTGACCCGAGCGTAATGAAAAGAAAAAACACTCGAGTCAGGACTAAAATATCCTTATGAAGGTTAAATCAATCGTAAATAAATATGAGTGTAACGGCGTCATAGATGTTTACGGGGTTTGACATCTCATATCCAGTGTCAACGTGCGTGCAATAACTTAAGAGATGTTATGGGATTTTCCATCTCTTAAGGATCCGTTAAACTATCTACTATGTAGTAATGTACGCTAAGTAGATAATGCCTATCAGTAATATAAAGTATCAAAATAGCGTTAAGGCGTTACCATAATCCCCCTTAACACATTTTTATAATGCCATAGTCTATACAGCACCGTAAGCCCCACTGTAAACTGGTGGTTATCAGAGGGTACCCCATAGGTATAACACAAAACATAACGTAGTGGTCGCGAATAGGATAATCAGTATGACAAGATACATAAGGTGATACCAACTAGGATACTATTAGTTGCGTGATCCGGACTGATGTTGAGCATAGCCAGCAGCTACCCCAACACCGTGAAACAACACTCCCAAATCAAGGGGTGCACCCAAATCGCATAATAGATATGGTATCGAAGAAGTGTGTCCGCTAGAGATGGCGAACCTCAATGGCCAGGCGCGGCTCCTGTTTTAGTCATGTCAGGGGTCATCTAATATCGTTCTCTTTCTTCAGTCAACGCGTTCACCAAACCATCCACTTCATTCTGGATCAACACTCCGCGTATAATAGTTATTAAAGTGGTGTTCGGTATCGACAGAGAGTATGTCCATATCCGATCCCGGTCTCTTTAATAACTACGTATTATTACACCGTTGGCTCTTTTACATTTCAAATCGATTCATAATTGATATCAAAATATCATATTCGCTTCAAAAATCAAATCCATTTCAAATATCATCGTATCTATTCAAATGTAAGATTCCGTTTCAAAATCTTTTTCCGCATCAATATCTCATTTCGATTTCAAAATCATTTCGAAATTCAATTTAGGTTGCAACTTCATTTAACTCAATTCGTATTTAAATTCAAGATTTAAATATAAACATTTCACCTTATTAACCAGCTTGAAATTTTTAGAAAATAGTTTTAAGTAGTTTAAAAGTAGTTTAAATAATTGAAATAGTTAAAAATACTTAAAATCTTTAAAATGGATTTAAAATAGATAAATTAGTTTAAAATAATTTAAATTGGGTTAAGTAGATTAAAAATAGATTAAAATAGTTTAAGTATTCAAAATGGTTTATATAACAGAGTAATTTTGAAAACAAATTAAAACAGCTTCAAAACCAATCCATTTCAATTATAACTTCCCAATTCAAATAAATTGCAATTTCCAATTTACCGATTCAATTTCGATTTCAATTCGAATCAATGTAAACTTTGACTTCAAATTTATTCAATTTTACATTCACCTTCAACTTATTCAATTCCAATGTATATCGATTTTTAGCTTGATTTTTCAAAATATCAATTTTTAATACTTAACAAATTTTTCCTTCAATATTCAAATTTAAATCCCACTTACAAATATGATTCAATTTCAAGCTCAATTTCAAATATCATTTTATATCGCTTTTACTTAGTAATATTCAAAGCTCGAATTAAGGTTCAATCTTTTAAAACGAATAAATTTTCGAACTTCAATCATAACCCAATTTTAAATTTCAAAATCTCAACTTAAATCATTTAACAATTTCTTTTAACCAAAATCTATTTCAACATTCCAAACTCAATTTTTCGATAAATTTGATTTCTATTTATAACTTTAAAATCAAAACATTTAAATAAATTTCAAATCGACGATTTTAAAAATTATTAATTTAGCCAATTCGGTGTCCGTATATAATTTTATATCCTATGGCCAAGTAATTATTTATTTAAATTAAATGTCAGGGATGAGTATATATTACTTAAACCGATCACAGTGTCATATGTATGCATAACAGTATATATAAGCAAATAGACATCCAAACATTTAAATATCAACCAATAACATCCATCAAAATACATCATCCAATAGACAATACAATTCATGGCAGTTTCATAGTTATCAATTGTTTGTGTCAAAATTGGGCACAACACTCTTCGGGAGTCGTTGAAGAAATAATAACGAAGAATGTAAATACAAACAGATATTATCTAACAAAAACTCCAATCAGCAGTAAAGTAAATGCGTAGACAAGCGATGTATAGTGGTTCGGCGTGTTGCCTACGTCCACTGTGAAGTATTTTGACGTTTTATTGATTCTCTTTCAATGATTACAAGTTGTTTCAGCGATCAACAGCAAGTTACAACTGAAAATTCGAAATCAACAATGAACTTATGACATAGGATGGTGTAGATCTCAATCCGGCAGAGTCTGGGCGCTTGATAGTCGAAAGATCCTTTTTCTGTTGGCCCTGGGGATCTATTTATAGGCGTAGGTTGCTGATATTTCGCTGAAAACTCGGGAGACCGCTTCTGGCACATGAGGGGGCCCACACGCCCGGTCTTAGGAAGTTTGGGCCCACTTTGGCATCGGTTCGAACTCCATTCGAACCGATCAAGAATTCATCCAATCGAGGCGAAATTTGGTGTGGACACTCTTCGACATGAATGCAAGCTTCTGTGAAAATTTGGTGGCATTTGGATCAGTGGATTGGGAGATATGATGGATTCGAAATGGGGTTCACTGCGTGGCTGTTTGGTTCGAAACCATGCATTCGAATCGATGGTTTCGGAACCATGGTGGCATGTGTCTTCGTGTTGACGTGGAGCGCACACTTCGAATCGATCCGGTCTTCACTCTGAGTTGACCGCTTCGACTCCATATATCTCGGCGCATTCGAATCGATGAAAGACACGTCATTATGGTTGGTTGACCCAGTGGGTTCGAACGAAGCTTCACAGGTAGGTTCGAACAAGGCTTCTGTGATGGGTTCAAACAAGGCTTCTGTGATGGGTTCGAACAACCGAAGCTTAGTGGATTCGAACAAGGATCTTTGGATGGATACGAGCCTCGCCAACTCTCCATGGTCATGAGGTCCACTAGCGCGAACCAGATGGATTCGAAGTTGATGGAGTCGAGCCGAAGCACTCCGATGGGTTCGAAATCCATCGGTTCGAAGGTGATCGATTCGAATGATGCATGATGATGGGTTCGAAGATACCCACCATGATGGGTTCGAAACCGGTGTGTTCCCTTCAAGTTGAACCGATCATAATTTGCGCGTATGAACTCGGATTGACTCGAAATTTGAGATGGCGGCTTCTAAGGTCTTTACTGTCTTGTCCTATCAATTGTAGCACAATTCGGACTCGGACAAAATTCAGTGATATCCATAGCGAAACGAAGTATGACCGGTCTCTGAGACGAACTGTTCTCCGTTTTTGATCGATCTTTTGGTATCGCGGCTTTGCCAAAAAGCGGGATAACATTTTGCCCCCCAAAGTACGTCTTGTGGGAACATGACGTGCTTTGAATAGCCACAACTTCTCTTTGAACAATCATTGCTTTCTTTTTGTTGAGACTCGTACTCTGTATTGCTGCAACCTTGCATTGATATGATTGATTGCTGTATAATAGCGCTTAGCCGTTGGCTGTTGCATTTGTAACAAGATAAGTGTTTGATCCCTGCAAATGCTTAAAATCGAATGTTAGTTCGATATATATGCACATATGCTAGTTTGATCTTTGTGAACGTCGTGTGTCTACAAGTCGTTGTTAGTTTTGTTTGCTATTGAATTTTGTATCGATCCTCTCCTGAACCGATTTTGAAATTTGAATTGAGACAACGCTTGATGGTTGTTTTGAAAAGTCTCTTCATATCGATCCTCTCCTGAACCGATATTGAAAGTTGAAGGAATTGAATTTGTATTGCGCGAGTGTAAGATTTCGAACCGATGCGTTTGAGCATCGATGGATTCGAAACCTACGCTCATATGGATGCAATACGCTTATGCTATGATGGGTATGAAATTGGCATTTGTATGGATGGAGTACACCTGTGTTGTGATGGGTTCGAAACTGACATTCGAACCGATGTGAATGGATGGATTCGAACTAGCAGTTCGTTTCGGTAGGTTATGGATGGATACGAAGTCGTTGATGTGAACATGGGCTTCGAATCGATGCGCCCACCGTTTGTTTCGCATCGATGCAACTCGTCACTCTGCTGTGTACTTCGTATCGATGAAGTGTGAGGGTAACTTCGAACCCACACGGCATTAGGCAAATGGCTTCGAGTGGATGTTTCGAAACGATCCATGCTATGACTGGTTGCGACCGGTCGCGTTTACCGGAAGGGGAATCGTCTCGGTCAAAATCAAAGCTCCATATAAATAGCAGTGGGCCTGCCACTTTTTCACTTTTCACTTTTTACTCTCGCCTTGCTTTGACTGTGTTCTGCATCGTTTTGAAGCTTCAGAGGAGAAGGAACTGCATCATGTATTCGAACCAATCCAGATCCAAGACCTTAACTCCTCGAATCCATCACTTAAACTAGGTAATTAGCCTCGAATCCAAACGACAAAGTTACTTCGAACCTATCTCATCTTCATCGTTTGCTTAGTCTCGAGATTGGTAAAACCAGATCTGGCTTGGGGAGGCTTCGAAACCATTTGGGGACTCTCGTTCGAATCGATGATGGCGGCATCATTTCTCTTGGATTTCGTATCGGCCTCTTGGATGACCTTATGGAGGTGACGCAGTTCGCACCGATTGATGGATTCGATGGGTTCATTCGAATCGATGGGTTCGAATCCATCGGCTATCGGTTCGAAGTTCTCAACTTAATATCGATTCGAAGAGGATCGATTCGAACGATATCGATGTTAAGTTGGGGGTTTTGGATCGGTGCGAACTAGCCAAACAAGGATCGATTCGAAATAATCCATTTTTTATCGATTCGAACTCGACACCTGATCATCGTTTCGAAGCGCGCTTTCCATTCATCGACTCGAAGTGACGTTAGGTTGGTTTCGAACGAGGTCCCTGTGATCGGTTCGAACCCTCTATGATGGATTCCAAAGTTTGATGTTTCTAAGCATAACTCCGACGAGCTTCATTCCTGCATATTTGGACATATTAAACTGCATACTTGACCACCTTTTGAAGCTCGTCGATGGAACGATAACAACTTCTATTCGAATCAATTTCCATCATATAAACGGTTTTGTGATGACGGTCAGCGATGATGGTCATTATAACTGGACTTCGTAGCTTTGTCGTTTGCATATTTCTTTTAACTCTGCGATATTCATTCAAGTAATGCATGGCACTGCACGACTGTAACGACCCAGAGATTTCGTGAGTTTAATTGAGTTAAATTAATAAATTTTGTAATTAAATTTAGTAGAAAAAAAAACTTATAAATTTATATTGAAATGAAGGCTAAAATAACATATATGAATGGTAATTTAAGTCTTTGTTTGTAAGATGAATAAATTTTTCAGTAAATAAAATGGTGTAAGAATTGTACCTGAATATAATGTGGAGATAGAAAATACAGGGTAGGCATTAAATTTGTTAAGTGTAAATTTATGGGTATGATAACAAATTCGTATGCATTATCTAAATAAATTGGTCAATTAATTTGTTAGAAATCAAAACCTTTTTAATTGGTAAATAATTTGATGTGTATTGATATAAACGTTACTTTAACGATTATTTATAAAGTAACGGAAGTGTAAATTGAATAAATGAAGTTATGCAGTAATGAATGAATAAATAAAAATATTGCAATAAAATAGGAAACTGACATAACAATTATAAATGATAATGAACATTGGTAAGGAATAAATAAGAACAATTGAAATAAATTATATAATGGATGAAATTAAGTTAATTTGAATTGAGATGTGAATTAAGATTTGTTTATTTAATTTGATTTAAAATTTGGGAAATTTGGTCATTACAATTGATTGAGATTTAATGTTAAATATTACGTAAATTTAAGGTTAGGGAAAACCTTGAGAATATGGAGGTAATAACTTTGAACTCAATGTTAATCTCATCCATTCGACCATGATAAACTGAATAAAAAGAATGAATGGTGATTTCAGTGTACTTATTGAAAGTATAATTTTTAATTTGATGTATATAATAAAAATTGAATTTTCGCTGAAACATATGATTGAATCAACATTTATTTGACATCTAACTTTGTGTAAAATCATTGTAAGTGTTTGAGTAATATAAAGATGATAAATTGTAAATTTTAAAATTTAAAATATAAAATTTGATTTAATCAATTTATTTAATTAATATAAAATAGCCATTTTGGTCACGGACTCGGATTTCGACGAAACCAGTTTCATCGGATCCGTATCGGTGAATTTTTGTAGGGTTTCAAGTTTCGTAGCGATCGGACTTGTCGTTTGATCGTACGAACGCGAAACGCCTAGAAATCGATTTAATTGAAATCAATTTGAAATCAACTTGGAAATATTGTTTTCAGCATAACTTATTCATACGATCAAATTTGAACGTGAAACTTTTTCCATCGCGTTCAGAATATTTTAAAACACCTATTTGGATATATAGGTTTAACAAATTTTGTTCCGGGGTCAGAACGGGCTTTTTGGGCCAACTACCGTTTATAACGTTCGTAATTCGTGCCCACCTAGCCTTCTTCTATTTGTCTACAAATATGCTGTGATAAACCCTAGCCTCCTTTCGATTGTCATTTGGCTGTACGTTCATTTTCTTCATCTCTTTCTCTTCCTCAATGGTTGCAAAAACCTAGATTTACTTCAATTCAAAATTCAAATGAAAATTCAAAGTCCTCCTAAAAATTCCAAGAAAATTATATGTCAATGCTCTCGATGAGCGTAATTCAGAGGTGTTATCCGTTTTTCGATTGGAGCTATCGTTTGTCCAAAAAAATTCAATTCATTTTCGGCCTTACATCATCGCCGTAACAAACTTCGTCATATCGTCAAACGATTTCTGGGTTTTGTGGAGAGGGCTGAGGGGATCGCATCCATGTGAGTTTCATGGTTGGTTAACGGCTAGATCGTCGTAGATTTTGCAATTAGGGTTTCGGCCCTAGGCTATAGGCGGCGGCCGGCCGTGACTGGAGAGGGCCGGACCTAGGGGGATGGAGGCGGCTCGGCAAGGCAGGCTAGTGGTGGTGGTAGCTTGGTGAACGGTGGCCGGAGGTGGATGCAATCGTTGGTCAAAGCACGGTCAAGGCACGTTGTGCGTTCTCTGTGCTGTAGCTAGCACGCACTCTGGTCTGGAACGAGATGAACGTGTTGAGGAAAGGAATGACGTGGCTAAGCTTGGTTTGCATTTTCTCATTTTTTTTTGATTTCAAATTTACAAATCGTTTAATGGTGATAACTTTCACATACGGACTCCGATTTACGCGAATTTTATTTTGTTAGGATCGTATTAAAATTCCGGACCTGATGACGCTAGTTTGGATGAATTTGAAGACCGTCAAATTTTTGGGTTTAAATCGAATTTAAATTCGATTTAAATTCAAAAGGTGAGTGTTTTAACCCACTCACAACTTCTAAAAGCTTTTATGTTTGTTAAATTGATGTTTGATATGAGTAGAAATTTATTTATGACTATTTGGCATGTTTTGTTCATCATATCGGTTAATTCGCATTTATTTAAATTAACTGTTAATTTAGTTTATTTATTGCATATTAATTGACAGTTAAAATTTATTTAGTTGCATATAAACTGCTAGAAAATAGTTATAAAATCTATTACTGAATATAAACTGTTAGTTAATCGTTGTTAAATTTATTTTGAATATAACTGCCAGTTATTACCTGTTATATATTATCAGATATATATTGATATGGATTTATTATTGGATGATGATTGTGATTGGATGATGGATGATGATGATGAATGGATGTTTTATTTATATCATTTAAATTGCAAGTATCATGCATATTTTTCATTTCATCCAGGATTGTGGTTTGAAATGATATATAACCGTAAATATTTAAATTGCGGATTGAAATGATAAATATCCGTACCACTTGACCCTAGGGTAGAGAATTATATACGAACACCGGATTGGTTAAATTAAATGATTTCTTTTTAAAGCTTAAATTTTTGAATCTGAATTTAAATGATAATTTGAGAAACATATGATTTCTACAGATTGAATTATTATCGGAATTTGAGTTTATGATAAAATTTGTATTGGTTTTAAGGTATTGTTAAAAAGAAAATTATATGAAATTTCAAAGTTGAAATTTTGAATAAAAGTGAAAGTTGTCAAAATTGAGAAATTTGAGTTGATGAAATATAACTTTGAAGTGTATTTAAAAATGGAAATAATGTAATTTAATATTTCAAACATGAATTGAAATCGATGTAAACGCAATGTTTTATTTATGGAATGAGAATGGAGTTTTGAAAGTGGATTTTGTTTGAAAAAATTTGAAATGGTTTTTGTGTGGAAATGAAATGAATAGTAAATTGATAGTATTTTAAAATTCATATTTTAATATAAACTATTTTAAAATATATTACCATAAAGACTATAATTATTAAGATTTTAAACTATTAAACTATTTTACCTATCTCAACTATATATCAAATCATTTTAACCTAGATTTTAAAACCATTTAATTTATATTACACTAGTTAACCCTTTTTAAGTTATTTTAAAACTAATTAATCTATCTTAAAGCTAATAAATCTATTTTTAATTATGTTAATCCACTATAAATTTACTTAACCGTCTTAGATCAATTAAACAATATTTTAATCTATAGTTAAACTATTATAGAGTAATTTAACTATTTATAACTACTATACTTATTTAAACTATTTCTAAATTTCCAGTCTAAGTAAAGAGGAAATGTTAATTAAATGATGGGTTTTAAAAGAGAATAAACTGAATTGATGATTTGAAGTAAAAATGTAACCTGTTTGGAAATATGAAATTGGGAAGAAATTATGGTTTTGGAAACTGGAAATGATTTCAAAGTGAATAGGGTTTGAAAGCGAATATGATTTGAAAATGACTATGATTTGAAAGTGATATGTTTTGAAATCGAATATGATATTTTAATATAAATTGTAAATCGACCTTTGAAATATAAAAGAACCATCCGGTGTGAAAAATATAACGATTGGTTGTTAAAGGGACCGGGATCGGATATTGTCTTATAGCCGGCCAATACCGAAAACCACTTTAACAACTGTGTACGCGGTGGAGATTCCAGAATGAAGTAGGATGGTGGCGACGTTCTCGAGGTATATTACGTGGACCCAACTCCCGTGAGTTGGCATAAATGACTAAAACAGGAGCTATACCGGGCTACACAAAGGGTCGCACCTTTTCATCGAGCATGCTCCATCGGAAACCATTCTATTACTTTTGTGATTCGATATGTGGCGCCACTTTGATTCGGGGTATTGTTCGAGGTGGGCGGAAGCTGCTGGCTTGCCGTCACCACCGGTCCGGGAGTGCAAACGGTGTATCCACCCTGGCATTGCCTTGCGTGCCGTGTCATCTCCTTATATCGAGCCCACTACGATTTTGGTTTAAAGATCCGACCGCGTTAAGGTACATCATCCCCTTAACGCTATTTCCTATATGATTATACTTTACTGATTAGACACTACTGTATATAACGCAGTATACTACATAGTAAATAGTTTAACGGATCCTTAAGAGATGTGAATCCTGAGCATCTTTTGAGTTACTGCACTCATATTTATTTCTGTTGATTTAACTTACATAAGATCCTTTAGTTCTGACTCGAGTGTTTTGTCTTTTCAATTCGCTCGGGTCAGTCCGAGCGTTTCAGGATTGAAGATTTTATTTCTGGAGGAAGAAGACGAAGATTTTATTATCATTACTATAGATTATATGGTTCCACTACACTCATATTGTTCCACTGCATTGTTATATGGTATGTGTACTCTGATATGTATTGTATAGATAAAAATCAAAGGTTTTGTAAAACAGCTTCATGAACTGTATATTTTGATTATTATATTTTATCCTTCCGCTGTGATATTCTGTTTAGTTTTCTTTCTTCTCTGTTTTTCTTATTTATCCCATAACAATCCGCCCTTACGTATGGTTTGAATCGACATGTGTGTCTGTTTAAATCGTGCGAAAAGGCGGGATGTTACAGCTGGTATCAGAGCTTTGGTTTAGCGATAAACCTTGGCTTTGTGGGATTTGACTCTTTGTTAATAGGGTAGTAATACCCTATGGGAGTCGCTGAGTGTATATATATAAGAAAGCGTATTTGTTAGTGTTATAAAAAGATTTTAATATTGTGTTGATCTGTTCCGTTTTGTATTTAAAAATTCTGGTTGATGCACGGGACGCTGTGACATCAATAGGGATTTCTAAACACTTAATAGGGCAGACCGACATAATATTTGTTTTTAATATAGGTGAATGAAATAATTTTGCCTATTATATTTTCTATATATATAACATAATATTTTTCAAGGGATATCTATATTTGGCTGCAATAGATTGGTTGTTAGGTAGTAAAGTGTATAATAATACTAGAAATGAGATTGAAAAATAAAATAAATAAAATTGGAAGTTTAGAATTTAGTTCCAGGGTTGAAAAACTTTCTTTCGAAACCTTTTGGAAAATAATATTGTTTATTAGTATTTTCTGATATATATTTCAATATATTTTGGAAGAATTGTTTTAAAGAAGATTTTGGAGAAAATAAATTTTGTACTTTCCTCTCTGTCGCTGGAAAATAATTTTGGTGATGAGTGCACGCATCATCGACATTCGTTTTCGAGTTTCGAAGTGGAAAGGCCACTGTAGTAATTTACTGCAGAATTGTTAAGAAAATTTTATCGTTTTAAATTTTAGTTTGATATATATGTTAAGTGTAGATATCTATCTATTATTTTAAATGATTAAAAATTAAATCCAGAATTTGGTCCTTAAGTTCCAGTTGATTAATAGTACAATTAAGTGTAGCCAATTTGAACCTTTAATTAGAGTAAAAATTTAATACAATAGGAAGAGAAGCAATGTAAATAGACGATTGTAAGCCTTAGTAAATGGATAAAGGAAATTCTTTATTTATAAAAATTGATGTCATAAGGTTACAAATTTGGTGTAATTAAAAAATGTTACTATTATCAAATATAATAGAAATATTAGCATTAAATAATTGAATGAAATCAAAAGTGAGTTGAAATTATAACTTATAAAACGAATATATAATTAATGAACCATTAATTAATTAAAGGAATTGAGAAGAAACTTGCATAATTTTCACTTACATTCTTAAAGCATATATAGCTTACCATATAATAAAAGTACAATGTTAGTAAGAAAATGTAAGGAGGAATCTTACAAGTAAAGCTTGAGGTAATGAAAGTATTCAATGAATTTACTACTATAAAAGGGAATTTAATGTTATAAACTTAAGTTGTAAATTTGAATTTTACCATAATTAAAGGTAAGTATTATAATTAGATGATTTTAAAACTTAAGTAAATAGAATGAAATTCTATAATAAATGAAACTATGAGAAATAAACAAATAAAATTTAGAAATGCGTAAATGGAATGCAATAAAAAGAGACTTACATGGCATTAAAATGAAAGATGAATATTTTAAGTAATAAATAAAAAAATAAATGAGGTAATCACTCATTGAATGAAAGAAAGGAAATCAAACAACTAAAGTATGAAATAAATTTTATAATAACTTAATTTGATTTGTTGGGTTGAATTGTTATTGTTTGATTTATGTTTGGTTGGGTAAGGAAATTTGAAATTGTTGGATGAATAAATAATTTATTTTGTTCCATCTAAGACTGTTGAGTAAATGATGCACTTGATAGTTATTTTTCATTCCGTACAATTTCAAGTTTTGAACCCAAACAACTAATTTGCTTGTTGATTGAATGGTTGTTTTGTTTTGTTGTGTATGTTGTTGTTGAAAAGGATGGTTGTTGTGTTGATTTGTTGTTGGGGATTGAAACCACTTAATTATTTCACTTTATATAGTTAACCCTTTGGATCTTATAAGTGAAATGCAGGTTATGGAAGCAATTGCTACTGCTTTTGGTTCCATAAATTAAGCATAAATTGCCCGACAAATAGGTACGTTTCGGATTTCGGTTTATAGCGCTATTTTATATATTCTCCCGTGTTGGGATATAATATTTTAGATAATATGTAATATAATTGTTATATTTCGATATTATATTTTCTCCCGAGACTCTCCGTACAAAGGAGACTCTGCCAAAATTTTCCGTAAAATTTTGGACTTAGAAATCTTTGAAAATGTTTTTCCAAACTTTATTTATTTAAGTATAAAGCAATATAATGATTATTAAACGGGTATACTTTAAGGTAATAAATTTAGTAAATTATTGTTTATAAGTTAAATATTTTGAATAAGATGTATTGTTATTAAATTCTTCTTTTCCCTTCTTTTCCTTTTCGGGGACGAAAAGTTTTGAGTGGGGGAGAGTGTAACGACCCAGAGATTTCGTGAGTTTAATTGAGTTAAATTAATAAATTTTGTAATTAAATTTAGTAGAAAAAAAAACTTATAAATTTATATTGAAATGAAGGCTAAAATAACATATATGAATGGTAATTTAAGTCTTTGTTTGTAAGATGAATAAATTTTTCAATAAATAAAATGGTGTAAGAATTGTACCTGAATATAATGTGGAGATAGAAAATACAGTGTAGGCATTAAATTTGTTAAGTGTAAATTTATGAGTATGATAACAAATTCGTATGCATTATCTAAATAAATTGGTCAATTAATTTGTTAGAAATCAAAACCTTTTTAATTGGTAAATAATTTGATGTGTATTGATATAAACGTTACTTTAACGATTATTTATAAAGTAGCGGAAGTGTAAATTGAATAAATGAAGTTATGCAGTAATGAATGAATAAATAAAAATATTGCAATAAAATAGGAAACTGACATAACAATTATAAATGATAATGAACATTGGTAAGGAATAAATAAGAACAATTGAAATAAATTATATAATGGATGAAATTAAGTTAATTTGAATTGAGATGTGAATTAAGATTTGTTTATTTAATTTGATTTAAAATTTGGGAATTACAATTGATTGAGATTTAATGTTAAATATTACGTAAATTTAAGGTTAGGGAAAACCTTGAGAATATGGAGGTAATAACTTTGAACTCAATGTTAATCTCATCCATTCGACCATGATAAATTGAATAAAAAGAATGAATGGTGATTTCAGTGTAATTATTGAAAGTATAATTTTTAATTTGATGTATATAATAAGAATTGAATTTTCGCTGAAACATATGATTGAATCAACATTTATTTGACATCTAACTTTGTGTAAAATCATTGTAAGTGTTTGAGTAATATAAAGATGATAAATTGTAAATTTTAAAATTTAAAATTTGATTTAATCAATTTATTTAATTAATATAAAATAGTCATTTTGGTCACGGACTCGGATTTCGACGAAACTAGTTTCATCGGATCCGTATCGGTGAATTTTTGTAGGGTTTCAAGTTTCGTAGCGATCGGACTTGTCGTTTGATCGTACGAACGCGAAACGCCTTGAAATCGATTTAATTGAAATCAAGTTGAAATCAATTTGGAAATATTGTTTTCAGCATAACTTCTTCATACGATCAAATTTGGACGTGAAACTTTTTCCATCGCGTTCAGAATATTTTAAAACACCTATTTGGATATATAGGTTTAACAAATTTTGTTCTGGGGTCAGAACGGGCTTTTTGGGCCAACTACTGTTTATAACGTTCGTAATTCGTGCCCACCTAGCCTTCTTCTATTTGTCTATAAATATGCTGTGATAAACCCTAGCCTCCTTTCGATTGTCATTTTGCTGTACATTCATTTTCTTCATCTCTTTCTCTTCCTCAATGGTTGCAAAAACCTAGATCTACTTCAATTCAAAATTCAAATGAAAATTCAAAGTCCTCCTAAAAATTCCAAAAATATTATATGTCAATGCTCTCGATGAGCATAATTCAGAGGTGTTATCCGTTTTTCGATTGGAGCTATCGTTTGTCTAGAAAAATTCAATTCATTTTCGGCCTTACATCATCGCCGTAACAAACTTCGTCAGATCGTCAAACGATTTCTGGGTTTTGTGGAGAGGGCTGAGGGGATCACATCCATGTGAGTTTCATGGTTGGTTAATGGCTAGATCGTCGTAGATTTTGCAATTAGGGTTTCGGCCCTAGGCTATAGGCGGCGGCCGGCCGTGACTGGAGAGGGCCGGACCTAAGGGGATGGAGCCGGCTCGGCAAGGCAGGCTAGTGGTGGTGGTAGCTTGGTGAACGGTGGCCGGAGGTGGATGCAATCGTTGGTCAAAGCACGGTCAAGGCACGTTGTACGTTCTCTGTGCTGTAGCTAGCATGCACTCTGGTCTGGAACGAGATGAATGTGTTGAGGAAGGGAATGACGTGGCTAAGCTTGGTTTGCATTTTCTCATTTTTTTAGATTTCAAATTTACAAATCGTTTAATGGTGATAACTTTCACATACGGACTCCGATTTACGCGAATTTTCTTTTGTTAGGATGGTATTAAAATTCCGGACTTGATGACGCTGGTTTGGATGAATTTGGAGACCGTCAAATTTTTGGGTTTAAATCGAATTTAAATTCGATTTAAATTCAAAAGGTGAGTGTTTTAACCCACTCACAACTTCTAAAAGCTTTTATGTTTGTTAAATTGATGTTTGATATGAGTAGAAATTTATTTATGACTGTTTGGCATGTTTTATTCATCATATCGGTTAATTCGCATTTATTTAAATTAACTGTTAATTTAGTTTATTTATTGCATATTAATTGACAGTTAAAATTTATTTAGTTGCATATAAACTGCTAGAAAACAGTTATAAAATCTATTACTGAATATAAACTGTTAGTTAATCGTTGTTAAATTTATTTTGAATATAACTGCCAGTTATTACCTGTTATATATTATCAGATATATATTGATATGGATTTATTATTGGATGATGATTGTGATTGGATGATGGATGATGATGATGAATGGATGTTTTATTTATATCATTTAAATTGCAAGTATCATGCATATTTTTCATTTCATCCGGGATTGTGGTTTGAAATGATATATAACCGTAAATATTTAAATTGCGGATTGAAATGATAAATATCCGTACCACTTGACCCTAGGGTAGAGAATTATATACGGACACCGGATTGGTTAAATTAAATGATTTCTTTTTAAAGCTTAAATTTTTGAATCTGAATTTAAATGATAATTTGAGAAACATATGATTTCTACGGATTGAATTATTATCGGAATTTGATTTTATGATAAAATTTGTATTGGTTTAAGGTATTGTTAAAAAGAAAATGATATGAAGTTTCAAAGTTGAAATTTTGAATAAAAGTGAAAGTTGTCAAAATTGAGAAATTTGAGTTGATGAAATATAACTTTGAAGTGTATTTAAAAATGGAAATAATGTAATTTAATATTTCAAACATGAATTGAAATCGATGTAAACGCAATGTTTTATTTATGGAATGAGAATGGAGTTTTGAAAGTGGATTTTGTTGGAAAAAATTTGAAATGGTTTTTGTGTGGAAATGAAATGAATAGTAAATTGATAGTATTTTAAAATTCATATTTTAATATAAACTATTTTAAAATATATTACCATAAAGACTGTAATTATTAAGATTTTAAACAATTAAACTATTTTACCTATCTCAACTATATATCAAATCATTTTAACCTAGATTTTAAAACCATTTAATTTATATTAAACTAGTTAACCCCTTTTAAGTTATTTTAAAACTAATTAATCTATCTTAAAGCTAATAAATCTATTTTTAATTATGTTAATCCACTATAAATTTACTTAACCGTCTTAGATCAATTAAACATTATTTTAATCTATAGTTAAACTATTCTAGAGTAATTTAACTATTTATAACTGCTATACTTATTTAAACTATTTCTAAATTTCCAGTCTAAGTAAAGAGGAAATGTTAATTAAATGATGGGTTTTAAAAGAGAATAAACTGAATTGATGATTTGAAGTAAAAATGTAACCTGTTTGGAAATATGAAATTGGGAAGAAATTATGGTTTTGGAATCTGGAAATGATTTCAAAGTGAATAGGGTTTGAAAGAGAATATGATTTGAAAATGACTATGATTTGAAAGTGATATGTTTTGAAATCGAATATGATATTTTAATATAAATTGTAAATCGACCTTTGAAATATAAAAGAACCATCCGGTGTGAAAAATATAACGATTGGTTGTTAAAGGGACCGGGATCGGATATTGTCTTATGGCCGGCCATTACCGAAAACCACTTTAACAACTGTGTACGCGGTGGAGATTCCAGAATGAAGTAGGATGGTGGCGACGTTCTCGAGGTATATTACATGGACCCAACTCCCGTGAGTTGGCATAAATGACTAAAACAGGAGCTATACCGGGCTACACAAAGGGTCGCACCTTTTCATCGAGCATGCTCCATCGGAAACCATTCTATTACTTTTTAGATTCGATATGTGGCGCCACTTTGATTCGGGGTATTGTTCGAGGTGGGCGGAAGCTGCTGGCTTGCCGTCACCACCGGTCCGGGAGTGCAAATGGTGTATCCACCCTGGCATTGCCTCGCGTGCCGTGTCATCTCCTTATATCGAGCCCACTACGATTTTGGTTTAAAGATCCGACCACGTTAAGGTTCATCATCCCCTTAACGCTATTTCCTATATGATTATACTTTACTGATTAGACACTACTGTATATAGCGCAGTATACTACATAGTAAATAGTTTAACGGATCCTTAAGAGATGTGAATCCTGAGCATCTTTTGAGTTACTGCACTCATATTTATTTCTGTTGATTTAACTTACACAAGATCCTTTAGTTCCGACTCGAGTATTTTGTCTTTTCAATTCGCTCGGGTCAGTCCGAGCGTTTCAGGATTGAAGATTTTATTTCTGGAGGAAGAAGACGAAGATTTTATTATCATTACTATAGATTATATGGTTCCACTACACTCATATTGTTCCGCTGCATTGTTATATGGTATGTGTACTCTGATATGTATTGTATAGATAAAAATCAAAGGTTTTGTAAAACAGCTTCATGAACTGTATATTTTGATTATTATATTTATCCTTTCACTGTGAGATTCTGTTTAGTTTTCTTTCTTCTCTGTTTTTCTTATTTATCCCATAACAATCCGCCCTTACGTATGGTTTGAATCGACATGTGTGTCTGTTTAAATCGTGCGAAAAGGCGGGATGTTACAACGACATACATTCATACACTTTACACTGGGGAACGCACGGGTCCTTTGTCGTCTAACGATGGTTTCTCATGAGTTAGCTAGTTATGGAACCTTCAAGTTCGCAACAGCAGGAGGTTCAAAGCACAACTGCTCCGAGACTAGAGGTTCCAGATATTGAACCTGAGATCATTGGTCCGTCCCCGGACGAACTTCCCAATGCGTCTTTCATTGCCACTCCGTCGGATTCCGTTCAATCGAATATTTCTGAAGACATGTTAGGGAGAATATGCTTGAGGCACGGTCTATCGTTGGATGACGTGTTATTGCCAGGGCCGAACGACAGACCACACAACCCGCGGGAGGGATATACAGCATTTAATCGCCACGCGTGCGCGGCTGGGACGCTTCCTCCGTTCAACGAGTATATAAGGGAGGTGTTGTCTTTTTTGAGGATTGCTCCATCTCAACTACACCCGAACGGATATGCCTCCGTGAATAGTTTATTCATCGTCTTCATGGAGTACCTTCATAGACCGCCGATCCCGACCGAGATCAGATATCTATTTAACTTCAAAACTCGAGGTGATTATCCTTCCTTCACATTTCTGGAAGCGGTGAGGAACTGCCAAGTGGTCACTGGGTCCTGGACCATGTTGAGTTACTATAGGACGGAATGGTTCTATGTCAGGTGTCCTTCGGGGTTCGCGCGATGATGTTATTCAGACGTGAGTATAGCTGAGTTATCAAGTAATTACTAAGGCAATTGCGGTCAAAGAAAAACTTATGTTTTTTCTCTTTTCTACAGCGACGATTCAGCGACCTGAGGGCGAGCACTTTAAGGAGATGGTGCGAGTACTTCGAGAAGTCCCTAGTGGGGATAGGGATATTGAGCTGCTCTTGACGGATAGGAATCTCCGAACTTACGAGTTGATTGAACGAGAGCAGAGCATACTGTTTGACGGGGCACTGAGGATTGTCTCTAAAAAACGAGTCAAGCACAAGGAGCCCAAAGTTACTATAGCCGAGGAGGCTGATTCTGAAAGAACTCATACTGACGATGAGCCGTTGTTGGAGCCTACAGACGTGGTTCAGGATGTTGAAGAGCAAAGAAAAGGCAAGGCAGCCGTCGTCACGTCAACTAATAAGGGGAGATGGAAATCGGTTGTCACGGCCCGATCCTCTTCTGGAGTTAGAATTTCCGAGATGTCTCCTCCGCGAACCGAAAGTCTTTACGAAGGGCTTACCGATCTTCCAATCCCGGATGATGTGTCTTTTCAACATGACGCCGGGTTGGAGGAGTTCCATCGTACCCTAGAATTGAGCGAGTCTTTTATTACTAGCTCAGTCGACACTTCTGGTTGGTCGGGGGGAATACATATTCATACACATTTCACGACACTACATAGCCCTGAGTCCTAGGTCATCGGTTTTGAGAAACCACTAACTTTATTCTCATTTCGCTTTGCAGATATTATGACTGGACGCGGCTCGATGCTAGGGAGCCTGCGACATGCTCGCAAATCTTCCTCATATTACGAGTCACAACGGAGAGAAAAAGATAGGGATTACGATCGCAGGTACTCCGGGTATTCTAGCCAAGAACGGAGAGATAGGGATTACAGACATCGGTCTCGATCGCGCACTTCTCCTCCAAGAGTTCCTATACAACCTCCTGTCCATGTTTCTCGTCCTTCTGATTCCTCGTACTACCAGTCGGCCTCTTAATCTTCTAAATATGAATCTCGCCATCCCAGATCTGAGGCAATGCCTCTAATAGTTGCGGAACAGACTCCTACTGAAATTTCGGGGGAAGGAGCAATCAGGCTTGCTCAACTGAAGAAGGACTTTCCAAATATTTGCTTTGATAATTACATTTTTCCTCTTTACTTGAAAAGAATCCCGCCGGAGGCCGAGTAGACGGCGCACGATTATGTGCACGACTTTTACGCCCAATACAGGGCGTGGTACAAGGCGGCCGAGAAAGCGTCGTCATTGGCCTTTGAGCATGTGGACACCATCGAGAAAATGCAGGCTGGGTTAGCTCAAAAGAGCCGTATTATTGATGTGCTAAACACTGAAGCTGAATCTTCTCGGAAGTCTGAAATGGAGGCTATCAAAAAAGCCGATGAAACCCAGACAACAATGGATAGGATGAAACGTGAGCACTATGCCACGGTAGAAGACATGGGCCATCGAAACACAATGGTTACTGCCGAGAGGGACGCGGCCCTAAAGGAGTTGAACGAGCTTAAGTCTAAATTCGCCGAAATCGCCAAGGATAGGGACGATGCAAATAATGCAGCCCAGGAGGCGTGTGAACAAGCCGTGATTCTCCGGACTGAACGGGATGCAGCAGTATCTAAGGTCCAGGCGGTTGAGATGGAGGTTGAGGAGAAAGTTCATCAAGCGGAGGCCAGGCTGGAGGCCGATATTGAAGATTTGCTTATCACTTACAATGCCAACGTGTTGAGACAACGAAATTTGGCCTGGCTCCAAGATTACCCGACACACCTCCGCAGCGCTTGGGGTCGACTGGTCGAGGAAGAAGAGGAAGCACGTCTGGGTGAATCGGTCGATCGATTCGAACTTGAAAACCGGCTGCTGACAGACGATGAGAAGAAGGTCCTTCGTGACGCTATTATCGCTCATGAGGAGGAGATGATTGGTGGCCGACCTTTGGAGGTTGGAGAGGGATCAGGTGTTAAGCATCGCTCTACTATTACTGAAATCACTGCTCCACCTTCGGTAGTGCCTGTATCTGTGGTCGGTTCACAATCTGTTCCTGCTTATGACCCAGAATAGCCGCGGTTATCTCCCATTCGGGAGCATACTTCTGAAGCCGCTCAGTCGTCCGCAAGTCAAACTAGGGAAGGTATTCCGAACTTATCTCAAGTGTTTTCCAAATAGAGAGTTTATTCTCAGGCAGTTACTGATAACCTCTTCTTATCTTTGTTTAGTGACTGGAGTGCTCCGATTGCCGTGACCCAAGAATCAAGAAAAGGGGGTAAGGCCATCACCACCGAGACTACGGTTGTAATTGCAGTATCAACCGAGGCGGCGCAGGGGAGCGGATTATCTCTTGATGAACAAATGGTGAGCGAGCTGCTCGGTGAGCAGGGTGGCTTCTCCACAAACCTGCCGTTCATCATTAGTGACCTTCCGCCAACCTCTAGGTCTTCAATGAAGATTGCGGATGCCCCCAGCCAAGCCCAGACGATTCGTGATGAAGAGATCTTGGCCGAGATTCAGGCAGAATTAGAAGCTGCGGGGCAAAGTGGTAGTGTCGGTGGTAGCACGGCGGCGCAGAGCCCAGCACCTGCGAGGATAGTATCGTCGGGTGGCACTATCCCATCTTCCGTCGTGGGTCCGGTCCCTCCTACTCCTCCGGCAGGGAGTCTTTATTTAGATTCAAGTTCTGAGGAGGATGTAGATATCATGCCGCCGGCCGAAGAGCAACCACCGGAGAGGAGGTCGTCCAAATGAAGAATTTCCGTTCCTAGCGATTCTGATGATGAACCGCTGATAAGGAAGCCAAGAAAGAAGGAATAGATCGGCCTCCCAAGCAGATTTTTTGGTAGATAGGAACTTGTTTTCGTTTCTTGTTAGTAGGTCGTGTATAGATGCAGGTTCGACCCTGCTAGTAGGGATTCTTTTTTGGGAGAACTTACTTGCATGTAAGTCCTTGTCTTCAGTTAGTTGAAATAAAATTTAGTTTCTTTGTTTCAACTCTCATTTCTTTTGTGCTTAAGTGTTTGTAGTGTCTTGTTTTCAGTCCTGTGCACTTGTTGTGTTTTTACCGTCAAGTAGAGTTCGTTTTTTATTTTCCAAGTTTGAGAATCTTGGTCGCAAGTTGTGATCGATGAATAATCGAACTTCGGACATTGTATCACTTTGGTTAGCGATTAACACTTAGCTTTTTTGCCCCCTAGTCTCGGGGAATAACATTTGTGTTTTGGTGGTTGAGTTCGTTTATTGCAAACTTTAAGCACATGTCCACATTCTGGGGACTTAAGATAATTTGAGATCGATAATCCGGTTCGCACTCCGGGAACTCGAGAGTTATCGATGTTTGTAACACGGTTCGCGCTCCGGGAACTTGGAATTGATGTTCACATTCTAACTCACACTCTGCGAACTCAGAGTTAGTATTAACATTTCAGTTCGCATTACGGGAACTTTAACTTGGTATTTGTGCTCCAATTCACACTCCGGGAACTCGGAAAGAACATGTATGTTTGGGTTCGCACTCTGGGAACTTAGATTTGATGTTTATACTCTCTTCACATTCTGTGAAGTTGGAGTTCGCACAGATGCTTCGGTTCGCGCTCCGGGAACTTGTAATCCACATTTATGCTTCGATTCACGCTCTGGGAAGTCGGAGTTAGCCGTTGGATGGTCAGTCACATCTATTTGGGCTTCTTAGGAATTCGTTCACACTCTGGGAACGATGGATTTGATGTTATACTCCAATTCGCACTCTGGGAATTTGGAGTCCGTTCACACTCTGGGAACGATTCATTGGATGTTTATACTCCAATTCACACTCTGGGAAATTGGAGTCCGTTCGCACTCCGGGAACGATTTATTGGATGTTTATACTCCAGTTCACACTCTGGGAAGTTGGAGTCCGTTCGCACTCTGGGAACGATTTATTGGATGTTTATACTCCAGTTCACACTCTGGGAAGTTGGAGTCCGTTCGCACTCTGGGAACGAATTGTTGAATGTTTATACTCCAATTCACGCTCTGGGAAGTTGGAGTCCGTTCACGCTGTGGGAACGAATTGTTGAATGTTTATACTCCAATTCACGCTTTGGGAAGTTGAACTCTGTTCACGCTGTGGGAACGAATTATTGAATGTTTATACTCCAATTCACGCTCTGGGAAGTTGGAGTCCGTTCGCACTTTGGGAACGAATTATTGAATGTTTATACTCCAATTCACGCTCTGGGAAGTTGGAGTCCGTTCGCACTCTGGGAACGAATTATTGGATGTTTATACTCCAATTCACGCTCTGGGAAGTTGGATTCCGTTCGCACTCTGGGAACGAATTATTGAATGGACTGTCGTGTGTTGGTCCAATTCAGCCTTTGACGTGGTGGCTTGCCCCCGAGCTGGGGTTTCACTTAATGAGTGGCCGGTCGTATCGCAGTCACTCGCTATTTGAATAAATTCCATTGTTTGATGGAACTTAGCTCTTCTTGTGTCGTGATTGTTGAACGTTGCATTTGGTGAATCACAGCTCTAGCTTGAAGAGATAGTATTTTATTGCTGAAATAAGAAAATTTGGCAAAGTCAGTGCCTTATTACAAATTCAAATTTCAGAATGCAAAGGAAACTGCAAAGTATTCATAGATTGAAGGAGCCTGTCATGTGTGACAGTGACGAGGATCTTCGTCATTCCAGGCTCCCGAGTAAGTAGGTCCGCCACTGATGGCATTTATCACCAATCTTCCACGGTGACAAGTCGAGTCCTCCTGTCTCGGTCGATTGGGTCCATCGTTTGGATTTGATGGGCCCACTTCTCTGGGCAGCGGTGTCCGCACAAACTGTTCCAGCTTTCTTTCTCTGATCAGTTTTTCAACAAGATCCTGTAAGTGACGACACTCGTTCGTATCGTGCCCGTAGCTTTCGTGGAACCTGCAAAACTTTCCCGTCTAGATTTTTCTCTCTGACGATGGTCTTGGTGCAGGTTTTTGATATTGAATTGTATTGCAGGTTTGCAAGTACAATTCCTCTGTTTGTGTCAAAATTGGGCACAACACTCTTCGGGAGTCGTTGAAGAGATAATAGTCAAGAATGCAAGTTCAAAACAGATATTATCTAACAAAAACTCCAATCAACAGTAAAGTAAATGCGTAGACAAGCGATTTATAGTGGTTCGGCGTGTTGCCTACATCCACTGTGAAGTTTTTTGATGTTTTATTGATTCTCTTTCAACGATTACAAGTTGTTACAGCGATCCACAGCAAGTTACAACTGGAAATTCGAAATCAACAATAGAATTATGATGTAGGACGATGGAGATCTTGATCCGGCAGAGTCTCGGCGTCTCAGAGTCAGAAGCCCCCTTTTCTGTTGGCCCTGGGGCTCTATTTATAGGTGTAGGATGCTGGTATCTCGCTGAAAACTCGGGAGACCACTTCTGGCACGTGAGGGGGGCCCACACGTACGGTCTCGGGAAGTTTGGGCCCACTTTGGCATCGGTTCGAACTCCATTCGAACCGATCAAGAATTCATCCAATCGAGGTGAAATTTGGCGAGGACATTCTTCAACATGTATGCTAGCATCTGTGAAAATTTCATGACATTTGGATCAGTAGATTGGGAGATATGATGGGTTCGAAATAGGATTCACGGCACGGCTGTTTGGTTCGAACCCATGGTTTCGAAACGATGGTTTCGAATCCATCACGGCACGCGACTTCGTGGTGACGTGGAGCGCAAGTTTCGAACCGATCCGGACTTCGCTCCGTGTTGACCGCTTCGACTCCGTGTATCTCGGTAATTTCGAACCGATGGAAGACATGTGGGTTGACCCAGTGGGTTCGAACAAGGCAACACAGGATGGGTTCGAAGAAGGCCTTTGTGATGGGTTCGAAGCATGGCTCTATGATGGGTTCGAACACGACTTCAGGGATGGGTTCGAACGAAGCTTATGTATGGGTTCGAAGCATGCATGTCCGATGGTTTCGAACAGAGGCAGCCGAGTATGGGTTCGAACCAGCTACTCTCTGATGGGTTCGAGGTCGAGGCATCCCGAGGGTTTCGAAGGTGATGGTTTCGAACTTGATGGGTTCGAAGTGATGGTTTTGAACTGGGGCGTGACGATGGATTCGAAGACAACCATCATCATGGGTTCGAAATCAGCGTGTTCCCTCCAAGTTGCCTCGATCATAACTTGAGCATACGAACTCGGATCGACTTGAAATTTGACATGCTGACTCCTGTGGCCTTTCTTGCAGTGTCCCATCAATTGTAGCTCATTCTGGACTCGGATAAAATTCAGTGATATCCATGGCGAAGGAAAATACGATCAACCTCTGAGGCGAACCGTCCTTCCTTTTCAATCGCTCTTTTGGTATCGCGGCTTTACCAAAAAGCGGGATAACATTTTGTCCCCCAAAGTACGTCTTGTGGGAACATGACGTGCTTTGAGTAGCTGCCATTTCTATCTGAACAATCATTGCTCTCTTTTTTGTTGGAACTCGTATGCTGTATTGCTGTAACCTTGCGTTGATATGATTGATTGCTGTATAATAGTGCTTAGCCGTTGGCTGTCGCATTTGTAACGGGAATAGTGTTTGATCCCTGTGAATATTCAAAATCAAATGTTAGTCCGACATGTATGCACATATGTTAATTTGGACCTTGTTAACGTCGTGCGTCCACGAGTCGTTGTCAGTTTGGTTTGCTGCAGAGTTTCGCATCGATTCTCTCCTGAACCGATTTTGAAATTTGAATTGAGACAACGCTTGGCGGTTGTTGTGGAAATTTCCTCCGTATCGATCCTCTCCTGAACCGATATTGAAGGTTGAAGAAATAGAATTTGTATTGCGCAAGTGTAATGTTTCGAACCGATGCACTTGAGCGTTGATGGGTTCGAAATTCATGTTTGTATGGGCGCGGTATGCCCGTGCAATGATGGGTTGTGTGAATATGAGATTTCGAATCGATGCATTGGAGCATTGATGGATTCGAAATTGGCATTCGAAACGGTCTGAAAGTATGGAGTATACTTGTGTGGTGATGGGTTCGAAATTGTCATTCGAACCGATGTGAAAGGATGGTTTCGAATTAGTAGTTTGTTTCTGTGGTTTCGAAAATGATCTTCGAATCGATGATTTGGATGGGTACGAAACCATTGTTCACGGCAGTGGTCCGTGTGCTTCACACGATGGAGCCTCAAGCGTATGGGTTCGAAGATTGGTTTCGAAACGATTCTGCATTATGACCTGTTGCAATCGGTCAACTTCACCGGAACTCGAATCATCCCGGTCATCATCAACCCTCCATATAAATAGCAGTGGACCTACCACTTTTTCACTTTTTACTTTTTCACTGCGCTCTTCATCGCTTCGAAGCTTCTAAGGAGAAAATACTGCGTCGTGTTTTCGAATCCATCAAGATTTAAGACTTAAATCTCTCGAATCCATTGCTTAAACTAGGTAATTAGCCTCGGATTCAAGCGACAAAGTGATTTCAAACCCATTTCTCTTCATCGATTGCATAGCTTCGAGATTGGCAAAACCAGATCTGGTTCGGGAGGGATTCGAATCGATGATTTGGGCTTGATTTCGAAGCGACGACGGTGGTGTGTTTCCATTGGATTTTGAATCGATCCTTGGAATGTCCTTGTTGGGATGCGTAGTTCGCACCTGTGACGCCCCACCTCTATACCCATGCTAGCCAAGAACACTACGGTGTAGTGCTGTCAACTAGCACGGAGAATAAGGCTGTTGAGGAGCGGCCATCAATAGTTGGCCTTACACTAGTATTGGTTATCTCGATAGGAGTGATATATATATTCTTTCATTTTTCATCTCTGGTTTATTTTCTCCCATCGAAATACCCCAATTCCAGTATAAAACGAACTACGATGGTTCATAATAGTTTAGAACATTAAATATAAAATAATAACATAGATAAATATAAATGCGGAACACAGATAAAACAGAAATTCTCATATATACAATAACTGATGTCAGTTACAATACATTTGACACGGTACATATGATACAACTACAACAATCGACTCAGGAAGTTACATATACAAGTACATTAACGTATATAATATACATGAATACATATCTTCCTATACAATCATACAGACTACTACAAATAACGACGACTACTCCAAAAGATATGAAAGAACTTCATAGCTCTAGCAGCAACCCAAAGCAGAATATCTACAACCTGAAATACTCGGTCTGACCCGAGTATTAAATTCAAAAGAAAATAATACTCGGGTCAGTCTAATTCAAACTCAGTTATTAGTGCATAGAAGCAATAATAATCAAATAATGAATAGACGACAGTAATTAAACCAAATCAGAATGCAATTCAGAATATTGAATTGAAATAACAGAACAGTTCAAACCATTGAAATATCAATTAAAATATTAAGATGAGTAGGGCTGCAGTACACGCACGCGTGTACTGCCTCGCCACTACAGCACATGAACTACGCAAAAGATTAATAAATCAAAACAAAATAGAATATCACAAAACCATACCGTGTGGCTGCAGTTCACGCTTGCGTGCACTGCCTTGCCACTATAGTGATGATGTACCCAATGAATACCGTGTGGCTGCAGTTCATGCTTGCGTGCACTGCCTTGCCACTACAGTGATGATGTACCCAATGAAAATTCACAACCAAACACAAGATCAAACCCGAGTCATCGGATTCAACTCAAGTGTAATTCGAAAATCAATCCAAATGCACATGGCAGTGACATGGTGAAACAGTGCTAACAAACAAATAATGGCAGTGGTTCCAACATGAAGACACGGTGGAATAAGGTGACAGCAAGAGAGAGATATGGCCAAAATATATGTAACTGCTCATATACTCGAGCAACAGAGGCAAAATGCACCAAAACCGACAGCAAGCATATAGGATAACCAAAGTCTACAAGAATGCATATAAATGCAAACAAATGCAAAGTCTAATGAATGCAACAGTGACTCAAAACATATGCAGTGAAGAGGGAATGCTCGAGTTATACCAGATTCAGGTATACACATGAGATTCATCAACATGTACACAAGGGCAGTGGTGAAGCAAAGTACCAGGCCAAATTTGAGACAAGACAATGGTGTAACACAATGGTGCATACAGATGCAATAGGGACAGTAAAAGAAGTGCAGTCCAGAACTACATAGGGTCGAAGAACAGAAGTAGTTTTAGCATGTACATATGTATGTATATGTGTATACATAGAGGTAGGCATCGAATTCAGTGATGGCATCAAAACAATGGACTAAAAGCAAATATGAACTACGTTACCAAACAGCAACAGTGCAATCCCAAGTCGAAACAGCAAGTGGTACAAGCATATAACTGCATCACTACTGCAACTACAAGTGACACAGTAAAATTTGGTACAACATAAGGTG
This sequence comes from Allium cepa, assembly GCA_030765085.1. Taxonomy (NCBI): domain Eukaryota; kingdom Viridiplantae; phylum Streptophyta; class Magnoliopsida; order Asparagales; family Amaryllidaceae; genus Allium; species Allium cepa. Next base: position 626,051,927 of record CM060940.1, on the reverse strand, counting down.
TATAACAACAAGTACATCAACACACAATGGTGAAGCAACAACACACAAAGAATTGCATCAAACCCAATAGCAAGTGCCCAGAACACACAGGCAAGCTCGAGTATGGCAACACATCATTGCATCACAGAAGGATGCATAAGTGAATAGAAAATACATAGCCACATGCATCAGACTCGATGACATAGTGCATAGGGTTAATAGCAATGCAAATACAGGAAGAGACACATCAAGAGAAATGCACAAAGTTAGACATGATTGTAAACTGTTATGAAAAACATAGAAAATACGTACGTGTGTTGAGATATTCAACTACAAGTTCGAAGTACATCAAAGATCACAATTTCAGGTGCTAGAAAATCAATAACCAGTTTGAAATATTCAAAGCTGAAAATCAAGTGGAAGACTGCAATATGTGGACGAAACAAAATACACCGATGAATTCCATCAAATCATAGATCAACAGTTTCAAAACAATTAAAGGTCGAAATCAAAACTGAAAGCAGTTGCAACGCCAACGTGAATTCTAATCTAAAAAAAATTTTCACAAAATAAAGTTTACAGATTCCAATCCAAAGTCAAAAATCATCCCGAATATTAGAACAATATCATACAGCTGAGATAATAAATTGATGAAGTCAAATGCTCATATACGAACGAATGTATAGGGGTTCAATTCCTATATGAACAGTAACATCGTCGGCAACTACAACTAATCAAACATCAGGCCAAAAGTACTCGACAAATTCAAGTAACTCCAGAAACCATTTCAGTGGATGAAGTCATAGAGACCAAAATCAACAACATAAAAAACACAAATCGAATGGCCGAAACACGGTTGAACTAGATGTGAGTGAGATAGAATCACTCACCGTGTCGACGAATTAAAGGAGCAACCGAATGTCGAAGCAAGCAACGTTAGCGCCACAAGAACGAACGAGGAAGAGCGAAGCCCTAATTTGGAGCAGCGGAACGAACACGAGACGATGCCGCCATTTACTTTCTAATTTTCTTTAGGGTTCGGTTTCGAAAAAATGAAAAGAGAAATGGGGGAAACGGGTTATTAACCCTTAATAAAATCACGGCAACAAAGAAATGGGCCGAACGATTTTTAAAGCCCAATAAAGAAATGGACCACTAATTATTTTCAAAGCCCGTCAATCTCATTAACAATTTATAAAATAATTTCAACTCAATTTAATTACTTCAATTGGCAAATAAGCAACAGTATTTATCGTTTAAAAATCGATTATCAATCGATGCAAATACCGGGTTGTTACAGACTCCCCTCCTTAAAGAAATTGCGTCCTCGCAATCTTAAGGAATAAATGGACAAAAGGTAACAACCATAAGAGCATGAAAGAGTAAGCTTGAACGTGTTTGCTCGATGAATTCTCTGGATTCCAAAGTGAAATCCATAGGATTTGAGAACCGCTGAACTTTCACGAGAAAAACATCTTTATTTCGAAGGTGCTGAACCCCCGAAGCAATGATGTGAATAGAAGGTAGCTCGAGAATAAGAATAAGGATCGAAAATCCCAAAGGCATTTCCGTAATTGGAAGACGTGGGAAACGTCATAAATAACAGAAAATTGAGCCGGTACACTGGCGTAGTACAATATAAACGCCAAAGAAATCTTTTAATTTCATAAAAGAAATTCACAAATTCTCAACAAAATTTGGTTATCAAATAGATAATCAGAATACAGAAATCACGAAACAGCAATATCTAATCATCGATTCGATAATTTGAAGACAGCAAAAATTTAATTACCAACAAAGATAATTAGAAAACACGAGTCACAAACATCTAACTATCAAAAACGATAATCAGGAATTACCACAACGGTAATCAAATTTCAAATCACAAATATTTAATTATCACAATTGATAATCAAATCTCAAATCGCAAATGTTTAATTATCACAAACGATAATTAAATCTCAAATATCTGATTATCACAAGCGATAATCAGAAACAATAAATATCTGATTATCAAAAACGATAAATCAGAAATCACAAACATCCGATTATCAAAGCGATAATCAGAAATTACCACAACGGTAATCAAATTTCAAATCACAAATATTTAATTATCACAATTGATAATTAAATCTCAAATATCTAATTATCACAAGCGATAATTAGAAACAATAAATATCTGATTATCAAAAACGATAAATCAGAATTCACGAATCAACGATTATTTAATTATCACAATTGATAATCAAATCTCAAATCACAAATGTTTAATTATCACAAACGATAATCAAACCAAAAATATCTAATTATCACAAACGATAATTAGAAACAATAAATATCTGATTATCAAAAATGATAAATCAGAATTCATAAACATCCAATTATCAAAACGATAATCAGAAATTACCACAATGGTAATCAAATTTCAAATCACAAAATTTTCAATTAACGAGTCCGAAATTAACCGAAATAGCAAACGCACATGACCCATAACCACGAGTTTTACTAAATCGTTTAATTCACTTCATCGTTTCCTTGAAAATGCAAAATTGTGTATTTTAAATAAATAACATTTTACGTTCTCAAACGGACAAGTCCGGAATTAAGCGAATCAGTAAAAGAAAGGGGTCATAGTCCTCGATTTTTCTGAAACGTTTAAATCGCTTCCTCATTCTTTTGAAAGCGTAAATCGTCAAAATTTTAAAAACAATTTTGATTTATATTTTGAAACAATTTTTTAAAACACGTGATTAAAATAGCGACATCAGTAGCAACTTCGATAAGTGGATTTTCATTCATCAAAAGTGTCACAATAATCTTCTCAAAGATAGAAAGGGGTATCATACCCTAAACTTGTATTCATAACAAGTCAATAACACACGAATTCACCAATGCACAAGAATTGATAAAACTTATCAATAGAAATCACGAAAATTGGTGAAGCACAAATTCTAGAAATCTACACAAGAAATCCAGAAATCAAAAGATAAGAGTATGAGAACTCGAATGGAGTATAAAAACTCGAACGGAGTATGACATAGAATAAAAGATATGGCATAACATAAAATATCCATAATGACATACTACTATAAGTATGTAAATAATGATCAACAGGAGATCAACCGATAAGACGTATGGCATAAATATGAAATACCCATACTGACATACTACTATAAGTATGTAAATAATGATCAACAGGAGATCAACCGATTAGAGATAATCAATATCACAAGAATCTTCTCAAAGATCCAAAGAGGTATCATACCCCAAATTTGTACTCATGACAAATTAATAACATATGAATTCACCAATGCACAAAAATAGGTGAAGCATAAAATTTCCAGAAATCAACATAAGTAATCTAGAAATCACAGAAAAAGGGAAAGAGGCCTATCACATGACGGTCCGAAGACCATGGGGAGCTACCCCGCATGTGTGAATGGAATCACACAGATTGAGGTCAAGACTAACCAAAAAGCAGAAAGGTATGTGTGAATGGAATCACACAAGTGGTGTCTAGTCTGACCATCAGAACGATCATCATGATCAACGAGGTGTGTCAATTACACTAAGCATGTGTGAATGGAATCACACAGATTGAGGTCAAGACTAACCAAAAAGCAAAAAAGGTATGCGTGAGTGGAATCACACAAGTGGTGTCTAGTCTAACCTTGCAATGAAAGAGACATCGCGCAATTGCTAGTCTAATTCATAAAGCGATCATCAAGATCAACGAGAAGTGTCAATTACACTAAGCTAGTGAATATAAAAGTTTAGCTTCATGTCCCATAACCACTAGCTTAACTTAAATATTTACGAACAAATTGTAGATCTTCACTAGAAAAATGTCACAAGTGGTTCAATCGAACAAGTCCAAAAATTAACCGACGAAGTAAACGCAAGCGTTTCATACCACTTGTTTTGCTAAGCCGTTTAATTAGATTTCTCATACGAGTGAAAATAAAGGTTTGTATATACTAATAGATCGGAAAACAGTTTAGGAAAAGATTTTGATATTGAAAATAGAGTTGAAAACATTTTGATAAAAGAGTTTTGATATTTACTACTAGTATTAAAACGTTTATATTTTTTTTTAAAGTGACAAATCGCAAAAATGATTGTAAAATCAATCAATCACAAGAATTCACATACGAAGACGTGAATAGAATCCAAAGAAATCGATACCGAATTCATCGAAAGGTATCTTCACAAAAATTCCCGAAGAAATGGTCATCAAAGTTGCTACCAAATGATAGCAACAAATCGGGAAATTAACAAGAATCGATTAAATTTGGAAACCAAATCAATTCACTAAAATTCACATTCGAAGACGTGAATAAAAACCAAAGAATTCGATTCTTAAATCCATCAAAGTAGGAATATCCAAAAATTCCAGAAATAGAAGTTATCAAAGTCGACAAAGAAGATAACAACTAATCGGAAAAGAAGAATCGATTAACAATTGGAAAAACAAAACAAAACGAGCATAAATGCATAAATGACTTCAACAAAAATAAAAATCAAGTCAATGTCGAAGTCAACAATTAATGGCCATAATCGAGTACAAAACGATTCAACATCATCATAAAAGTACTCAACGGCAAACCAAATCAGAGTCTTGGAAATCACGAATTTAGAAATTTCTCAAAAACAAAGTGACCGAAGTCGAATGGAATTCAAGCAGAGGAAAACATAAAATATCAAGTTCGAAATCGCTGAGATTCGAACAAAATCAATCATCGGCTAAATCAAATCAAAGCCGAAAACACAAGAATCAAAATCAAATGCATATGAGTAAGCGTTAGGAATTCATACCTAACAATCAAAGACAATCATATGCAAATACGAGAGATTAAACATCGACAAATAGTTGTAACATATGTACTATCTAAGTTATGTTTTATATTTGTTCTAAACCCCTGGCTCTGATACCAAGCTGTGACGCCCCACCTCTATACCCACGCTAGCCAAGAACACTACGGTGTAGTGCTTTCAACTAGCACGGAGAATAAGGCTGTTGAGGAGCGGCCATCAATAGTTGGCCTTACACTAGTATTGGTTATCTCGATAGGAGTGATATATATATTCTTTCATTTTTCATCTCTGGTTTATTTTCTCCCATCGAAATACCCCAATTCCAGTATAAAACGAACTACGATGGTTCATAATAGTTTAGAACATTAAATATAAAATAATAACACAGATAAATATAAATGCGGAACACAGATAAAACAGAAATTCTCATATATACAATAACTGATGTCAGTTACAATACATTTGACACGGTACATATGATACAACTACAACAATCGACTCAGGAAGTTACATATACAAGTACATTAACGTATATAATATACATGAATACATATCTTCCTATACAATCATACAGACTACTACAAATAACGACGACTACTCCAAAAGATATGAAAGAACTTCATAGCTCTAGCAGCAACCCAAAGCAGAATATCTACAACCTGAAATACTCGGTCTGACCCGAGTATTAGATTCAAAAGAAAATAATACTCGAGTCAGTCTAATTCAAACTCAGTTATTAGTGCACAGAAGCAATAATAATTAAATAATGAATAGACAACAGTAATTAAACCAAATCAGAATGCAATTCAGAATATTGAATTGAATAAACAAAACAGTTCAAACCATTGAAATATCAATTAGGATATTAATTTGAGTAGGGCTGCAGTACACGCACGCGTGCACTGCCTCGCCACTACGGAATATGGAATACGCAAAAAGATCCATAAGTCAAAACAAATAGAATATCATACACGCCATACCGTGTGGCTGCAGTTCACGCTTGCGTGCACTGCCTTGCCACTACGGTGGTGTGTTTCCATTGGATTTTGAATCGATCCTTGGAATGTCCTTGTTGGGATGCGTAGTTCGCACCTGTGACGCCCCACCTCTATACCCATGCTAGCCAAGAACACTACGGTGTAGTGCTGTCAACTAGCACGGAGAATAAGGCTGTTGAGGAGCGGCCATCAATAGTTGGCCTTACACTAGTATTGGTTATCTCGATAGGAGTGATATATATATTCTTTCATTTTTCATCTCTGGTTTATTTTCTCCCATCGAAATACCCCAATTCCAGTATAAAACGAACTACGATGGTTCATAATAGTTTAGAACATTAAATATAAAATAATAACATAGATAAATATAAATGCGGAACACAGATAAAACAGAAATTCTCATATATACAATAACTGATGTCAGTTACAATACATTTGACACGGTACATATGATACAACTACAACAATCGACTCAGGAAGTTACATATACAAGTACATTAACGTATATAATATACATGAATACATATCTTCCTATACAATCATACAGACTACTACAAATAACGACGACTACTCCAAAAGATATGAAAGAACTTCATAGCTCTAGCAGCAACCCAAAGCAGAATATCTACAACCTGAAATACTCGGTCTGACCCGAGTATTAAATTCAAAAGAAAATAATACTCGGGTCAGTCTAATTCAAACTCAGTTATTAGTGCACAGAAGCAATAATAATCAAATAATGAATAGACGACAGTAATTAAACCAAATCAGAATGCAATTCAGAATATTGAATTGAAATAACAGAACAGTTCAAACCATTGAAATATCAATTAAAATATTAAGATGAGTAGGGCTGCAGTACACGCACGCGTGTACTGCCTCGCCACTACAGCACATGAACTACGCAAAAGATTAATAAATCAAAACAAAATAGAATATCACAAAACCATACCGTGTGGCTGCAGTTCACGCTTGCGTGCACTGCCTTGCCACTATAGTGATGATGTACCCAATGAATACCGTGTGGCTGCAGTTCACGCTTGCGTGCACTGCCTTGCCACTACAGTGATGATGTACCCAATGAAAATTCACAACCAAACACAAGATCAAACCCGAGTCATCGGATTCAACTCAAGTGTAATTCGAAAATCAATCCAAATGCACATGGCAGTGACATGGTGAAACAGTGCTAACAAACAAATAATGGCAGTGGTTCCAACATGAAGACACGGTGGAATAAGGTGACAGCAAGAGAGAGATATGGCCAAAATATATGTAACTGCTCATATACTCGAGCAACAGAGGCAAAATGCACCAAAACCGACAGCAAGCATATAGGATAACCAAAGTCTACAAGAATGCATATAAATGCAAACAAATGCAAAGTCTAATGAATGCAACAGTGACTCAAAACATATGCAGTGAAGAGGGAATGCTCGAGTTATACCAGATTCAGGTATACACATGAGATTCATCAACATGTACACAAGGGCAGTGGTGAAGCAAAGTACCAGGCCAAATTTGAGACAAGACAATGGTGTAACACAATGGTGCATACAGATGCAATAGGGACAGTAAAAGAAGTGCAGTCCAGAACTACATAGGGTCGAAGAACAGAAGTAGTTTTAGCATGTACATATGTATGTATATGTGTATACATAGAGGTAGGCATCGAATTCAGTGATGGCATCAAAACAATGGACTAAAAGCAAATATGAACTACGTTACCAAACAGTAACAGTGCAATCCCAAGTCGAAACAGCAAGTGGTACAAGCATATAACTGCATCACTACTGCAACTACAAGTGACACAGTAAAATTTGGTACAACATAAGGTGTATAACAACAAGTACATCAACACACAATGGTGAAGCAACAACACACAAAGAATTGCATCAAACCCAATAGCAAGTGCCCAGAACACACAGGCAAGCTCGAGTATGGCAACACATCATTGCATCACAGAAGGATGCATAAGTGAATAGAAAATACATAGCCACATGCATCAGACTCGATGACATAGTGCATAGGGTTAATAGCAATGCAAATACAGGAAGAGACACATCAAGAGAAATGCACAAAGTTAGACATGATTGTAAACTGTTATGAAAAACATAGAAAATACGTACGTGTGTTGAGATATTCAACTACAAGTTCGAAGTACATCAAAGATCACAATTTCAGGTGCTAGAAAATCAATAACCAGTTTGAAATATTCAAAGCTGAAAATCAAGTGGAAGACTGCAATATGTGGACGAAACAAAATACACCGATGAATTCCATCAAATCATAGATCAACAGTTTCAAAACAATTAAAGGTCGAAATCAAAACTGAAAGCAGTTGCAAGGCCAACGTGAATTCTAATCTAAAAAAAATTTTCACAAAATAAAGTTTACAGATTCCAATCCAAAGTCAAAAATCATCCCGAATATTAGAACAATATCATACAGCCGAGATAATAAATTGATGAAGTCAAATGCTCATATACGAACGAATGTATAGGGGTTCAATTCCTATATGAACAGTAACATCGTCGGCAACTACAACTAATCAAACATCAGGCCAAAAGTACTCGACAAATTCAAGTAACTCCAGAAACCATTTCAGTGGATGAAGTCATAGAGACCAAAATCAACAACATAAAAAACACAAATCGAATGGCCGAAACACGGTTGAACTAGATGTGAGTGAGATAGAATCACTCACCGTGTCGACGAATTAAAGGAGCAACCGAATGTCGAAGCAAGCAACGTTAGCGCCACAAGAACGAACGAGGAAGAGCGAAGCCCTAATTTGGAGCAGCGGAACGAACACGAGACGATGCCGCCATTTACTTTCTTATTTTCTTTAGGGTTCGGTTTCGAAAAAATGAAAAGAGAAATGGGGGAAACGGGTTATTAACCCTTAATAAAATCACGGCAACAAAGAAATGGGCCGAACGATTTTTAAAGCCCAATAAAGAAATGGACCACTAATTATTTTCAAAGCCCGTCAATCTCATTAACAATTTATAAAATAATTTCAACTCAATTTAATTACTTCAATTGGCAAATAAGCAACAGTATTTATCGTTTAAAAGTCGATTATCAATCGATGCAAATACCGGGTTGTTACAGCACCGATTGGGGGATTCGAGGGATCCTTTCGAATCGATGGATTCGAAGCCATAGGCTATCGCTTCGAAGTCTACAACCTCGTATCGATTCGAAGTGGATCGTTTCGAACGCGACCGATGTCAAGTTAAGGGTTTCTGTATCGGTTCGAATTTGTCATTTGGCCATCGTTTCGAAGCGCGCCTGAATGCATGGTTTCGAAACGATGTCAGGATGGGTTCGAACGCATGGGTTCGAAGCATTGTCATGATGGTTTCGAACGCATGGGTTCGAACGAAGTTTGGATGGGTTCGAAGGAAGAGGTGTTCGGTTGGGTTCGAACGAAGCCTCTGTAATGATTTCGAACCCTATATGATGGACTCCAAAATTTGAAATTTTTCAAGCACAACTCCGACGAGCTTCATTCCTGCATATTTGGACTTGGATATTGAACTGCATATTTGATTGCCTTTTGAAGCTCGTCGATGGAACTATAACAACTTATATTCGAACTGACTTCCATCATATAAACGATTTAGTGATGACGGTCAGCGATGACGGTCATTATTGCTGAACTTCGTAGCTTTGTCGTTTGAATGTTCACTTTAACTTTGCAACATTTGTTCAAGTAATGCATGGCACGGTACCACACACATTCATACACTTTACACTGGGGAACACACGGGTTCTTTGTCGTCTAACGATGGTTTCTCCTGAGTTAGCTAGTCATGGAACCTTCAAGTTCACAGCAGCAGGAGATTCAAGGTACAGCCCCTCCGAGGCTAGAAGTTCCGGATATAGATCCTGAGATCATCGGTCCGGCTCCGGACGAACTTCCTGATGCGTCGTTCATTGCCAATCCATCGGATTCCGTTCCATCGAATATCTCTGAAGACATGTTGGGAAGGATTTGTTTAAGGCACGGCTTGTCACTGGACGATGTGTTACTGCCGGGGCCGAATGATAGACCACATAATCCGCCAGAAGGGTATACAGCATTTAATCGCCACGCGTGTGCGGCCGGGACACTTCCCCCGTTCAACGAGTATATAAGAGAAGTATTGTCGTTTTTGAGGATCGCCCCATCTCAGCTTCATCCGAACGGATATGCGTCGATCAATAGCTTGTTCATTGCATTTATGGAATGTCTCCATCGACCGCCGCTTCCAATCGAAATTAGATACTTGTTCAACTTCAAAACTCGTGGTGATTATCCTTCTTTCACATTTCTGGAGGCGGTGAGAAATTGTCAAGTGGTGACCGGATCCTGGACAAGGCTGAGTTACTATAGGACAGAATGGTTTTATGTCAGATGTCCTCCAGGATTTGCCCGACGATGGTTATTCAGACGTGAGTATAACCGAGTTCTTAAATAGTTACTACGACAATTGCTGCCGAAGTGGAACTTGTATTAATTTTTTCTTTTTACAGCAACGATCCCGCGACCCGAAGGTGAAGAGTTTAAGGAGATGGTGCGAGTACTTCGAGAAGTCCCAAGCGAAGATAGGGACATCGAGTTGCTTTTGACCGATAGGAATCTCCGGACCTTTGGGCTGATTGAACGAGGACAGAGTATAAGGTTTGAGGTGGCACAAAGGATCGTTCCTAAGAAATGAGTCAAACATAAGAAGCCCGAAGTTGTCATAGCCGAGGAGGCTGACTCTGAAAGAACTCATACTGACGATGAGCCGCTGATCGAGCCTACGGATGTAGCTTCGGATGTCGCGGAGCAGAGAAAAGGCAAGGCTGCCATGGTTAAGTCAACTAAGTGGGGGAGACGGAAATCGGTTGTCACTGCCCGGTCCTCTTCCGGAGTTAGGATCTCTGAGATGTCTCCTCCGCGTACTGAAAGTCTCTATGAAGGGCTTGCCGACCTTCCAATCCCGGAAGATGTGTCTTTTCAACATGATGCCGGGTTGGAGGAGTTCCATCGTAATCTAGAATTGAGCGAGCCTCTTATTACTAGCGAGGTCGACATTTCTGGTTGGTCGGGGGGAATGCATATTCACACACACTTCACGACACTGCATAACCTTTGATTGTAAACTACCTGATTCGAAGAGTGACTAATTCGATTTTACTTTGCTTTGCAGATACTATGTCTAAACGAGGTTCAATGCTTGGGAGTCTTCGACATGCCCGCAAGTCTTCTTATTATGATTCGCGCATGCGAGAGGGGGATAGAGACTATGACCAAGGACGCTCCGGGTATTATGACCAGGGACGTTCTGGATATTCTAGTCATGAGAGATACGATTCGGACAAGGGCCATAGGCGTCGATCGCAATCGCGCACCCCTCCTTCCAGAGATCCCGTACAACCTCCCGTTCGCGTCCCTCGTGATTCTTCTCGACATGTGTCGGTTTCTCAAGCTTCTAGATCTGAGGTGTCGGCGCCGACAGTTGCGGAGGAACCTCCTACTGAAATCACGGGAGAAGGAGCGATTAGGCTTGCGCAGCTGAAGAGAGAATTCCCGAATATCTACTTCGACAATTATGTCTTTCCCCCGAACTTGAAAAGAATCCCACCGGAGGCCGAGCGGTGGGCGCTTGATTACGTGCACGATTTCTACGCACAATACAAGGTGTGGTACAAGGCGGCCGAAAAAGCATCGGCCTTGGCTTTCGAACGAGCGGCCACCATTGAAAAATTGCAAGCCGAGTTAGCACAAAGAGATCGCATCATTCAAGTGCTGAATACTGAGGCTGAATCGTCCCGTAAATCCGAAATAGAGGCCACTAAAAAAGCCGATGAAGCCCAGGCAATCATGGATAGGATGAAACGCGAACACTACGCCATGGTTGAGGACATGGGTCATCGAAACACATTGGTTACTGCAGAGAGGGACGCAGCCCTGAAGGAGTTGAACGAGCTTAAGTCAAAATTTGCTGAAATCGCCAAGGAAAGGGATGATGCGAATAGCACAGCTCAGGAGGCGTGTGAACAAGCTGTGATTCTTCGCACCGAAAGGGATGCTGCGGTGGCGAAAGTTCAAGTGGTCGAGACAGAGGTGGAGGAGAAAGTTCAACAGGCAGAGGCCAGGCTAGAGGCCGATATCGAAGATCTGCTTATAACTTATAACGCCAACGTGTTAAAACACCGAAATTTAGCCTGGCTTCAAGATTATCCCGTTCACCTTCGCAGCGCTTGGGAGCGATTGGTCGAGGAAGAGGGGGAAGCGCATCCGGGCGAATCGGTTGACCGATTCGAGCTTGAGAACCGGTTATTAACTGAGGATGAAAAGAAGGTCCTTCACGATGCTATCATTGCTCATGAGAAGGAGATGGTGGGTGGTCGTTCCCTGGAAGTTGGAGAGGGATCGGGTGTTGAGCACCATGCGGATGTCACTGAAGTCACCACATCGCCTTTGTCAGTGCCTGCGTCTGCGGTCAGCTTGCCACCTGTTCCTGCTTATGACCCGGAGCGGCCGCACTTATCTCCTATCCATGAGCACACTTCCGAGGTCGTTCAGCCGTCTGCGAGTCAAACTGGAGAAGGTATTTCGAAATTATCTCAAGTGTTTTCTAAATAAAGAGTTTGTTTTGAAGAAGTTACTAATAACTTATTGTTTTTGCCTAGTGACGGAGGTTGCGCCGACAGTCACGGCTCAAGAATCAAGCCAAAAGGTTAAGGCCATCGCCACCGAGACCACTGCTGTAACTGCGGTATCGATCGAGGCGGCACAGGGGAGTGGGTTATCTCTCGAGGAACAGATGGTGAGCGAGCTGCTCGGTGAGCAGGGCGGTTTCTCTACGGACTTACAGTTTATCATCGTTAATGATCCCCTGCCGGCCTCAAGTTCTTCGATGCAAGCTGCGGATGCCCCCAGCCAAGCCCAAGCGACTCGAGAAGAGGAAATTTTGGCTGAAATCAGCGCTGAAATAGAAGCTGCGGGGCACAGTGGTAGCGCCGGTGGCAGCACGACGGCGCATAGTCCAGCGTCTGCTAGGGTAGTGTCGTCGGGTGGCACTATCCCATCTTCCGTCATAGATCCAGTCCCTCCTACTCCTCCGGCGGGAAGCCTCCCCGTTGATTTGGGCTCTGAGGAGGATATCGATATCATGCCCCCAGCCGAAGAGTCACCGCCGAAGAGGAGGCACTCAAAAAGAATTTCTGTCGCTAGTGATTCTGATATTGATGAACCACTAATAAGGAAGACGAAAAAGAAGAAGAAGTAGATCGGCTTTACAAGTAGATGTTTTGGTGGATAAGTACTTGTTTTTGTTTTTTATTAGTAAGCCGTGTATAGATGCAGGTTCGGCTCCTGCTAGTAGGGATTGTTTTTGGGAAAACTTTTTCATACGTAAGCCCTCATTTTTGGTTAGTTGAAATAAACTTTAGTTTCTTTGTTTCAACTCTTGTTTTATTTGTGCTTAAGTACTTGCAATGCCTTGTTTTCGGTCCGGTGCACTTGTGGTGTTTTTACCGTTTAAGTAGAGCTCGTTTCATTTGCCACGCCTGAGAACCTTGGTCACAAGTTGTGATTGATGAATGAGTTGAACTTCGGACGTTGTATCACTTCGGTGAGTGATTGACACTTAGCTTTCGTGCCCCCCAGTCTTGGGGAACAACACTTATATTTTTGGCAGTCGATTGCACTTGTTGCAAATCTTAAGTACACGTCCGCCTTCCGGGGACTTAGAGTAATTTGAGATCGATAACCTGGTTTGCATTCCAGGAGTTCAAGTGTTATTGATACTTGTAACATGGTTCACGCTCCGGGAACTTGGGAATGGTGTTCACATTCCAACTTGCACTCTACTAACTCGGAGTTAGTATTAACGCTTTAGTTCGCACTACGGGAACTTTGACTTGGTGTTGGTGCTCCAATTCACACGCCGGGAGCTTGGATGAAACATGTATGTTTGGGTTCGTACTTCAGGAACCCGGAATTGACATTTATACTCCAACTCGCATTTCGGGAGTATGGAGTTTGCACGGATGCTTCGGTTCGCACTCCGGGAACTTTGAATCGATGTTTATACTCCAATCCATGCTCTGGGAATTTGGAGTCCGCATTGATGGGTTGGTTCGTGCAGCGGGAACGAATTATTAAATGTTTACACTCCAATTCGCGCTGCGGGAATTTGGAGTCCGTTCGCGCTCTGGGAGCGAATTGTTAAATGCTTATACTCCAATTCACGCTGCGGGAAGTCGGAGTCCGTTTGCGCTCCGGGAACGAGTTGTTGAATGTTTATACTCCAATTCACGCTGTGGGAAGTTGGAGTCCGTTCGCACTCCGGGAATGAATTATTGAATGTTTTATACTCCAATTCACGCTGTGGGAAGTTGGAGTCCGTTCGCACTCCGGGAACTAATTGTTAAATGTTTATACTCCAATTCACGCAGTGGGAAGTTGGAGTCCGTTCGCACTCCGGGAACGAATTGTTAAATGTTTATACTCCAATTCACGCTGTGGGAAGTTGGAGTCCGTTCGCACTCCGGGAACGAATTGTTAAATGTTTATACTCCAATTCACGCAGTGGGAAGTTGGAGTCCGTTCGCACTCCGGGAACGAATTGTTAAATGTTTATGCTCCAATTCACGCTGTGGGAAGTTGGAGTCCGTTCGCGCTCTGGGAACGAATTGTTAAGTGTTTATACTCCAATTCGCGCTCTGGGAATTTGGAGTCCGTTCGCACTCCGGGAACGAATTGTTAAATGTTTATGCTCCAATTCACGCTGTGGGAAGTTGGAGTCCGTTCGCGCTCTGGGAACGAATTGTTAAGTGTTTATACTCCAATTCGCGCTCTGGGAATTTGGAGTCCGTTCGCGCTCCGGGAACGAGTTGTTGAATGTTTATACTCCAATTCACGCTGTGGGAAGTTGGAGTCCGTTCGCACTCCGGGAACGAATTATTGAATGTTTATACTCCAATTCACGCTGTGGGAAGTTGGAGTCCGTTCGCACTCCGGGAACGAATTGTTAAATGTTTATACTCCAATTCACGCAGTGGGAAGTTGGAGTCCGTTCGCACTCCGGGAACGAATTATTGAATGGACTGTCGTGTGTTGGTCCGGTTCAGCCTTCGATGTGTTGACTTGCCCCCGAGCTGGGGTTTCACTTAGTGAGTGGCCGGTTGTAACGCAGTCACTCGCTATTTGAATAAATTCCATTGTTCGATGGAACTTAGCTCTTCGTGTGTCGTGATTGTTGAATGTTGTATTCGATGAATCACAGCTTTAGCTTGAAGAGATAATGTTTTATTGCTGAAATGAGAAAATATGGCAAAGTCAGTGCCTTGTTACAAAATCAAATTTCAGAATGTAAATGAAATTGCAAAATATTCATAGATTGAATGAGCCTGTCATGTGTGACAGTGACGAAGATCCTCGTCGTTCCAGGCTCCTGAGAAAGTCGGTCCGCCACTGATGGCGTTTATCACCAATCTCCCGCGAGGACCATTGGAGTCCTCATGCCTCGGTTGATCGGGTTCATTGATTTGATTTGATGGACCTGCTTCCCTGGGTTGCGGTGTCCGCACAAATCGATCGAGTTTCCTTTCCCTGATCAGTTTTTCAACAAGATCCTGTAGGTGACGACACTCGTTCGTATCGTGTCCGTAGCCTTCATGGAACCTGCAAAATTTTCCCGTCTGGATTTGTTTCTCCGACGACGGTCTTGGAGCAGGTTTTTCATATTGAATCGCATTACGGGTCCGCAAATACAAGTCCTCCAATGAAGTATTCAAAGGAGTATAACTGTCGAACTTCGGATTTTTGCGTTGCGGACCGCGATTTTGATCTTGTTTTTCAATTTTATTCACGCTCTCTCTTCGCCGAGCTTGTTTATTTTTAATGTTCAACTGAACCTTTCCAGAGCTCTCACCGGATTGTTTTATTGCAACATTGCTTTGGGTTCCTCCCGCGTTTGATCCTGCGTCAGTTTGCTTCCTAGACTGTTTCGCGTCTTCCCGTCTCAGGAGTTGAGCTGCTTTGGCATGGAAACGGTCCAATGACGCAGGTGGTTTTCCAGCTAGCCAATTGCCGAATTCAGAATCGGGGTCGATCCCCTTAGTTAACGCCATAAGGATGGAGTTATCATTTGGATTACTAATCTCCGCACATGTAGTGTGGAATCTTTCTAAGTAGTGTCTGAGCGTCTCTCCGGGAGCTTGTCTGACACTAGATAGAGTGTTGACATCTTTCGGCCTCGCGACGTGCATGCGGAATTGCTCAACGAATTTTGTGGCTAACTGGTCGAATGATGAGATGGATCGAGGTGGCAATCGAGTGAACCACATGGTAGCGATGCCCCCCAAGGATATGGGAAAACTTCGACACTTTACTGCATCGTCGGCACGGGCTGCAGTCATCGACCATTCATATTTTAGAATATGTTGGTTGGGGTCAGAGTTTCCTTCGTACATGGGTAAAGTTGGCATCCGGAATCGCCGTGGGGGTTCAGCATTAAGAATGTCGTCCGTAAAGGGAGTGTGACTTCGGGAAACTCCCCAATCGTCGTTTGTGAATCCCTGACTCTCACGAATCATCTGTCGTATCATAGTTGATAGATCCGGCATTTGCGCCGGAGTATGGTCACGTTCCATACTTTGGGTTCGAACCGGATATCGTTGACGGTTCAAATCTCGCCTTCTCGGCTCATAGTCCTCTGGGACGTACGGTTCAGGAGTATGACCGCTTTGATGACGGTCCGGGTCCGACTGATCTCGAGCGTCGACCCCTGGTTCAGCCGCAACGCTAGCGGTGCGGTATTCAGCGGCGTGGTGAGGAATGGCACCCCCTCGGGAGGAGGGTCCGGTTTGGAAGCTGGCTGACGGACCAACTCTTATTTGTCCAACGGTCAATATCGGTTGGTTTTCAGCGGATGGCATACGACCCTCATCTAACCGGGGTCGTGGGGGTCGGTTATGATAATCAGAAGATGAAGAACTTTCGCTAGAAGAGCGATAAGCACGATCTCTCGTGGATCGTTTTCGTTTCTGGCGATCCAGCTGGTTGATTAGCTCAGCGTTGGCGCGTAGCTGTTCTTCTAGTTGTCGCCGACTCTGGGTCATCTCTTGAAGTAACAACTGCAATTCTTGTCGGGTAACCGGACCCGACGGTTCTGAGTGCCCAGCGGCATCTTGATTAGGTGGAGGCAGAGGGGCAGGATTCTGTCTATCCTGTCCTTCTTGATTAACGGCGTTCGAGGTGGTTCTTGTGCTAACCATTTTTACAGTTGAGTTCCTTTCCTAGACTTTATGCAAATCTGAATAGAAGGGAAGGAAGTTGGATTTAACAATCTGGATCTCTCTCTTAGATTTATTCAATCCGATATCGATGACAGATCCAACGAGCAGGAGAAAATCTGGGTTTTCTCAGTGAAAGCACCAAAGTGTTTGTGTCAAAATTGGGCACAACACTCTTCGGGAGTCGTTGAAGAGATAATAGTCAAGAATGCAAGTTCAAAACAGATATTATCTAACAAAAACTCCAATCAACAGTAAAGTAAATGCGTAGACAAGCGATTTATAGTGGTTCGGCGTGTTTCCTACATCCACTGTGAAGTTTTTTGATGTTTTATTGATTCTCTTTCAACGATTACAAGTTGTTACAGCGATCCACAGCAAGTTACAACTGGAAATTCGAAATCAACAATAGAATTATGATGTAGGACGATGGAGATCTTGATCCGGCAGAGTCTCGGCGTCTCAGAGTCAGAATCCCCCTTTTCTGTTGGCCCTGGGGCTCTATTTATAGGTGTAGGCTGCTGGTATCTCGCTGAGAACTCGGGAGACCATTTCTGGCACGTGAGGGGGGCCCACACGTACGGTCTCGGGAAGTTTGGGCCCACTTTGGCATCGGTTCGAACTCCATTCGAACCGATCAAGAATTCATCCAATCGAGGTGAAATTTGGCGAGGACATTCTTCAACATGTATGCTAGCATCTGTGAAAATTTCATGACATTTGGATCAGTAGATTGGGAGATATGATGGGTTCGAAATAGGATTCACGGCACGGCTGTTTGGTTCGAACCCATGGTTTCGAAACGATGGTTTCGAATCCATCACGGCACGCGACTTCGTGGTGACGTGGAGCGCAAGTTTCGAACCGATCCGGACTTCGCTCCGTGTTGACCGCTTCGACTCCGTGTATCTCGGTAATTTCGAACCGATGGAAGACACGTGGGTTGACCCAGTGGGTTCGAACAAGGCAACACAGGATGGGTTCGAAGAAGGCCTTTGTGATGGGTTCGAAGCATGGCTCTATGATGGGTTCGAACACGACTTCAGGGATGGGTTCGAACGAAGCTTATGTATGGGTTCGAAGCATGCATGTCCGATGGTTTCGAATAGAGGCAGCCGAGTATGGGTTCGAACCAGCTACTCTCTGATGGGTTCGAGGTCGAGGCATCCCGAGGGTTTCGAAGGTGATGGTTTCGAACTTGATGGGTTCGAAGTGATGGTTTTGAACTGGGGCGTGACGATGGATTCGAAGACAACCATCATCATGGGTTCGAAATCAGCGTGTTCCCTCCAAGTTGCCTCGATCATAACTTGAGCATACGAACTCGGATCGACTTGAAATTTGACATGCTGACTCCTGTGGCCTTTCTTGCAGTGTCCCATCAATTGTAGCTCATTCTGGACTCGGATAAAATTCAGTGACATCCATGGCGAAGGAAAATACGATCAACCTATGAGGCGAACCGTCCTTCCTTTTCAATCGCTCTTTTGGTATCGCGGCTTTGCCAAAAAGCGGGATAACATCCTCTAGTGATGTATTTAGAGGAGTGTAACTGTCAAACATTGGATTCTTGCGCTGTGGGCCACGATTTTGATCTTGTTTTTTAGTTTGATTCACGCTTTCTCTTCGCCGAGCTTGTTTATTTTTAATGTTCAACTGAACTTTTCCGGAGCTCTCACCGGACTGTTTTATTGCAACATTGCTTTAGGTCCCTTCCGCATTTGACCCTGCATCAGTTTGCTTCCTAGACTGTTTCGCGTCTTGCCGTCTCAGGAATTGAGCTGCTTTGGTATGGAAACGGTCCAATGACGCAGGTGGTTTCCTAGCTAGCCAATTGCCGAATTCAGAATCGGGGTCGATCCCCTTAGTCAATGCCATAAGGATGGAGTTATCATTTGGATTACTAATCTCCGCACATGCAGTATGGAATCTTTCTAAGTAGTGTCTGAGTGTCTCTCCGGGAGCTTACGTGACACTAGATAGAGTGTTGACATCTTTTGGCCTTGCGACGTGCATGCGGAATTGCTCAACGAATTTTGTGGCTAACCGATCGAAGGAAGAGATGGATCGAGGTGGCAGTCGGGTGAACCACATGGTAGCGATGCCCCCCAAGGATATGGGGAAACTACGACATTTCACTGCATCGTCAGCCCTGGCAGCAGCCATCGACCATTCATATTTTAGAATATGTTGGTTGGGGTCAGAGTTTCCCTCGTACATGGGTAGAGTGGGCATTCGGAATCGCCGTGGGGGTTCAGCGGTAAGAATATCGTCCGTAAAGGGAGTGTGACTTCGGGAAACTCCCCAATCGTCGTTTGTGAATCCCTGACTCTCACGGATCATCTGACGTATCATAGTTGAAAGATCCGGCATTTGTGCCGGAGTATGATCATGTCCCATACTTTGGGTTTGAACCGGATATCGTCGACGGTCCAAGTCTCGCCTTCTTGGCTCATAGTCCTCTGGGACGTACGGTTCAGGAGTATGCCCGCTATGACGACGGTCCAGGTCCGACTGATCTTGGGCGTCGACCCCTGGTTCAGCCGCAACGTTAGTGGTGCGGTATTCTGCGTGTGGTGAGGAACGGCACCTCCTCGGGAGGAGGGTCCGGTTTGGAAACTGGCTGACGGACCAACTCTAAGTTTTCCAACGGTCAATGTCGGTTGATTTCCAACGGGTGGCATACGACTCCCATCTAGCCGGGGTCGTGGAGGCCGGTTATGATAATCAAAGGATGAAGAACTTTCGCTGGATGAGCGAGAAGCATGGTCTCTCAGGGATCTCTTTCGTTTCTGGCGATCCAGCTTGTTGATTAACTCAGCGTTAGCGCGTAGCTGTTCTTAGAGCTGTTGCCGACTCTGGGTCAGCTCTTGGAGTAACAACTGCAACTCTTGTCGAGTAACCGGACCGGACGGTTCAGAGTGCCCAGCAGCATTCTGATTAGATAGAGGTGGGGGCACAGGATTTTGTCTATCCCGTTCTTCTTGATTGACAGCGTTTGAGGTGGTTCTTGTGCTAACCATCTTGATAGTTGAATTCCTTTCCTAGACTTTATGCAAATCTGAATAGAAGGGAAGGAAGTTGGATTTGATGATCTGGATCTCTCTCTTAGATTTATTCAATCCGATATCGATGACAGATCCAATGAGCAGGAGAAAAGCTGGGTTTTCTCAGTGAAAGCACCAAAGTGTTTGTGTCAAAATTGGGCACAACACTCTTCGGGAGTCGTTGAAGAGATAATAACGAAGAATGTAAATACAAACATATATTATCTAACAAAAACTCCGATCAGCAGTAAAGTAAATGCGTAGACAAGCGATTTATAGTGGTTCGGCGTGTTGCCTACGTCCACTGTGAAGTATTTTGACGTTTTATTGATTCTCTTTCAATGATTACAAGTTGTTTCAGCGATCAACAGCAAGTTACAACTGAAAATTCGAAATCAACAATGAACTTATGATGTAGGATGGTGTAGATCTCGATCCGACAGAGTTTGGGCGCTTGAGAGTCGAAAGATCCTTTTTCTGTTGGCCCTGGGGCTCTATTTATAGGCGTAGGCTGCTGATATTTCGCTGAAAACTCGGGAGACCGCTTCTGGCACGTGAGGGGGCCCACACGCCCGGTCTTAGAAAGTTTGGGCCCACTTTGGCATCGGTTCGAACTCCATTCGAACCGATCAAGAATTCATCCAATCGAGGCGAAATTTGGTGTGGACACTCTTCGACATGAATGCAAGCTTCTGTGAAAATTTCGTGGCATTTGGATCAGTAGATTGGGAGATATGATGGATTCGAAATGGGGTTCACTGCGTGGTTGTTTGGTTCGAAACCATGCAATCGAATCGATGGTTTCGAAATCATGGTGGCACGTGTCTTCGTGTTGACATGGAGCGCACACTTCGAATCTATCCGGTCTTCACTCCGAGTTGACCGCTTCGACTCCATATATCTCGACGCATTCGAATCGATGAAAGACACATCATCATGGTTGGTTGACCCAGTGGGTTCGAACGAAGCTTCACAGGTAGGTTCAAACAAGGCTTCTGTGATGGGTTCGAACAACCGAAGCTTAGTGGATTCGAACAAGGATCTTTGGATGGATACGAGCCTCGCCAACTCTCCATGGTCATGAGGTCCACTGGCGCGAACCAGATGGATTCGAAGTTGATGGAGTCGAGCTGAAGCACTCCGATGGGTTCGAAGTCCATTGGTTCGAAGGTGATCGATTCGAATGATGCATGATGATGGGTTCGAAGATACCCACCATGATGGGTTCGAAACCGGTGTGTTCCCTTCAAGTTGAACCGATCATAACTTGCGCGTATGAACTCGGATTGACTCGAAATTTGAGATGGCGGCTTCTAAGGTCTTTACTGTCTTGTCCTATCAATTGTAGCACAATTCGGACTCGGACAAAATTCAGTGATATCCATAGCGAAACGAAGTATGACCGGTCTCTGAGACGAACTGTTCTCCGTTTTTGATCGATCTTTTGGTATCGCGGCTTTGCCAAAAAGCGGGATAACATCAATGTCAGGTAATTTAATCGCAATTCAATTTTAATTTCAATTTAACTGTCAGCTTAATTTTTCAACGGTTAATTCAAATGACAAGCTATATGACAATTAAATTTTTATCAAACAACGACAAATAAAATCATAACACTTCATAATATCAAATTTAACTAGCATAAAGATATTTAGTACGTTGTGAGCGTTATAAAACACTCACCTGATTTCAATGCAGTTCCAGCGTTTATTTTGAATAAAATTAAACGAACGTTTAATTTTACCCGAAATTTTCAATAGCTCCAAACGATTCCAATCCAGCTCCATTGCGTAGTGCTCGTCAATACGAACCTAACGCAATTTGTTTCGTGCGTTTTCGACCTCGTATGAAAAAGTTATTCATTTTTAAAGTTAATACGAATTATAATAAAATTAAATTAACATTTCCTTTTATATTAAAATCTCCACCAATCACGGCCGTTGATCGTTGCTTGATGGAATCCAGGCCGTCATCTTCTTCTCCCCCAGATTCACGAACGCATTTGAGAAACCCATCATCACCGTGTAACCCAAGCTAGCCGTGACCTCCACGACGCTCGAAACCACATCACTCCACCACCACTCCGTTCGTGTAGCCGAGCTCGACTCCCCATGCTCGATCGCACCCCCCTAGCGCCACCACCGGCCAGAAAAACGCAACCAAAACCGGCCCCTTCAAACACCAATACGCGTCGATCCGTGAGGTTATATCCGATCATAACCGTTGAAATGGTAGATCGTGATATGCTCTACAATTGTCCAGTTGAAAGTTTTTGGAATTGGTTAGTGGATTGCAAGAAATTTGAGGAGGAAGGAGATTTTCGGCCATTGGTTGGTATAAGGGGCGGCGGCTGTACAAAACCCTAGCCCTTTTTTATTTTTAATTTATGAATAAAGGGGCTATTTATAGGAAACGACGAATACTATTCATCCGGCTTTTCCAAACTCCGATTTACGCGCGATGACCGGCGTTTCTAGGGTTCACCCCGCGTTTTGAACAAAATGGAATAGGTTTCGGAAGCTAATTCGATCATCTGTGCGAGTTGCGGAAATAAACGATCTATTTTAAATCAAACCGATAAAACGAATTTCTATGCGTTTTGGCTCGCCCCGGACAACCGGTAAATCCGATTGACACGAAATTTGAAACCATACAATAATATCACATTACGGATCCGATGAAACTAGTTTCGTCGAAATCCGAGACTGTTTGAAAAATGGCTATTTTAACTCATCAAATAAATATTAAAACAATTTCGATGCGTTTCGAGCTGCCACGGTCAAACGAAAACTCTGATTGCTACGAAAATTGAAATCCGATAATAACAAACTATTACGGATCCAATGGAATTAGCTTCGTCCATTCTGAGACTGTTCGAAAATTGGCTATTTTTCAGTCGATAATTAAATATTAAAATATTCAATTTTCACAAATTTACTTTTAATTCGATTTTAAAAGTTCTATAACCTCATTCTAACTTTAATATGATAAAATAAAATTTAACAAATCATTTTTAATCATATTAAACCCGTTATTCAATTATCCGATAAATTCCAATTTAAAAATATTATTAACTCTATTATAATCCCAATATAACTTACATTCACTTTGGAAACAATTTGAATCATATTAAATCAAATTTCAATTATTCACTCTATTTCCATATATTAAATTCCAATATCAAATTAATCATATCAAATTCGAAATTTAATTATTCAAACATTTGTAATATTAAATTTAAACAAATTTGATTATTCTTAAATCACTATCTTTTGAAATATTCAAAGCGAACTTAAAAAATTTAACAAATTCAAATTATAGAACAACCATTTTCATTAAAACAATTATTCAATTCCCGTTATTCAATTATTCAATAAATTCTAAATATTAAATTTAAACAATTTCGCTTATCCAATAATTCATTATCTTTTGAAATATTGAAATTGAACTTATAAGATTCAACTTTTAAAACCAATTCACAATTTAGAACACTATTTCATTTTACAGTTATTCAATTATTCAATAAGTTTTAAATATTTAATTTAAACAATTTACGTGTTCAATATTCAATATTTGATTTAAATAGATTTTACTTATCAATCAATTACTCTATTATACCCAATGGATTCAACATTTATTATTATTCCAAACGACTTACAATTTTTTTCTAACACTAAATCACGAAATACTATTAAATTAGCTATTTTAATTATCAAAAATTTACGGGTCGTTGCATATACCACCATTAAATACATTCATAACTTGGTCACTTATGTGTTTACTTACCCGAGATTGTGTATTGTCTTCAATGAGTTTCAAATTCTAAAACCAATACAAGGACATGAATAATCGATTCATTTCTAATCACTTATAAATGTTATATAGTGAACGGTCAACACTCATAATGTACGAAACCTCAATGAAATTAGTTCATTTGAAATAAGCAAGTAAACCATAGCATGAGATCATGTATTCAATATGCTTGATTACAATCACAATCTTGTAGTGTTAAATGTACACTAGACCAAAAGTTACAAGATAGGTGTAAGAATTTGTTCACTGAAATGTCAGTTTAATCGGTTTATGTAAAGTGCAACATATTTGATATTCTTAAATGTTAAGGATAACCAAATGCACTTCTATAAATAGTTCTTTATGGTATTGTAATAAGGGTTTCCTCAGATTGGTTAGACTATATAGAAAGGAAAGCAAAATTGTATGAAAGTGGATGTAATTCAATGCACAATTGGGATGAAGAGAGTGAATAGTTACTTCGACTTTATAGAAAGGCATTGAAAATGAGAATTGTAAAATAATAGTTGATGTTAAATAGTGGAATGAGAAATATGATTTTTATTCCAAAATGTATTTTCAAATAGAAAAATTATTTCCTATGATATTCATTTATTTAAGTTCAAGTTATTTGATCTGAGAATTCTCAACTATAAACTGGTTAAGCCTACATTAAGTTGTTGAATGAATCTTCGTACTTCACATGCTATTATGTAATGGTTGATATAGCGAGAGCATGCCATATATCACTTATTAGTTACATCAAGTTACGAATTTTTTTTGTAAAACATACCAAACATTAAGTATGAAATTATAACCCTTTTATGTTGGCTGAAAAATAGACATTGCTTTATTCAATATGAATATTATGAGTATTAGTTATAAAAACAAAACCATATTAGTGGCATTTGTTTTCATAGCAAAAATGATGCATTGGAAAATACAGAAGTATCTGCAATTATTTTGTAATTATAGAATAAGCCAAAGTTTTGAGGGATAATTCTTTAATTTTATGATTATGAATCATAGATACCAGTATATCTCGAACAATTACGAGAAAAACACCATATCAATGAGGGCATCATAAGATGATGGACTCCATGGATTAATACATGTAGATGTTGTAACGATATGTACCTTACATACCCAAGGACCGTAAAATAATTTTATGTTATTCATGTGAGGTCATATGACTATAAAAATTTAGAAAATGATCCTTGAGGACATTTTGCACATCTATGATATTTGTCAAATTTCTTTGCGGCCATTTTAACCCTAAAAACCTTGTATGGAATATAACTTTTGATTGGAGCCAAATTAAGGTCTCAAACTGCTTCCATTGCTTCAGGATGATAGTTTCCTATTATTTTGAGTGGTTAAGAAAATGAACATACATTTTGAGAGTTATAGCTATTTTAAGTTTTGGCTACTGCTGTCCTGTATTAATGGGTAACTAACTAAGTCCATACCTAGGCCCACTAACCTACCTCGAAAATTGTGCTTAGGGGAGGCTGTAGGAACCGATCTAAGTTATTTCCATCTTTCCTAAAATAGCTCCAAAACTCGATTGACCCTAATTTCATAAAAAATCCTATCTTCTCCTTACTAATCTTAGCCTAAATCACAATTAAAGGGGTAATTAGCATTGAGGGATTTGGGATTTTCATTTTGGCTAATTTCGTTCATCTCCTGTGCCGTCCACTTCAAATCCAATGGGAGAAATTAGTATTTTGGGTATTTGGTGAGTGGTTCTTGGCCTCTCACTATCCTATATATGTTTATATAGTTAAAATTGATGTTTTAACATAATTTTGGTACTAAAATGTTTTCTAACTTTAGTTACACTTTATTATATTTGTTTATGGCCAAAATTTAATTGATTTAAAGTGGTTTTAAAAAAGAACTGCAACCTATTTTGTCCGTATTCATATGTTGTTGTAAAAGTTAGATTTAGATTAGGATTTTCTTGATTATCATGTTCTTATGGATTGCATATGTAAATGGATGTATATGTATGATATTACATGTTTGTATGTTGTGCTTTGACATGGGGTGCTAGTGCTTTTAGGTAGTTATGAAAGAGATGGTCGAATTGGCAAATCAAAGGCATAAATGGTCGTACTTGGATGAAACATGGAGGAGAGGCTCTAGGGCATGTGAGAAGCCTATAGTTCAAGTCGTGGCCATTTCTGATTGGTAGATTTCTCTCGTGCATGGTCTGTGGAAACCTCTTGGTGGTGACCATTCAGAGTAATTAGACAGGGCATTTTAGGCCTGCTGAAGGAAGAGGAGTTCCAAGAGTTAGAAGCCAAAACTTTGGCTAAGTATTGGACTCGGTACCTAGAAGAAAGGAGTCAGTACTAAGAGTTTGTGGCGCCCCACCTTTATACTCAAGCTAGCCTAGGACACTACGGAGTAATGCCGTCAACTAGTGCGAAGGATAAGGCTGTTGAGGAGCGACCATCCGTGTAATTGCCTTGTGCGAGCAACGGTAGTCAGATAGTATAACAAGAGGAAATCCGACACACCGATACAAACTCAAAGCGTCTACACAGTGGCTATATATGATCTTCGAAAACAAATATAGATATAATCATAACATAAATCAGTCACAGATATCCATATCACGAAGGCGAAAACAGATATGAATATAACACTTAGAAGTGTTTATCAGAGTAGTGGTCAAACAAGATCCACGATATAACAAAAGAATAGATACAAGTGCTAGACAAAAGAATATGTATACATCAAGGAGATACAAGTGCTAGACAAAAGAATATGTATACATCAAGGAGTCTCTATCTCGAATGTATAATAACAAAAACTACCAATATAGTGTAGTTAGCCAAAAGCCAGGTAATACTCCCAGATGAGGAGTCAAGTAGAAGCACCTGTAACATCTCGGTCTGACCCGAGTATTATTTAATAAGAAAATAATAAACGGATTAGTCTAGCTATAAATATCAGATAAAATGAGATGGAATAAGAGATATAGCAAAACATATGATAACAATAACGCCATCTATGAAAAGTATACATTTGACAACAACAAAAATCATACAATATCTCAAGAAATCTCGAAGCACTAGAAAGAATGTCGTGTTCTTTGTTTTTATTCACTAAACCACAAATATTGACAACCTTATCAATGCCAGTTGTTGAAACACAAATTCACAAAAGTTAGTGAAACAAAAATTCACCAATGCACAAATATTGATAAAGCTTATCAATATAAATCATGAATTTTGGTGAAACACAAATTCTAGAAATCATCAATAGAAATCCAGAAATCATAAAAAGGGGGAGGCCTGTCACAAAACGGGAGCATGGAAACTCACCAACACATGTATCATAAACGGAACGCTATTCCATGGTTGCTAACCATCAATTTGAGCCAAAGCTCCACAAACGGCCCGAAGACCATGGGTCGCTACCCCACCAATTTGAGTCGAAACTCCACAAAACGGGGTTTAGTCTCCCTCGCAGACAAAGAGACATAGCATACTGCTAGTCTAAATCACAAAAAATGATCGTCAATGATCATCAAGAAGTGTCAATTACACTAAGCTAGTAAATAGATGAGTTTAGCTTCATGTCCCATAACCACTTGCTTAACTTAAGTATTTATGAACAAATTGTAAATCTCCACTCGAAAGTTGTCACAAGACTTTCAATCGATCGAGTCTAAGAATTAACCGACAAAGTAAACACAAGCGTTTCATTCCACTTGTTTTACAAAGTCGTTTAATTGGATTTCTCTAACGAATGAGGTAAAGGTTTGTATATACTAATAGATTGGAAAACGGTTTTATAAAGGACTTTGATAGAGTTGAAATCATCTTTGAGAAAGAGTTTGAATATTTACTACTAGTATGAAAACCTTTGCATTTTAAAGTGACAAACCATAAAGATGATTGTAAAAACAATCAATCACCAAAATTTCACGTTCAAAGACGTGAATTAGATCAAAAGATTCCAAACCCATCAAAATGGATATACCCAAAAATTCCAAAATAGAAGTCATCAAGGTCGATAATAAATGATAACGAAAAATCGAAAAACCACAAGCAAAATAGGCTAAATGGGCAAAAACAAGCAGGTCAGTCGACTGATTGCAGGAAACAGAGACATCTAGCCTCTGCCGAGAGCCCAGAAACGTTCATTTGCTACAGCCAGTCGACTAACTGCAAAGGTCAGTCGACTGACTGATATTGGGGCTGTTTTTCAGCCTATCAAATGAAGAGCAACTCCTCCAAAATTGCAACCGGACGAGCAATGAGCGATAGGGGTTTATGCCAATCGACGACCCGACCCTATAGGTTCTTCGATACATGACTAAAAGCATGATCAAACATCAAAGCTATGATTTTTAAAGATTTGACTTCAAACACCAAAAATTGGAATACTCATGAAACCAATTCAATCCAAGGCAAATTGACTTGGAATAGAAGTTAGAAATTCATACCTAACAACAAACGAAGGTTATAGACATAGGTGTGAGATAAAAATCTCACCTTGTACACAAAAACATGGAAGAAGAAGCTTGGAAGTAAAGGAGGATCAACCACTCTTCAACACAACCCAAGGAGCTTGAATCTAAGCTCAAAAGAACATTTCCTAAATTAGGTTTAGGAATTTCTAAAATTGAAGGTAGGATGAGTTGGAGAAGAAGAAGAGGATGCTTACCAATAGCTTCTCTGTGAATTTGGAGTTAGATCTCGGGTTTGCAATGGAACTAGGGCTTAGGAATTCTAATTCTCTTTCTCTTCCCCCATTTTTATGAAAGCTTGAAGGTATTAGGAAATGAAAGTGAATGAAGAGAAGTGGGGGTGGAGCTAGAGTTAATAGTTTAGGCTAACCCAAACCCAAAGTCCAAAGTGCATAGGTCAAATTTTAGCTAGCTCTAAACATATCGAAGTTTATACTCAAAAAGGTTGCAGGCGGCGTTTTGAACTAAATGGAAATGGTCCTTAGTCCTAATTCGACCGTATGCAAAAAGTAGCATTTCGGGCTATAATCCGACTAACGATGCTGTATTTAAATAAAATATTTAAATACACAATCGTAAAATATGCGGGTTGTTACAGAGTTTTTCTGAGGATAGGTTGGGTCCAAACTCTTGGAAGTTGAACCATTGGAAAGGAAGGATTTTAGGAAAGAAGCAGGACAAGAAATTAAGTTAAGTCCACCACTCGGTACCGAGAGGTTTGATCGGTACCAAGAGGTCCTTTTTACTGCAATTAGGGTGAGACTTCCAGGAGGGGGTGCATATGATTTAAAAATTATGCTAAATATGTTTGTTTGTTTGCTTGGGGTTTGATGGCGATACAATAGGTTAATGATTGCTTCGAGACTTTGGCGATGGAAACCGAGCGATGAATGGAGTTAGGTTTCGATACTGGTGGCTTGATGTCAAAAGGAGTCATGCGAATGTTTGTCCTTAAAGGGTGGGTTTTAGGAAGGTGACCCATGAATAGAATGTTGAATGGTTATATCATGGATTGAAGGAATGTGGAATGGTTCCTTGAGGATAATGAAAACTAGATGGAGCAAGGAAAGGGCTCGAATACGCATGCCAAGAAATCATCAATACTTGGGTGTTTTCTGAAGTACTCAAAAGCAAGGGTATTATGGGGATGCTCATGGGTACACTATTTGGCTACCCTTGGTCAGTTCTTTTAATCCGTATACCTTGAACCAGTGGAATAGATCTAACATCAGCTTCAGGCTAGAAGCGAGTACATTGAAAAATGGGTTTTCCAATTGTCCCTGGTAGTGGAAAGACCATACGAATTATCATATATCTAAAACACATTGAGTAATAGTGAGGATTGTTTGATGGATGCTATGGCTACTTTGATTGTCTTCTTCCATAGTCAATCACTCTAGGGATGTCACTCAAGATAGGTATTAGGGATAGGGATACCCAAACACCTATCATTACACGTAGTTCGCAGTATACTTTTATGATGTTCA
The DNA here is from genome assembly GCA_030765085.1 of Allium cepa. NCBI lineage: Eukaryota > Viridiplantae > Streptophyta > Magnoliopsida > Asparagales > Amaryllidaceae > Allium > Allium cepa. Next base: position 626,022,037 of record CM060940.1, on the reverse strand, counting down.
TAGAGTAGCATATTATGTTCGTTATGTGCTATTCTTTGGTTACAGAGACTGGTCAGGTATGGTTCATATACCCTTACTCCTTATTATATCGACTTGTAAAATATTTTGAGATTTATTTACCTCTCACACCAGACTGTTGTCAAACCCAAGGTTTAATGCTTTGCTTCTTATTTTCTTGAGTACTCTTAAATGAGTAGACTAAATAGTAGGTTTAGTCGTGAAGCAGTAGCTATGCAGAGGATGAGTTGATTGGAGCTATCTAGGATTATATATTGATTTATATACTTATTCCATTGTGCAACATTATGGAGCACTGATAATGTCTACTTATTACTATTGCCATGAGATAGTTTTTTGAGTTTATTCCCATTTTGTCAACTCTATTACTCTATTGTATAACTCTGTGGATTCGTGCTCTGATATTTGGTTTAATTAGTTTTTACCGTCTCTCCTGTTTTATATCTGTGATGTATACAATATTTTATTCCATGCGCTATGAGATATACGACAGGTTCTGTGATGTTTTATTTCATTTTCAACCATTGATGTTCATCGTACATCAACCGGGCACGTTAGTAGTGAACTGTATAGTTATATTAGGTGCCGGTAGTGTAGGACGGTCTTCACAGATGTATGCAATCAAAAGTCTATTAATTCCAAAATAGTTTAACCTACTTTTTTGTATTCTTTGATGAATTATCATAAACTTGTACATGTGTATTATAAACGTGTGGCATTTTAATTATGAGTTTAAACAAAAATAAATAAAATAGTGTGTAATTAAAAATAAAAATGATTCGATTTGATCAAATAGGTGAGTTTATTAGAAAGAGCTCCAAATGTACCGGAAAATGAATAAAGATTCAATCTCAACTGTCGCCCCTCCCTATGATACACAATGATATATCGATAAGTAGTAACCGAACTTTGTTGAAAAATTATGATTAATGGTGAGTGAAGTCGGGTTGACTTCTTCCTATAAGATCATGTACTTAAGAATAGTACACTAGGATAAAATAATTTCATCTAAAGGATAGTTTATAAAATCATATAAGATATTGTTTATAGGAAACCCCTGCGTATCCTAGACCAAGAAGTTGGCAAGTTGTGCGAGTCGAAAGATTACATGTAATGATTGTATGTGAGGGATCTTGTATGGATCGGCCCAAAAGGAATTTGGGAACAAGCATAATTAGATCTAACTTATTTGAACATAATTATCGTAAACTAACGAATTAAATTTATATATATATATATATATATATATAGGAAATTCACAAAGTGTTTATGTATAACTATTCTGTTGCACTAAGAAACAACTGCTGTTTCAAGAAATACTAACTTCATAGCAAAGAAATTTCTTTTAGAAATTATTAGTAGTAAAAATGGATTTAGGTACGATCCAAAGATGACAATGAATTACATATGATGAAATAAAATTGATCAATCCCAAATGAACACAATGCATTTGAGTGTCTAATACGCATTCTCGCGCATTGAAGAAAACTATGAGTTTCTTATCAATACTGAGAATATATAATCCTCAATTGCCAGTTAAACCATTAAGAGTATTGACTCTGCCATATGGGATGATGCATAAATTCAAAAGAACTCAAAATACATTATCAAAATATGATATTGTTAATTGTACCTGAAGGGATACGATCCATCGGTCACGAATATGTCTTCAATGGCAAGACTAACGCAGTTAGAATATAACGAGCAACATAGATATGAATAACATTGTAAGTTTCAATTGCTGAAATTAGTTTAATAGATTCATTCAATTTGCTTATATTAATTTGGATTTACTCATAAGCTATTGCTTTGTATGACTTTGGGTTTTGATACATATGTGTTGAAATGGAAAAATTCATATAATGATTTACAATAGACTGCTTGCTCATAACAACCAACGTATCTTGAAGTTAGTAGGAGCGATATTGAGTTTGCGGGTTTTCGGATATGGTCCAAGAAATGATACAAAAGTCTCATTCTATAAGCATCGGAATTAAATAAATATCTTGATAGAAATATCGAATAGTTCGATTTTTAGTCAAAATGCAAATGAAGCGTGTGTCCATAAGAAATAACTACTAAAAGTTAGATATTACTAGATTATGAGTAAACAACACACTGCCGATTGTTAACGACGTACTTATGTTAAAATCATTAATAGTTTAGTTTTTTAATACTCGACATTGGACTTGTAAATGGTATCTTTTATAATAACTATAATAAATGTTGGGAATGTCCCAAATGATATCCAAAGACATCTTATTAAAACATTTAATACGAAAGATGTAAGATGGATTCCTTATGTATTGACAATATGATTTATCATACATGTTTGTATTATCTTCAATCATATCTTGCTTATTGTATTTGATGCATGAAGCAAATATCAAATCCAAATTAAGACCACTAAATGGTAGTATAGAGTGTTCTTAGGCATTTACGATATATTGGAGAATTATTTACAGAAATAACGAACTCCTTAGGATGGGGTGTTTAAACTCAAACTTCATAAGTGCTATCGAGTATAATATGTAAATATTAAATTCATGTTCAAACTGTAGGATTGATTTCACCCAAGAGAGGGGTAAATATAGTCTAGATTGTTGTTTTGATTCTTTGAGCTTGTTCGTGTTGTTATGTGGTTGCCACTGTTACTTGAAGTCTATTTTGTTCTTGAACCTGGTTTGAATTTTACTGCATTGTGAAGTGGTTCTCTGGCATCATCCTTTGTACATATTGATGTTATATGTTGCAGTCTTGTTCCATTAAACTCTGGTCTGTATTTTCTCATTTGAGCTGCTGTCTATGTTGTATTGTTCCAGTTTGGTGTGTACATGTTCATGTGACTTGCCATTGTCTGGTTACATTGTCCATGGTTTGCTTTGTTTCTAGTTTCTTGTATTGAAGTTTGATTTTGGCCATTGCACTTGTATTCGAACAGGTCTATGTTGCACCCCTTGTTGTCACATAGATGTATGTATGTATGTATATGTATACGTGTGTGTTTGTGCATGTATATATGTATGCTTACCTGCACTTGATTATTGTCACTTCTTTGCCCTACCACATGCTTGTGCATTAAACTGCTAGCTCGTTCTGGTTTTGAACTGGTGTTTTCTTTGCATCTCTTCGAGTTGAACTACTGCTTGCATATCCATATATACTGATATGTGTTCATGAGCCTGGTTGCATTTAGATTTTGGTTGAGGCTTCACTTGTTGTCAAGTTAATACCTGGATACTTGATATGTTTACTTTCTGTTTCAAACAGTTCATCGTGTTCTCTGACCGTATGTGCTATTCTCTGATTTGGTTGCATTTGCTTCCTACCATGACTCGTGCCTACACCTGGCCATTCCATGTTGAGTTGCATGAACATTTTGTTTTGATCTTCATAAGTATACTATTTTGGGGCCTTTTGGTTGGACTTATACATATCTGGTGATAGCTCTGACCATGTCTTTGTTAACCTTTCATGTGTGTTCATCTTCATGTTGCATTACCGGTTTATTTTGGTCTAGTCTGGTTGAACTGATATATGTGTGTTCATGCATGTATGCTAGTCATTATCTTTCCATGCAACTTCTTTGTTAACTCACTACCGAGTTGTTTTGGTGTACATGATGCCTCTTGGCTGAAATTTTAGATTCTGAGGCAATGCACATGTGAACATGTACACATATGTATATGCAGGCTCTAATGTGTTTGAAACTTTGTGACTTGTTTTCGTATTGTACCTGAGTTGAATCCAGCCTCTGATTGGGTTTGACCTTATGCTCACATGTCCCTGCAATTTTATCAAGTGTATATCGGTGTGCACGGCCTTGTCACATGTACAGTGATACACTGTGCATGTTACAAGCTTTTCGTGTAAGATGAATTCAAAATAAATGATGACGAACAACCCAAACAACTGAGGCAAATAAAATTTTCAAACACACACCTTTATTATACACTGCAAAATATTTCTTTTTCAATTTTACTGCATTAGTGTTTATTTTGCAGATAGCTTAGATGCTGGATTCAGGCTGGAATAGAATTGAAGATGAATACGAGTAAATGAGTGATATGTAGTGAGGTGAACATTGTATGTAAAAGTTGTATAGTGAAAAATTGTGTTGTAATTTGAAATTGTATTGTAACTGAAAACTGTGTATACATAGTGTGAGCTCAAGTTTGTACTATTTAAATTTGTAATAAAATATTTGTTTGAATATGAATTTTGTGTTATTTTATTCATCAAATGTTTAATTATGTGAAAAATAAAATAGTACAACAACAAATACATTTAAATGAATATATATATGTTTATTATCATCAAACAAAAATCATATACTACCGTATTCAACAATCTTCGCTTTTTGATGATAACAAACATATATTTCTGATTTTGAATTTATTAATTGTAATTGGTCATTGATGAACTCTATTTGCTCCCCCTGTTTGAATGCTCCCTCTTTACAACAAAGCTCCCATTTTATATGTGCATGAAAATAAATAAAAATATGCAAATGAACGTAGATGGGAATAAAAAAAATAAAATATCTGACCTTTATTTGCCAAATCTTAACTTTTCTCTCCCCCTTTTGTTATCAGCAAAAGAGTAATAGTGTTAGAAAGATAGAGATAAAGTGATAGATATCAATACAACATCAATACTTAATTGAGTATAAATATTAAATTTCAATAAAAAATCAAACAAAAATCATAAATACTCTGCTAGGCGCATATTCCACTTTAGAGTGACGGGTGTGATGTCGGCATATAAAACCATATAGTTGTGTCTATTTGTGGTATATTTATATCGGGAATTTGAATATCTACTAACCATGCATAACCGTTAGGACTTTTAAATGAGATTAGTAGTATTCCCTATTTTTATAAAACAAATGAATTTCAAGCATCTTATAACCAGCATAATCATGAGGACGTTTAAGTGGGATTAGAATCAACTTGTCTATTTAATAATCAATTTTGATATGTGTTCCATACATGCACAACAGTGAGGAATTTTAAATGAGCATGAAAGCACATAAACAAATATTCCAAGTAATCCACCCATGCATAACCATGAGGACTTTTAAATGAGAGTGAATACTTTGGATGTTTTTAAATAAATAAAAAACGAATAATTTACCGTTTAAAATACCACATTGTGACATACCATATTGGATTTTAATGAGTGATGGTCGTTAGAAATATGATAGAAATAGAGATGGTTATGGTATTTTTACCATCAAAAGTTATTATAACTCTTATTTAATTTTTGAAAGAGATTTACTAAATATACTGCCTCAAGTCATAATATATGATTAAAATCAGCACTCAGCACTTTTTCAATCACTATTTATCGTTTGGATAATCGGTAGGGAGTCAGATTAGTTAATATTGTCATTTAAGATCAAATCCAAAAATAATTATAAAATCAAATTTTCTAAAATGCCTAATTTGAAATGAAGTCAACAAAAACTATTTTTTGGAAGGGGTTTTATATAAAAAAATGTCTGCTAATTGAAAATCAGTTGAAATGAAAAATATGCAGATATTTTCTTTGAAAATGTGATGCAACTAATGAATGTCTCTATAAAAAACACGTTCTACTAGTAATTTTTCTGTCAACTAGGTTACCAGTGTAATCTGCATCTGAATTTCCCTTTGACTCAAGATTTTCATTAGTTGGATATCATAGACAGACCGTGAAGTTGAAACAAATACCTTAAAATCCTTTTTACAGCTTTTAAATGAATTTCTCTTGGATTTTGAATTGAAACCATGCACATAAACAACTAGTGAACAAAGTGTCAGATCTAGAAGCAATATGATAAACAAATATATCCACGTGTACCTAGAGTAATTATCAATCAACACAAGACACTATCTCTTACCATATAGACTTTCAATATCGTTAATCCGAACAAATCTATGTGAACTAGTTCAGAGACTCTAGAGGTACTTATAGTGTTCTCGGCATAAAAAGACAATTGGCCAATAAGTCAGAATCAAAATCAACATTCATTTCCTTATCACATAACCGGCTGATTTAAATCATATTATGGTGCATATTTTCAACATATAATATATTGTTCAAGATAAATATATCATTACCTATTTTACCTTTGCCGATAATTTTTTATTGTTTCCCATTGTGATTCTTCCATCTTTGTACTAGGCTAAATAACTTTGATTTGTCGCCCGTCGTGTGCCTGGAACAGCCAGTATCCATGTACACTGTTGTTGTTCCTTAGCCTGCCACCATACCTACACAAGGAAAGATTTTTGTGACCTGTTTTTTTATAGGTCCATGATTGTTAGTGACAAATGATTTTGGAAAATAAGTTTGTGTAGACCCAAGACAATTTATATTTGTTCCTTTTGGCACCCAATTTTGTTTGACTTTAAGGGATTTTATATTCGTGCCATTTGGAACCCAAATTGGTATGGTTTTCATGTGTTTGGGTCTATACCAGCAAATATTGTGATTGTGTCCAGTTTTGCTACAAATTGTGCACTCGGATTTGACATGATTGGTTTTACTTCTAACTCTTTCAGATTGAGTGTAACCAAGTCATTGTCTAATAATATTAACAGTTTGTTTCCCTAATAACATATTTAGTGATCTTTCTCCTTTGAATTTTCCTAAAGTTGTAGACAATTGTTGGACTTGTGTTTTAAGAGATTCATTTTCATTCAATAATTAAGTGCACTTTTTAATAGAATTTTCTCTCCGTGTATTTTCACTTTCTTTCAAAATAAGAATTTCATTTTCAAGTGGTTTAATTTTAATTTGTGATTTTTTTAATTTCTTCTTCAAATGATGGACACTTATCACACTTAGGGCTTTTATTTCGATGGTTTTTAACCAATTGGTCAAGCTTTTTATTTAGTTGTATTAAACTATCTCTTTATGACTCAATTTTAGCGTACTTCTCCCTAAGTCTTTCAAAACAACCATTTACTTCATGAAAATATATAAGTAATTCCAAATGAGTAAGCTTTGATACCTCGCTTGGCTTGTCTTCATCACTGTTAGTTGTTTCTCCTTAAAGACACAAATTTTCTTTTTCACTCACACTACCAGGGCTTTTATCAGCTTCATCAGTTTCATCCCAAGTAGCTACAAAACTTCTCCTTTTCAATTTCTTTCCTTGGCTGAGTCGATTTTGAGGACAATTGGGCTTGGTGTGACCAGGTTTACTGCACTTGTGACAAATGATCTCCTGCTATTCTGAGTTGTCCATTACTTTGACTATTCTCCTTTTCAATTGTTGATTTAGAGCTGGATTTCCATACTTGTGATTCTTCCTTTTGAATTTCTTTATTATCAGCGCTAATCCTGTTGCTCCATCATCATCTCGTCATCACTTTCAGTTGTTTCTTTGAGAGCTATTGATTCCTTTCGCGTACCACCTCCTTCTCGTTCTTTCTTGAATTTCATTTCTAGCTCATAAGTGGTGAGACTTCCGATGAGTTCTTCGACTTTGACTTGTTTCAAATCCTTTGATTCTTGAATGGCAGTAACTTTTGCTTTAAAATTTCGTAGGAGGACTCCGAGGATTTTTTGGACTATTTCTAATTCTGTGTATGGTTTTTCAAGAGCTTTTGATTTGTATACGAGATTAGAAAGTCATCCATACATCTCTTTGACATTTTCATCCATGGCCATTGTGAAGTTCTCGTATTCGTTACTAAGCATGGCAAGGCAAGATTCTTTGACTTTAGAGGTTCCTTCGTGAATCACTTCAAATGCATGCCAAATTTCTTACACAGTTTAGACAATGTGAGACACGATTAAATTCAATTTGATCCAATGAACAAATAGTAGAATTCATAGCTTTAGCATTAACATTATGCAATTTATTTTCAAGATCAGTCCATTGATCCATTGGCTTTTCAGTTTCTTAACTATCTACCACTATAGTAGGTGTCCTATATCCCATCTCAATAATATTCCAAGCATCAATGGTTTTTAGAAAAATTTACATTCTATTTTTCCAGTAAGCATATTCACCATTGAATATTGGTAGTCTAACTATGGACCGAACCTCAGCAAAAGTATTGTTAAAAGAAGCCATTTAAAAAATCAAATTTTTAAAACAAAAATTGGTTTTTGAAAAATCAAATTTTTGAAACAAAAATTGGTTTTTGTTCCTAGCTCTCATACCACTTGTAGGATCGATTTCACCCTAGAGCCGAGGGGGTGAATAGGGTGATACTAATAATAATAAATATTAATATGGAAATATATAAAATAATTGCACCACAGATAATATTAGAATAATAAAAAGTAGAAATAGAACAATACAGATTTACCCAGCTTCGGCAAAACTCGACCTACGTGCTGCCTTTAAGGTTTCTACTAGAAATTAAGTAGTCATATGCTTACACATGTAAAATTGCGACACCCACTATCGACTAACCTAACTCTACGCTCAAAACCCTACCACTGGGTTGCGAATTCTCGAACTACAAAACCGTAGTTCGTAAACCTAGTTAAACTAGAGTCTGATTTAAATAAGAATTAAAAAAAACTGAAAATCAATTTGCAACCCTAATTAAACTTATTTGACCCAAATAGATAATATAAAGGATGTGAATTTTATTCAGACTACTTAAAACAAAACGCTTCCCTATCTTTTGCTTCTGGTTCCATGCCGTCTCAATCTGGAATTAGGGTTGGTGATTGAAGGCACTGCTTCAATTGGAATAGAAATTCGAATTATATGCTCACGTGCTTATGTTCCACAATACGATTACAACTACTTCTTTAATCTATGTTTTTCGTTTTACATCACGGCCACTTCGAGATCGAGTTCGAATTGAATACAATTAGTATCTGATTTTATTTTATTTCTCTACTGATTTGCTTGAACTTGAACTCGATGATCAGTTGCCGATGATGATATGGGAATTTATATAGGGATTGAAACCCTAAATTATCATTCATATTTTCAATTTGAATTCTTCAATAATTTTGTTTGGCCATTCGTTTTTGCTTGAATGCTTGTGATGTACTTTGACTATTTCAATTCATATGTTGCTTGGATTTCTTTGAGTCGGTTCTAATCATTTCATCTATGACTTTATCTACTTGAAATTGTGATAATCTGGTTTTATGTCTTTTGACTTAGTGAAGATTGACTTGTTCAATTCACTGACTTGTTAGATTCGTGTATTTTCATCTTGTATCTGAATATTTTCCACGACTTTATTTTCTTTATTTCATAACCAATGTTCACACTGCTACTTGCACTGATTATGTAAGTAAACTGCTTCATGTTATAACATTTGTATATCACCATGCACTATTTGCTTGGAATGAAATCTGGTTTCCACTGCATATATATGTATGTGTGTGTGTACACGCATGTATATATGTATGTTGTGATGCCTTGTTCTGCTTATTTTATGATGAACTTGTGCTGCCGGCTTCATGTATACATTTATGCACTTGTATTTGTCTTTGGTTGTATGCATAACAGAAATGCATTGAATCCATCTGCCTTGAGTCCACTTCATGTTGTATGTTGTATGCATTCATGTTAATTTTCTTTGGTTTCATACATACTCATGTATATACATGTATGCTGGTCTTCACTGTTGAGGCTACACTTGTGCCATTTGATGTTTTGTTTGTTCTTGAAGTCACCACTGTTGACATGTGCATTTTGGAGTATGGATTGTTGTTTTGATTCTTTGAGCTTGTTCATGTTGTTATGTGGTTGCCACTGTTACTTGGAAGTCTTTTTTTCTCTCAACCCTGGTTTAAGTTTTACTACATTATTAAGTGGTTCTGTGGCATCATCCTTTGTATATATTGATGTTATATGTTGCAGTTTTGTTCCATTGACCTCTGTTCTGTATTTGCTCATTTAAGCTATTGTCTTCATTGTATGGTTCCAGTATCTGACTTGCCATTGTCTAGTTACATTGTCCATGGTTTGCTTTGTTTCCAATTTCTTGTATTAAAGTTTGGTTCTGGCCATTGCACTTGTATTCGAACTGGTCTATGTTGCATCCCTTGTTGTCACTGCATACACACACATGTGTGTTTGTTTGTGCATGTATATGTGCATGCTTGCTGGCACTTGATTACAATCACTGTTTTTCCCTACCACATGCTTGTGCATTGAACTTCTTGCGGTTTTGAACTGCTGCTTTCTTTGCATGTCTTCGAGTTGAACTGCTGCTTGCATATCCATATATACTGATATGTGTTTGTAAGCCTGATTGCATATATGTTTTGGTTGAGGCATAACTTGTAGTCAAGTTTATACTTGGATACTTGATATGTTTACTTTCTATTTCCAACAGTTCATTGTGTTCTCTGACCATATATGCTATGCTCTGGTTTGGTTGCATTTGCTTCCCGCCTTGACTTGTGCCTGCACCTGACCATGCCATGTTGAGTTGCTTGAACAATTGTTTTATCTTCACAAGTATATTATTTTGGGGCCTTTTTGGTGGAATCTTTACATGTCTGGTGATAGCTCTGACCATGTCTTTGTTAACCTTTCATGTGTGTTCATCATCATGTTGCATTACTTGTTTATTTTGGTCTGGTCTAGTTGAATTGTTATATGCGTGTTCATGCATGTATGTTGGTCATTATCTTTTCATGAAACTTCTTTGTTAACTCACTACCGAATGTTTTGGTGTACATGATGCCTCTTGGATGAAATTTGAGATGCTGAGGCAATGCATATGTGTATGTGTACACATGTGTATATGCAGGCTCTAATGTATTTGAAACTTTGTGACTTGTTTTCGTATTGCACCTAAGTTGAATCCAGCATGGGCTTGAGTTTGACCTTGTTCTCACATGTCCGTGCAATTTTACCAAGTGTATATCGGTGTGCACAGCCTTATGACATACAGTGTTACACTATGCATGTTACAAGCTGTTCATGTAAGATGAATTCAAAATAAATGATGACGTACAACCCAAATAACTAAGGAAAATAAAATTTTCAAACATACACTTTTATTGTATGTTTGCACAAAAAATGGACAAACACCTCAAAGTCGTATGATTTAGTTGATTTTATATTGTTCTTAGTAATTTGGGTGAGTTATGCAAATAAGTAAAAAACAGGGGCTAAATTGTAAAAAGACACGCAGATTTATAGTGGTTCGGCCAGAACGTGCCTACGTCCACTTTATATGTTATTCTCTCTTTTCTTTCAGATTACAAGTACAAAGCTTTGTATACAAGTATGTGAAAGTTGTTTGAAAGTTCCTTCCGTGCTTGAGCTCTCAAACTTGTCTGCCATTGTTGTACCCCTGCCCCTCTATTTATAGAGTGAGGTTGGGAGCATTGGTCTTGGATGTATATAGCTGCTGGTGGGCCTGGGCTGAGGCAATCTGGCCTGGCGCATCTGGTTCGGCGTGCCTTGGTCCGGCCGTGTTGAGGTCTTGGAGTTGGTTCGGTATGGAGAGGTTATGAGGAGTTGGTCCGGTGGTCACCTGGTTCGGTGGAGCATGGGCGAGGTTGGTTCAGCAGAGAGATGGTCCAGGTGTATTTGGTTCGGTAATGGTGGTCCATTCGGTGGTGGTTGGTCCGGTATGGAGATGTGGTGATTGGACCGGTAGTGAGGCCGGACCGATGCTTGAATGGTGGTGTCCTGGTTCGGTGGCAATGGCTTTGCCTTGGTTCGGCAGGCACAAGGGAGGTGCTTGGTTCCTTCTTTTCCTTTGGTTCGATGGGGTTGGAAACACACCCAACATTTTCCCCCCAAAGTGTGGCATATGCCGGCATATGTCGCGCTTTGTATTCTCGTGGTTTGGATAGCTTCATTCGGTTTTTGAGTGTCGAACCGGTTGGTCCGGTTGTCATGCGCTCTTTTATCTATAGGGGCTACACCCCCCTTCGTTATCCCTTACCGAATCTAAGAGAGCCGAATCACCTTGTACCGAATCGATCCCTTGTCGAATCAGTTTCGTACCGAACCAGGTATACATTTTCTCGCCGAATGACCACGAATGGTTTTCAATGCCGAATGCTTCTTCGTGTTGCTCTACCGAATGAGCTTGTGCCGAATGGGTTTTGGTTTTGTTTTACCGAATGGGCTCGGTAGTTTTGGATGCCGAATGGACCTAATCCCGAATGAAACATGGAAGCATTCGGCACCTAATGAACTTGATAATTATTCGTTTATATTCCCATACTCCTCGTTCTAATATCATGTTTTTCTTGTGCCGCAGATAAATGTCTCGCAAAGCGGAAACTCGATCAGATAGAAAGAAGTCCAAGGATAGAGAAGAGTCTTCTTCCGTGCCCCCGCCCAACCAGGACCGGCGCGACATGGAACTGCCCCGAGGGCGTTAGTGGATGGGTATGGTCCCCAAGAGCTTTTGAACTCTCCTCCCGATTGCTTTTCGAGCTCCCTCAAAGAGGAGCAGCTTGATGTCATTTCTCGTTCCTTCGGGATTGACAGGGCTCTTATGCTGTTGCCAGGAGAGGGGGTTATGCCATATGACCCTCCTGAAGGATACTTTGCGTACAACAGATATCATTGCATGTGTGGTGCTATCCCACCTCTCAACGCTTGGATAGTTAGCTTTATCACATATCTGAAGGTGGCTCCATTCCAGCTTCAGCGTAACTCCTACGCCATTCTGGTGAGTCTTTTCGTCATCTTTCAGTGGAAATATGGGCGTCCCCCTTCCAACGGGAGATCCGGTATCTGTACAACTTGAGAGGCTATAAGAAGGGGTCTCCATATATCAGCTTGGAAGCGGCCGTGCCCTTCAAGCCTGTTCTGGATTTGTACTCGAATTTTAGTATGTTCAAGAAAGAATGGTTTTTCATTAAGGATGACTCTGTTTCTTTCCGCCTTTTCACTTCCGGCTGTAAGTTGAACTTCATTTATATTTTCCTCGTCCCGATCGCAATGCTTCATCTTATATGCTTTTATTTGTTGCTAGCAACAGGTGGCTTTGCGGTCGTGGAGAATGATTCCTTGGCGCGGATGGCTGCTAAATAAAGGTCATTTCAGGAAGGGATAGTTCGGCTTCCTACCTGATCAAGAATGCCACTCTCCTGGAGTATAACCTGATTCTGCCACGTCAATCTGTGGTTAAACAGAGAGATACAGCCGAGGAGAGGGCTGCTAAAGCTAAGGATGGGGCTACTGCGAAGAGTAGCAAAAGGAGACCTTTCTCGATACCTCCAGTTGTTGGGGGAAAGAAGCTTAAGAAGTCTGATGGACCCACTCCCAGCACGTGTCCAGACATTCCGGAGGAGGAAGGTGGAGAGGAGGAAAGAGGCGAGGAGGAGAGCGGAGGAGATGGAGAAGGTGAAGGACAGGGTGTAGTGGTGCCGGTGCTTTGTCTTCTGAGCAGGAAGGGGAGATCCAGGAGTGGACGGATGATGCCTTCCGCCAGGCTTTTGAGGGGTTGGAGGAAGGATCAGCCTCGGTGGAGAAGGCAAAGGAGGTTGACAAGGCTGGGGCTGGTGCCGATCCATTCTCTAAGAGTTCTTCAGCTAAGGCGACTCCAGCGATTCAAGGTGAACTTTTGACTTCTGCAGACTCCATTTATGATAGGGACTTAGGAGTATTTTATGGTTCGCTTCCGTCCTGGACTGAGATTCAAGACTTATTGCAGTATTCTACTCCCCCGCAAGGTTTGTATAACAGACGTGCCTTCTCATTCTTTTTAAGTTAACATATTTCTTGAATTATGGACCCTTGTATGTTCGTGACACTCGTTCTTTATTACAGGGGCAGGCGAGGTGGCTAAAACTTCAGACGTTCGACACCGTCTTGAACAATACAACTTACTTAGAGCATCTGCCAAGCCTAAGCCTCCCACTAGTCGTCCAGGAGACGTAGTTAGCTACCGTCCTCTTCTTGGGGTCATTGAAGAGAGTATTCAGAAAAAGAAGAGGGGTCTCTCCTTATTTGAATCTTCACCCGGTCCGTAGCTTCCACCTCAACCTATTCATGATATCACGGAGGAGGACACCGAGTATATTCCCTCCCCGCATCCGCCTGAAAATCCTACCGTTATCCGCATAAAACGTCCCGACGTGCCTCGCAATCCCTTTGCCGGCCACCCGGATTTGGACCCAAGCTCTCAGGATATCTTATTTGACGAGGCCACGGGCGAGCATCTTCTCCCCCGCAATCCCATGGTTCGGGTTCTTGATGAGGCTAAGACCCTAGATCTGGATCTGCTCACTACTCGGATAGCCGCTATGGGGGACGAAGCCAAGGCCAGCATCGACCGGGTCGCGAAGGAGGACAAGAAGTTAATGGAACATCACGCCCGATTGGCCAAGGCCGGGGAGGAGATAGGGAGTGCCAATATAAGGCTGCGGTTAGTGGTCGCTGATCAGGCCAAGCAACTTGCCGACCAGGCTATTCAGATTTCGCAGCATGAGGCCGACTCCCAACGACTGAAGAAGACCATAGAAGAGGCTAGCAGAGCCGAGTTGCGGAAAATGGAGGCCGCTTGCAAGAAACTCATTGACATGGCCATTACCACGGTTGATGAGGTTAGGAGGGCGGATCTCGAGCAGGTTAAAGAAATATCTGGGAGGCTTGAAGCTGCAGAACTTGCTCCAGCCAAGTTGAAAGAAGAGATGGAGGAGATGAGGAGATCCCTTCAGGCTGAGTGCTCGAGATACCGGCGGGAGAGGGATGTTGCCGTCGCTAAGTTGCTGTTCTCCGAGGCCCGGGTGAGGGAGTTTGAGGAGAATGAGGGGATGATGGATGAGATGTTGCAGGACATGTACTTCCGTACCTGGAAGCAGGGTAACCTATCCTGGATGGATGACTATCCCCGGATCATGGCCAGGATATATCTCCGGGCTTTGGAGGAGGCCAGGGCCGATGCAGATAAGGAAGGTGGAGCGGCATTCAGGATGGATATGGTTACCGCCCAGTTTTCAAAGGAGGAGAAGGTAGCGGTGAAGGAGGGGATGCGGCTACTCGCTGCGGAGGAAGCCGGTGTGCAGTTGGGGGATGAGGACCAAGAAGCAGGTGTTGGTGAGTTTTCTCTTTTCAGCTTTTCATAACTTGATCGTTCGTTGCCGGTTTTAATGGACTCTTTTTCTGAATTGGACAGGTGGGACTTCTGGTCAACATGCTGGGAGCTCTGATCCTGCCGTCAAGTAGATTCGGAGAGCTAGTAAGATGGGGGCGGAGCACCGATGCAGTTGACTACTTGATCCGATCCGTATAGTTTTTGGTTTTCTTGACTTTCCTGTCTATACTTAGTCAAAAATATTAGTGTATTTTCGGATTGTAATTATGTCAGTGAACGACTCTACGTAATTTTATAACACGAGCTGATTCTGTTATATTTTGAATGCTGTCATTGCTTTTGATGTGTTGTATAAGAAATATAACCATGCATATGCCTGTGATTTGATTGTGTTTGACACTAAGCTTCTGCTTGTAATATAATTTCATGTTTTGCAATGTTGGTGTGATGTATGAATATGAACTGCAGCTATGCATTAATGTATAAAAGTGGAAGGTACCGCCCTTCGTGTTTCGGCTGTGGACGGCAACTTTGCGCGCCCTGTAAGACTAAGCACGGAATGCTGATGAGTGTCTCGTCATCCGGTTGTAAGTTTCTGTTCCCATTAGCGAGCGTTCCCTATTTCATGTCCTGTACTTTCAAGCACCGTTACGGAGAATAGGAGAAAAGTTTTAAATGAAATGGAAATATAGGAAAAGTAAAACTTCCAGTCACGGAAGGCTGTCGATGTGCTTAAGTTCGTGGCAAACGGGTTTTGTAGTCACTTTCCCTAGCTGTGGGTCTTGAAGACATTTTTCACCCATCTTACGCCTCTACGGGGAGTTTTCTTTTTTACCACAGCCGCACTTAAGACACACCGGAGCCGATCACGCACAGTAACTACCTGGGCCATTATGGCCCGTAATCGTGGGTATTATTCGATTTACTGTGGCCGGCTAGCGTGGGGGACGATCGTCAACTGTGAACTGCCCCTGGCTGGCCACACCTTATGTTGGGGCTTATGATCGGTTCACAGTTGCCGACGAGCTGAATCGCTGTAATGAGCTGCCATGGCATAATCGGCCTTCTTGGTGGCTTATACTCGGCTCATTACAGTCGGCTTTAAGGGCCGAGGCAAACAATGAGTTAACTCGCGGTAGAGGGATACCGGAGCAAAGTGTCTCATTGGCGAGGGCATAAGATCGTAGCGTACCTGTTAGGTTTTGTCCAGGTGGAGTTGTGTTGTGAAGCTCTGAATTGAAATGTCATCTGCAAAGGATTTTGTTCAACAGCAAAGGATAAAGCTTAACAAGTAGCCAAGATATAAAGGAACAAGTTAACAAGAGCCAAGTTTTTTAAAGTGGTTCGGCACGAAAATGCCTACGTCCACTGATTCTCTTTGTTAATTCACTTCACATGGGCATTACAAGTTAAGAAAAGTATCGACGGAGGTGTCGGATGTCCCATGCCCTCTAGAACACCTCTCCGTCCACTGTTGACAAAATATAAGCTCCGTTGTGGAGATCTTTATGAATTACATATGGTCCGTCCCAGATTGGATCCAGCGCTCCTGGGCGCGGAAAGATTCGCTTGAGGACAAGATCTCCTTCTTGTAAGCTGCGATGTTTGACTTTGGAGTTGTATAGTGCTGCCACTTTTTGTCTGTAAGCTGCTGCTTTGAGTGCTGCATCATTTCTTCTCTCCTCAATTAGATCCAAAGACATGTGGAGGAGTTCTTCGTTTTCTTCGGGGTTGTAGTGGATCCTACGATGGGAAGGTACAATAGTTTCAACTGGGAGCATAGCCTCTGATCCGTATGCCAAAGAGAACGGAGTATGCCCTGTTGATGTTCTGAAAGAGGTGCGGTAGGCCCATAGTGCTGTAGGAAGTTCGTCCACCCAAGCGCCTTTTGACTTTTCAAGCTTCTTCTTGATTAGAGTCTTGAGAATCTTGTTGACAGCTTCGACTTGTCCATTTGCCTGGGGATAATCTACGAATGAGAAGCCCTTATGAATTCCGTGCTCTTGGCACCAGTCGGCAAATTCCTCGCTGTCAAATTGAAGCCCGTTGTCTGATATGATTCTAAGTGGAACCCCGTACCTGCACAGAACGTTTTTAATTAAGAAGTTGATAACTTTAGTTGAAGATATTTTATTCAGAGGCTCCGCTTCCACCCATTTGGTGAAATAGTCAACTACCACTATAGCATGTCTGGCCCCGCCTCGGCCCATCGGCAGTTCGCCAATTAAGTCAATTCCCCATATTGCGAAGGGCCAAGGGCTGGTCATCTGAGTAATTTCATTGGTTGGTAGTCGAGGAATCTTAGCAAATCTCTGACATCTGTCGCATCTTCTGACGAAGTCTATGGCATCTTTGTTTAAAGTGGGCCAGAAATACCCATATCGGAGTATCTTTTTTGCTAGGGTCTGCCCTCCGGTGTGGTCTCCACAACTTCCCTGATGGATATTGGATAGAATTTCCTTGCCTTCTCTTCTAGCAACGCACCTCAATAAGGGGTTAGAGAAGCCGCGCCGATAGAGGATGCCTTCTTGCATTGTGTAGCGGGAAGCTTTCCTTAGAATTTTCTTAATTTCATTTCGCCCGTCGGGTAGGGTGCCGTTTTGTAAGTATTCTTGGATAGGGGTCATCCATGTTTCTTCTTCGGTTGCAGCTATCAGATTTACTTGCTCGAAACTTGGTGCCAGGTGTTTTGAGATGGTTAATGCTCCGAAAATAGTGATGTTCTTCATGCTAGCTTGTTTTGCTAGTTCGTCGGCCTCTTGATTCTCTTCTCAGGGAATGTGTTTGATTAAATAGTGATCTAATTGATTAAGCAGTAGCCTGGTCTTTTTTAGATACGCTGTGAGTCGTTCTCCTCGAGTCTGGAATTCTCTCAGTATTTGATTTACAATAAGTTGAGAATCACTATGGAGACATAAAGAACTGACTCTAATTTCTAGTGCAAGTTCTAATCCGGCTATCACTGCTTCATATTCTGCGTCGTTGTTGGTGGCAGCGAATTCCAATCTTAGAGCGTAGTGCAGCTTCTTTCCCCTGGGGGTGATTATCACAATACCTGCCCCGAGCCTTGCTCGTTCGACGCTCCATCTACGAAGAGATTCCACTTGATATCTTCTGCTATTTCAGATTGGTCCTTACCTTCGCTAGTAGTGAATTCGGCAATGAAATCAGCTATGGCTTGTCCCTTGATAGCGGTACGGGGATAGTGAGTGATATCATATTGACTTAGTTCGATGCACCACTTAAGTAATCGCCCAGAAGTGTCGGGGCGGTGGAGCACTTGCCTTAGCGATTGATCGGTTAAAACTCTGATGGAATGAGACTGGAAGTAGTGTCGCAGTTTCCGTGACGTGATTAGTAAGCAGTACGCTAGCTTCTCAAGTTTAGGATATCTGGCTTCTGCCCCCGTAAACCTCTTACTTACGAAATATACGGGCCGTTGCGTGCGGTTGTCTTCTCTCACCAACGCGGCGCTTAGGGCATGTGGTGACACAGCAAGGTATAGGTATAGTTCTTCGCCTTCATTAGGAGTTGAGAGTACTGGTGGCCGCTGGAGGTGTTCGATTAGGTTAAGGAAAGCTGTTGAACACTCATCGGTCCATTCAAATTTTCCTTTATCTTTCTTCAGGGCTTCGAAGAAAGGAATGCATTTGTCAGTTGCTTTAGAGATGAACCGGCTTAGGCGGCCACCTTTCCGTTTAGGCTTTGCATCTCTTTTCGAGTGGATGGTATCTTGATATCTTGCAAGGCCCGGACTTGTTCGGGGGTTTGCTTCAATCCCCCTGGCATGAACGATGAATCCCAAGAACTTTCCCGATGATACTCCGAAGGAGCACTTTAGAGGGTTCAGCTTCATTCCGTATTGGCGAAGTACTTGAAACATCTCGCCCAGGTGGTTTATATGGTCGTTGGCTTTTCTTGATTTTACCAGCATGTCATCCACATAAAGTTCCATAGTTCGTCCTATCAATTCTGCAAACATCTTATTGACGAGGCGCTGATAAGTAGCTCCGGCGTTTTTAAGTCCAAATGGCATCACCTTGTAGCAGTACAATCCTCGGTCAGTGATGAAGCTAGTGTGGTCTTGGTCGGAGGCGTGCATAGGGATCTGGTTATATCCTGAGTATGCATCCATAAAGGATAAAAGCTCGTGCCCGGCAGTGCCGTCCACGAGTTGGTCGATTCGGGGGAGCGGGAAGCAGTCTTTCGGGCAAGCGTCATTTAAGTTGGAGAAATCGATGCATGTTCGCCATTTCCCATTAGCTTTCTTTACCAGTACCGGGTTGGCGATCCATTCCGGGTAGATGGCTTCACGTCTGAAGTCATTGGCAAGTAAGTTCTTTACTTCTTCCTCGAGGGCTGCTGATCGTTCTGCCCCCATACTTCTCTTCTTTTGCTTTACCGGTACCTTGGTAGGATCGATGTTTAGGGCGTGGCATGTTATGTCCGGGGAGATTCCAGTCATATCAGCGTGCGTCCATGCAAATACATCCATGTTGTGGCGAAGAAAATCAATGATTTGATTCTTTAATTCTCTTCTTAACTGAGATCCGACTCTCAGCAGTTTACTTGGATCGCGTTTGTCTACAGATACGAATTCCATAGCCTCTGCAGGCTCGGCGGTGGCCTCCTCCTCTTTGTTCCTGGGGTCTAATTCATTGAAAGGATCACTGGTATACCGAAGAGGAGGGGCTTTCTTTAGTTGCTATGCTTTCAAGATTTTCATGCAGAGAATAGTCTCTGCATTTTTCCCTTTATCTCTCCTGCGATTATTGCGAAGTTCGGTTACATAGCAGTCCCGAGCGGCGTCTTGATCCCATTCTACTTCTCCCACTCCATTATCCGTTGGGAACTTCATCTTCAGGCACCATGGGGCGAGGACGATTTGGAAGTCGGACAAGGCTGGTTTTCCCAAAAAGGCATTGTAGGCCGAGTGGTTGTCTATTAGCACGAATGTTTGTTTCCGAACGGCGGAGCGGGGATGACTTCCTAATTCAACAAAGAGATCCAATTGTCCGAGGGGCATCATTGCTTCTCCAGTGAAACCATGTAGCGGTTTGTTGCAGGGAGACACGTCCTTCATTGACAGTTTCATTTTGTCGAAAGCATGCTTGAACAGAATATTCACTAAGCTTCCAGTGTCTACTAGGATTCGAAAAACTTCAGCTGGGCCGAACCAGGCAGAGATGACCATAGGATCCATATGAGGGTATTGCCTTCCTTCTAAGTCGCGCCCACTGAATGTGATGTCACAATTTTCCCTCCGCTTAGGGTGGCGTTCTTCCATAACAGAATTGACGCAGTCTCCCTCGCTTCTGAGTGAGTTTCCATATCTTTCCATTTCTGCCCAGCTCTTGTCGGCGATGTGTGGCCCTCCAGATATTGTACGGACCACTATCTTCTCTTGGCTGGAACCGCTGGTGTTGCGATTTCCTCCGCCTGTCTCTGGGTGGAGCTGCCCTGGGTTTTCCTTGGCGGGAGCTGGAGTCCTATCCTGGCCCTTTACATAGCGTTCCAGCCTTCTTCTCCTGATATGTTTTTCAATTAGGTCTCGGAGATGGCGGCAATCATTGGTATCGTGCCCATGAGACTCGTGGAAACGGCAGAATTTTCCGGACTGGATTGCGCGATCTGACTCTTTCTTGTACGGGGGGAGCTTGTATGTAAGTTCGTCCTGGGTGGCCAGGAAGATGTTCTCGACTGTTTCATTCAAGGGAGTGTAAGCGTCAAATCTCGGTCCTGGTCGGTACAAGCGCTTTTCTCCATTCTTGCCCCCTGCATTGTCTCTGGAGTCGTTTCTCTGAATGTCCTTCGCTGCGGCGGGGGCGTTTCCATGAGCCGTCTTAGCCTGTGGTCCTATCTGCCTTTCAGTGGCAGCCTCTTCGAGTCTCATGTACTTCCCAGCTTCATGGAAGAAATCGGGCAAGGTAGCTGGTTTTTCTTTAGTTAGTCTTCTGGCAAACTTGGTATCTGGGTGCACACCACTACAGAGGGACATTAGGATGAGTTTCTCATCGGCATCTTGGACTGCGGCCGCTGCGGCGTTGAACCGGGTTAGATATTGTTGCAGTGTCTCTCCGGATTTCTGTTTGACAGTAGGTAGAGAATAAGCATCCTTGGGTTGTTCCACATGAATGCGGAACTGGCTAATGAACTTTTCTTTCAACGTCTCCCATGAGCTGATAGATCCTTGGGGTAGATGGCAGAACCAGGAGGTAGCTAGGTCTGCTAGGAATAGCGGAAAGCATTTACACAACACTCCTTCCGTTGCTCCGCTCATGAGCATATGCTATGTGTATCTTTGCAGGTGTACAACGGGGTCATAGGTTCCCTTGTATGGTTCCATTGTCGGCATTTTCCACTCTCGGGGGGTGATGGTAATTTCAATATCGCGGGTTAAAGGGCTGGTTACCCTAGCACCTATCCCACGATCTCTTTGGTCTCGTTGGACGCATTCTCTGAACAATCGTGCCATCCTCTCATCAGAATATGGGGCAGATAAGAAAGAGCTTGGTTCTTCCCTGTGGGATCGATCTCGTCCAGATGACCTGTAGGATGGTATAGTCTATCACTTCTGACGTTATCCAGTGGCTGTCCTTGGCTGCTCGGATGCATGCTAGGACCAGCTATAGTTGGCCCCTGCCTTGATCTTCCCCTGCGGGGTTCTGTTTCGAGCATTTCCATGGGGTCAACTTCGGGCTGGGTTCTAGCTCGGCTCCATTCAGCGGGGTTTCTATGATTAGGCGGCATGACTGGCTCAGCTACATTCGACCCTCGCCTGGTGCCTCCCCCATTGGGTTCGGTTCCAAGCGCTTCCTCGAGTCGGAGTTCGGGCTGAGTCCGGACGCGGCCCCTATCATTGTTGTTCCTGTTAATAGCTTCTTCGAAGAGGGAAGACCTTTGTTGTCTCCGAGATCCTCCAGATTGAGACTCACCCCATGATTCAGTGTTGCGGTTGGATTCATCGGCATCCCTCAAGCGCGACATGAGTTGGTTCACCAAAGCTTCTTGTTGGGATGCGAAGCGGTTAGTTACTTCAACCACAACTCTGTCTAGATCTGCCCTAGTAATGGCTGTCGGTTGTTCTGTGGCAGGGGCTGTCGGGTTTGTCTGATCCTCGTTCGGTACTGCTGTTGAATGGGATGATTCTCTTGATCTGTGATTACTGGATCCGGAATGCTGCTAGTTGCGATGTTCTTTACCTTGTTAGCGTCTTTTCTCGGCCTGGAAGTCATGTTTCCTAGGCAATGAAGGGTGCTATTTGGGAAAGAAGGTTGAATGAGGGAAGCTGAAGCTTCGAGTTCCAAGTTCTCAGTGCAAGCACCAAAAATGTTTGCACAAAAAATGGACAAACACCTCAAAGTCGTATGATTTAGTTGATTTTATATTGTTCTTAGTAATTTGGGTGAGTTATGCAAATAAGTAAAAAACAGGGGCTAAATTGTAAAAAGACACGCAGATTTATAGTGGTTCGGCCAGAACGTGCCTACGTCCACTTTATATGTTGTTCTCTCTTTTCTTTCAGATTACAAGTACAAAGCTTTGTATACAAGTATATGAAAGTTGTTTGAAAGTTCCTTCCGTGCTTGAGCTCTCAAACTTGTCTGCCATTGTTGTACCCCTGCCCCTCTATTTATAGAGTGAGGTTGGGAGCAGGGGTCTTGGATGTATATAGCTGCTGGTGGGCCTGGGCTGAGGCAATCTGGCCTGGCGCATCTGGTTCGGCGTGCCTTGGTCCGGCCGTGTTGAGGTCTTGGAGTTGGTTCGGTATGGAGAGGTTATGAGGTGTTGGTCCGGTGGTCACCTGGTTCGGTGGAGCATGGGGGAGGTTGGTTCGGCAGAGAGATGGTCCGGGTGTAGTTGGATCGGTAATGGTGGTCCATTCGGTGGTGGTTGGTCCGGTATGGAGATGTGGTGATTGGACCGGTAGTGAGGCCGGACCGATGCTTGAATGGTGGTGTCCTGGTTCGGTGGCAATGGCTTTGCCTTGGTTCGGCAGGCACAAGGGAGGTGCTTGGTTCCTTCTTTTCCTTTGGTTCGATGGGGTTGGAAACACACCCAACATTGTACACTACATAATATTTCTTTTTTCAATTTTACCGCGTTGGTGTTTATTTTGCAGATAGCTTAGATGATGGATTCGGGCTGGTATAGAGTTGAAGATAAATATGAGTGAATGAATGATATGTACTGAGGTGAACATTGGATATAAAGATTGTATGGAGAAAAATTGTGTTGTAATTTGAAATTGTATTGCAATTGAAAAATGTGTATATATAGTGAGAGCTTATGTTTTTACTATTTAAGTTTGTAATAAAATATTTGTTTGAATAACATATTTGTTTGAATATGAATTTTGTGTTATTTATTTTATCCACCAAATATATATTTTATTATGTGAAAAATATAATAGTACAATAAAAAATACATTTAAATGAATATATATATTTATTATCATCAAAAAAAAATCATATACTAGCATATTCAACACAAACCTTAATTAAGAAGCTTTAAGTTCGAAATGTCACAAATGAAACATTGTGGCTGATTCATTGAAAAGACTAAGTACATCAACTTGAATAACACCATAATAAAAGCAATGCGTCTGTGCATGTAACACCCTAGTATTTTCAGCCATTCGCATCCACACTTGCCGGATTTGAATTGCTCAAAATACCAGATTGTTAATTTATATTTGAAAAAAACTCAGCATATACAGTAAATAAATAAATCATAGAATCACAGACACAGAGTAATATTATGCAGCGGAAACAAAATGAATAGTAGTTCATGAAGCTATTATATATATATATATCAGAGTTAAATAAGATACAATAGAAGTTTCAAATACAATAGTCAAATACAAGATCAGAATACATCACTGGAATCAACTGAATAACTGCAAGCTGAAAAAATGTAGATGGATCTCCAAACGAATCTCCAACTCCAAAGGTGAGTCTCAAAAAGCTATATCAATCAGTCTGACCAGAGCGTAAAGAAAAACATAGAACACTCGAGTTAGGATTAACATTCTTATATCAATAAATCCAACTCAAGTGAAATAACAACTGAAATACAAGTAACTCAAAGGATGTTTGGGATAACCACCCTCTAAGGATCCGTTAAACTATCTACTATGTAGTAATATACGCTATTATAATAATGTCTATAGTAAAGTACACTTACTTGAAAATAGCATTAAGGCTTTACATTTTCCACCTTAACACATAAATAGTGCTAATAGTCTATACAGTACCTTCGCACCTCCAGATCGGGAGGCTACCATAAATACTCCATAGGTACGATACAAATTAAACTCGTAGTAAAGCACGCTAGGGTAGGTGACACGGCACAACTAGGCAATGCCAGGTAGATATACCAATTACACTTTCGGACCATTGGTAACGCATAGCAGCCACTACCGCCCACCTCGAGCCACACTCCCAAAAAAAATCAAAGGTGCACCCAATCAATAACAATATAATAGAATGGTATCGAAGGAGTGTGTCCGATCAGAGGAGCTACCTCATCAGCCCGTCAATTACTCCTGTTTTAGCCACCTTATGCCAACTCATGGGAGTCGGGTCCACGTATATACCTTAAAAGGACGTCGCCACCATCCTACTTCATTTTGGAATCTCCACCACGTACACAGTTGTTAAAGTGGTTTTCGAAGTTGGTAGAGAGTATGACAACTTCCGATCCCGGTCTCTTTAACAACTACACGTTATTATAACACCGTGGTCATTTCAAAATAGTTTATACTTCAAAATCAAAATATCATTGCTATTTTAAAACCATATCAATACAATATCATTTCGAAAATCATAGCACTTTCAAAGTTATAACATTTTCAAAACCAAATAATTTAAATTATAACACTTTCAAAACGTAATACTTTGAAATTCATAACTTTAAAAACATAGCTCTACCACTTAAACAGTGTAGATATTAAAATAGTATATATAATAAAATAGTTTATAAAGTAAAATAGTTTATATATAAAAGAGTTATAAGTTAAAATAGTTACTAACAAAATAGTTAGTATATTAAAATAGTTTATATTAAATAATTTATATTAAAATAATTTATAAAGTAAAATATAAAATAGTTTTAAATATAAAATTACTTTATAAAATAAAATAATTTCCTCAAACTTCACAAATTGATTTAAATCTACTTGAATCCAAAAATTCAATTTAAATCAAATCTCCATTCATAAATTTCAACTCAATTCAATTTCAATAATCCATTTCAATTTATATCAATTTCAAATTCAGATTTGAACCTCAATTAAACCATTTCAGTTTCCATATATTTCAAAGCTTTAAATATTCCATAATTTCAAAACTTAATTTTGATAATTCCATATATATCAAATTCAATTTACTATTATTTAGTTTTGAAATATTTACTTAATAAATCCAATATCATTTAAATAAAACCTTTAAACCTCACGTAACAGAATATTTCTTCAATTTATTTAAACTTGATACATTCATTTAAATCACCTTAAACCAAAATCAAGTTATAAAAAATCATATCCTTTAAAATCTCAAATTCAATAAATTTTAAATCAAATTTATTTGTGTATAATTCTTAAATAAATTTAATTTCAAATCAATTTCAAATTTATCCTCCAACCTTAATTTATTTAAATTATTATAAACTCTATATAAAATATAATTTTAAATAAATATATAACCAAAATATATTTTAATAAAAATATCAAACTTTATTATTAAACTTATTCTATATTAAAACAAATTTATACATAGCTTAAAATCAAGAATTAACTATATAAAATAACATTTATGTAATATCTAAAATCAATGTTCCAAAACCATATAAACCCTTTTTCAAAATATTTGTATATAGACCAGCAATGTCTGTATATAATTTTCTATCCTATGGTCAAGTGATATGGATATTTATCATTTCAATCCATAATTTAAAATACACGGGTATATATCATTTCAACCCGCAATCCCAAATTCAATTCAAATGAAAATCGCTTGGGTTTATCATTTCAACCCATAACAATTTTCTCCTATTCTACAAATCGTTTGGGTATGTATCATTTCAACCTATAGTGAATTCTATACTAACAGGGAACTTGTAGAGTGATAATATATATGAAAATAATATAACATGCATATATCATCAGTATAAATAACAGATAATGGTGTCAGATGTCACAGGTGAACTGATATAGATAACAACATATATATAGCAATGTAAATAACTAACAGCAACATATTTCAATTTTCGTTTCAATTGAAATCAAATTTAATAAATATAAGAACATTAATCGTGAGCGATTACTAACCTTTGGAGGCTAGAGAGAATATACAATAGAATGAACTATGGATCCAAGCACGAATTCCAAAGCAAAGCATGATGGACTCGAGTTCGATGAATATAGCTGATAGATAAGGAATTGATAAGAATATATATATATATATATATAAAATTTAAAGTCTAATATTAACTCATAAAAAAAATCTTTATTATATATTTTCAAAATCCATATTTAACTTACATACATTTTAAACGAAAATGTTTATAGTGTATTTGGAAAAAATAAATATTTACAAAATCAAATTACATATCATTTCTCTAAATAAATACTTAATATACAAATAAAGAAAATCAATGTGTGTGTGTGTATGCAGACCATAATAAGTATACGGACCATTTATACAATGTCTGTGTGTGTGTATGCAGACCATAATAAGTATACAGACCATTCATATACAAACAAAATAAATATCTGGGCTACACATATCTGCATGCTAACACATGCAGGTTTTTATATACAAAACAACATAAAATACATTACTAATATACATATCTCTACTACTAATAAAGAAAATTCATTGAATTAATTTACTCGGCGTCTTTCTGAAATTCCGTAAATGCGCTTGCTTTCCATTTACAATAATATAAATAGCTAGTGTGCGAAGCACGGGCCAATTCTAGTTAGATATAAATGAAAACTAATGTAAACTGTAAACATAGGAAACTAGCATTTTTACAACAAAAAGAGGATAAGCCTTCCAATGTATGAATATATATATATATATATATATATATATATATATATATATATATATATATATATATATATATATGAACAGGTAGAAACACATTAATATATATAATTGTCATAAAAGCACAGGTATAAACACATTAACATATATAACCGACATAAAAATTTATACAACTTATTTAAAAAATATATTATACATGTGTTCATTTCAAATGCCAATTTTCATTTTGAACATATATATAAGTCAGTATCAATATATATTACAAGTTAGTCTCTATAACTACAACTATAGTTTTTCTTTATATATATATATATATATATATATATATATATATATATATATCTTTTCAGTATAATATACAACAGACATAAACAGTTCTTTTATACTATACAATATACATTTATACACTTATTACAAATATTACACTCAGATTAAAAATATATGCGACTCATATTTGTATGCAAAATATCAAATATACATACACAACTTAAGTAAACTAAGATGTATGTAAGACAAAGATCAAACATATGCACGAGTTTAATATACATAATAAAACATATACATACGTACTCTTATATATACACAACTTCAAAGCTATATACCACTCAGTAATATATATAAACTATATAAAAGTTCCTATGTATACCCATATTCATATAAATCTTATATATGTGCAACTGCATATAACATATTATATATATAAGTAATATACGAAACAAGGTAGATGAGAAACATGCTCCCTCCAATATATAATAAATCTGTATATAAAATTTATAATAAGGGAAAGGAACTACCATGTTTGGCAAAGAGAACGAGGCAGCTTTGGAGTCTCGGCTAGAGAGGTAAGATTGTCCTCAGTGCAAAGCAGTGGCATAGGTTCGGCGAGCTACTTAGGGTACGACAACATAGGTGAGTGTGGAGCAGTTGAAGGTGGAAGAGAAGCGATGGCGCAGAGGCTGTCGGGTGTCGTGTGCTGCGCCTTTTGATCAGGCTAAGTCAATGGATGGTTCGACTTGCGTGAGCGAGATATAGATGATGGTGGTGGCCGGCTATGGAGAAGAGGAGATGCCAAGAATGATGGTGGCCGAACTATACAAAGAAGAAAGTAGAAAATGTAAAAATAGGAAGAGGGAAAAATAAACATACTGTGAAATTTTATATTTTCAGAAGAGAGAATAAAAAGAGGTGAGAACAAATGGAAAAGAAGAACGAGAAGAAAAGGAAAATAGAAATGAACGCAAGAAGAAAATAAGAAAAATAAGAATGAAATAGGAAGTCAGGTAAAATGAATTAACTCACAAAAAAATGAACGGGCATATGGCTATTGAATTACCCGATGGAAAGTTGAATGGACAAGGGACTCAAAAGGTCACCAGAACTAAAAGTCACAAAAGCCGGTACCGATACGGTTACCGTTTTCACGGATTCTTCTGCGTATCGGACTTTAAAACACAGAATTGAATATATACCTCAAAGATCAGCCTGACGAGACGATGAAAACGATATATAGATATCAGTGGTACGATCATCCGATCAAAAGTCAATAATCGGTATCGAAAATGCTGCTAAAACATCAGAATTAAGATAGACGGAGCAATAGCGGCCCAAAATTTGGAGAAACAAAATATGATGTCTCACTCAGAAGATGATTTACAGATTTATTGTATAAAAATATTCAGGTTTTGAAAGCACTTTGTTATCATCAAATATTAACTGATATAAATTTAAATAAAATTACAATAAAATAAACTTTCATATTTTCAGATGAAAAATTACAGTTTGCTATGTTCAATTAGACGTATTCCAAATATTAAATTTATATTTCAAAATTTTATTATTTAAAATTTCATAAAATTCAATTAATTAAATTAATAAACTACTAAAAAATTTCGGCTCGTTACACTCTCTCCCACTCAAAACTTTTCGTACTCGAAAAGAAAGGAGGTAGAAAAATAGAAATAACAACAAAAATGAAAATAGATTGAAAAAAAAATAAAATAATTAATTTAAAACTATATGAATTTCAATTTAAACAAATTAATATTCAACAATTGATTTTTAAATTCAAAGTATTTCATTGAGTTGATTTAATTTCTACTTATTAATATTTGATGCCATAAAGGTTTCTTTAAAAAACAGAATTTTCCTTAATTTGTCTTATTTACTATCTAATCAACTTATTATTCTATTTATCTCTATTAACTTTTATAACTAAAATTTAAGTGTATAACATTTGTCATAACCACTCAACTTTTATTTGTACAATCATTAATCATCAATTTACATTGTAAATTATTCAATTACATATTCAACTTCTGAATGGTTTAGTAGGTTATATTGGAATGTGATTGAGTTTACACAAGTAAAATTTTCCCAATTCAATAATTTCAAGTTTAAATATTTATTCAAATTTTTTGACTTCATTTTATAATTAAAAACATCCTTTAAAATAAATTTAAGAATTAAATTTCCGATTTCACTTCAAACCATTGGAGATAAATACACAAATATATATATATAAGTCTAATCAAATCTATAAATATATACCTATATTATAAATCAAGTCATACTTCAGCAATTTCAAATCAATTTAATTTCCAATGTAATAGTGTAGCAATGCTAGAGAATGGTCTCTCCATTTCGAAACTCGAAAATGAATGTCGATGATGCGGCCGCCATCATCGAAATTATTTTCCAACGAAAAAAGAGAAGAGTACCGATTTAAACTTTTAAAAATTCTTTGGAAACAAATTTATATCCGAAAATACTTCAAATAATAGGCATTTTAAAACTTTAAAACCATAGTTCGAAATTATCGAAAATTAAATTCTCAAATTCTAATTTAAATTCATTTCAAATTCCAAATAAAATTATAACCAAGTTTTATATTCATTTTTTTCTATTGCAATAGCTAATGGTTTACAAAACAATAAATGAAAATCAAATATTTTCATTTCTGACAACAAATTCGTTAACAATTCAATTTCATAAAAAATTATACTTACATATAATATAATCATACAAAATTATTTTATTTCGAACTTGTGTGGCGCTCTTGGTTTTGTTTGGCTCCGATCTGGACTTAGTACGTGCGATCGGTCTGGTTTTATGCCAGTTGTCTTGTGGTGCATTTCTGTTTGATCTTTTTTGGGTTTTTGTGGTGGTTTCCATGTTTTGTGCTTGCTCTCTGGTGATTGGTTGGCTCTGGGAAGTTCGTCTGTGGGTCTCCTTCGTTGCTATGCTATGTTCTTGCTGGTCTCTTGTTCTTTGGGAGTTCTTCAAGGTTGATGCTCTATGTCCCTATTATGTGTTTTCCTGCACGGCATTGCACATGCGATTTCGGTCTTGGAAATCTTGCGAATTGGTCTTGCTTGTTTTCATGCCTCCTGCTTGTTATATTGGTGTTTCTTATTCCTTGTAATTTTAGAGCTACTTGTTCCTGCTGTGGTATTACGTTTTATGCTCTCGTTGGATGCTACTTCTTGCTCTTCTGCTGGAATTAGATTTTGCTGTATGGTCTCTGGGAATTTGGGTTCAGATACTTTGGTTATTTGTTCCTTTGGATATTATGCTTCATTGTTTTGTGGGTTAGTAAGGTGTGTTCTTTGTGATTGCCTTGTGCAACTTGATTGTCTTTTTTTGTACCCTGTGTGGTGCCATTTAGAAGTTCAGGTGTGTTGTCCGACTACTGTGCTGTAATCTAGTATAGTTTTAGTGGTCGGTCCATTTTAAAAACCTTGTATTTGTTGATAGGCAACCCTCTTATCACCAGCTTTGTATTGTTTTATTATTTGCTATAATAAAAAGTGGACGGCCCACTATAAAAACCGACTGGCTTTTCCAAAAAAACAATATTGTGCCAGTTTGCTCTGCTCAAGTGTTTTGGAAATCCTATAGACAGCGTTGATCAGACGAATCGATCGAAAACCCAAATCAACTTCAACAACTCAAACAACACTATATATATATATATAAAATTATATTAATTTACAAATACACTCCCTAGATCGATGATAGAAGAATGGATTTCAAAGTAAGGATAGATATTCAAATTTGATGGACTCAAATCAAAGAGAATTTTGATTCGAAGATAGGTTCGAAACAAAGATGAGAAGTTAAAGAAAAAGATGGATATATAGATATTAATCGTTGGCGAACTTAACCTGGTCAATCGTGACTTCAAGAATAGATCGATGCAGAATTCTGAGGCAACTCAACATCTGATCACAAGAGAATAGAATTTAGGCATACCGAGGATATAGAAATCTCCGGTGAATCGATACTTGTTGTAAAGAGGTTTCACCCCTCTACAAATCATTCAAAGATTGGTGAGACCGCCGAGTTATTATAGAGATCATTCGAAGTGAGTTATTGGATACTCCAAAATTAAGAAACACGAATAGGGAGAGATAAGGATTGATTTTGGAACCGAGGGGAACGTTACAACGTTCCAAAATTCAAAGGAAACTGAGTCAAAAAAAAGATTTAAGCTGAATGAAAGTGATTCCGTAATAAAATTAACCCTATATGTTGAGTTTTGCCTAAAAACAGAGCTCTGATACCATATGTAACATCCCGATATTTTCAACCATTCGCATCCACACTTGTCGGATTTGAATTATTCAAAATACCAGATTGTTAATTTATATTTGGCAAAACTCAGCATATACAGTAAATAAATAAATCACAGAATCACAGATACAGAGTAATATACAATATGCAGCGGAAATAAAATGAATAGTAGTTCATGAAGCTACTACATATATCAGAGTTAAATAAGATACAATAGAATTTCAAATACAATAGTCAAATACAAGATCAGAATACATCACTAGAATCAACTGAATAACTACAAGCTAAAAAGATTTAGATGGATCTCCAAACGAAGCTCCAACTCCAAAGGCGAGTCTCAAAAAGCTGTATAACTCAGTCTGACTCGAGCGTAAAGCAAAACACAAAACACTCGAGTCAGGATTAACATTCTTATATCAATAAATCCAACTTAAGTGAAATAACAACTGAAATACAAGCAACTCAAAGAATGTTGTGTGATGACCCAGAATTTTGAACATTTGAAATTGAGGTATTTAATTGATTGTAAATATTTGAAAGCTATTTTAACTGGAATTTCAATTATAATTATGAATTTGCAATTAAATTATTAAAGTTGGGTAAAAATTTGAATCTTCAGTTTTGAGCTTATTAAAAATATTCCAAAGGCTTGGAAAATTTATATTAATGATACTTAAGATAATGGAAGCTTCAGAATTGGATTTGAAAATGTTTGTTCAGTTTTGAATATTATATCGTTTGAATCGATATTTAAAAAATAGCCTTCCGAGGCACAGTCTCGGATTTTGACGAAACCAGTTCCATTGGATCCGTAATATTGTATTATTATCGGATTTCAATTTCAGTAGCGTTTGGCCGTATGATAAACAAACGCGTTGAAAATTAAATCGAAATTTAAATTAATAATTGGGTTCGAAAAGCTATCTTCTTCATACGATCGAATTTGGCCTCGGAACCTTTTCCATTACGTTCGAAATAGGGGTTTAACATTATAAACGTCTGGCGGCACGCTTCGATTAGAAATTGAATTTTTGAATTGCGATAATAGAAATGATTTGAATTTGAATTTGAATTTAAAATTTATATTCACATTCAAATGAGAAAATCTAACGTCTCTTCTCTTCTACCACTTGTCATTTCTTTTAAAACACTTGGCATTCAATTTTTAACATGCATCTCTTTGGAAAATAAAAATATAGAGAGAAGGAATTAAATCAAAGCCGTGTTTTTTTTAAAAACAACTAAAATCAATTTTCCTTCAATCAAATCCATGGTCGAACTTAGAATTTTTTAATCCAGATTGAATGTATGGGGCCCTCTTAAATTTTCGATCTAATCAATCAAGTCGAATTCATATATATAAGAAATTTCGCAACCCTTCCGTTTCATTCCTCGATTCAGCGATCATTTGAATTCGAGAGCGAGTTTATCGAGATATCGAACTTCATAAGAGTTTGGGGATAAAGTCAACGTCTTCGGTTATAAGTAAGTTGGCGCTTGTGCACGCAAGGGGGGGTTTCGAGATCGAGCACTGCCTTAAGGATCGTGAAGATGGAGGAAGCTTCAAGATCAGGTGATGGCGGCAATAGTTAACTCGAGCGAGATCCGAGGGGATTCGCGATTCAGGCTCGCGAGTTGGGGGAAAGCACGACGCTTGCCTGGGTTTCGATATTATTTTTTGAGTGCAACAAGATGCTTTGGCAAAGTTCGAGCGAACCTGGGTTGATTTCTTTTGGATGCAATTTCGACAGTAAGGTATAATTCGTATTTGATTTTTACACAAATTTAAAAATAATAAAAGATAAAATGAATATATATATATATGTACATTTTAAATACCGCTATAATTTTTTTTAATATTCTGGTGATATGTATGTGTATAGAGAAGGAAATTTTCGTTTTTTGTTTACAAATGTGTATATATATGTGTGTGTGTAGGATTTTGGTAGAAGTTTTTAAAAATATATTGTATTTGAAAACAGAAAATTTAATTTATATAAATAAATTTTGAAAATAAAAAGAAAGTTTGTAGAATTAGTTTTTGAAATCTAGAGATTATTTTTGGTTTCACATTGAATAATAAATATGCATGTACACTTAAAATAATAATATATTAAATGAAATTTAGTTTTAAATTTAATTTTTAGTTAAATAAATTTATTTAAAAGGAATTAATTGTTCGATTAGTTCAAAGTGTTAATAAACCTTATATGTTGTTACAAGGTCCAAAATTTGGAGATAATAGTCGAGAGGAAAATGGATCGCAAAATAAAAGCAAAGGTGAGATCTTCTCACTCAATTGGAGTTCCAAGTTTAATTTCAAATAGTTAAATTTAAAATTGTTGATTGTGTGCTTGGATGATAAATTATTATCAGTTATATTGAATTAGACTCTATGCACCGTATAATAGCAGATGATATTATATTAATACCATATACCGCAATATTCCACCTTGAAGTGGAATTGGTATTATATATGTATTTGGAGTGATTAATTTCCCGCATTATGTAGCGAATGAGACCCTATGCGCCTCATAATAGCGGATGATATTATATTGATCCCATATACCATGATATTCCACCTTGAAGTGGAATTGGTATTTAATTATTGTGCCAACATCTGTGGATGCAGGCAAACAGGTTGGAGGGATCCAACTGGATTCCTCAAATATTTGAATTTGTTTCAATGATTATGTTTTGATTATTTATGATCGGTGTGTGATCATATTTGTGATTGAAATCGTTGAAGGCTATAGTTTAGTCGAAATATATTTTTGGTATCGTAGGATACCAGAAATAAATAAATTGGATTTTGAAATTTAAGTAGAAAATCTAGGAAAAAGTTTAATGAATGGATTTCGAGTAAGATTATTTAATACATAAATGGATATTGGGGAAATTTAAATCCACAATGGGAATTTAAAAAGGAAAGGGAAATTTGTTTTAAAAATAAATATTGATTTATTTTTAAAGGGTGGAAAGAAATTTGCAGATTTGGAATATAAATTGAGATAAATCAAGAAGAATTCATTTATTGATTTAAATGGTCCATTTTGAAATTGAAAGTGTATTTTCCCTGAAAAGCCGAGTATGTTTTTCAAAATAGCTTGCGAATATAAATTAAAAGTTCTAGGTTGGTTTTATAAAAGAATATCTTGAAGAAATTATTTTCTTAAGTTGATTTGAAAATCCTTAAAATAAAGATTTATTTGAAGATTTAATTAATATTTGTTTTAGAAAATAGTATTTAGATAGTTATACCCTATTTACTAATTTTATTTTAAAATTAGTTTAGGCTTAAAGTTTATATGTGATATCAGCATAATGTTTTCATGATTAATATTTAAGTGAGTGTTTAAAATAGTTTTTGTTTTGAATATTTCCTAGTATATATATATATATATATTTTAAAGTATTTAAACTCGACAGAATTTCACTGGAAATGAATAAATATTTGGTAATATATTCCGCGTAAGGAAAAGTGATTTGAAATTTATTTCCTAAGGATTGAAGTGTGGAAAATGATTTGAATTTTTTTTTCAAAGGATTGAAATGTGGAAAGTAATTTGAAATTTGTTTTCAAATGGTTGAAGCGTAAAAATATATCTTGCGAAGATATTTTGAAAATAAATAATTGGGGAAAAATTATTTAAATCTGGTGATTGTTGTGAATATTGATTGATAGTTAAATAACCGACTATCAATATTGGCCTTTAAATGGCATTTGAATTTCGATGCGACTGGGGGTCGGATTCCAAAAGGTTATCCGAAAACCACATCGAATCTTTGTGATGGATCTTTTGTTTAAAAGATCAAAGTGGAAATTTGTTGTGATTTGTTTGAAATCTGAATGTAACACTTATTCATAAAATGAGAGCTCGTTATTCGGATTAGCCGGAAGAGGACTTTGTGTCATAAAACCCATTCCGAATAATGATACGACGAAATGGGATTACATTTGAAGATGGTGTTGAAGACCGGATATTTTCGGAAGCGAAAGGATTACCTTTTGAATGTCTCTGCACCGGGTTGCTCCGGTATAGAGATTTTATCACCCTTTGTGATGGGTATTTCGGACGTGATTAGTGAATATCTGGATTTGCAAAGGCTTCTTTGAAGTGCCTTCGGTTCCTTTCGAGCCCGGAACGGACTTGTATGGATGTGTGTCTGACGTTACATTTTGAGATGTAAAGCTGGTTTCTATCAAATATATTTCTATTGGTGGGGGAGAATTTGTTCTCTTAGCTTAACACCCTTCTCTGAGACATACGAGCTCAAAAGTTATGTAGTTGATGGTTACTAGTAATATATTTCCAATTTGGTAATGTGGCATATGAAGTGCCGCTGATCATTTGTTGATCAAAGCATGGCTTTGTGAAAAGTGTAGATTTATGGACGAGACTTTGTCAGACCTCACACCCCGAAAATGGTCAAAACAGGAAGAATGCGGCAAGGTTATGAGGGTCGCGCCCTTTAGGGTGTGTCATTTCTTTCTGGAAAAGGGTGGTATCATGGCATGGAGCCCAAATATTTAACCTATGTTTGCTGCAAATTTATAACTTTTTGGTTAAGGAACCTCATATAAAGGTCGCAAACGACCGGGGGATGGCATACTCATGTATTAGTCACCTAGTTACAGAGGTAACCCGGCCTTGTGTTGGCAGAGATCCGGTTAGGTTCTCGGGACGTCCCTCCAGAGGCGTACTCGTGTGGCAGTAGGAAGTTCCTTAGCCAGACCGTTTGTTGGAAATCCAAAGAAACAATACGCGCCCTGTACGGTTTTATTTTTATAACCTGCCATGGAATGTGGCAGTAACCTGCTATTGAACATGGTAGATATAGTAGACATAAGTGCGAAATGACTATGCTGGCTAAGATTAATATTATACTTTCGAAAGGTTTTCTGCACTATGCACTAATAATAATATTATCAAAAAGGTTTTTGCGTATCAAGCATGTTTGACCATCATAAGGAGAAATATCCTCCAATTGTGCGCTTGCATTGTGTGTGTACGGGGAGGCTTTATGGTAGTTTCATTTTTCAAAATCATAGCGGATTTCTTTTTATTTTCATTGTGAAAATAACTGCTTTTAAGATCTCACACCAGTCCCATGACTGACTTGGAGTTTATTGTTCCCTTTCTAAGCTCTGGGTGCCCATAATTTTCGACACGGGCAGCCTAAAGTCAGGTTATCGAGCAAAGTCAAGAAGTATGCTGTGGAAATCTGGAGTTCAAGCTGGATGGCAAGATGTACCACTTATACTATGTAGTTTCGGTTGCGTTTGGATTGGTGCAAGTCAAAATTTCTATGTAAGCAAGTTAAAACTGCCAGTGTTTGTATTGTGTCGTTGTAAACTCTGATGATGTATGTATATACTGATATAGTTCTTGTTTTAAAGATTATTCATTTATCTATTATATTTGTTCCGCTACAAAGTGTGAGATTCTGTTATTGCTCTGTTTCTTCTTCTATCTTCTTCTTCTTAAACCCTAATGGTTCGGCTTTCCGGCATTGGACTATGCAGTATTTGATATAGTGGACGTATAAATGTCGACTTTCGGAAGTTGAAAAAATTGGGTCGTTACAGTTTGGGATAACCATCCTCTAAGGATCCGTTAAACTATCTACTATGTAGTAATATGCGCTATTATAATAATGTCTATAGTAAAGTAAACTTACTTAAAAATAGCTTTAAGGCTTTACATTTTCCACCTTAACACAGAAATAGTGCCAATAGTCTATACAGTACCATCGTACCTCCAGATCGGGAGACTACCATAAATACTCCATAGGTACGACACAAATCAAACTCGTAGTAAAGCACGCTAGGTTAGGTGACATGACACAACTAGGCAATGCCAGGGTAGATATACCAAGTACACTTCCGGACCGGTGGTAACACATAGCAGCCACTACCACCCACCTCGAGCCACTCTCCAAAAAAAAAATCAAAGGTCGAACCAATCAATCACAAAGTAATAGAATGGCATCGAAGGAGTGTGTCCGATCAGAGGAGCTGCATCATTAGCCCGTCAACTACTCCTGTTTTAGCTACCTTATGCCAACTCAAGGGAGTTAGGTCCACATATATACCTCAAAAGGACATTGCCACCATCCTACTACATTTTAGAATCTCCACCACGTACACAGTTGTTAAAGTGGTTTTCGGAGTTGGCAGAGAGTATGACAACTTCCGATCCCGGTCTCTTTAATAACCAAACGCCGTGGTCATTTCAAAATAGTTTATACTTCAAAACCAAAACATCATTGCCATTTCAAAAACATATTAATACAATATCATTTCCAAAATCATAGCACTTTCAAAGTTATAACATTTTTGAAACCAAACACTTGAAATTATAACACTTTCAAAACGTAATACTTTGAAATTCATAACTTTGAAAATATAACTTCCACCACCTAAACGTTTAGATATTAAAATAGTATATATAATAAAATAGTTTATAAAGTAAAATAGTTTATATATAAAAGAGTTATAAGTTAAAATAGTTTATAATAAAATAGTTAGTATATTAAAATAGTTTATATTAAAATAATTTATAAAGTAAAATATAAAATAGTTTTAAATTTAAAATTATTTTATAAAATAAAATAATTTCCTCAAACTTCACAAATTGATTCAAATCAACTTGAATCCAAAAATTCAATTTAAATCAAATCTCCATTCATAAATTTCAACTCAATTCAGTTTCAATAATCCATTTCAATTTATAACAATTTCAAATTCAGATTTGAACCTTAAATAAACCCTTTCAATTTCCATATATTTCAAAGCTTCAAATATTCCATAATTTCAAAACTTAATTTTGATAATTCTATATATATCAAATTCAATTTACTATTCCTTAGTTTTGAAATACTTACTTAATGAATCCAACATCATTTAAATAAAACCTTTAAACTTCAAATGACGAAATATTCCTTCAATTTATTTAAACTTAATATATTCATTTAAATCACCTTAAACCAAAATCAAGTTATAAAACTCATATCCTTTAAAATCTCAAATTCATTTCAAATCAATTTATTTGAATATAATTCTTAAATAAATTTAATTTCAAATCAATTTCAAATTTATCCTCCAACCTTAATTTATTTAAATCATTATAAACTCTATATAAAATATATTTTTAAATAAATATTTAACAATAATATATTTTAATAAAAAAATCAAACTTTATTATTAAACTTATTCTATATTAAAACAAATTTATACATAGCTTAAAATCAAGAATTTAACTATATAAAATAACATTTATATAAATCTAAAATCAATATTTTACAAAACCATATATTTCTTTCCAAAACCATAGAAACCCTTTTTCAAAATATTTATATGTAGACCAACGTGTATGTATATAATTTTCCATCCTGTGGTCAAGTGATACGGATATTTATCATTTCAATCCGTAATTTAAATATATACGGGTATATAACATTTCAACCCCCAATCCCAAATTCAATTCAAATGAAAATCGCTTGGGTTTATCATTTCAACCCATAACAATTTTCTCCTTTTCTACAGATCGTTCGGGTATATATCATTTAAACCCATAGTGAATTCTATACTAACAGGGAGCTTGCTGAGTGATAATAGATATGAAAATAATATAACATGCATATATCATCGTATAAATAACAGATAATGGTGTCAAATGTCACAGGTGAACTAATATCGATAACAACATATATATAGCAATGTAAATAACTAACAACAGCATATTTCAATTGTCGTTTCAGTTGAAATCAAATTTAATAAATATAAGAACATTAATCGTGAGTTATTGCTCACCTTTCGAGGCTAGAGAGAATATACAATAGAATGAATTACGGATCCAAGCATGTATTCCGAAGCAAAGCACGATGGACTCGAGTTCGATGAATAGAGCTGATAGATAAGGAATTGATGAGAACAGATATATATAAAATTTAAAGTCTAATATTAACTCATAAAAAAAACAAATCTTTATTATATATTTTTAAAATCCATATTTAACTTACATACATTTGAAACAAAAATCTTTGTAGCATATTTGGAAAATAAAATATTTACAAAATCAAAATAATATCATTTCTCTAAATAAATACTTAATGCATTAATAAAGAAAATCAATGTATAAATATATATCTATGCAGACCATAATAAGTATAGAGACCACTCATACACAAAAATAAATATCTAGGCTGCACATATATGCATGCTAACATATGCAGATTTTTATATACATAACAACGTAGAATATATTACTAATATACATATTAGATATAAATGAAAACTAATGTAAACTGTAAACATAGGAAACTAGCATTTTTGCAACAAAAAGAGGATAAGCCTTCCATTGTATAAACATATACATACATACATACATACATATATATATGAACATGTATAAACACATTAATATATATATAACTGTCATAAAGGCACATGTATAAACACATTAACATATATAACTGACATAAAAATTTATACAACTTCCTTGACAAAAAAAATATTGTATACATGTTCATTTCAAATGCCAATGTTCATTTCGAACATATATATAAGTCAGTATCAATATATATTACAAGTTAGTTTCTACAACTGTAACTATAGTTTTTCTTTAAAAATATATATATTTCTTTCCAGTATAATATACAGCAGACATAAACAATTCTTTTATACTATACAATATACATTTGTACACCTACAACAAATATTACACTCGGACTAAAAATATATGAGACTCATATTTGTATGCAAAATATCAAATATACATATACAGCTTAAGTAAACTAATAGGTATGTAAGACAAAGATAAAAAATATGCATGAGTTTAATATACGTAATAAAACATATACATACATACTCTTGTGTATACACAACTTCAAACCTATATACTACTCAGAAATATATATATATATATATATATATATATATATATATATATATATATAAACTATATAAAACTTCGTATGTATACCCATATTCATATAAATCTTATATATGTGCAACTACATATAACATATTATATATATAAGCAATATACGAAACAAGGTAGATGGAAACATGCTCCCTCCAATATATAATAACTCTGTATATAAAATTTATACTAAGGGAAAGGAACTACCGTGTTTGGCAAAGAGAACGAGGCGGGTGTGGAGCTCGGCTAGAGGGGAGAAGATTGTGCTTGGTTCAAAGCAGTGGCATGGGTTCGGCGATCTGCTAAGGGTACGACAGCACAGATGAGTGTGGAAGGTCGGAGGTGGAAGAGAAGTTATGGCGCAAAGGCCGTCGGGCGTCGTGTGCTGCACCCTTGGATCAGGCTAAGTCAATGGATGCTTCGGCTTGCGTGAGCGAGATGGAGATGAGATGATGGTGGTGGCCAGCTATGGAGAGGAGGAGATGCAAAGAAGATGGTAGCCGAACTATAGAAAGAAGAAAGTAGAAAATGTAAAAAAAGGAAGAGGGAAAAATAAACTTACTGTGAAATTTTATATTTGCAGAAGATAAAATAAGAAGAGGTGAGAACAAATGGAAAAGAAGAATGAGAAGAACAAGCAAATAGAAATGAACGCAAGTAGGAAAGGAAAAAAAGAATGAAATAGGAAGTCAGGTAAAATGAATTAACTCATAAAAAAATGAACGGGCATATGGATGTTGAGTTACTCGATGGAAAGTTGAATGGACAAGGGACTCAAAAGGTCACCAGAACCAATAGTCACAAAAGCCGGTACCGATACAGTTACCGTTTTCACGAATTCTATTGCGTATCGGACTTCAAAACACAGAATTGAATATACCTCAAAGATCAGCCCCGACGAGACAATCAAAACAGTATATAGATATATGTGGTATGATCATCCGATCAAAAGTCGATAATCAGTACCGAAAATGCTGCTAAAATGTCAGAATTAAGATAGACGGAGCAATAGCAACCCAAATTTAGAGAAACAAAATATGAAGTTTCAAGCAGAAGATGATTTACAAATTTATTGTATAAAAATATTCAGGTTTGGAAAACATTTTATTATTATCAAATATTAACTGATATAAATTGAAATAAAATTACAATAAAATAAACTTTCATATTTTCAGATGAAAATTTACAGTTTGCTATGTTCAATTAGACGTATTCCAAATATTAAATTTGTATTTCAAAATTTTATTATTTAAAATTTCACAAAATTCAATTAATTAGATTAATAAACTACTAAAATTTTCGGGTCGTTACAGTGCATATATATATATATATATATATATATATATATATATATATATATATATATATATATATATATATATATGCACAAATTTATAACCAAGCCATGGGCGATTCCAAGTATTAAAGATACTAATCACTATTGTATGTAAGAATGTAATGATAGTAGTTCACTAGAAGTCGAGAAACATACTCGGAATAGTTCCATGTGATAAAGACAGTTTATCAGTATTGAAGGGTTTTAAATGACAGAGTAAAAAAACAACATAGCAGATCCATTTATGAAGGGTGTAACCTAATTTAATTAATTATAATCATTATAAATTAATTTAATTAATTTATATTTACGAAATATTATTTGTGAAATTTTATTTAATTTGTTTTAGCCAATATTAAATAGTGTGCATATAACAGTTATAGACACACATCGATATACGATATTGATGTGCATTTGAATTGAATTTAATTACACCTTTATTTGATTGGTTTTTAAGCAATTAGGGAGGCCCAAATATGGGCATGTTATGGTCGTCCACTATAAGGATGTTGAAGGGTTAAATATTGGTTTAGATTGAGATGAAATAGTAAGAGAATAAGTGTGATCCAGATCCCCTTTTTGATTCTTAGATCTACACCGTTTACACATCTCAAACTCCACTTTCTCTTCTCTTTAATTTTTGCCCCTTTCAGACTAGCCTTGGCCAACCTCCTTTATTTTTCTCCTCCTCTACCTTTCAAGCTATTAAACACAATTTGAATATAAATAGAAGATCGATGGTTGCTACATTCAGATTGGTAGTTCTTTTTGGATTTTGGATACAGATTCAAGGAGTTTTTCGATTCAGTGTTTCAAGGTGTTTCAAGTAGGCTTTAGATAAGGTAAATCCTTTGTTTACATATTCATATATATGTATATATAACTATTTGTATGTCAATACGTGATTAGGTAGGATATGAATTATCATGAATCTACATATGTTGGTATTGTCTACATTAGGTGATAATATGTGTATGCGTGTTATATTTTTAAAATTTGTGTATATGATATAAAGACGTATTAAAATAATATTTAATTTTAAAAAAAATTGATTTTAAAATACATACATATATACATACATACATACATACATACATATATGTGTGTGTGTATATATATATATTATTAGCTTAAGAGCATTATAGCTCTCAAAAATAAAAAATCCATATATTTATATTATTTTTAAACCGAATTCATCATCATCATCATCATCATCATCATCATCACTATTATTATATACATATTCTGTTTTAGATATTATACTTAATTTTATGTATAATGTTAATATATATATATTACAAAATATTTACTTTTCAAAAAAAAATTATAAAATATACATATAAGTGTTAAATAAAAATATTTACATGTATTAAATAATTTTTTAAAACAAATTTAAATTTGGGTAAAATTTCGAATTGAATCATTATTTTAAAAAACAATTTTTTAAAGCCGAAAACATTTGTATTAAAAGGTTTTTTTTTTATATTATCAAGGCCGTGTAGATGTTAATATATAGAGGGAATTAGTCTAAACGAAAATCCCAAGACCAATTTTTGTCTGAAGGACAAGTGTTTTAAAGTTTAGTATGAAGATCAACAAAATGATATATTTATATAGCATCACATATATATAATGCTATATTGATACAACATTACACATATATGCTATATTATAGAAGCATTGTTCTCTTGTAATCATAGAAACAATTTTCTACATGACCTTATCATAAGTACGTGAATCATTTTCGTGAACACAACTTAAAAATCACTGTAGTGCATGCATCAGTGCAAATTCATTGTCTAGGGCACTTGACAAAATGACCGAGCATCGATAAGAACTACTGCAAACTTATAACCTTAACTAACATAGTGGTAAAACAGACATTTTATAAATATAGACAAGCTTGCTAACTTAAGCGATAATAGTTCAATGTGGGAAACTAAGAAAGCAATAGTTTTTTGTTTACAATTCATAGATTTAAATCAAAGATATTTCAAAGAATACATAATCAAAAGCTATAAGCTAGCCCCACACCATGCAATAATGTACAAAATAAAAAGGCATGGATGGAGAGTACCCTCAATACCAAATTTAATAATCTACGAAATGAAAAGCCATATTTATTTCTAGTTTTTTTCCTCTTCTTTATTATGTACTCCCCATTTTACAACATATGTTAATCTTTTGCAAAATTAGACCCTTTCTTTGTACATTGAAATACCACCATTTTTTCAAGAAGCATGGTTTAATTTCAGTTTTATGCAACACTAACATCCTTGACAGAAGTTTACTTTTCTATGTTACACCTGCAATAACAAATTTTTATACTGTCAAACTAAGAAGATTATTTAATATTTAAAACCTACGTAATGCTATATGAATATATTATTCTATTGTCCTTCAGACTAAATTTTTAAACCCGCGTCCTTCAGACTAAAACTGGATTCAGGTTTTTCTTTTAGACTAATTCCCTTTAACACATA
Organism: Allium cepa; assembly: GCA_030765085.1. Taxonomy (NCBI): domain Eukaryota; kingdom Viridiplantae; phylum Streptophyta; class Magnoliopsida; order Asparagales; family Amaryllidaceae; genus Allium; species Allium cepa. Next base: position 625,977,661 of record CM060940.1, on the reverse strand, counting down.
CATACATATATACATATTATTTAATCATTTATGTTAAAATGTTTATATTTTTAGTTATTGTATTTGTGTTTTCAAAATACTAATTTAATATATATATATATAATATATGAATTAAAAAAGGATTTTTATTTCAAAATGAATAATGCGCACACACATGCGCGTGTGTGCGCACACACGCGCATACACACATATATACTTAAAATTATTATATTGATTTGAATATGAAATATCCATATATTTTATCACAAAGATCTTGATCATAAATTTGAAATCACTTTTATATTCAAAATTATTTATAATAACATTTACAAATTACTTTATCTTATAATTTCAATTACACACACACATATATATAAACATTTATATTTTACAAACATTATCTCATATATTTTATAATATGCACACACACACGCACACACATATATATATGCACATATGTATGTAGAGAAGCTAACATAGTTGTTGCGGTGTAAATATCAGCACTTATACGTGGACATGTTAACTATGTCCACCATTCATGTTGCATATGCACACGGACACGCACATGTATATGTGATACATACGTTATATTATAAAATAAAATATAAATAAATTATATTTACAACTTAAATAAAATATTGATTTTGTTTAAAATAAATTTAGATTGCATTGGCCAAACAGGATCCGAAATGAAATAGAAAACTTGAAATTTAACAATTTACCATGTTGCTTGCTTTCCTAGGTCCAACAGCGTGACTATGTGCCCCTAGTTAAAATGATGTGTTTTAACCGATTCAGTTCACGTTGAATCAGTGATTGTATCGATAACCAATCTTGCTCTAAGGCAATTGTGTAATTTGTTACATATATCTAACTCAATAACCAATCTTATTAAAAATAAAAGGTGTTTTCTTTCTATCTTATGCTTGATATAGCTTGTTATAGTAATTAAAAATTAATTTAAGTATATTTAATCGAAAATTCACAAATGGTATGTTTTGTTATAGTAGTTAGAATGTGTTATAATCATGAGCAATTTATCGCAATAAATAAGCATATTTTTTAAATATTCCTAGTCAAGGTGTATCAAGACTGAATGCTGATACATCCATTGAGATTAGAGTATGTAATCCTCTCTAAACGTTGGACAGTGTATTGATACATCCATTGAGACTATAGTGTATAATGCTCTCTAAACATTAGACAGTGTATTACTTATGGCTGTTGGGGGTACCAAAGGGTTACATACTGAAAGTTATTGGATAATTATCGAATGACTCACTCGATAGTTTTCTATTGGTTAATATAACTAAGGTCAAGCAGGGAACATCAATGAGATAATTTAACACAAGTTTCTTGACTTGAGAATGCTATTGAGCTTCTATGAGAAAACTTTGCTTTGATTATAGCTAAACAATGACATAACGCCCATTAAATGATTATAGTTGCATCTAGTGGAAGCATTGAAAGAGAAACACCATACAGGAGAGAATCCGTCTTTTTAATTATATGAGGTCTGTGTCATAGGCTCAATTCAAAGTCTTTGGTAGAACATTATAGTTAATTATAATTGTTCTTATTGAGCCAAGGATTTTGTGGTTGCTCTTACAAATTTGAATGTAAAAGTGTTGGTATATTAACCAAAACCAAATTTCATAAGTCATAATGTGACATAGTTTTAACAAAGAGAATTGGTGTGAATAATTGTCATTGCCAAATTGGATTTACTAAAATGTGTAAGTGATAAATTCAACCAAATTTTCATACCACTAGCTAAAGTGTCATGTGAACGTTAATATTTGGATTGTTTGATATCAACCGTTGATGAATTTATACCTTTGAGTCACAAAACCGAAATGATGAATATTTGGAATGAACCACATGATTTAATTAATTTTTAATGGTTGAAAATTAATTAAATCAATTAATCTTTATGAAATATTAATTATTATATTTATTTAATTTGTTTGAATGCTGTTAGTGTTTAACAAAGTGTGTATATAAAAGTTATGAATGCATGTATCAATATACGATGTCAGTAGAATATATAAATTTGATTTAAATAGAATAAATACTAAAAAGGGCACTAAATAAATTAAATTATTAATTTTGTGAAATATTAATTTTTAAAGAATTTCTTATTTGATTTAGTTTATTACCATTAGTATTTAATATTGTGCGTATATAAAAGTTTTAAACGCAAGTATTGGTAGAAAATTTATATTGGATTTAAACAAAGTTAATACTAATTGAATTTCGGAAATATTTTGGACCCAACCCAATTGGTATTGGCCATCCATTGCATGGATAAGAGGACGATTTTTTATATTTTGAAATGAAAGGGTAATCTCAATTAAGAGGAGAGGAATCACTATATCTTTATTATACTCACTATATCTTTATTATACATTTATTTCCTCATTTAATTAAATTTTGTTCTGTCATTTACTCTTCTCTACAGAAGACATCATAGTTGAATTTTGATGGTGGGAGAAGCTCCTAAAAAGATCAAAAAATTATTCAAATAAAATTAAATAGTAATAGGTGGCTATCTCTTGATTGATGTAGATCTAGAGATTAATTTACTAGATCTAGAAATTATTCTACCTTTCAAGGTATTTATCCTAGCTACATCTTAAAGGCAATTCTTTATTTTACTTGTATATTATTTCACCATGTTTACATGCCGTTGATTGCCTTCCTCTCCTTACTATTCACCCGTGTGAATTTGGATTATGATTTGAATATCTTATTTCTTTGCTTTGAATCAGCTATATTCTTATAATGTTGATATACTTAATCTACATGCTATGCTTTCTGTCATTTATACGGTATCAATAATATTATTTTTGATTCATTATTAGTTTATATGCTTGATCATTTTTTATGTTTAACTTAGATCTAGATCTTATTATCATGAATTTGTATTTGGCGATGTTGTCCATTCTTTTTGTAATTATTATTTGAATAAAAATTTGAAACAGTATACTTAATAAGTTAAATTTCATAATATAAGATTGAAATTTATACATTTCTATATGAACTGATGTGCGAATGAAACTTTGGAACAATTTCATTAAATAATCAGGGTTCATAACATAAGATTGAGATTCAAATGACTTACTTTTAAATTATTTTGAAATAAAGATTGGTTGTTGCGAAAAAAAGGAAACTTTAAATTAGTGATTTTTTTATTTTAGCAATTGGATCTACATTAGAATAAGATATATGTTTAAAAGGTATGTATTCCAATTTACAAACTATTTGAATATCGTTTTAATTTTATTTTAGATTATTGATTTGGTTGGTGTACGTATATGTATATATAATATTCATACACGTGGATATGTGTATGAGAGTGTATGTGTATTTAACTCAAGGTTTTCAAAGGGTTCCATGTAAAATATAATTGTAATGTTTTGATTTATCTTTTAAAAATAATTTCATATTGTATACGTTGACTTATTGCATGTTATAAAGTCTACTATGATACAAACAACTCTACACACACACACACACACACACACACACACACACATATATATATTCAGTCATACTAAATTAATCTTATTAATAATATATTTTTTCTTATTTTAGACGATAAAGGCATATATAAAGGAAAAATGTGTCAGTTTCCGTATAAACCGTAGCACCTAAACGTTCACATTAACTATGTACATTCTCATATGTTGCACTTGCACGTTTTACACATATGTGCGTTTGATACACTCATTTTAACATACCAACAATTTAAAATTAACCATAGCTAATTTTAAATAATTGTAATAAAATGTAGATTTTATAAAAAAAAGTAATTATAGGTTAGATCTAAAATCAATTTATGCTTCGTAGGCTTAAGTAAGATCAATATGGAATTTTCTTCGAAATTCACCCATTTAACCCGCTTTCGACCAGCCCAATTCCAACATTTCCCGGTTCATCTTCGGGGCATAGTTAATAGCCTAGCTCTGCACATTTTTTATAGTGGGATTTAGGCATCACAACTTTTAGTGGATCCGGCTAACTCAGTTTCTTCCATATTGGTCACCAAAAAACCGGATACACTTTCCCAAATGTGTGCACTTCTTAAGAAGATATGTTTCTCCCTTCTCCTAGTGAATGGGCACTTAACCCACCGAAGGGTTATATGGCTTATAGTAGATATCACTGTCTAGCTAGTGCTCCTCCTTTGCTTCATGCATGGGCCATAGGTATTTTGGTTTATCTCATGATTACCTCGTTCAACTCCATCCTAATGGATATGCAACCTTCGCCAACCTATACATCATCTTCGTGAAGGCATTCAACTCTCCTCCTAACAATAGACAATTTCAGTTTCTATATGGTGAAGAGTAAATCTGAATTGTTATCTTTCTTTTACTTTGAAGCATATAACGGATTCAAGCCTATGGAAGCTCTTTATTCCAAGTACAAAATGTTCAAACGTGAGTACTTCTTCATCCAAGACCAACGTCTTGCTTTCATAAGTGACATTCGGTATAAAGTATCTCTGCTCCACCAGATCCATTATTGCTTACCATGTTTCACATGCCAAAACCATGGTTCCTCTTTAGGCATTGTTAAGTAAGCCACAAGGGACGATTTGATGGAGATGTTGGATAAACTAAGACAAATCCCTTATGAAGAGAAGGAAGCCACCAAATTCCTCAATAGTGAACTTCTTGGGCATTTTGGACCTATCGATGCTGGTAGATTTATTGGTCAAATGAGGATTTTACCTATCGATGGCCAAAATGGAAGAGAAAGGCTATTGAGGCTAAGGAGGGATATCTAGTCAAGTTCCAAGATCATAGGATCTAGCCCTTGTTACTCTTCCCAGTTCAAGCAACATAAGCAATCTCTAATGCTAGGAAAAAGATGATTTACCAGACATTTTCGTGTCTGCCGGTACTTTGTCATCCAAGAAAACTAGTGCTACCATGTCCGATAGGAATGCTTCTATTGACATTATTGTCATGGATGAGTAAGGGGAAGAAATCAATATTGGATCCGGATTTGAACTGGGGACACTTTTCATGATATCTTCCAATCTAGTCTTGAAATTTTGCAATCTACATCACATTGCCCTTTTTGGATTATCTTAGGACCATCGATGCGTTAGGAGGGACTAACTAGAGCATTGATTCCTTCCTCTTTTCCAAAGAAACGGAAGAGCCTTTGATGCCCATAGAGGGTGATGCATAAGAGCCCAATGGTTTGTTGTTCCATTCACACGCATGCAGTGCACTACGCATCATACACGTTGCATGCATTACACAACAGGTCCGTTCGCGTTGTAAGTCTGTCTTATATTTGTCTTTCCCTTTCACAAATTCCATGGGTGGTAGGACGCTTATTGCTCAGCTTCATTCTTAAATGAAATCTAAGGTGGAAAGAAATTAAACTTTGATAATATTTAGAGCCAGTATTAACATTGGGAGATTTCACGCCATCCTAAAGAGTGGGGAAGTTGTATCCTATCGCCCCTTGGACGAGCCTCTACTTAAAATTACTTAACTTCTGAATTTTCTCTAGGTCTCAGTATACGAGCTGAAAGTATAGGTCTCCAGATCAATCCCAAAATTTCGAGAGGTATTCCCCTCATTACTACTCTGATTTTGTGGTTTTAGGAAACTAGGAAGTGGTACACCATGACTTGCGCTCTTCCTCAACTACTGGTTCTCAACCTTCTGCTACTAGTGCTTCAAATTCAAGTATCATGGCTACTTTGTCCTCTAATCAACACAAATCTTATAGATCTAAAGTGCGATAAATTCACTTAAGCGTACACCCCTTAGAACCCAATCGCATATCTATTTCTCCAAGCTTATGTGAAATAGATCTTCAAGATTTTGACTGACCTTCCCAAGATTGTTATTGATTTACGAGTCTTTTCCAAGCACCATGCTAAGGTGGTCAAGACTTGTGAAGATATTGGTTGCAAACAAATCAAAAGAAACTATCCCATTTTCAACATATGCAAGTAGATTCACGCTTAGGATCTACAGAATCAGAAACATGAGCATGAGGTGAAAGAGTTAAAAAAAATCACAAGATACCTAGTTTAAGAAGATCAACGAAGAGCACATGGCCCGTCTTGAGAAGGCCAAGAAGAGCTCAAGTGAAGCTCGGAAAATCAGGATGGGGATGTGGGAAGCGGTCTTTAGGCTTGAGGAGAAAGTTAATGGCCTAGTTCAAAGGATATATGCCTTGGTTAAGGACAATAAAAGTTTAAATCGATAGTGGCCGATTGGGAAAAGTGAAATGCTATATTTAAGTGCAACTAGCCATTGTTTCCTTTAAAAAATTATCCTAGACCAAGCTACTTGAATAGACTATGCTTGACAATCGTTGGTCGATTATTGGTTAAAGAATATTCCAATTCTGGCCAAGGAGTGTGATGAGGTAGGGAAAAAGTTGGATCCCATAGGCGAGTTTTTGGAAAAAGTCTACAAAAGCATGTATACTAAACGTCCTTTGATGGCCTAGGACCATGATCAGGTCATAGATTCGATCCATAAGCACTTAGTCCGAGAGGTCAAAGAAGCATTTAGAGTGAAGGAAAACCTTTTGCATTCGACGAGGTTGAAGCCTGCTTCTCTAAGAGGAAATGGCAGCGATAAGAAGGAGTTACATTATCTTGGCCAATGTAAAAGAGGAGGAGAAGAAAAAGAAGGTGAAGGCTACATAGGCCCTTGTAGACTTTCCTCCTATGCCTTCCTTTGACTAGCACTTGACACAACCTGTAGTTTATGCTAAACAGGGTACGTGTATTACTTCATCTCTATAAGTTAGCATATAGGATTGCTCATTTTTAGGAAATTATGATACCAACTCCCTTATCCATTTTACTATAGGTAAGACAGTATAGGTAGATCCTAATGAGTTGGTTTTTGCTTCTTCTAGCTTAGCCTCCTCTCCCCTAGGTCTCGAAGTACTTCTGTTGGTCCATATATCGTTGGAGCAGATTGAAGCCCTATAAGGGAAAATTGAAATAGAGGTTCCCGGGTATGTTGAATTTAGATAATGCCGAGGAGGAGACTGAACCCCTAAGAACCTAATTGAAAAATCGTGTATCCTCAACCCATCGTCGAAGTTTATGTTTAAAAAGTTGAGGAAATAGGGCTACTTACAGAAAGGAAGCAAAAACATGACCCTTCTACACCTAGCAGTTCTAAGAAACCACTAGAAACTCACAAACAATTGGTAGCGCTGCTTAGGATGGGTCGAAGACTTAAAAGCATCAAAGGATCCCGAAATTGCATCTCTTTAGCATAAGGTCAGCCCGAAAAAGTGCTACTGGGGGTACGAGACCTTGGTTCTTATTTTAATTGTTTTTTGATTTTGACTTTGTAAGGGCATAGGCCCACAATAATATTAGTTTATTTTATTTAGTAATGTGATGTGTTAAACACTCGGTTTGCTGGTGCACTACTTGATTGTTAAAGGTGTGCCATAGAGGTAATTATGTAATTTGCCACATAACTTAACTCTGTAAAAGAATCTTGCTTGAAATAATATATGATTTTGCTTTTATTTTCCTTTGTATGTATTTTTATGTAGATATATAAATAAATTTATTAATGCATTAAACATATATAAGCAGAAAATCCTTAGGATAAGTATTTTATTGATTGTGATTAGGAATGTGTTCGTAACAATGAGTTTTGAATTGATATTTAAATATTTGTTCCTTAAAAGTTTCTAGTCAAGTTGTATCATCAAAAGGATATTGATACATTCATTGAGACTAGAGTACATAATGCACTCCGTACGATGGACAATGAATTATTCGTGACTATGGGGGACGCCAAAGGGTTGCATATTTGTTATTGTTTGGAACAATCACAGAACAACTCGATCTGAGTTTTCTGTAGATTAAATAAAACTAAATCAAAATAGAGATCTCGTTGTAATGACATGCAATAGTCTTATGACTTGATGGTACCGTTGATATTAAGTAGTTAAGCTATATTTCTATTATGGTCAATCGCTTAGCATCACGATCATGTTATGGCCAAACAGGTATATATTGAACTACTTGAAGTAAATCACTAATCAAGAGAGGATTCATCCCATTTACTGTAGGAAGTTAGTATTTATAGAGTTAGGGGTATGCCAGAGGGGCAGTTATGTAATTTGTTGTATATATCTAACTCGATAACCAATCTTGTTCAAAATAAAAGTGTTTTCTATTTATTATACACCTGATATAATGTGTTATATTAATTAATTAATTTAACTAAAGGTATATTTAATTAAAAAATGTATAAAAGGTATGTTTTGTGATAGTAGTTACAAAGTGTTGTAACCATAAGTAATTTATCACAATGAAATTAAAAGTACCGTTTTAAATATTCCTAAACAAGATGTATCAAGACTGGATATCAATACATCCATGTAGACTAGAGTACGTTACACTTTTCAAATGTTAGACAGTGTTTTACTCATGACTACTGAGGACACAAAGGGGTTACATACCGATAGTAATTGGATAACTATGGAATGACTCATTTGATAGTTTTATGTTGGTTAATATAAATGAGGTCAAATAGAAAATACCATTGCGACAAAACTACACAGTTCTCTTAACTTGAGAATATTGTTAATCTTCAATATGGAAGCCCTACCTTGATTATAGTAAAATTGTATCACGATAGCCATCGAGCGACCATAGTTGAGTCAAGTGGAAGCATTGAAAGTGAAACATTATTCAAGGGAGGATTTGTTTTCTCAGTTATATGAGGTTAGTATCATGGTCAATTGAAGTTAACTCAAAATCAAAGTCTCTGGCCAGAGTAGTTCGTTTACCAATAATTATTATTATTTAACCAAGGACTTTGTGCTCGGACTATAGAGTTGAAATATGGACGATATTGGAATTTTGACCATTATCAAATTCGATAACTCCAATGTGATATAATTTTGGCGAAGAAAATTGGCGTTATCATTTAACGCTTAACCAAGTAAAATTAGATTTTATTGTAACCAAGTAAGCAATGAATTTGGTAAAAAAAATTCACACCACCTACTAAGCGACGTGTGAACACTAATATGCAAATTGTTTGATTTTAATCGTTGACCAAATTTATACCTAAGAGTCACATAATCGAAACATTGAATACTCCTTTTCTACTGATTTAATTAATTTTAATTATTATAAATTAATTAATATTTATGAAATATTAATTGTAAAGTTTTATTTGATGCGTGTTGAACAATATTGTATAGTGTGCATATAATAGTTATATAAAAACTAATCGATATATGTTATTGATATGCATTTAAATTAAATTTAAATGCAATAAGTATTATTTAGGCTTGAAGTGGATTTGAGGCTAATATAGGGCTTGATAATTTTGGCCATGAAGAGGGCAATAAAGGTCGACCATTTGATGGATATGGAAGTGGATTTGAATGTTTAAAAATAAGACAATGGGTAAAAGAAAATTATGGATTGATCCTACTTTTGCTCTATACTCTCTCCTATATATAAACATCTTAACCTTCATTTTCGTTGGTTCTTTTTGCTGCCTCTATCATCCCTTTGTTGGTTGAAATATACTGCTACCCTCTTCTTAAATATTCAAGTAATTAAATACAAATTAAAATCAAATAACCAATGATGGAAAGGCAATTCGAGAGCTAGCACATTCGAGATTGGAATTGGATTTAAGGAGTTCACTTCTTCATTTCAACATGCAAACCTTAGACTTTCATGAAAGGTACTCTTCAAATTTAATATTATATATGTTATACATATATATATATATATATATATGATTTTTGCTCCATATATTGTTTTGTTAGACGTATCATAAATCGGTATATTGATGGATTATCACATGTTGATGGTTATATATATAAACACACATACATATATAAACATCAAAATAAAAAATTATTTATATATTTACATGCATATGCTTTCGACCTGTAAATAAAAAAATTCAAAATTTAGATAATAATATATTATATGATTTTCAAATATTAAATCTAGTTTTAAGAGATAAACACAACATAATAAATGTTTTAAATTTCACAAAATTTAATTTTGTTAAAAAACAAGATTTTGACAATAATAAATAAAATCTTTTGAATATTTATTATATATACAAATATTATTATTTAATTTAGAATTGTTTGTATAAATAAATCTATGTATACATATGTTTATTAATAATATAAAATTCTATAAAAATTTATATAATATAAAATAGACATTAAAATTTTCATTAATGACTTTTAATTTTTTTATATTTATGTCGTATAGTTTTAATTAATTATTTTATCATAGAAAAAATCGGTATAACACCCATGATTCCAATTTTGGTAAATTAGTACTTGATTGGATATATTTGGCGACACAATCAAGCATGACTCGATTGATGCCATCTTGTTGTTAATCGAGGACTAACTTATCACTTAAGACTAAGTACATGGTGAAATAATTAAAGAATGGATCCATAATGTTTCATAGGCCTTTGAGATAAAAAACGTGGAAGTTCACATATCTATTTGGTTCATTGGGAGTGAGGCTATTTAAGGCCATTATTATTCCGGTGAGTTCATTTGAGCCTCCAAAAAGGATACTCGAATAGCATATGTCATACCATACGTCCGTTAGCACCAAAATTGGTCTCTGACACCCAAACGGCGTTGAAAGCACCAAATTGCAAGTACATATCACAGACAGAATGTATATAGAGAGCATAAATATGAAGAATAGTAAAAATTAAAAAGAAAGCAGTAATAACAGAGGATTTATAGTGGTTCGCATAACTCCGGCCTACGTCCATTTTAGAAATTTCCTTTCAATTGATACGAGAATCAATTACAGTTACAATCCAGAGTTTTTAAAACAACAATGGCAGAGTAGCCTTAATAGAGAAGAAGAAGGTAAGCAGAATGAAGATCCACTTTTCCAAAGCCACACATGCTGTATTTATAGGAAAAATCTGAGTTACTTGTGCTTCCTAAGTGATTTGACCCCATTAAGACCATAACTGAACCCAAATCCATCATCACTGCCGACCCCGAGCTCAGAATACATCGATCCAATATTGCCTTGGGAATGACTAGAAGGTGACCCGGAGCAAACTCGCTTGTGACTTGAAGTAAGACTTGTTTGGACTCGATGTAACTCAATATTGAACCCACTCCTTCAAGACACCGATCCACTTTATCCAACTCGAGGAAAAACATTGACCGACCTAGAGCAGATAGCTTACCTACCCAAAGTGAGAATAGTTGCTGACCCTATACTCATCGATCCAAAACCAAACTAGCAATCCCATTCCTTCATAGATCCCCTCCATTTCCTTCAACACCGACCCTATCTCCAAAGTTCTTACCGACCTCATGTTTCACATCGACCCAAAGCCTGTCTCCAATGCCGATTCCTGCTCCACGTGGATACCATCCGTGTACCGACCCAGAGTTTTGAGGATGTCGATCTAGGTTGCTCAAATCCTGCCGACCCCTTAAGCTTCCGACCCGAAGGTAGTACAATGGCCGACCAGAGTCAAGCTCCAAGATGCCAACCTAGTTTGATGCCTATCCCACTTCTTCGTCGATCCAAAGTGTTCCTAGCAAAGATCCATACTACCGATCGCTTAGAAACCGAAAGTAAATCCTAGAATGACCCAAAGTATATGCTTTAATCTATATCGAACCATATTTAGCCGATCCATATTTCCTAGATCCAAGTTATAGCCGACCCAGCTTCTGCCGATCCACTTCATTGTGACTGAACCACCTTCATGCCGGTCCAATCAAATTGCACCGACCCCGAATGACCGATCCACATGGACAAACTCCAATGAACAAACGATCGTAACCGATCCATGTTATGCCGAACCCAGGCTTCATAATCATACTTATCTTCCATGATTAATCGTCTATCCATCCAGTTGAACCAAACTCGTTGTATTCCAGCCTCGATAACCGAGCAATTAATTTAGTTTAATCCGCTTGTTTACGGCCTTGCCAAAAGGCGGGTTAACATTTGCCCCTCAAAACATGCCTTATGGTAGGAAGGTGTGTTTTGAATAGCTTTTTATCCATCATCTAAAGTCCATATGTCATCCATAGCCATACCATCTGATCCATAATCCAATCCATTTTATTCAAGTGCCATTGTCGTATCCTTATCCAAATCCATGACTGCTCCGAGCCGTTATCGAATTCGTATCCAGTACCCAAGTCCTTATTCAATTCCACATCCATCTTAACTCGATAATTGAGTTATAATGCATCCATATCCCTTAACCAATAACCAAATCCATGACCTCTCTGGATCGATATCCAAATTCGGGACCGCTCCGGATCATAGCCAATTCTTCTCCATTCAAAGCCGAAATCTAAATCCATAACCTCTCTGGGTTCTTGCCAAGTGCAGTCCACACTCGACGACCTATGCTAAGTAATGCAATGGTATTCCTGGTTCAGTGTCCCTGAACGTTGAGTAATGCCGTGGCTTAAGTCCTAAGTTGAATCCTGGTCGCGCTGGACCTTTGCCGAGCGTATTCCATACTCGACGACCTAAAACAGTGACCGATAGATAATATGGGGCCTAAGCCCTAGGCCAAATCCAGGTCTCTTCGGACCCTTGTTGAGCATAGTCCATATCGATGACTTTTTAGCCAATAATCAAATAAAAGTTAATCAAAATTGAATCTGAAACCCAGATTCAAACCATAAACCGAAACCAACAATCCATATCAAAAGTCCAAATCAAAATCCAAATCAAAAATCAAAAAAACCAGGAGTTCAAACCGAACTCCAAAACCAAAGCAGAAAAAACAAGTGTCCAAGCCAAAAGGAAAAATAGATTTCACAGACCAGAGCTTCATGGTCTATCATTATCTTAGAGCATGCCTAAGGGTTATCTCTATCCCCATACATGAGTAAGTGATTTAGCTGTTTTCTCGGTGTTTGTTACTTATTCCAAACCATCATGATTAGTTAATGACCAACCGACCACCATTCCCGAGCCTCACGCCATCGTCATTAAAGCTAGGCGGTTGTTTCTTCTATTCCACTGTCGCATTCCTAGTTTCGACATACTGCCGCAACTGACCATTCCTTACGTGCTTCTCGATTATATCCTTTAGATGCCTACAACTGTTAGTATCACTCCCGTCTAGGTCATGAAAGAGACAGTGCCTTCCCGATGTCCTTTCACCATCTGAGGGTTCCCTTCTTGTTGGCCTTCGATAAGGAAGGCGATCCCAGTATCCAAGTATACACATTCCAATGTCTCATTCTGTCTTGTGTAAGTGGAGAATTTTGGTTCTCCCCAACGCTTCCTCTTCCTTTTATCCTTGTCTTTACCCGAGATTTCACTAGACGGTTCTCCATCCTTAACTATGTTTACTTCCTTTAATCTCATATCCAAACATGTGTCCTCTTGTCGAAGAAATCTCTCTGCTTCATGAAAGAATTCCACGAGATCCATTGGTGGGTCCCGTATCAATGACACATTGAAATCCGAATCATCCCTAACTGCTAACACAGCCGCAATCAGAACGATTGATGGATTCGATCGATCCACTGAAGCAATTGCTGCGTTAAAACTAGTTAAGAAAGTCCTGAGCGATTCATCCGCCCTCTGTTTGACTGACGTCAGTGTCATTACATTCTTCGGCCTTTTTATGTGAAATTGAAATTGTTTCAAAAACCCATCCATCAATTCTATCCATGTTCCAATAGAACCATCTTCCAGCTGTCTGAACCACATAGTAGCTAAGGGGAAGCACCGGGACATAACCTCCTCTGATGCCCCCAGCACTTCCATATGCTTTGTATACCTCATCAAGTGGTCAGTGGGATCCATCTTACCATTGTATATTTCCAGAGTGGGCAGCTTAAAGTCGGGTGGAATCCTAGCCATCCTAATGTTACGGGTAAATGGACTTTTGTTTTACTCCCTCCAAATCTCTATTTGTCATACCTTCATGAATAGTTCGCCTGATGATGTCAGCTAATCCATTGTTACCTGCCAAGGGTTTCCCCACATCTACATTTCCTAACTACCCTCCAAGTCCTCGAGATAATTTCGGTACATACTCCTCATCACACACTCCTGTATCCCTATTGGCGCCAGGCTGTGCCGTGCCATCTGGTATCCCTCCATGGATTGGTCCTGCATTACCTGGCGGTATTCCCCCAAATCTAAGTTCATTCGGGTTGACAACTGTTTTTCAATCAGAGGCTACCCCCTGCTGAACCACTCCATCTGCTTGCCGGCTGAGTCCTTCTGATCCAGCTCTATGAATCTAAGCTCCTGCAGTTCCTACTTGTCCAAATTGTCTACATCATTTCCTCTTGCCTTTTCATCAACTCCTCCTGCACGGAATTCATCATGACCTGTGTCTCGTCCCTAGTGATATAGATTGAGGCTTGATCAACTCCAGAGGAATTCTCCCGACTTCCCTCTTGCTGACTCCTTTCTGTCCTTGGTCTCCTGGTTGATTTCCTTTCCATAGTTTCCAGAATCCAAGTTTCTAGGTCTTTAAATCCAAAATCCAAGTTTTTGAATCCCTGAGTGCTAGATTTCTTAGTAAAAGCACCAAAATGTTAGCGCCAAAATTGATCACTAACACCCTAACGCCGTTGAAGGCACCAAATTGCAAGTATAGATCACAGACAGAATGTATGTAGAGATTATAAATACGAAGAACAGTAAAAATAAATAAAACCCAGTAATAACGGAGGATTTGTAGTGGTTCGGCTAACTCCGGCCTACGTCCACTCTAGAAATTTCCTTTCGATTGATATGAGAATCAATTACAGTTACAATCTAGAGTGTTTGAAGCAACAATGGCAGAGTAGCCTTAATAGGGAAGAAGAAGGGAAGCGAAATGAAGATCCACTTTTTCGAAGCCCCACATGCTATCTTTATAGGCAAAACCTGAGTTACTGGTGCTTCCTGAATGATCCGGGTCCATTAAGACCATAATCGAACCCTAATCCATCATCACCACCGGCACCAAGCTCAGAATACACCAATCCAATATTGCCTTGGGAATGACTAGAAGGTGTCCCGGAGCAAACTCACTTATGAATCGAAGTAAGACTTGTTTAGACTCGAAGTAACTCAATGTCGAACCCACTCCTTCAAGACACCGGTCCACTTTAGCCAACCCAAAGAAAAGCATTGACCGACCCGGAGCAGATAGCTCATCGACCCAAAGTGAGAATAGTTGCCGACCTCATACTCACCGATCCAAAACCAAACTAGCAATCCCATTCCTTCACCGATCCCCTCCATTTCCTTCAACACCGAACCTATCTCCAAATTTCTTACCGACCTCATGTTTCACAGTGACCCAAAGCATATCCCTAATGTCGATCTTTGCTCCACGCTGATCCTATCCGTGTATCGACCCGGAGTTTTGAGGATCTCGATCCAGGTTGCTCAAATCCTGCCGATCCCTCAAGCTGTCGACCCGAAGGTAGTACGAAGGCCAACCGGAGTCAAGCTCCAAGATACCGACCCAGTTTGTTTCCTATCCCACTTCTTCGTCGATCCAAAGTGTTCCCAACACCAATCCATACTATCGATCGATTAGAAACCTGAAGTAAAGCCTTGAATGGCCTGAAGTATATGCTTTAACCTATACCAAACCATATTTAGCCGATCCATTTTTCCTAGACACAAGTTATAGCCGACCCTGCTTCTGCCGATCCACTTCATCATGACTGAACTACCTTCATGTTGGTCTAATCAAATTGCACCAACCCTGAATGACCAACCCATATGGCCGAACTCCAATGAACGAACGATTATGATCGATCCATGTTATGACGAACCCCAGCTTTGTAATCATAATTATCTTCTGTGATTAATCGTCTATCCATCCAGTTGAACCAAACCCATTGTATTCCATCCCCGATAACCAAGCAATCGATTTAGTTTAATCTGCCTGTTTACGGCCTAGCCAAAAGGTGGGTTAACAATGTCCATAAGTGGTATGAAAATGAGAAATATGTTTATGAAATAATCCATTGTGCTTGTTAATGGGTTATGAAATATGCTCTTATGTCCAAAGCCCGGTGTCCATATTATGTGTATATATGTTCATCATAGTTCAAAAATCCTCTAATTAAGTTCCAACCTTGATAAGTTCGAATGAGTTCAAATATGTGCAAGCCATTTCGAATATATGCAAGTCAACTCAAATAAGTTTGAATGCATGCATGTTGGTTCGAATGAGTTCAAACATATGAAAGTCGGTTCAAATGAGTTTGAATACATGCAAGTCAGTTCGAATGAGTTCAAATTTGTAAAAGTCCATATCGATAACGTTGCAAAATACATATTCAAAGGCAATAGGCATGTCTAAGTCCTTGTTTATATTAATCATATGCAATTACAACCGATTATATTTTGTCCCCAATTCGATTTAGGGTTACAAGGCTTTAATTAACAAAATGAGGGAGAGATTGAAAATCCTCCCCCAAAATGGCACACCTAAGTCCATACTTATAGAGGAAGAACAGCTCCACTTCACCTCTCTTATCTTTGGCTATGTTGACTTCGGCAATGCTTGATACTAGCTTCTTTGTTGAATGGTATTTAACAAAAAGCTGCACCCAACACTGACGAGAGGCGTCATCTTCATTAGGCACTGTTCTGTAGGAGCATCTTTATATTGTATGGTATCAAAGTCGATGACTCTCGGCCCTAATGATTGGTTCCCTTCATTAACTAACGACAGTATTGAATTGAAGCGGCCTCAACTACTATCTCAACTTCATGAATGTTATCATTCTTCAATGAGGTCTGATGTCATAAGAGGAGGTGGTGTCACTTAATGTTGATGGTCCTTGGCATCATTGTAGAGCAAAACCTTCAAAGTGCTATGGAATGCGGTGTCACTGGATTATATTATAGATAGCCTTCATGGTTATTGTCGATTAGATTTCTTTGCTTATAATAGATTGATAGTGGTGTTGATAGAACTTAGCATCAATGAAATATGTTATGGTCATTTCGACACTCACTGACGACTTTTGGAGTTGGTTGTTTTTTTGGCCTCTTCGCTTCCTTGGTTACACCTGACATTATATGTATTCTTTTATTGATAAAGCATGATACTCTAATCCTTCACCCCGATCATGAATGGCGATGTCATCCCTATATCTCCTTTTGTATATCTTCAAAGTCAATAAAGGGTGACATTAGTTAAGCGCGTCGTCAACCTTGGCTTTGTTGAAACGTGGTGTTATTTAAGTGACAACATCAAAGAACATCAATCTCGACTTGGAATGATATTAAGGAAGTAAGGTTCTTGGTTTTATGCAATATCGAATTTGATCTATCTTCTTCAATTGATGAAATGTGGTCTTCTATTCTTTTGATGTTGTTCCATCCTTATGTTTTCGACACCGATCATAGAAGCTTTAAGCAAAATGCTGGTCTCATATCTTTGTGGATGTTGGTGACAGTCGATGTGAACAAAAGTAGTTCTCCCATATAGAAGATGACGCCATTCTTCTATCTTCTATCATATATCCTCAAGGTCGATAATGGTAATAATACCTTTATTAATGGAATGCGGCGCTAGAGAATCACGAGGTGATGAAGTGGGTAGTGGTTAAGGGTTGACACTAAAGAAATATGTCATTAACATTATAGTGTGGTGAAATACATCATCGAAGAAATAAGACTTCGAAGAGATATGATGATGTAGTGATGAAGGGCGACACTATTGATCTTTAACATAGGACCTAGTGGTGCCAATTCCTTTATAACATTACCACTCATAACATTATTTTTGATATTAAAACTATATGGATAACATTTATCCCCTTGTATGAAAGCAGTTTTTTACCCATTAGGGTAAAAAAATTCCTTTATGTTGTCCAATCTTTAACGAAATTCCCTTGTTGGCCTTGTTTTTTCTTGTGAACAGAAAGTGAATGATACTTTTCATTAGCAATTATCCTTTTGGATTCGATTGAGTTATGAACTATATACATTTCCTATATTATCTACGCAAATTTAAGTTTGTAATCTTATTATAAGAGATCAATCAATAAGTTTTAAAGTAAAAATCCAGAGGACTATTTGGTCCTGTTATGAGTAGAGGCATCAATTTATTTTCTCTGGCAATAATGGAGATTAAAAATTCATTTAATAAAAAATGTCCTTCTTGCAATGAGAGCAGATTAGAAATCCATATCGTACCATCATAAAAGAAGTCCAAAATCAATGGTTTATAATAATAGAAGACCAAAATTCAATATCTTATAATAAAACCCATATCTAGAATAACAGAAGAAGACCATAATTCTAAATTTGGTAATAATAAAAGTCCAGAGATCCATTCTAAAAATAATAGTAGGAGACTAGAAATCCAAATCTTACAATAATAATAGAAGCCCTGAAATCCATATTTGAAAACAATAGAAGAAGGCCAGAAATCCAAATCTGGCAAAAATAATAGAACCCTAGAAAGCCATCTCTTGGATAATAGAAAACGACCAAAAATATAAATCTGGTAATGGAAATAATAGAAGAAGACTAGAAATCCAAATCAAACAATAATAATAGATGACCGGAGATTAATATCTAGTAATAATAGAAGAAGAAAACTAGAATCTCTTATTTAGTGGCTGAAAATAGCATTTGTTGGGAAGCATAAATAGCTCATATTTGATGGACTTTCCTTCAATAGGCTTTGTTTGACTTAAAATGCTATTTGACTCGAATTTTGATAGATCTTCCTTTAAAAGAATAATTGAAATAGAACTCACTTGGCTTTAATTTTGATTCATTTGGAGCACTACTCAGCTTCAATCTTGATTAATTTGAAGCATTACTTGACTCTGGTTTTGATTGATCTTCTCCTTGAAGATTTTGGTGCTTTAGTGAGGCCTTTGATAACAGTATTAAAGGATTACTCCGACCTTCCTCTAGGAGTCGCTTCAACCGGGCTATATAGGAAGGGGTTGAAGGCTTTCCCTGACTTTAGTGAGACCTTTGATGACTACACTAAAGGCTTGCTCTAATCTCCCTCTAAGAGGTGCTTCAGTGAGGCCTTTGACGATATCACTAAAGGCTTAGGGTTTTTTTATAGCCAGGGACATCTTGCGATCATGAGCCTTTGATGGCTGCGGCCTCTGATGGCCAGGGACCTTTTGCGGCCATGAACTTTTGACGGCTAGGGTATTTGATGGCCAAGGATGTCTTATGGTCATGAGCCTTTAATGGGGCCTTTAATGGCCAGGGACCTCTTGCAGTCATGAGCCTTTGATGGGTAGGGCCTTTGATGACCAGGGACCTCTTGCAGTCATAAGCCTTTGATGTTTAGGGACCCCTTGCAGTCATAAGCCTTTGATGGTTAGGGTCTTTGATGACCAGGGAGAGTCATGCTGCTTTTCAATAAGTTCTTTTTATTCATCCATTGTCAAAAAATATGGCCCAAATATAAGTCACTATGCTCTGATAACAAATGTAAGTTACTATGCTCCGATACCAAATGAAAGTTATTATGCTATAGAATAGTGTAATACGGATAAACTACTTGTGCAGATATAAACTAAGTAAATAATTAACATCAGAGATTTTTATACTGGTTCAAACTCTTGTTCTACGTCTAGTCCCAAACTCCTTTTGCAATTAAACTTGCAGCCCTCACTTAACCCGGAGGAATAGATTTACACTTCCTAAGCAACCGAACATGACTTCTACCACCTAAGCAACCGAATAGGACTTCTACTGCCCGAGCAACCGAACAGGACTTCTTTACAAATAAGAAAAGTATCTGACTGTAGTATGTTCTTTAAATAGCATTGATAAGTCAATTATGTACAATATTCCTATAATCTTATCCTTTATGATATACAATGTAATGTGAACGATAAGAGAATATAAGCAATTTGAGTGCAGTTAGAAATATAGAATAGGAAAGAATTCAAGAATATTAAAATCATTTTCGGTTAAATGTTTGTTGAATTCTGAAATCTATTTATAGAGATTAAAGAGTTGCAACCATTATCGAAAGGTAAGGATGAAAAGAAACAGGTGCAACTGTTGGTTTGAAGATGTTTCTCTTCGATAAAGAGAAGTGTCTTTTCAAAAAATAGCCCTTGAAAAATATTCAGCCACCTGAATTAAACAAAATCGTAAACAGAAAGGAATAGGCTATTTTTGTCCTGATTCACCTGGCGGAATAAACTCATTCAGCCGGCTGAAACTGCATAAAAACTTATGCTTTATTTCAGCCGGCTGAATTTATGTATTCAACCATCTGTTTTCAGTCTGCTGTGCATGGTAGAATATGTGTGTATATGATTATATATATATGTATATCAATCCAAGAGAGATTTTAACATAATACTAGATGATATAAAGACTCTAGACATGACACTCTATGACTAATAATACTTTGTCTGTCACCTTCTTCTTGTCTCTATCGTGTATATCTCTTCTTGTATCTCCATATACGTACTTTCATCCTTTTTGTACTATGAATCTTCAATTTGAACGTATTTTTTTGTCTCTTTTTGATGCTCATGTACCTGCAAATTAGCTTAGAGATTCTTTGGTATAATTTTATAGTTGTTGTCATTAAAATCCAACAATAGAGTTCTAACATTCTCCCCCTTTTTGATGATGACAACTATACAAATTTTTTTTGAAGAAGATTTATTCTATATATAAAATAATATTAATATGATTAAAGCTCTCCCTAAGTATAATATCTCCCTCTATCAATATGCATATGAATTTCTCCCCCTTTGTCATTATCAAAAAGAATGAGGGAATATAATAAATTTTATAAAATATCTTGTAAATAGCAGGGTAAACTCAATATTAATTATGAAAATAAAATAAAATAGATTTTACCATATTTGCTGAAGTCCATATTTCATTGTAAGCATGTAATTCTATTAAACTATGGAACATCCTTTAAAATTCCAAAATCTATCCTTTTCCTTTTGTTTCCCCGATACCTACAATAAATAATAATCATTTTTGATACCCACTTACTATGTTAGGGTTTGAGGGGTTAGGCCTTGGGAAACAATAACCATTTGGGTGAAGTTGAACCTTTATAAATATAATTTTCATCATTAACTACTATATCAAAATAATCATTAATGTATTTTTCTCTATTTTTCCAATTAACAGGAACCCAAATATTAGTTAATTTTTATTCATATTTTCCGTCAATGATTTTGTATTTTTAGAGAAATTATAAACATTATTGGTTATAGCAGTATTTAAATTTCTATAAAAATTGGATTTAGACATTATTCGAAATCTAGTACTAGCACTAACATTTTTACTGTACATGAAAGCGTATCTAGTGCTATTACTATGATCAGCTTTATTATATCCTAAACCAGTTTTATCATGTAATGGTCTAGAACTAGATAAAATTATGTTTAAATCATTTCGACCTTTATTAAATTTTGTGACTTCAGTGTTAAGTTTATCAAATTTAGCTTTAAAGTCACAATTATTATTTTCAAAAGAAAATTTACTGTTTTTCAAACTATCAATTTGCTTGTTTAATTCAGAATTCTCGTTTTTTAACGTACAGTTCTCATTTTTGAGAAGTAAATTTTGAGATTTTGAATTATCTAAAGAGGATTGTAATAAATTATATTGTCTTTTCAAATCAAAAATTTCTTTTGAATTTTTTCTTCTTTCAAATATGGTGTTTTGTTCATCTAGAAAATCTTTAATACTTATAAAATTATTATTTACAATATCAACTTGATTTTCTAAATTTAACTTCTCATTTTCAAGTACAATAGATTTTATCTTTTCTAAAATAATAAAATTAAGCTTTGAAGTCTTTTTGCTTATACTCACTAATTCATTATTATCTTTTACTGAAATTTATAAATCAGAAAGTACCTTGTTGCAGTCCTCATTGGTGGCTTTAACAGGGATTTGTTTGTTATACCTCGATTGGATCTTTTTCTAGCCATTATTCTATGATATTGTGACGATCGATAGAATGCCAGGCTCTGATACCAAATGTAAGTCACTATGCTCTGATACCAAATGTAAGTTACTATGCTCCGATACCAAATTAAAGTCACTGTGCTATAGGATCGTGTAATATGGATAAACTACTTGTGCGAAATATAAACCAAGTAAATAATTAAAGTAGAAAAGTAAATGACACCAGAGATTTTTAAACTAGTTCGAACTCCCGTTCTACATCCAGTCCCAGGTTCCTTTTGGAATTAAACTAGCAGCCCTCACTTAACTCGAAGGGATATGTTTACACCTCCTGAGCAACAAAACAGGACTTCTACCGCCTAAGCAACCGAATAGACTTCTATCGCCTGAGCAACAAAACATGACTTCTACCGCCTAAGCAATCGAATAGGACTTCTACCGCCTGAGCAACCGAACGGAACATTTTTACAAATAACAAAAGTATCTAACTGTAGTATGCTCTTTAAATAGCACTGAAAAGTCAATTAATCTTCCTATAATCTTCTTCTTTATGATATATAGTGTAATGTGCTTTGAGAATTGTGGAAGATGGAGTGATCAATGATCAGAGAATATAAGCAATTTGAGTGCAGTTTGAAAATATAGAATAGATAAGAATTCAAGAATATTAAAATCAGTTTCGAATTAATGTTTGTTGAATTTTGAAATCTATTTATAGAGACTAAAGAGTTGCAACCATTATCGAAAGATAATGATGAAAAGAAACAGGTGCAACTGTTGGTTTGAAGATGTTTCTCATCGATGAAGAGAAGTGTCTTTTTGAAAAATAGCCGTTGAAAAATATTCAGCCAGCTGAAATTATTAATTCAGCCATCTGAATTAAACAAAATCATAAACATTAAGGAAATAGGACATTTTTGGCCTGATTCAGCCGGTTGAATAAACTCATTCAGCCGGCTGAAATTGCATAAAAATTTATGCTTTGTTTCAGCCGGCTGAAATTATGTATTCAACCATCTGTTTTCAGCCTACTGTGCATGGTAATGTATGTGTGTATATGATTATATATATATATATATATATATCAATCTAGGAGAGATTTTAACATAATACTAAATGATATAAAGACTCTAGACATGACACTCTATGACTAATAATACTTTGTTTGTCACCTTCGTCTTGTCTCTATCGTGTATCTCTTCTTGTATCTCCATATACATACTTTCATCCTTTTTGTATCATGAATCTTCATTTTGAACGTATTTGTTTGTCTCTTTTTGTTGCTTATGTACCTGCAAATTAGCTTAGAGATTTTTTGGCATAATTGTATAGTTGTTATCGTTAAAATCCAACAATAAAGGTTCTAACACCAAATGTTCGACATTCCATGTTCTTACTATGATGTTGCCATCTGGTCAACAGTTTTTAGGTCCCAGGCGGGATTACCTTACGTATAACTAAAAGATCTTCCTAATTTGGTCCTAGTGGTCCATCCGTCAGATTCTTATATTTGTCATGAATCTTTAGAGCACTAGATCTCCGTTTTGAAATTATTTCCACTTACTCTAAAATTGTAGTACTTAGATATTCTTCGTTCATACTCAGCCGTTCATATGGTTTCTTCATTTACTAACTCATCGATTAAGTGTAGGGGTTCTTTCATTAAGTGCTGATTTGGATTGAGTGCATATGCAATTTTTTGTGAGAAGGTACTTCGACTTCAGTTGGGAGCATGGCTTCACATCCACACGTTAGGGAATATGGTGTATGACCCATTGCAGTCTTAGTCGAAGTTATATATGCCCATAGAATGCGAGGTAGTTCTTCTACCAGTTTCCCTTTGCCTTGTCTAACCATATATTTAGAATGATTTTTACAGTTTTGCTAGTTGCCTCGATGGCTCCATTTTCCTTGGGATAAGCTACAGTTGAAAAGCTTTTGATGATTCTATTCTTGTTACAAAATTAAGTAAATTCCTTACTCTTAAATTATGTTCCATTGTCGAATATTATCTAGTGTGGAATCTTGAATCTGGTAACAATATTCTTGATTACAAATTGAGATCATTTCTTAACATAATATTCGAAAGTGGCCAAGCTTCTACCTACTTTGTGAAATAATCAATGGCCATCACTGCATATTTAGGCCCCCTCTTAGATATAGGAAGTGGCCTATTAAATCAATTCCTTATACATCAAAAGGACATGGACTCAAAATAAAAGTCAATTTACTTGACGGTAGGTGTGGGATCTTATAGAACTTTTGACCTTTTTCACATCTTCTAACGTAATCAATAGCTTGACTAGTCATCTATGCCAACATAAGTCTTATGTCATAACTTTCTTGTCTAACTTTGTACCATTGGAATGGTCTTCACAGAACCCCTCGTGGGATTCCCTTTGCAATCCTGCCCCTGTGTTTGAATTATCACATCTTAAGTAAGGAAGTGAGCATCCCTTTTTATAAATTATCCCATTTGTCATCATAAAAGTTAGGGCTTGACACATTATCCTCCATGCCTCCTTTTTATTCGGTGGTAGTGTTCCTTTTATCAAAAATTTGATGATAACTATCATGCAATAATCCTTATATTAATCACTTATTTCCGCATGAGGTGTCTTTCTTGGTAAACCTCAGTTCCATCTTGAATTCCTTGTTTTATGTTAAAGCTTGAGATCTAGTCAACGCTAGTGCTTCTTTTTCTGAATTGGAGTCTTTCTCCACTATATTAGAATTCGCTTGGTAGTCTACCAACATAATTTGGGCTTTTGTTGTCCCTTGCACGCTTAGCTAAAGAATCGGCTTGAGAGTTCTTTCCTCTGGGCACTTGGTGTATTGGAGAAATCTTCGAATTGAGTCAGCATCTTTAATATCCTCTTGACATATGATATCAGTTTGACATCTTTCATCTGATATTTCTGATTTAGTTGGTTCACCATCAATTGTGAATCACTGAAAATTTCAATTCTAGGGATTTTAAAGTAGAGGGCTGGAGTAAGTCCTACTATCATAGATTCATATTCTTCCTATTGTTGGTGGCCGAAAATCCTAACTTCATCGTATAGTGCAAATGATGTCCATCAGGGGTTATAACCACATATCTGGCTATGACTCCTTATTCATTCGAAGCCCCATCTATCAATAGTTCCCCCTTAGGTTTTAGGTCTTTTTCTTGCTCTAATCGCTCTATAATGAATCAGGTACATTTATTAACAAAATCAGCTAGTGCTTGCCCTTTAGCAGAGGTTTGGGGCAGGCATTCGATAACGTATTGGCTAAATTCAATTCCCCAGTTAACTACAACAACCCAAAATTTTGGGTATTTGATTTTAAATGTTTAATTTATTTTAAATATTTAAAATAACTAAAATTTGGAATTTAATAAATTGAATTCAAATATAGGGATAGATTAAAATATTTGAATTGCAAATTGAGTGTTAATTAAATTGATTTAATAATTTTACTTAACTTCATTTAAAATTAATAAATATTAATGGAGAATTCAATTCTTCGCCAATTCGAAAATTTATTTACAACAATAAATGGTTTAAATAAATAATTAGAAATCAAATTGTAGTAAAACAGCTTAATTTTTCATAACGTCATTTTTATTTAATTTATATGATTTTTCTAAAAAAATTAATTTGTTAAATAATTAAATTGTTGTTTGACGATATTTTGGCAAACGACGATATTTTTGAAATTTCACGGAATGCAATAACTAGTTTGTTTTATTATGGTTTTGAAATCATGTCGGATTTTGTGTTTTATAATGGTTTTGAAACCGCGTTGCATTTCTAAGAGCGACCGATTTTTCGTTTTGTCGTTCGCGGTTCATATTTGAACGAAATTTGGTGCAGCGACATGCCAAAAATTACACAACAAATTATAAGTCAATAACACACCAACAAATTCATTTTCATTATCTGTCCTTGTTTGGGCATTTTGGAGGCTCAAAAATATTTTGGTGGCTCAAGAAATTGATTAGACATGGAAAAGAAAAACATAATCATTTTTTTGTTAGAATTTTTTAATAAAATCACGCTTCAACGCTTTAACCAAAGTCTACTCTTCCTTATCTCTGGTATTTGCTTTTCTTCATTTGCAGTAAAAATAATAATGGCCATATAGTTAAAAATCCAAAAATCAAATCATATTCTCATTTAAAAATCATGAAACAACTTTTAAAAATCTTGTTTAAACTAGAGCTTCATCCCTATACCAAAATGGTAGCTCATGGTAGTGTTTTGGTCGAAGTCTATAATTGAGGCGGAGCTAGGGTTTAGAATGCAAACTATGTGGCCGATGAGGGGGCCAACGGAGCTCGGATTTGTGATGGTAAGATGCAGCTTTGGAAAAAATTTCATGTGGTGCGGCTCGTGTTCTTGAATCGCGACCTAATGAAGGTCGAATTGTTATAGGAACTAGGATTTGAGATTCTTGAGCGTTGACAAAGGTTATTTTTGTGTATGACATGTCAGAGAGCTACTTGTAGCCAAGTTTTGGGGTGTGCGGGGTGTTATGATGATCGCGTCGTCCTGAGGCAGAGGGTGGTCGACCGTCAAGTCGTGAATTGTCGGAGTGCCTTTGGGCATGAGCTTAAGCAAGTAGAGATCGAGTAGAGGAGCGTGTCGGTGAAGACGGATTTAAATTTCATAGAGCCAATCTTCGTATCATTGATAAATCGTGCACGCGAGTTGGGTTCACTGTGTTCGTGCGCAGGAGAGACAAGGCGGAAGATGAAGCTATGGAGAGGGGTATGATTGTAATTTTTATCAAGTTGTTTGATTTTTAATTTGAATTATAGATAACTTATAAAATGTTTATCTCGCCCATAAGAGGTCAGA
Source organism: Allium cepa (assembly GCA_030765085.1). NCBI lineage: Eukaryota > Viridiplantae > Streptophyta > Magnoliopsida > Asparagales > Amaryllidaceae > Allium > Allium cepa. Next base: position 625,950,904 of record CM060940.1, on the reverse strand, counting down.
TTCAAACGTTTTATTTTGCATTGGGATCATGAAATTGAGATCTTCGCGATGGAATTGGTTTGGATTGATGGAATTGGTCTGTTCAATTTTAGTCCGAAATTGAGCTGTTTCGACAGAAAAGAAAATCAATTGAGTTTAACCTATGTATAATTTTATTATATCATATTAACAATGTTATAAAAGTTTATTGATAATTTTGATGTTATTTAAATTGTTTGATTGCTTGTTGTTGAATTTTCATTTGGAAAATGGATGACATATTAAATTGATCATTATAAACCTATATGATCATCTATTTGTTATCCATAACTATTGTTTTGTAGGGAAAATTGTAGAGAGACCCAAAAGGGGTTTCTTGACCATAAGTTATTTTATTTACATCTATATGTTGTTATTGATGGATTATTGAAATTAATTATTGATATTCTCTTTTATAGTTTAAATGTCGTTATAGTGATTTTCGCAATATCATCATTTATTAAATATCAACCCAATGCCGTGTCATATGAACTTGAGCTTGTATTTCCAATAAGAATAATATTAAAAATTTATTAATCATTTGGCTTAATGACAGTTTAAATTAATTACTTTTAAATTTATTAATTTGAGATTAATTAACCAATTTAATAAACGATGATAAAAATTGGTTTATCTATAGATTTTATTTATCATTCTTGCTATTGATGTTTTATACTTAATTAATCATTTTAACTAATGATTATTTGAGTTTAATTAATTCTTTTAATTAAGGATAATTGAGTTTAATTAATTTATAGAACTCAATTAATTATTTTAATTAATGATGGTGGGATTAAACTAATTATTTCAATTAAGGTTAATTGAAATTATTGATTATTTTAATGATATTTAAAAGTAATTAATCATTTAAACAAAATGATAATTGGATTTTATTAATTATTTTAATTAATGATTGTCTTAAATTTAATTAATTTTTTTAACTAATGATTTTTGGAATTTATTTAAATCATTTTAATTAATGATGTTTTATAATTAAATAAATCATTTTAATAAATTATGTTTTAATTAATGGTTTTAGCTAATGGAGTTTGAATTTAATTAATCTGATTAATTTATGATTATTTTAAACTTCATTCATTACTTAAATTAATGGCATTTAAAACTACAGATCATTTTAATAAATGATGTTTGGGATTAATTATTCATTTAATTGACGATTATTTGAATTTTATAAATCCTTTTAATTGATTGATTAAACACAGGTGGTTAAAGCAAATTAGCTAATATAATAAAAATTGCTTTAATAAACTGATTTAAAATTAATAAATTGATTTAATGAAGATTTTAAAGTTAATATACCAATGTGATAAAAGTGTTTGGAAATAATTATCTATTTTATTATAGATAATAAATTGTTTGGTTAAAGGGATTTTAAATGTAATTAATTATCTTTTAGGATAATTGATATTGTTTTTAAATTATAAAAAGGAATTGGAACTCGATTATTGGGACGATAAGTTGGATAATCTTCTGGGTGTTTGGTCTAATGTTGGTTTGGGCCTTCGGGGTCACGCGCTTAGAAAAATTATTCTCTTAACGTTTTAGCAAACTGGAACTAATTCTAAAGGTGTTTTACTAATACAGAAATCAAGCTAAATGGTTCAGTTCATTTTTAAAAGGAAAAAGGTTGATTGGTTTGTGGAAATGAATTATTCCTGTAAAGCGAATCACTTATATGGAAAAGATTTATTTGTATGAACAACACTAAACATCAAAGAAGTAGACTTGTCGCTATTTCGAAAGTTAAGAATAAACGTGTGACATGACTTTGAGGTAACACTATCTTGACTTGTACGGTATTATTGTTAACCCAAAAATAGTACAAATTTGAATTCAATGAGTGCTAATAAATATACAAGACTTAATTTCCATATACCATTGTTTTATGTCCTCTATTGTTGGTATCTCGGCCATCGATTACTTCAGCCACTTTATTTTCATCATTCTAAGATGATACGTTGCTTATTTGAGCTTTGTTATCCTTTTTTGGGAATGACTAAACCCAAAGGGTGCACCCTCCTATTCATTTGTTGGAAAATTTCATTTCCTTATTTGATTCGAAAACCCTGAATCTGTTTTATCTTTAAATTACCACTTGTAGAGCCAACTCCTCATCACGGCATTTAAGTGTTTATTTAGTCCATTCTATCTAGTTTGGACTGTTACTTTATTTGGCCCATTCTATTGAGTTTGGACTGTTACTTTATTTAGTTCATTCTATCGAGTTTGAACTGTTACCTTATTTAGCCCAGTCTATCAAGTTGGACTGTTTTCCTTATTCTATCCATTCTGTCCAGTTTGGATTTTATTCGATTTATTTCCATTCTTTCAGGTCTGGTTGATATTATTTATGCTCAATCATATTTGGTTTTGCTTCCTGATATTCATTTCTGCTTTTTCCTCTATGGATGTTATGATTGTGAGGTAAAAAACCCATTCTGCGTTAGCGGCATGGTCTCACAGAATTTTCATATTTTTTCCCCTTATTCAAGTTATCTCACGCTGGTATTTCTAAACTGCTCCGGGTGTTATTTATTTATAATGCTTGAGTCAGATCGAGTATTTTCCTTGGTTGGCTTTGGCGCTATGGGATTCTTGGAGGAGGGTTGAAGATTCAACTGTCGTATTATATTATTTTCCACGGTATTATACAGTATACCTATCGGCATTTGTAAGGTCATGATTTTATAACTGTCCAGCTGATAAGATTTGTTTTTAACTTTGATATATTTTGTATTTTTAAAGAGACAGTTTCTACTGTCTTTGTTATATTATATGTTGTCGATTCCGTTGTGAGGTTCTGTTTTCCTCCATTCTCTATTCTTTTCTTTTTATTTACCCTAACAATCGACCCTTTGACGATTGTATGCGCGACATTGGAACACAATAGTAGTGTTTGGTGTCCACTTTCGATGGTCAAATTGGTGGGTCATTACATTTGGTATCAGAGCATAAGGTTAAGCGAGAACCTTGGCTCTACTGGGGTTTGGCTCATTAGAGATAGGGTAAGCGACACCCTAGAATGAGTTTGAGATTATTATTCATACGAAAGCGTATTTGTTAATGGTATAAAAAAGCATCATGTTAATTGGTCTATTGAGTTTTTATGAATTCTGGCCAAGACGTGGGATGCCACGGCATTGATAGGGATTTCTAACCACTTGACCAAGGCCAATGGACATGGTATTGAAAATTTTAAATTTTTTGGCAAATTATATATTTTGCATAGGATTATATTATATATATATATGAATAATTTTCAAAACTTTTTATAGTTATAAAGTGTGCTGGGTCAAATGTGATAATATTTATTTATTATCACTATGGTTTGTTCGGGTATGCTTAACTTAAATGAAAAGCATAGACTGTTGTGTGTTGATTGCTAAATTGTGCTCGATTTATTTAGGAGCATTTATCGCTTGATTTCAAATGAACGTTTTGTGAATTAATTTCCATGATTTGACTATAAGGTGTCCGAAAAAAATGATTACATTAGAAAACTCGCAATTTTTTAATAGTGAGTTAAGGATTAAAATTTAATAAAAAGTTATAAATATAGTCTAAATGGTAAGATAAAATATTTAGATAATAACCGTTTGAGAAAATTTGATTATTGTAAGAAGAATTATTATAATATGAAAAGATGTTTATATAAAGGAAATTTTATACAAATTTGGTTTGAGACATATGTTTAAAAATAATTTTTAATCTAAATCCCGGAATTTTTGAAAATAATTTCAAAGAATTTCTGAGAAATGAAATAGCTATACTTTTGAAAATATTTAAAAATAGAAAATAGGTTAAGAAGTAAAATTTTAAATGGATCACTTTTTTTTAGGATAATTAGGAGGAAATTGTTTCGATTAGTTCTGCGATAATCTAAATAATCTTCGAAGTGATGATCGGATGCTTGCTTAGGCGAACATTGTTGAATATTTAGTAAATTATTCTCATTATCATTGTGCGATCGAAATGAGTTCAAATCTGAAAAAACTCAAAGTGAGTTTTATTAAAAAAAATTGGTTGGAGTTATTATATATGAGAATATATGCAGTATGCTTTCAAAGATGAGTTTTGAAAAACTAAAACTGGATATATGGTTTTTAAGTTCCCTGAAAAAGGAATTGGTTTCAAAACAAAAAGTATTTCTAATAAGAGATTATTTTAATAGGTAAGGTTTTTCCCTTACATAAGTAATGGATAATTTAATGCAAGTAAATTGGGATAAATTAAAGAAAAGGTTTTGATAAACATTATTTTTATCATGATCATATAACTATTTGGAACATCTAGGTAGTGGAACTACTTGTTGGTTGGGTCAATCCATAAATAATATTTATTGTAACACTCTAAATAAAAGGGGTTAATAGGTTGACTCGATATTAAGAAACCATAATTTGATTTGATCTCCATCAAGATCTTTGAAAAAGTAAAATAAAATTTGTATGTTCTCTTAGGATATAGAAGAGTATTATACAAGTAAATAAAGCGAAATAAGTTCTTATTTGATGTTTTATAAAGAAATGACTTTGTAAAACATTCTTTAACTTGGGAGTGAATTTGTCAAGTAATTCGTAAATAAATTTAGTATTGAATAAAAACAAAGTGGAAATATAAGTGAACTAGAACTTAATATAACTAAGAAACTAATAAAATATAAAGTATAATTTTCCATTTTGCCCGAGTGAGTTTCGATAATCTTCTAAGCAACAACCAAAGGCTAATGAGCCAAACGGTACGCTTGGAAAAATATATATATTTTTGGACAATCAAGTAAGTTTTGGACCTAAGCTAAAAATTTGTTTGTTAGTCATTTAACATTTTAAAACAATGTTAAGTGATAAGTTTACCCTTATGGAATTTGATTAACTGTTGGCGTTAATTTATTCATTTACTGAATTTGACTGATTAGATTGGATTGGATTGAATTGATTAGACGTTTGATTTCATAAACCATTGTCTATAAAGTGTAAATTTATAGACAAAAGGATTTTAATTGTTCATATTAAGTCCTAAATCCCGGTGATTTTGAAAAAGTAGATTTTTAAAGATTTAGGGAAAGGAATGAAACTTATTCACTCTAGTTGATGTTTTTAGGGGAACCAGAATACCACTAGACGCTCCATGTTGTTTTGATTCTAGAGTTTCGTCATACTTTATTTGGAGGAATCCCTCCTTGTCATTTTGATTTTGAGCTTTGATTTTTCTTATTTAAGAAATTCAAAAATAAATTTTTGAATTGAAAAATCCTGGTATTTAGATCTAAATTTATCATTGGAAAACTATTGGTTGCATATCATGTATTATAGGATATTCTCTGTATTTTATTGCATATGATTGAGATATGGTTGTTGATTGCATGTAGATTTATATCAGAGTGATATTGCATGTAGAGTTACATCATATTATTTTTGTCAGCCTGATTTTCTTTTAGATTTTGTAAGTACAGGTATGCACGAGAGCCATTTGATTCTTGTGAACGTGCATTTCTACATAGAAGATAATAAATTACTTGCCAAATTATAAATCAAAATGCGAAAATCGTACGTAATAAACATAGAAAATTGAAATTGGTTGATGATTTTATTCCCTAATATATGGGAGGCCACTTGGCTTTTTTTTGATTGGTGTGGAGCCCTTGAGGCGATTTGTAGTTGTACCAATCGAGACGTGCAAATGAGATGCTGACGAAATTTTCTGAAAAATTAAGAGTTAGAATTTTTTTAAGAATTTTGGGAAAATGTTTAAAGAAACCATGAATTTGATTTTTGAGTTGTAACTTGGAAATGAATAAATGAAAGTGAATTATCTGGGATAGGTAGATGAATTTAAAAGACTTGGAAAATTTAGGATTTGTCCTTGCTAATTGGTTTTGAAAATAAGTTTAATAACTCATTTTGATTGGAAGTTTTAAATTTAAGGGTTTGGAAACATTTTCTTCCTTGGGAATTTCGGGGACGAAATTCATTTAAGGGGGAAGACTATAACAACCCAAAATTTGGGTATTTCATCTTAGATGTTTAATTTATCTTAAATATTTATAATGATTGAATTTTGGAATTTAATAACTTGAATTCTAATATTGTGATTGATTGAAATATTTGAATTGCAAAATTGACTTTTAATTAAATGGATTTAATAATTTTACTCAACTTCATTTTAAATTAATAAATATTAATGGAGAATTCAATTCTTTACCAATTCGAAAATTTATTTACAACAACAAATGTTTTAAATAAATTATAAGAAATCAAATTGTAATAAAACAGCTTTATTTTTTCTAACGTATTTTTAATTTAATTTATAGGATTTTTCCAAAAAAATAATTTAGGAAATATTTTTAAAATTTCATGGTATGCAATAACGAGTGTGTTTTATTATAGATTTGAAATCGTGTCACATTTTGTGTTTTATTATGGTTTTGAAATCGTGTCGTATTTCTAAGAGCGACCATATTTTCATTTTGTAATTTGCAGTTCGTATTTGAACGAAATTCGGTGCAGCTACGTAGCGAAAATTGCAGAACAAATTATAAGTCAACAACACACGAACACATTCATTTTCATTGTCTGTCCTTGTTTGGGCATTTTGGTGGCTCAAAAACATTTTGGTGGATCAAGAAATTGATTAGACATGGAAAAGAAAAACATAATCATTTTGTTTGTTAGAATTTTTTTATAAAGTCACACTTCTACACTTTAACCAAAGTCTACTTTTCCTCATCTCTGGTATTTGCTTTTCTTCATTCGCAGTAAACAAAATAATGTCCATATGGTTAAAAATCCAAAAATCAAATTGTATTCTCATCTAAAAATCATAAAATAACTTTTAAAAATCTTGTTTCAGCTAGAGCTTCATCCCCATACCCATATGGTAGCTCGCAACATTGTTTTGGCCGAAGTCTATAGTTGAGGCAGTACTTGGGTTTGGAATTTCGAAGTGTGTGGCGGACGAGGGGGAGAACAAAGCTTGGATTTGTGTTCATGGTGGTGGGATGCAGCTTTCGAAAAAATTTCGTGTGGTCCAGCTCGTGTTCTTGGATCGCGACCTGATGGAGATCGAATGGTTATAGGAACTAGGGTTTGAGATTCTTGAGCATTGCTTCATCGATTCATGTAACGGAGGTTATTTTTGGGTTCGGCATGTCAAAGAGCTGCTTGTAGCCGATTTTTAAGGTGTGTGGTAGTGTTATGATGATCGCATTATCATGAGGCAGAGGATGGTCGACCATCTGGTCATGAATTGTTGGAGGACCTTTAGGCATGAGCTTTGGGTACGTGCAAGTGGAGATTAAATAGAGGAGGCATCGGTGAAGACGGATTTAAATTTCATAGAGCCAATCTCCATATCACCGATAAATCGTGAATGCGAGCTGGGTTCATAAATTCGTGCATAGGAGAGATAGGGGGAAGATGAAGTTACTGAAGAGGGGCATGATTGTAATTTTTGTCAACTTGTTTATTTTTAATGTAAATTATAGATAACTTATAAAATGTTTATCTCCCTCATATTAGGTCGGATTCGAACGTTTACTTTTTCATTGGGATCGTGTCGTTGAGATCTTCGCAATGGAATTGGTTTGGATGGATTCGAGCAAGTGAGAATTAAAGCTAAAAACGAACGTTTGTTCGGTTTTAGTCCAAAATCGGGCCGTTTCGGCGGAAACGAAAATCCATTGAGTTCAACTCACATAAAATTTTATTATATCATATTAATGATGTTATAGATGTTTATTAATCGTTTGGATGTTAGTTAAACTATTTGATCTTGTTTTTTGAATTTCCTTTTGGAAAATGGATGACATGTTAAATTGATCGTTATAAACCCATATGATCATCTATTTATTATCCATAGCCATTATTTTATAGGAAAAATTTGTAGAAAGACCCAAAAGGAGTTTCTCGGCCATAAATTATTTTATTTACATCCATAAGCTGTTATTGTTGGTTTATTGAAATTAATTACTGATATTACCTTTTATAGTTTAAATGTCATTATAGTGATTTTAGCTATATCGTCATTTATTAAATTTCAACCCAAAACCCTATTATATGAACTTGAGCTTACATTTTCGCTAAAAAGAATATTGAAAATTTATTAATTATTTGGTTCATAATAGTTTAAACTAATTAATATTTTAAATTAATTGATTTGAGATTAATTAACCAATTTGATAAATGATGATTAAAAATTGGTTTATCTTTAGATTTTATTTATCATTTTTGCTAATGATGTTTTATACTTAATTAATCGTTTTAGCTCATGATTATTTGAGTTTAATTAATTCTTTTAATTAAGAATAATGGAGTTTAATTAATTTGTAAAAATCAATTAATTATTTTAATTAATGATGGTGGGATTAAACTTGTTATTTCAATTAAGGATAATTGAAATTAATAATTATTTTAATGATATTTAAAAGTAATTAATCATTTTCAATATAATAATTAAGTTTTATTAATCAATCTAATTAATGAGTTCTTAAATTTAATTAATTATTTTAACTAATAATTTTTGGAATTTACTTAAATCGTTTTAATTAATGATGTTTTATAATTAAATAAATCATTTTAACAAATGATGTTTTAACTGATGGCTTTACCTAGTGGAGTTTGAATTTAATTAATCCAATTAATCTATGATTATTTTAAAATTCAATAATTGTTTTAATTAATGAAATTTAAAATTACCGATCAGTTTAATTAATGATGTTTGAGATTAATTGTTAATTTAATTAATAATTATTTTAATTTTATAAATCCTTTTAACTAATTTATTTAATAACAGTGGTTAAAGTAAATTAACTAATATAATAAAAATTGCTTTAATAAGCTGATTTAAAGTTAATAAACTGATTTAATGAAGATTTTAAAGTTATTTTACCAGTGCTATAAAAGTGTTTGGAAATAATTATTTATTTTATTATAGATAACGAATTGTTAATTTAAAGAGATTTTAAATGTAATTAATTATTTTTCAGGATAATTAATATTGTTTTCAAAGTATAAAAAGGAATTGGAACTCGATTATTGGGATGATAAGTTGGATAATTTTCTGGGTGTTCAGTCTGATGTTGGTTTAGGCCTTCGGGGTCGGGTACTTAGAAAAATTTATTCTCTTAATGATTTTACAATTTGGAACTAATCCTAAAGGTGTTTTACTAACATGATAATCAAGCCAAAAGGTTCAATTCATTTTTAAAGGGAAAAAGGTTGATTCGTCTATGGAAATGAATTATTTCTGTAAAGTGAATGCTTATACGAAAATGATTTATTTGTATGATTAGCACTAAACATCGAAGAAGTAGACATGTCGCTATTTCAAAAGTTAAAAATAATCGTGTGATATAACTTTGAGGTAACACTACTCTGCCTTGTTTGGAATTATTGTTAACCTAGAAATAGTACAAGTTTGAATTCAATGAACGGTGATAAGTATACTAGACTTAATTTCCATATACGATCGCTTTATATCCTTGATAGTTGGTATCTCAGCTATTGGTAACTTCAGCCACTCTATTTTCATCACTCTAAGATGATGTGTTTCTCATTTGAGCTTCGTTATCCCTTGTAGAAAATGACTAAACTCAAAGAGCGAGTGGAAGCCAAGCTATGTAGGGTTGATCCCATTAGGGTATTTTCACATCCACTTTAGATTGGATTCGATGTTGCACGTTGAGATGTAAAGAACTCAGATTCTCAGTAACAGTTTCTCACCAGACAAACGTACTTATAGATCAGTAAATTAATAACAAGTGTAATTGTAGAATATTTATATTTTATTTTCTTGCCTGCGATATAAATTTATGATGTTAAAAACCCTGTTATTAATTTGACACATCATCAAACATATTTTATACTGTTATATTTAAGTTGTTATACTATTTATTTATTTACTCTTTATCACTGCAAGTTCCCTGTAGAATTAAATTGTTACGGGATGAAATGATAGGCCTGAACGATATCTATTTATTTATTTAGTTATTTATTTAACTTGGGATTGCGGGTTTGAAATGATAGAACCCGGATTTTTCCTTGTAAATTACAGATTGAAATGATATATTATCCGTACCACTTGACCTAGGTAGAAAACATTATACAGACCCGTGGTTATATATATATATATATATATATATATATATATATATATATATATATATATTTTCTGGAAAAATTTAAGTAATTTAAATTGGTATAGTATTATTTTGATTTAAATTGAATTAAAATGATTTCTAGTGATTTATACAAGTTATATATATAAAGAAATGAATGGGTAAGTTGGAATGTGGAATATAAATTTGTTTTGGAAATTGATTTTTGTAAAGGAATAAAATTCAAGTTAAGTAAATAGAGTATAATACATTGGATGTAATTGAATTTAAATGGATAAGGTGTTATTTTTTTTTTAATATTAAATGGCTAATAAAATAAATACATAAGATAAAAATTTGAATATAACTAAACTTAGTAGAAGTGGAGTTTAGTTTAAGAAAATGGGTAAGTTAGGGAATAAATTGAAAAATAGTTATATTTTGGAATAATAAATCAAATTTAATTATTAAGTAAATTTTGAATGCAAAGAATAGACAATTTGATTTGACTTTAATAAGTGAAGCCTTAAGAAGTTGATATTTATTTGTGAAATTTACCTTATATAAATCATAAATTTTGAAAAATTTAAATGACTATTTTAAAAGTGGAAATATGATTTTATAAGTTAAATTGGTTAAATTTAAGTTTAATTATTGATAAATTTATATTAAGTAAAAAATTAATTTACTTAAATACTGTTGTAAGGGATATTACCGCACTTTGTAAGTGTCGTAGTTGATGCAAATGAACTAAAGGCTAAAATTAATTAAAGACTACTGCAGTACTTGGTAAGTGCTGTGGTTGTGAAATTTGAAACTAAACCCGAATAAATAAAAGGGCTACAGTAGCACTTGTTAAGTGTTGCCGTTGGCTCAAATGAGATTTTTGAATATTTGATTTGAAAATATAATAACTTCAGTTTTGAAAGTTAAAATGAAGTATTTTGATTTAAATATAAACTATTTTTGAAATTTATAACCACGGGTAATAATAACGATTGGTTGGCAAAGAGACCGGGATCAGATATGGGCATACTCTCTGTCGATACCGAAAACTACTTTGACAACCGTGTACGCGGTGGAGATTCCAGAATGAAGTAGGATGGTGGTGACGTTTCCTTTGAGGTAAATACGTGGACCCGACTCCCGCGAGTTGGCATAAGGTGGCTAAAACAGGAGCGATCGACGGACTAATGAGGTAGCACCTTTGATCGGACGCACTACTTCGTATGCCATTCTATTACTTTGTGATTGTTTGGTGCGCACCTTTGATTTGGGAGTGTTGTTCGAGGTAGGCGGTAGTAGCAGCTACGCGTTTCCACCTGTCCGGAAGCGTAATTGGTATATCTACCATGGCATTGCCTAGTTGTGACGTGTCACCTAACCTAGCGAGCCCCATATGAGTTTGATTTGTGTCGTACCTATGGAGTATCCTTTTGTAGCCTCCCGGTCAGGAGGTATTACGGCACTGTATAGACTACTGGCACTATTACGTGTTAAGGGGGATATTAAGTCACTCTTTAACAGTATTTTAAAGTAAGTTTATTTTACTAATAGACACTATTATAATAGCGAAGTATTACTGCATAGTAAATAGTTTAACGGATCCTTAGAGGATGGGCGGTCCCAAGCATCCTTTAAGTTACCTGCTTTATATTATAGTACACTTGAACTAGCTTACACTGTATAAGTACGTATGTCCTGACTCGAGTGTTTATGTTTTATTTTACGCTCGGGTCAGCCTGAGTTTCAGTTCAGTCTTCATCCCCGGAGCTAGGACTTCTGTGGATCACCCTTCAAGCTGCTGTCAAAATTTCCTTTCAGTTCTTTATCTTAAATTTATGTAATCAAGACAATTTAATATTGAGAGTTTCTGTGGAGATTTCAAACTACATTTGGTTTAAGACTATGTGCTTTATGTTTATTTTAAGATTATTTATAGTGGCTTCATGAACCACTAAGTTATTTTAAAGTCCGCTGTGAGCATTCTGTTTTCTGTGCCTGTGATTCTGTGATTTGATTTCATTTGCTCCAAATTTATTTACAATCTATTGTTTTGAACTATGCAAGTTTGACAAGTTTTAATTTATTGTCGAATTTGAATGGCACAAAATTGTGGGTCGTTACAGTTGGCAGGGTACAGCTTGGACGTGTCCGAGAGCCATCAGAGTTCTCAAGTATATTTCTAGAGGTATACTTTTAGTGAGGGAGGAGCATCCTCCTGGTCATTTGTTGGAAAATTTCATTTCCTTATTTGATTCGAAAACCCAGAATCTGTTTTAGCTTTAAATTGCCACGAGTAGAGCCAACTCCTTATCACGGCATTTAAGTGTTTATTTAGTCCATCCTATCGAGTTTGGACTATCAATTTATTTGTCCCATTCTATCGAGTTTGGACTGTTACTTTATTTAGCCAATTCTATCGAGTTTGGACTGTTACCTTATTTAGCCCAATCTATCGAGTTGGATTGTTTTCCTTGTTTTATCCATTCTGTCCAGTTTCGAGTTTACTTGGTTTACTTGCATTCTTTCAAGTCTGGTTGATATTATTTATGCTCAATCATATTTGGTTTTGTTTCCTGATATTTTGTTTCTGCTTTTGCATGTATTGATGTTATTCTCATGAGGTAGAAAAATCTGTTTCGTGTTAGCGCTGTGGTCAAACAGAATTTTTATATATGTTTCCCATTATTCAAGTTATCTCATGTTGGTATTTCCAGAATGATCTAGGTGTTATTTATGTATAATGCTCGGGTCAGACCGAGTATTTTCCCAGGTTGGATTTGGCGTTATGGGATTCTTAGAGGGGAGTTGAAGATTCACATGTCGTATTATTTTATTTTCTACTTCATTATATATTATACTTATCGGCATTTGTAAGGTCAGGATTTTATAACCGTCCAGCTGATAAGGTATTTTTAACTTTGATATACTTTGTATTTTTGAAGAGAGAGTTTCTACTATCTTTGTTAAATTATATATTTTCGATTCCGTTATGCGTTCTCTTTTTCTCTGTTCTCTGTTCTTTTCTTTTTATTTTGGGTGGTCAAAATGGCGAGTCGTTTCATTAATTAACCTTCTTGAAGCTTGTAGTTTACTAAAAAATTGTTTGAGTAGGAAATTAGCTAGGACTTTAATTGGATGTGCTTGAAAATAAGCTCTTAATTTGTGCACGGTAAGTATTTAATAATGTGCCAATTTCTCTATAACTGGATATCTATTTTTTGCATCCTTGAGTCTTTTGTTGGTAAAATATATGGGAAGTTGAGTTCCCTTTTCTTCTCTTATTAGTATCGAGATAACTGCAGGTTGAAACTGCCATACATAGATAAAGACTTTCTCCATCCACATGCTAGAGAGAATCAACGACTTTTCCAAATGACCTTTTAGTTCTTGGAAAGCCTTTTGACACTCATCATTCCATTCGAAGCCTTTCTTCTTCTAGATCACATTGAAAAAGGGAATGCATTTGTCGGTATCTTTGCAAATAAATCGATTCAATGCCATCACATTTCCATTCATGCTCATTATGTCTTTGCTTGTCTTAGGTTCTGGCATTCCTATTATAGCTTGAATTTGGTCAAGATTTGCTTTGATTCCCTTAGCACCAATGATATATTCCAAGAATGTGTCGGACTAGATTCCAAAAGAACATTTTTGTCATTTGGTACCTTCGCAATACATCAAACATTTCTTCTAGGTCTTTTAGATGACTGTTTTTCTCCTAGGACTTGACCAACTTATCATCTACACATACTTCCATGTTTCGACTAATTTGTTCCTTGAACCTTCTATTTACTAGCCTTTGATATATTGCTCCTGCATTCTTCAATCCAAAAGGCATCACCTTGTAGCAATATGTTCCCCAATAAGTTGTGAAGCTAGTGTTTTCCTCATCTTGTGCGAACATTGGAATTTGATTGTATCTAGAATATGCATCTCTAAGGATAAGAGTTGGTTTCCACTCGTTGCATCGACTAGCTAATCTATCCTCGGAAGAGGAAAGCAATATTTTGGACATGCTTTGTTAAAATCAATGTATTCGACACATGTTCTCCACTTCTCATTGGACTTCTTGACTAGTACCGAATTAATTAACCATTTTGGGTAGAAAAATTCTTTGATAAATTCATTCTCAAGAAGCCTTTTGACTTTTTCTTTTAAAGCATTAGACCAGACTTTATCAAACCATCTCTTCTTCTCTGAACTGGTGCGATATTTAGGTCTATATTCAAGGCGTGACACATGACTGTTGGATCTATTCCGACCATATTTGAGTGATTCCAAACAAATACATCTTTGTTAGATTGAAAGAACCGAACTAACTCTCCCTTGATTTTTCCATCTAATACTTTTCCAATCTTAACTATCATCATTATATCATCTGAACTTAGGCAACCTCTTCAAGATCCTCCATTGGTTTCATCCTTTCCTCCTCATTTTTGCAATCTAGTTTGGTGTTAATTTCTTCATATTATACTTTGTTTTCTACCATATTTGCTTCCTTTCTTTTCCTTTTCTTTTTAGAGACGTCAAATTTTCTCAACACGTGTTAGCTGTCTTAACGAGTGTGATTTTTTTTTTAGGTGATGAGTTTGAAGAAACATGATCCAAAGGCTTTCTACTATAAGTTCCAATTAATTTTATTTTCTTTGAATTGTAACAAGAAAGGATGTCTTGTTTATATTGCTTAACATTTGCAAAATACATCTCTCGTGCACTAAATTACTCTTCTCTTATAGTTCCCCATCTCTTTTTGGTTAAGAACTTCATCATCAAGTACTTCGGCAAAATAAAGGCATCAACTTCATCTAGAGTCGGTCTTCTAAAGAAAGCATTATAATTAGAAGGCTGGTCCATGACAATAAAGAGGGTTTCAAAAGTTTGAGAAGATTGTGGCACTCCTATCTGCATGAGAAGCTTTATTTGTCCTACTAGAGTTGACCCTTTATTATTGAACCCAGTGATAGCCTCGAAGCTTGGTATAAGTTTTTCTTATGGAAGTCCCATCTAGTTAAATGATCTTGAAAATTAAATTGACCACACTTCCAGTATCCACTAATATTTTAGAGACCACAGAAAATCCAGTTTATGCAGTGATTATAAGTGGATCATTGTGTGAATGGCGAACCCCTTTAGTTCCTGAGGAGCAATGGTCAAAGTATGCATTTAGATTTTAAATCTTGGGTTCTTGAGTGGCGTTTCTTCTTGGATAGAGAAAATTTATTCCTTTGATTCTCTAACGTATCGACTCCTAAATCCTTTGTTGTTTCCAGCCAAATGTGAGCCTTCGTGGATTACATCAATTCAGTTTAGAGGTAAAATAAAGTCAAGCTGTATATCAACTTCTACCATATTAGTAGCATTGCTTAGGAGCCTTTGGTTGCTGTTTTTAGAACGGATTGCCTTTTGACCATCTTTAATGAATTCCTTCGGTTGTTCGGAATAGATCATATGTTGAATTATGCCCGCCAATACTCAGCATTCGTTCATTTTATGTCCATTTGATTTGTAATAAGTGCAGAAATCTCCTCCTCTCCTTGGCTTGGGATCAGTCTTAGGTTTATAAGAGATAAGGTGGTCATTTTTCCCTTCATTTTAGCATATATAAGATAGCGACTTGTTTAAAGCAACATGGTTAGCATTTGAGTCTTCTTCCCATCTTGGTTTCTTATGGTTGCATTTTTTTCGTTTTTCCTATCTCTTTCTTACCTTCGACCTTCTTTCTGGCATGATACATTTCACCCGTGCAAATGAACTTATTACCTTGGAAATGAAAATCCTGCAAGTCTTTGCACCTGTGGATGTAGAGCTCCCGCCAAAATGAGATTTGTTCGATCAACTCAGACTGTACTTGTAACAACCCGAGAATTTAAGCTATAATAATTAATGAAATGATAAAATAACTTTGTGAAATTATTAGAATTGAGCCAGGTAGTTGCACCATTATGTCCGGGATAATTTTTGGTCAATTTCCATATATAGAATGTTAGAATCTGAGCAAGAACGAGAGAGATATGATTTAAACAAGAAATCAAAATTAAGAAAAATACACACGCACACACATGGCTAGCTCGACCTAACCATTGCCGAGATCAACATGCACGTGGACCTAGCAAGGGGAAGGTTGACACCTAGGTTGACCCGCCCAATTGTTTAAACAAAGAAACAAATTCTTCATTCCAGAGAGCTTCAGACACGTCATTTTGCTTATTTCCTCTCATTTGATGCGTTCGTGCTCCCATCCGACGGCTCCTGTCAAGCCTATGACGTAGTTACACCAAATTCAATTTCTAAATCCAACAGTCTAAGATCCACAAGCGCCACTATAAATAAGAAGCTGGGCCTAGCTATTTTTCTCATTCTAGATTTTCTCCATTTAGGTTCACCTTCTCAGACAGGACCCTAAAAGGAATAATTTTCGAAGGAGAAGATCATTTTAAATTAAAATATTTAATACCCTCAAGTGGATCCGGGAAGACAAAGGGAAGTGCTAAGGACCATAGGTGGGTGTTTAAGTAATTATTTTAGATTTTTAAGTAATATAAAATACTAGGATTTTAAACAGTTGTAGTTTTTCTACAATTTTGAGATCGCTTTATACAAGTTGTTTAAAATTAATTTTCAATGTTCTTTTTAGTCTATTTTATATGGCTATTTTTATTTAGCTATTTTATTCATTTATTTACAGTTATTTACTACCATTTACAGTTATTTGTATTTTATTTACATCCGTTTTGCATTGGATTTCAGTCTGCAAACTTTAGTTCTTTTTATTCCTTTTACGCAAAAAAATGTGGATAATTCGCTAGTATAGACTAAATTTTAAAAACAAAAATTGGACGTAAATAAGTAGAACTATAATAAATAAATATAGACTAAATTAGGCAAATTTGACATTTGCAAGCAAGTTATAACTGGTAGATTATAACTAGAAAGACAAGATAAAGGGAAATTATAACATAAACTATAATTAAATGGAAAGAACAGAAAGAGGCTTTTTTTAAAGACTTACACTAAATTAATAAGCAAATATAGCAGAGATAATAGAAGAGGCTTATTTAAAAGACTTAGAATAAGTTAATAAGCAATAGAGAAGAATGAATAGAAGAGGCTTATTTAAAAGACTTATATTAAGTTAATAAGCAAAGATAGAAGTAGGGTCCATAAAAAATAGCATTCCCTTTCAGGCTAGGACTGATGGTTTCACAATAAATGAGGCTGGGCATAACCCTTTCAAACTAGGACTGATGGTCTCATAGTAGGTTAGGTGAGGCCGACACGCTTATGCTAACTAGAGTAACTAAGGGGCCAATAGATAGAAGTTCAAATCAAAGGATTTGTGCAAGGGGTGCAACTAGATTTTTTTGGTAGGACCCGAATCGGCAGCATCCCCTTTCAAACTAGGACTAATGGTCTCACAACACACTTAGATGAGGTTGGGAAGGACCCTTTTAGACTAAGATTGATGGTCTCACAATGGAGGAGGTGAGGTTGGGCACACTTTTGTTGTTTAGGGTAAGAGGGAGCAACTGATAGTGCGATCCTAATGGTGGCCGTGCATGCGGCCTCGGTGTAGGGAGGTAATTCGCTATTGAGTTCCAAAGCGCTAGTAGGTGTCTTTTTGCTGTGGGACTATAGGATGGGACTAGCTCACAGTTGGCACAACAGAGATAGGAGGCCGATCAAAGGGTTGAATAGGACTTTAGCCTAATTAAAGTAGGATTGGGAATCCAGCTTAATCAAAGCAGTTATCTAAGACTAGCGCAAACAATCTAATCGAACTATCTAAGCAAAGCAAGCAAGATAAACCATATTTTATTCTATCGTTATCTTTTCCTTTATTTCCTTACATACTAAAACTGTTGCAAAGTCTATTACCTTTATCTTGCTTAAGAATACTAGTAATTACTTTCATTCACAAGACTTTTAGTCTGACCCACTCCTCTATTTCTCTTTTTCCCCCATAGGCTACCTGAGGCAAGGACAGTAGACTTAGGATTTCTTTGGAGGTTTAGCTGCGAAGACTTCCTTCATGTATTCTACTTCTTCCTTTTCAGTTTCTATTCCATTTGATATACTGGTACTTTTCTTCGAGAGGAATGTATATTTTATGTACTCCGATGTAATGACCGAGATAATGTTTTTCACTGGACATGGATATTTGGCATTTTGAGACATATTTGGTTTTATGAAGTATTTATGAAGTTTGATTTTAAATAAGTTATTGTTTTAATTGTTTCCGCTGTTTTGTTTATTTTTTCTTGTGAATCTTAGTCTATGTAAGTTTAACCTATACCTGTAATGCACCACATCTTTTACTGTGGCCTTTTGAGTATACTAAGTTGTATAGGGTGTTACAGTACTGCTACCAGCTTATCTCTACCAGTCATATTTTTCGCCTTCAGGGTCTCTGTATTAATTCTCTTAAGATAGTTACCTAATAACTCTTCTGGCCTCTGTCTGATATTAGCTACCATAGTACAATCAATAGCAGGATCCTTGTAGATACAGAATTGCATCACGAATTCGTAAGAAAAATAGCTTTCAAGAATTGATGGTCCTTTCTCAGTACTGATGGTATCGTTTAGCTGATGCTTCTCGAAAAGTGGTTGGGAAAAGCCTACAACGTAGAGCTCTGAATGCATTGTATATGTCCATCTAGCTTCAAAGGCCAATAAGTGATCATTTGGATCAGTTGTTCCGTTATACCTGATGGACGAGATCTTGAGATGAGAAGGGATTTTTACAACATAATTTTATTTGTAAAGGGAGCTTTTCGATGACTGTTGTTGATCCTATATCAAAGTTCTTCGATGATTGTTGTTGATCCTATATCTAAAGTTCTTTTCCCTTTAAGATTGAGCATGTTTGTTGCTATTTTTCTACAAAGTCTCTTATGTAAGACTTGTTGTTATGGTAGTTACTTGTTTTAGATTTGTACCCTTCAGAAATTAAGCTTCCAGACTACTCCTCGAGATTTTCTTCTAATCTTCCTTGGTAGTTTACTTAGCTTATGGATCACTTCTCCTCTTTTATGGAGTCAAGGTAAGTTTGCCTTTGCTTTTGTTTTTAAGCAAAGAACCGTTCAAGCCTCTCCTTTGAGTTTCAGCTTCATCTCCCTATAGGCTTGGTAGTTTTGGAGGATTTCTGAGGAAGTACTGCTTCCAAAATTCCCTTCATCTCAAGAACTTGTTGTTCTAGGCTTTTAGTCTTGGCCTTATTGCTGGTTGGTCATGCTGGTCCTGATGGCTACCTCGGTTCTACATTTCCCAAGTTGAAGTTAGGAAATACATTCTCTTCCACGGTTGTTGTTCGGATGGCCTCTTCATTTAGAGCACTAAGTCATCTTGATCTCATTTTCCTGAAAAACTTTCTCAATTAGTTTGAAGAGAGAGTTAAACAAGTCGGAGGTCCAAGCCCTCCTCCTAGCGTCAAAAATGTTGGACCAAATAGTTAACACATATGATGCCAATTGTGGTAAATTAGTACTTGATTTGGCTATATTTGGTGAAATAATCAAGCATGACTCGATTGATGCCATCTTTGTTGTAGCTCAAGGACTAAATTATCACTTAAGACTTAGTACATGGTGAAACATCAAAGAATGGATCCATAATATTCATAGGCCTTTGAGATAAAACACGTGGAAGTTCACATGTCTCTTTGATTCATTGGGAATGAGACTCCTAAAGGCCATTAGTGTTCCTATGAGTTCATTTGAGCCTCCAAGAAAGATATTCGAAAAGCCTATGCCATATCATGTGTCCATAAGAGCTATGAAAAGGAGAAATATGTTTGTGCAATAGTTATTGTGCTTGTTAATGGGTTATGAAATGTGCTATCATGTCCAAAGTCCAATGTTTATATTACACATATGTATATATTTGTCATAGTTCAAAACTGCTCTAATCAATTTCTAATCTTAATGAGTTCGAATGAGTTCAAATGAGTTCGAATATGTGCTAGCTAGTTCAAATGATTTCAAATATATGTAAATCAGCCCGAATGAGTTCGAATACATGCAAGTCAGTTCGAATGAGTTCGAATACATGCAAGTCAGTTTGAATGAGTTCGAATATATGGAAGTCCATATTGATAACATTCAAAAAGACATATTCAAAGGCAATAGGCATGTCTAAGTCCTAGTTCATATTAATCATAATTAGATTTGTCCACAATTCGATTTAGGGGTATAGGGCTTTAATTTAAGAAAAGAGGGAAAGAATGAAAGTTGTCCCCCAAAATGGCAACCCTGGGTCCATATTTATATGGGAAGAACCATTCCACTTCGCCTCTCTTGTCTTCGGTTGGGTCGACTTGGGCAGTGCTTAACACTAGCTTCTTTGTTGAATAGTATTAATGAGAAGTGGCACCCAACATTGGTGAGAAGCATCATTATCACTAGGCAGTGTTCTGTAGGTGCATCTTTATATTATATAGTGTCAAAGTCGATGACACTCGACACTAACGATTGGCGCTCTTCATCAACTAACGACAATGTTGAAGCATCCTCAACTACTATCTCGATTTCGTGAATGTTATCATTCTTCAACGAGGTTTGATGTCATAAGAAAAGGTAGTGTCACTTAGTGCTGATGGTCCTTGGCGTAATTGCAGAGAAATACCTATGAAGTGCTACGAAGTGCGACGCCATAGGATTGCAATATAGATAGCTTTCATGGTTATGGCCACTTCGACACTCACCAATGGCTTTTGGAGTCGGTTGTTTTTGGCCTCTTCACTTCCTTGGTTGCACGTGACACTATAGGTATTCTATTATTGATGAAGTGTGGTACCCTAATCCTTCGACCCTGATCATAAATGGTGATGTCATATCTATATCTCCTTTTGTATATCTTCAAAGTCGATAAGAGGTGGTATTAGTTAAGCACGTCGTCAACCTTGGCTTTGTTGAAACATAGTGTTATTTGAGTGACGGCATAGAAGAGCATCAATCTCAACTTAGAATGATATTGAGGAAGTGAGCTGCTTGGTTGTATGCAACATCGACTTTGATCTATCTTCTTGAGGAAATATGATCTCCTTTTCTTTCGATGTTATTCCATCCGTATGTCTTCGATACTGATTATAAAAGCTTTAAAAGGAATGCTGGTCTCATGTCTTCGAGGATGTTGGTGGTAGTTGATGTGAACAAAGTGTAGTTCTCCTATATGGAAGACGATGCTATTCTTCTATCTCATATCGTATACCCTTGAGGTCAATAATGGTAATAACCATTTTGTTAATGGAATGCGATGTTAAAGAATCGCGAAGTGGTGAAGTGTGGAGTGGTTGAGGGTTGACACCGAAGAGATATGTCATTAACTTTATAGTGTGGTAAGATACATCATCGAAGAAATACGTCACCGAATAGATATGATGCCGAAGTGATGAGGGGCAGCACTATTGATCTTCAACATAGGACATAGTGGTGCCAATTCCTTTGTAACATTACCACTCATAGCATTATTTTTACATTAAAACTATAAGGATAACATATATGTTTTCAGTTATTAAATTATTTAAAATCTAAAACAATATTAACAAAAAAAATTCTTTCTAGCCGAAAGCAGCAGTAATATATATATATAGTCATAATTTCATGTATATATATAATTATAACTAGTTTTATGTTCATACATAATATACATTTCAATTAATTTAATATATAAAAAATATTCCAGTTCAGATTTTCACATTATAAATATTCTTAATTATTTTAAAATAATATCTAAAAGTAATTTTATAATTTAATTATATTTATTTATACATTTATATGTATTTGTGTATATGTATTTTAGTAAATAGAACAATATACAACTAATAATATATAATATTATATACTTAAAATTTTATAAACTTTACATATATGTATAATTCGATAATATTTTAATGTAGATACTGTATATACATTCAGACAATCTATTTGTATAAACGAGGGGCAAACATATCTATTGCAGTGTAAATTCCAACGTCTGCATACGACCATTTCAAACCATGTACATATTATCCTATTATGCATGCATGTGCACATATATGTGCATATGATACACTTATATAAAATATATAATACAATTAAATAAAATTGAACTTTATTTATAAATTTAAATAAAATACTGATTTTATTTACCTGAAAATTTAGAATATTTCTAAATGAATTAGTTTTCATAAGCCTAGTAAAGATCCAATAATGGATTTTTTTGGTAATTTATCCATTTACCCCACCACTTGTTAGCTCAGTTCCAACAATGGTATCGAAGCCAAATAGCCTATGCGGCCTAAATTAGTCATGTTAAGGTGAACTAATTAAACTTACAACTTGTTAGTTGGATGCCTTAGAAAGATAGCGCCTAAGTTGGATTTTTAGGTAATCAAGTGCTCTGTCCTACCTGGCCATCGGTCTGGTCTGAATAGTTCTGCTAGCCCGAAGGTTGCCTCTAATAGAAAAGACCCAAATTTAATTTGGCCTTGGATTAATCCAAAATTATTTTGAAATTAAAATAAAAGTTCTAAATTTAAAAATTAAATTTAAAATAAGAAAATATCATAATGTAGATTTTCAATTATAAAAACTAAAATTAAAGTTTTAATTTTAAAAGTTAAATTTAAAATAAAAAACATATTATAAAAGTTATAATATAGAATTTTAAATTGTTCAAAAATGTTATATAACTAATTTCTAAAATATTATTTATTAATAAGATTAATAGCATAAATGGTTTAGTTAAATAAATAAATTAATTAAATAAACATACATGTATAATATGTATAACTAGTGCGAACCCGTGCTTCTCATACGGGTTGTTGCGATGTTTTGTTTTCCAATTATCGATGAATCTTTGCATGTTTTCTTATATAATTAATTTGGGCATTTCAATTGAATTATTTTCAAAATTATTGATTAATTCAAATTGGTAAAAAAAGTTTAAAGTTAAATTATTAGATAATATACACTTAAAAAGAAAGTATTAAAATTCTATATGTTTTTTGTGCTATGATCAAAAAAGTCTATTTGAAGAATAATATTTTCCACTTTGAAATTTACCTAGCTAATCAAAACGGAGTATTTTACCAATTTTTACAATGCATTAGTTTAAAAAATCATTTATACATGCCATGTTGAAGCTTAAATTATTTTATAATTATATTTGTTCACTTTAGTTAAAATTTCATTGCAGTGCAAACGACAGTACACCTGAAAGCAGGCATGCAACTGTTATGAACCAAAAGAAACCAATCTTTAGAAACTGCATGAACTATCATGTCAAGCTATTTAGCAAGCTTAAGGTAGCAAGATGATTGTATGAACTACCTTTTTACTTTTTTAAACATCACATTAAGTAACCTTTCCCACATCTATTAAGTAACTACTGATGACAATAACTTTACAAAAATGAATTGTTACATGCATATTTTCCAATGACGCCTCTATGAAATCAAACTATATACAGTTTTAGGGTAAGAAAAAAAGCAATACCAAGTTGTTGGTGTATAATGCATGTCAGCAACTTAAACAGTATAAAGCATAAGCTAGTCACATGATGTTTTTGTCCTTGTGGTAATGATGATGAGAATCCCCACTATGCCTCCCTGTGAAATGTGAGAGCAAAATTTTGATATAATCGTGGTAAACACAGAAACCATTGAGTAGCACCCATAGAACATGAAACTATTATAGCTATGTTTTGATAGTACCCTCCATGACTTGGAATACATCAAAGTAATATAATAAAATTCAATGTATACATACTTATTCAGTAAATAGAATGAGTAACCTAAAAAAAGCAACCATATTAGTGAAAATGATAGTAGGTTATCCAAGTGAAGGCAACTCATTTGATCTATTTATTAGGATTAATGTGTTATTAGTATATATGAAACTAATATGATATTTTGGTGAACAACATATTTTATGACATGAGAGGCGTGAAAAAATATTGCTTTACAACAAACCATCTCCAATTCCTGTTGTAGTATTTGATGTTAATGTTGTCATGTTCACATATATCAGAAAACTTTGACATTTGATTATAAACAAAATATGTTAAACAATAGAAATGATTTATTTGTTTGAAGAAGGAAAACCAATACTGCATGAATAGTTAAAAGGTCAATGTTCAACCTATTAAGCCTAGAGTTCAGAAGCAGAAAACATATTTTTTTTTCAAAATTTCTCTTTCGCTCGTGTGACTTGGAAATTTTTTAACTCTCAGTTCTACTAAACTTGGAGCTAGCTTCTCAGTAGCTAATACATGCTCTTGTTGGGCATCAAATATGTCAAATTCCAGCAAAACCAAATCATATTTAAGAAAACAACATATTATAATAAGTAATCCCTACTTTAGCAAATTAGCGTATAATATGTGAAACAATTATATTCAAAAATTTATGTTTTTAATCGATCACAATGACTTATTGTTTTGCGGTATAGAAGGGCATCTATGTTAATACAATCTTAAGCATTGTAATCTACTTTCAAAAAGTTGTTATTTTAAATCAATATAGTTGATTTTCACATTTATATTTTGCATGTTTTTCTTAAATATAGCCTACATAATTTATGGTTCCTTCATTTAACACAACTTAACCACTTAAACTCTTCATTTGTGTTCATTTAGTAAACAGACAATAAATGGTCTACACTGACAATTGCAAACTTGTAACTATCGACTGAAGTTCCTATGTATGCAGACTTATTAATCATAAACTATTACACTAAAGAACTAAGGAGGTACCTAAGTTCGTATCATAAAGGTCTTGAAGAAAAATGATTGCAAAATTACTCACCTCAAACAACTCGACATATTTCATTTTCATTGGAAGAACTCGAAGAAGAAGAATCAGTTCTTTAATTTTAAACATTTGCATTGGATCTCTAGCACAGGCGATACAACAGGAATTCTAGACTTTGACTTTTTAATACTGGCTTTGGCACCTTAACCTCCCTACATGCCTTATCAATCATACTAATAAACTGGGCAACAACAAACAATCCCTTTAACCTTCCTTGAATCCAATTAAAATGATTAGTCATATTCTTCATTAACTTTCTCATCCTTTTCTCCTCCTTGAGCAATATGGTAAAATTCGCTTTCTCATAGTCAATAACATCCCTTGAAAATTTCACAAATCGGCATGTAACATCCCTGAATTTTATCTAGGATAATTTGATAATTAATTTAATTTTTGAAATTAAATTGTGAATCTATTTGTGAATTAATTAGAAATTTCTAGGATAAATAAATATTTTAAATTGAATTATAAAGTTTTAAGATTTATTAAAGATAGGTTCTGTTATTTATTTATATTTATAAATTTAGTTTAAATTAAATCTTGGAATTAAAATTCAAAATCTTATAAATATATTGGGTTTGAAAACATTTTTATTTTAAATTAATAAAGATTTGTATTCCAAATTATATTAAATAATTATTTTGAATGAGAACATATAAACAAGAATAAAACATTAATTGTAAATATTTATTAATAATGTATAATTTAGTTTCAAACCATTTTTCTATAATTTGTATAAGTATTAAAAAATTGTTTTTAACATTTAAACCCATAATTAGTATAAATTGGAATTAAACCATTTTAAAATAGGATTCCTAATATAAGTTTGTAAAATAAAAATAAAATAAGATTTAAATATAAAGGCTTGCACTCAAAAGTATATAACATTAGAAAAACAAATATACAACAAAAAGGGGTTTTGAACAAAATTTATAATTAAATTAACTAAAAGGATTTAAACATAAAATAACTATATATTAACAAATGTTGAAAGACAAATATAAGAAACTAACAAATGTAAACATAATAATACAAGTGGCAAGCAAAGGATTTTTCCTTTTTATCTAAAATTTACAAATTCAAAGAAAAGAAAACCAAAACAAGAAGAGTGCAAACCAAATCAACTTCAACAAGATTAGATGCAACTGCAAATTCAAGTAGCATTCAATTTGAAAAAAAAACAAAACTTCAATCAGTTCAATAAGCTGCAACCTGGGAATGAATTCAAAAATAAACCTGGAAACAATTTTTTCCTGAGATCAGTGAAATATACATACGCAAGATCCTCTCACCAAAAGTTTAGTCAGAAATCAAATGCATCTCAAAACTTAGGCATGCAAGATTCAATTCAAAACCTGAAAACATCAAAGTATAATGAAACGAACAGGTAAACTCTATACTCTATAGTTTAGTAAATTTGTAATTTTGTAATCAAACTGTAACACAAATTCTGTCAAATAAAATAAGTTGTAGGAAACAAAAAAAATCAAAGATTAAAGAAAAAAAATGTGTACAGGCAAGCATTTGTCTCTGCCTTCAAACATTGAATTCCAGGTGAGCAATTTAGCCTTGAATTTGTTCTCTGTCTTTCAATCATATAGGTGAGTAACTTTTTTTTTAATACTTAAGTACCTGGTTGCTTGATTTAAGTATGAAGATAATGATGTTTTTGTGTTTATATATGGTTAAAATCCTGTTGTGCTTGTGAAATAAGGTATCTGCATGTTATATAATCCTGTAATACATCTCTATATTTAAAATTTCAAACACATGTTTGATTTTAAAATTCAACTCTGCTTGATCCACTTGTTGTTCTGACCTAGGATCTAAACAAGATATGTTTACTTGATTTATACAGTTAAGTTTTAAAGTTTAATTAAGTTAAAATAACTTTAAATTTGTTCTGGGGATCAAAAAGGAACAGGGAGGTTTGAATTTGTGAAAATTCAAATTTGTTAATTCAATAATTCAGTAACATGAATTAAATCCCTATACTAAATCATGATTTTAGAAAGTAAAATTTCATTTTTTAGTTATGGTTTTGTTAATGCAATTCTGGTTTGCACTAATTGGGAATTTTGGGAAAATCTGTGGATTCAGTGGATCTGGAAGGTTGTAGTTCTTCATGGAGGTGGAGAAGTGAGTGGGGAGGCAAGGAAAAATACAGTGGTGATGGTCAGATGATTGTGGTGGAGGTGGCGAACATTTTAAATTCGTAAACCTAATTTTTTTCAAGGCTTAAGTTTTCAACTCGTTTGTCACCTATGATTGATCGAGTGCAGCAAGTTTCTGGATGATGGAAGCTGGGTTGTAGACGAAGTTGTGGCCGGAGGTTCTGGCGATCTGGTGGTCAGAGTTTGAGGAGCAGCGTAGTTTCCAGGTTTGGGGGTTGATGGAAGTTTGTGTTCCAGGTTAGATATAGAACTCGAATTTGATTCGAGCTTCTATGTTGAATTCTGGGGATCGTGATCATGCCTGATGACGATCGGCGATGTGTGAAGGCTGTCGAAGGTGGCTGGAGTTGGCCAGAGCCACGGTGCATGTGCACCGTGCATTTCAATTTTCTAATGACTTTTGGTTTTGTGTAGTGAAGTTGGTCTCGGGATTTACTCGAGTGATTCGAGTATTTACTCGAAGTAGATGAAGTTGTGTCTCGAAGCAAGTTTGTTTGCCTCGGGTTATTTTTGTATGTTACAGGTTTTATAAAACCTGTCTGCAAATCTAATTTAAAAGCAAATTTAATGGAATTTAAATTTGTGAGCCAGATTTAAATAAGTTTAAATCTTGGATGAAGTTTAGATTCAAATGTCTTTAAATCTTAAAGTTTTAAAATATTTAAAAGTGGGTTTTTTTAGGTTTTAAAACCCGACAGTTTTCAGATTTTTAAATTTAATTTAAAATCTAGAAAACAGAATTTAAACTGGGTTTTAAATTCAAAGTTAAGTTCAGTTTTCATATTAACTTTTAAATCTTAAAGTTTTAACATGAAATTTGGGTTTTAAATTAAGTTTTAAATCAAGATTTTAGAATAAAGTTTAAAATCAAAGTTTAAATCAAAATGAAAAGAAAATGGATTCGAGTCCCTTTGAATCCAAATCTGGAAATTTAAATTAATTTTAAACCTGAATGCGTTTTAAACAAGTTTAAATTAAATAGCTTTTAAAAGTATATTTGTTTTCAAACAAATGTTTAACTTGATTTTGATAAAATTCTTTTATAATGGTTTTCTTAAATTTGAGTGAAGAGTTAAATAAATTGTTTAACTTGAAATTGCAAGATAAAAAGTAATGTATTTTAAAGTTAAATTTTTCAATAAAAATTTAAGTAAATTAGTTAGAATTTGTCTTATATAGGGTTATAAGTGGATATTTGAATTTGGTAAATGTTTAAATATATAATCATTTTGAATCTTAAATTCAAAATGGAATTTGAATTTAAATTTAAAGTGTAATGTTTAAAATACACTTAAATGTTAATGAAATCATTAATAAAGAAATTTATCTTAGAGATAATTAAGGTAATAAAATGATTTAATTAATAAGGTAATTAAAGAATGAGTTATTTAATTTACAAATAAACAATTTAGATTAATTTATAATTAGAAATGATTAATAATGAATTAATCTAAGATAATTTCCTAAGAAAGTAATTAAAGAAAGGTTATTAGTTAATGAAGATAATTAACCAGGGATTATTAAATTAATGTGATTAATTTTGATAATTAATTAAATTAATTAATTTAGATAATCAATTATACATTTTTGAATGTAATTACTTAATGAAAGTAATTAAAGGATTAATTACTTATTGTAATTAATTTTGGTAATGTGATTAATTTAAGTTAATTAACTAATTTAGTTTAATTAATTTAAGAAAATCATTTGATAATTGGATAAGTGTAATTACTTAGTGTAATTAATGGAGATAATTACTTAGGGAAGTAATAAATGATAATTACTGGGAGGTAATTAGTGAATATGATTTATAAATGAGGTAATTTGGGTAATTACTTTTGTTATTAATCAAGGGTAATTAATAATTGTGTTTAATTAAAGATTAATTACTCAATATATTTAATTTAAATAAAGTAATTTAATTTAAATATAATTAGAGATCATTAATTAATATAATTAATGATGTAATTCATAATGGACTAATTAAGGAATAATTAATAATGAGGTAATTAATTAATGTAATTAATTAAGGTAATTGATTAATTAATTTATATCAAATGATTTGTAGTTAATTAATCAGGATTGGATAATTAATTCATAAGTAATTAACTTAATTGGAAATTAATTGAAGTAATTAGGATTAAACGATTAATTAATCCTACTTATAAATGATTATTGAACGCTTGACCTAGCTTATGAATGTTTGTCTTGTATGAATTGCCTTGAATTGATTGATATGTGATATTCTGTTCTGTGAATTGAGCTGTGTGTAATTTATTTATTTATTTATCTGTGATACATTTATTTATGAATCTGTAAATGAAGATAAGTGTCATAGATTATACCGCTTATCAATATTTCTGTGTTTGAATCTGTAATGATTGATGATGTGCACCGTTATTGGGTAAAACCCATGGACCACACTTATACACACACAAATATGAATTTCCCGAGGAAATCGGTTAAGTCACAGATTTTTGAAATAGTTTTAAATTTGAATTTTGAATCCAAATGGTTTTCGAAATGAATTGGATGTTTTTAAAGATAAAAGTTATTTTTGAATAACTTGCTTATGTTTTGAAATTTAAATAAATTAATTTGAATTCAAGATTTGAAATTGAATCCTATTGGTTTTGAGAATTTGAATTTAACCCAAGTTTATATTTGAAAGGCCTTAACTCGTGAAAATTATAATCGGGTTTTCCGAAACAGAAGCAAGTGGTTTTAAATAATAATAGCTTTTATATAAGGAAATAATTTTCCAAATTATGATGAAAAGATTTCAAATTTTAAATGGAATGGCTTTTAAAGCTATAATTGAATCTTTATGAAAGATAGTTAAACCATATTTTGAAATCAAAGAGGATTTTAAATGGTGTATCTTTTATATAAAAGAATGAAACGGAATTGTTTTGAAAGTTATGAATGAATCGTTGGAAATTATTTTGAAAGCTATGAAATGATTCTTTGATTCAAAGACCGGATGAGTTAATCCAATTTGAAATGAAATTGTTTTGGAAGGCTATGAATGAATCTTGTTTAAAAGATTGGTGAATCTTGTTTAAAATTGAAAGGGGTCTTAAAAAGTGATTCTTTTGTTTAAAAGATTAAAGTATGGAAATTGTTTAAACCATTGAATGGTTTCTGGAAATGAATCTTTTTTGTTTAAAAGATTAGAAATGGTAATTTGTTTTAACCATTTGAATGAAAGATTTTGGGCTTTAAGCTGTGATTTAACTGAGATGCCAATATCCATATGTTTTTTCTATATCGCGCTCATTATTCGGTTTAGCCGAGAGAGGACCTTGTGTCATATAACCCATTCCGAATAATGATACGTCATTATGGATGGCATATGAAGACCGGTGGTGAAGACCGGGTGTTTGCGAGAATGATAGGATGACCTATCGATTGTCTCTGCACTGAGTAGCTACGGTATAGAGATTCCCTAAGTGATGGGAAGTCCGATCGGGATTGTGAATACCCGGATTTGCAAGGACTTCTTCGAAAGTGCCTTCAGTTCTGTTCGAACCCGGAACAGACTTGTATGGATGTGTGTCTAACATTACACTTTGAGATGTAAAACTGGTTTCTATCAAATATATTTCTGTTTGGTGGCAAAGATTTATTCTCTTAGCTTGACACCCTTCTCTGAGGCGTACGACCTCAGAGGTTATGTAGTTGATGGTTACCAGTAATAGATTTCCAATTTGGTAATGTGGCATATGAAGTGCTGCTGATCACTTGTTGATCAAAGCATGGCTTTTGTGAAAAGCGTAGCTTTGTAAGTGAGACTTCGTCGAGCCTCACAACCCGGTAATGGTCGAAACAGGAATCGTGGCAGCAAGGTTATTTGGAGGTAGCGCCTCCTGAGGGTATGACCATTTCCTTCTGGATATGATATCATGGTATGGAGCCCAGATATTTACTTACGCTGTTTTTCTTAAAGGTTGGTATCATGGTATGGAGCCCAGATACTTTGTGGTTGTTGGATTGAGGGCCCTAGGATAAAGGTCGGTAGCGACCGGGGATGGCATGCTCGTGTCAGTAATTACCTAGTTACAGAGTAACCCGGCCTTGTGTAGGATAGATCCGGTTAGGTTCTCGGGGGCTTCCCTCCAGATGCGTTCCATTTTATTTAGGAAGTTCCTTTGCCCGACCATTTGTTGGAAATCCAAACAAAACAATACGAGCCCTGTGCGGTTTTAGTTGTAGAACCTGCCATTTAACATGGTAGTTATAGTAGGCATACTATAATGGTAAGTATGCTGGCTAAGATTAATATTATACTTTCAAAATGTTTTCTACTATGTAATAATAATAATATCAAATGGTTTTCGCGTATCAAGCATATTTGACTATCATAAGGAGAAATCTCCTCCAAGTCTGCGTTTGCATTGTGTGTGTGGCGGGAGGCCTTATGGTAGTTTCATTTTCTTGAAAGCATTGCGGATTTTAAATTTTAAATTCCTTTGTTTTTTTTAAAGACCAAATGTTTTTGTTTGCTCATACCAGTCCCATGACTGACCTGGAGTTTATTGTTTCCTTCCTAAACTCTAGGTGCCCACAATTTTCCACGCGGGCAGTCTAGAGTTGGGTTTTTCGGATAGTAGATATAGAATCGATTCTATAGCTTTCGGCTTTTTCTTTGTAATTCTTTGGAGATCTTGAATATTGGAGTCTGTGGATTCATGGACGAGACTTGCTTGTCTTGGTGAAATGTGATGAGGGGGGTTCTCGCTTCGCGTTTGGTGGCGAACGAGAGACTCTTACCCCCATATGTCCTCTTTACGAGTTGGTTATGCAAAGCCATGACAGTCGAAAGGCTGGCCGTAAAAGCAAGTTTCGGGTACCAGTGTGGGCCACGGCGGGGCTGGGATGGTTGAAAATCCTACTAGTCGAGAGTGGCCGCTGTCGATGGTTGAAAAGCCTAGACTACTACATCTGGTATCAGAGCTGAAGGTTGAAACTTTAGCTCAGGAGTATAACACATTAAGTAACTCATTAGAGATAGGGTGAAGTATACCCTAGAATGAGTATATCCCTAAGATATCCGTCTGAATGCCTCAGTAAATTCTCTTACTATCCACTGAGAGTAAGTATGAGTGCAAGAAGAGGACGAGATAGGGGATAGGGGAATACCACTACAAATGGTCAGTACCCTGCAATAGCGGAAAACAATCTTTCTCTATCAATCTCCTTTGATTCGTCTTTTCAATTCTTTGATGATTCCTGATAGTTCCAGGAAGAAGCTCGATTTTGCATGGGACATAAACTCTAGATGGGACATAATTGTTTGTTTGGATGAATTGTTTGCTTTGGTTGCTATGGTTGATAGGTATATTTAGGATGTTTAAACTAAAAGTTTTGGGATTGTATCCATATATCTGTCTATTCTTTGGGTCTCGATATATTCTACAAGGAATTGGTTATCCTTTGAACTAACCAATATCCCTGTATATTCGTAGATCCGGTGACCCAAGTATCTTGATTCGTTCTTGTATCCATTATTGATATTCTGATTTGGTAAGCCAAATGCAGAATAGATACCCAGTTTAATTTTGAAACTGTCTCTCTATCTTTGTGTGTCCATTCTTTGTTATCTCCCTACTTTCGAATTTCGAGGACCAAATTTTCTTAAGGGGGGAATCTGTAACATCCCTTAATTTTATCCAGGATAATTTGATAATTAATTTAATTTTTGAAATTAAATTGTGAATTTATTTGTGAATTAATTAGAAATTTCTAGGATAAATAAATATTTTAGATTTTAAATAGAATTATAAAGTTTCAAGATTATTAAAGATAGGTTCTGTTATTTATTTATATTTATAAATTTAGTTTAAATTAAATCTTGGAATTAAAATTCAAAATTAAAAATCTTATAAATATATTGGGTTTGAAAACATTTTTATTTTAAATTAATAAAGATTTGTATTCCAAATTATATTAAATAGATATTTTGAATGAGAACATATAAACAAGAAAAAACATTAATAATAAATATTTATTGGTAATGTATAATTTAATTTCAAACCATTTTTCTTTAATTTGTATAAGTATTAAATAATTGTTTTTAACATTTATACCCATAATTAGTATAAATTGGAATTAAACCATTTTGAAATAGGATTCCTAATATAAGTTTGTAAAATAAAAATAAAATAAGATTTAAATATAAAGGCTTGCACTCAAAAGTATATAACATTAAAAAAACAAATATACAATAAAAAGGGGTTTTGAACAAAATTTATAATTAAATTAACTAAAAGGATTTAAGCATAAAATAACTATATGTTAACAAGTGTTGAAAGACAAATATAAGAAACTAACAAATGTAAACTTAATAATACAAGTGGCAAGCAAAGGATTTTTCCTTTTTATCTAAAATTTGCAAATTCAAAGAAAAGAAAACCAAAACAAGAAGAGTGCAAACCAAAACAACTTCAACAAGATCAGATGCAACTGCAAATTCAAGCAGCATTCAATTTGAAAAAAAAACAAAACTTCAATCAGTTCAACAAGCTGCAACTTGGAAATGAATTCAAAAAATAAACCTGGAAACAATTTTTTCCTGAGATCAGTGAAATATACAAATGCAAGATCCTATCACCAAAAGTTTAATCAGAAATCAAATGCAACTCAAAACTTAGGCATGCAAGATTCAATTCAAAACCTGAAAACATCAAAGTATAATGAAAAGAACATGTAAACTCTATACTCTATAGTTTGGTTAATTTGTAATTTTGTAATCAAACTGTAACACAAATTCTGTCAAATAAAATAAGTTGTAGGAAACAAAAAAAAATCAAAGATTAAAGAAAAAAATGTGTACAGGCAAGCATTTGTCTCTGCCTTCAAACATTGAATTCCAGGTGAGCAATTTAGCCTTGAATTTGTTCCCTGTCTTTCAATCATATAGGCGAGTAACTTTTTTTTAATACTTAAGTATCTGGTTGCTTGATTTAAGTATGAAGGTAATGATGTTTTTGTGTTTATATCTGGTTAAAATCCAGTGTGCTTGTGAAATAGGATATCTGCATGTTATATAATCCTGTAATACATCTCTGTTTTTAAAATTTCAAACACAGGTTTGATTTAAAAATTCAACTCTGCTTGATCTACTTGTTGTTCGGACCTAGGATCTAAACAAGATATGTTTACTTGATTTATACAGTTAAGTTTTAAAGTTTAATTAAGTTAAAATAACTTTAAATTTGTTCTGGGAATCAAAAAGGAATAGGGAGGTTTGAATTTGTGAAAATTCAAATTTGTTAATCTAACAATTCAGTAACATGAATTAAATCCCTATACTAAATCATGATTTTAGAAAGTAAAATTTATTTTTTTAGTTATGGTTTTGTTAGTGCAATCTGGTTTGCACTAATTTGGGAATTTTAGGAAAATCTGTGGATCTAGTGGATCTGGAAGGTTGTAATTCTTCATGGAGGTGGAGAAGTGAGTGGGGAGGCCAGGAAAAATACGTGGTGATGGTCAGATGATTGTGGTGGAGGTGGCGAACATTTTAAATTCGTAAACCTAATTTTTTCAAGGCTTAAGTTTTCAACTCGTTCGTCACCTATGATTGATCGAGTGCAGCAAGTTTCTGGATGATGGAAGCTGGGTTGTAGACGAAGTTGTGGCCGGAGGTTCTGGCGATTTGGTGGTCGGAGTTTGAGGAGCAGCGAAGTTTCCAGGTTTGGGGGTTGATGGCAGTTTGTGTTCCATGTTTGATATAGAACTCGATTTTGATTCGAGCTTCTATGTTGAATTCTAGGGATCGTGATCATGCCTGATGACGATCGGCGATGTGTGAAGCCTGTCGAAGGTGGCTGGAGCCACGGTGCATGTGCACCGTGCATTTCAATTTTCTGATGACTTTTGGTTTTGTGTAGTGAAGTTGGTCTTGGGATTTACTCGAGTGATTCGAGTATTTACTCGAAGTAGATGAAGTTGTGTCTTGAAGCAAGTTTGTTTGCCTCGGGTTATTTTTGTATGTTACAGGTTTTATAAATGCTGTCTGCAAATCTAATTTAAAAGCAAATTTAAATATAATTTAAATTTGTGAGCCAGATTTAAATAAGTTTAAATCTAGGATGAAGTTTAGATTCAAATGTCTTTAAATCTTAAAGTTTTAAAATATTTAAAAGTGGGTTTTTTTAAGGTTTTTAAAACCTGACAGTTTTCAGATTTTTAAATTTAATTTAAAATATGAAAAACAGAATTTAAATTGGGTTTTAAATTCAAAGTTAAGTTAAGTTTTCAAATTAACTTTTAAATCTTAAAGTTTTAAAATGAAATTTGGGTTTTAAATTAAGTTTTAAATCAAGATTTTAAAACAAAGTTTAAAATCAAAGTTTAAAACAAAATGAAAAAAAATGGATTCATGTCCCTTTGAATCCTAATCTGGAAATTTAAATTAGTTTTAAATCAGAATGTGTTTTAAACAAGTTTAAATTAAATAGCTTTTAAAAGTATATTTGTTTTTAAACAAATGTTTAACTTGATTTTGATAAAATTCTTTTATAACGGTTTTCTTAAATTTAAGTGAAGAGATAAATAAATTGTGTAACTTGAAATTGCAAGATAAAAAGTAATGTATTTTAAAGTTAAATTTTAAATAAAAATTTAAGTAAATTAGTTAGAATTTTTCTATATAGGGTTATAAGTGGATATTTGAATTTGGTAAATGTTTAAATATATAATCATTTTGAATCTTAAATTCAAAATGGAATTTGAATTTAAATTTAAAGTGTACTGTTTAAAATACACTTAAATGTTAATGAAATCATTAATAAAGAAATTAATTATCTTAGAGATAATTAAGGTAATAAAATGATTTAATTAATAAGGTAATTAAATAATGATTTATTTAATTTATAAATAAATAATTTAGATTAATTTATAATTAGAAATGATTAATAATGAATTAATCTAAGATAATTTCCTAAGAAAGTAATTAAAGAAAGGTTATTAGTTAATGAAGATAATTAACTAGGGATTATTAAATTAATGTGATTAATTTTGATAATTAATTAGATTAATTAATTTATATAATCAATTATACATTTTTGAATGTAATTACTTAATGAAAGTAATTAAAGGATTAATTACTTATTGTAATTAATTTTGGTAATGTGATTAATTAAAGTTAATTAATTAATTTAATTTAATTAATTTAAGAAAATCATTAGACATTTGGATAAGTGTAATTACTAGTGTAATTAATGGAGATAATTACTTAGGGAAGTAATAAATGATAATTACTGGGAGGTAATTAGTGAATATGATTTATAAATTAAGTAATTTGGGTAATTACTTTTGTTATTAATCAAGGGTGATTAATAATTATGTTTAATTAAAGATTAATTACTCGATGTGATTAATTTAAATAAAGTAGTTTAATTTAAATACAATTAGAGATCATTAATTAATATAATTAATGATGTAATTCATAATGGACTAATTAAGGAATAATTAATAATGAGGTAATTAATTGATGTAATTAATGAAGGTAATTGATTAATTAATTTATATCAAATGATTTGTAATTAATAAATCAGGATTGGATAATAATTCATAAGTAATTAATTTAATTGGAAATTAATTGAATTAATTAGGATTAAACGATTAATTATTCCTACTTATAAATGATTATTGAATGCTTGACCTTGCTTATGAATGTTTGCCTTGTATGAATTGCCTTGAATTGATTGATCTGTGATATTCTATTCTGTGAATTGAGTTGTGTGTAATTTATTTATTTATTTATTTATTTATCTGTGATACATTTATCTATGAATCTGTAAATGAAGATAAGCGTTATAGATTATACCGCTTATCGATATTTCTGTGTTTGAATTTGTAATGATTGATGATGTGCACCATTATTGGGTAAAACCCCTGGACCACACTTATACACACACAAGTAGGGATTTCACGAGGAAATCGGTTAAGTGACAGATTTTTGAAATAGTTTTGAATTTGAATTTTGAATCCAAATGGTTTTCGAAATGAATTGGGTGTTTTTAAAGATAAAAGTTATTTTTGAATAACTTGATTAAGTTTTGAAATTTAAATAAATTAATTAGAATTCAAGATTTGAAATTGAATCCTATTGGTTTTGAGAATTTGAATTTAACCCAAGTTTATATTTGAAAGGCTTTAACTCGTGCAAATTATAATCGGGTTTTCCGAAACAGAAGCAAGTGGTTTCAAATAATAATAGCTTTGATATAAGGAAAGAATTTTCCAAATTATGATGAAAAGATTTCAAATTTTAAATGGAATGGCTTTGAAAGCTATAATTGAATCTTTGTGAAAGATAGTTAAACCCTATTTTGAAATCAAAGAGGATTTTAAATGGTGTCTCTTTTATATAAAAAAGATTGAAACAGGAATTGTTTTGAAAGTTATGAATAATCTTTGGAAATTATTTTGAAAGCTATGAAATGAGTCTTTGATTTAAAGACCGGAAGGGTTAATCCAATTCGAAATGAAATTGTTTTGGAAGGCTATGAATGAATCTTGTTTAAAATTGAAAGGGGTCTTAAAAAGTGAATCTTTTGTTTAAAAGATTAAAGTATGGAAATTGTTTAAACCATTGAAAGGTTTCTGGAAATGAATCGTTTTTGTTTAAAAGATTAGAAATGGTAATTTGTTTTAACCATTTGAATAAAAGATTTTGGGCGTTAAGCTGTGATTTAACTGAGATCCCAATATCCATATGTTTTTTTTATATCGCGCTCATTATTCGGTTTGGCCGGGAGAGGACCTTGTGTCATATAACCCATTCCGAATAATGATACGTCGTTATGGATGGCGTTTGAAGACCGGTGGTGAAGACCGAGTGTTTGGGAGAACGATAGGATGACCTATTGATTGTCTCTGCACTTAGTAGCTACGGTATAGAGATTCCCTAAGTGATGGGAAGTCCGATCGGGATTGTGAATACCCGGATTTGCAAGGACTTCTTTGGAAGTGCCTTCAGATCTGTTCGAACCCGGAACAGACTTGTATGGATGTGTGTCTGACATTACACTTTGAGATGTAAAACCGATTTCTATCAAATACATTTCTGTTTGGTGGCGGAGATTTATTCTCTTAGCTCAACACCCTTCTCTGAGATGTACGAGCTCAGAGGTTATGTAGTTGATGGTTACTAGTAATACATTTCCAATTTTGTAATGTGGCATACGAAGTGCTGCTGATCATTTGTTGATCAAAGCATGGCTTTTGTGAAAAGCGTAGCTTTATGGACGAGACTTCGTCGAGCTTCACAACCCGGTAATGGTCGAAACAGGAATCGTGGCAGCTAGGTTATTTGAAGGTAGCGCCTCCTGAGGGTATGACCATTTCCTTCTGGATAAAAAGTGATATCATGGTATGAATCCCAGATATTTACTTATGTTGTTTTTCTTAAAGGTTGGTATCATGGTATGGAGCCCAGATACTTTACTATGTGGTTGTTGGATTGAGGGCCTTCGGATAAAGGTCGGTAACGACCAGGGGATGGCATGCTCGTGTCAGTAGTTACCTAGTTACAGAGGTAACCCGGACTTGTGTAGCAGAGATCCGGTTAGGTTCTCGGGGGAGTCCCTCCAGAGGCGTTCCATTTTATTTGTGAAGTTCATTTGTCCGACCATTTGTTGGAAATCCAAACAAAACAATACGAGCCATGTACGGTTTTAGTTGTAGAACCTGCCATTTGACATGGTAGCTATAGTTGGCATAATATAATGGTACGTGTGCTGGCTGAGATTAATATCATACTTTCAAAATGTTTTCCACTATGCACTAATAATAATATCAAATGGTTTTCGCGTATCAAGCATATTTGACTATCATAAGGAGAAATCTCCTCCAAGTTTGCGTTTGCATTGTGTGTGTGGCGGGAGGCCTTATGATAGTTTCATTTTCTTAAAAGCACTGCGGATTTCAAATTTTAAATTCCTTTGTTTGTTTTTAAATACCAAATGTTCTTGTTTGCTCATACCAGTCCCATGAATGACCTGGAGTTTATTATTCCCTTCCTAAACTCTGGGTGCCCACAATTTTCCACACGAG
Source organism: Allium cepa (assembly GCA_030765085.1). Taxonomy (NCBI): domain Eukaryota; kingdom Viridiplantae; phylum Streptophyta; class Magnoliopsida; order Asparagales; family Amaryllidaceae; genus Allium; species Allium cepa. The sequence goes on along the minus strand of CM060940.1, from coordinate 625,911,739 downwards.
CAGTCTAGAGTTGGGTTTTTCAGATACTAGATATAGAATTGATTATGTAGCTTTCGGCTTTCTCTTTGTAATTCTTTGGAGATCTTGAATATTGGAGCTGTGGATTCATGGACGAGACTTCCTTGTCTTGGTGAAATGTGATGGGGGTTCGAGCTTCTGGCTTGGATTTTTTGCATTGGTGCTTTGGAATTAAAGTCGCTATTGCAGTCTGATCATTAGAGTTATCTCTTTTGCTATTTGTTTTCTGCTGTGGTTTATTGCCTACGATATTTCTTGTATCTCTGATAATTGATATCATTGTTGTATATCATTGGATATTGTATTCATTTGGAATTGTATATGATATTCATTTCTTTTTCTTCCGCTGTGTTGTTATACTTGATGTGTTATAAGCTCCGGCATGACTTGAATTTCAACGTTGGGATCTGCGACATTTAAGTACAGTGGAGTACGGATGTCAATTTTCGAACGCTGGAATTTGGATCGTGACACGGCATCTCTTTTTACTCTTTAGAATGCTGTTCATTTTCAACAGGTTGTTTCCAAGATCAACTAGTGTGTAAGCTAAAGCATTAGCATCAAGGATAGAAGCTTTCTTGACATTCCATTGATCGGTATGTATAATTTTTCACCTTAATTTGAAGCATCTCCATTGTAAAGGAGCTCTCAAATAGAAGAGTGAGTAAAAAAACAAATAGCAGCAGATGAAGATTAATTTTAAACCTTGTAATCAATATGGAAAAGTGAAAATAAAATAACTAACTTCAAAAAAAAGTTACAATTTCATGAAAGTTACATTCACTTCTATAAAGTTTTTAACTGTTAAATTTTGGCACTTACGCAAGCTGAGCGTGCAAATAGCTAGAGCAAAATAAAAATGTTAATACACTAATACAAAATTCTTATCTTTTGTAAAACATATATATGTGGAAAATGCTTGACAACGTTAGCATGGGATTTGCTTGAAGTGGAAACATCACAGCCACAATCGCAAAGATGATCTCTTGGCTAAGAAAATTTTGCTAAATTAAATTAAGTATTATAAAAAATATTTTGTTTTCCATGTTCGCAATACACTATTAAAGTTTTCTAGTCTTGTAATTGGAACTACCATCCATGTCCTATGAATATGACCAATGAGTATTGATGACCCTTCTATGTAAAGAACCGATAGCCTAATAATCATGTGTTCATCACATAAAATATAGATTATGTAAATGATTTATGATTAGCATAAACTGCCAATTTTATAGCTTAAATTACCTTGAAAATGCCTATAATTATTCCAGGACAATAAGGCTCTAACATAACCCATTACACACTATATCTAGAAAACTCATAACTATTAAACTAAAATATGCAAGAAAGAAATAAAAATCTAACCGATGGCAACTTTTTATTTGTATGCCACAATTTGAGGTTGACACTTTTAGTTTTGAATTAATGGAAATACATATAATTTGTCAAAAGGTTTTAATTATGAGTGCAAAAACCTAAGGGCTAATAATATCATCCATTTAGATTATGATTCTTGGGTAGTCTGCTGAAGTTTACAAATCTGCATGTATAATAACTTATGCTCTAAATCCCAAGATCTATACATGTCAAAAGTGATCAGTCCATAACAAAAATAAAAATGAAAATGTTTTAATACCTATCAATATGTCAAAATAAAGTAGAAGAAGGAAATGGAAAGGAAATGCATATTCAGAGTGGTCGTTTAATAAGATGTTGTTGCTATCTCATTTTCATCCAACCACTTTTTTCCATTGCTTATCCTTGATCTTATTGGCCGACGTATCAGAGGAGGTTGAAGCATCCTCATCTTCTTGTTACCAACATTAAGCACATTAGCAGATTATCTGTTTGTTAATAGCTGTTTTGCGCAATATCATATTTAGTAATACCAAAGGTGGAACGTATTCGTGTAGGAGTACAACATATACGTATGAGTATATTACAATAGATTTGTTTGACTATTAGCGCGTAAAATATGAATCTATAACTGTGCGATTTTTTTAGTTACATGAACACTGTTTGAACTTGGCAAAACAATATAATGGTGAGGAGAACTACCTATGTACTAGAATGTCTAGGAATTGTTCTTGCATTATCACCTAACATTGGTGAAGTTCAAAGGTTTTGACAGGGGTATATGGTTTCATTGGTTACCAAATATCGAATTTCCCGTGTCTTTATCTAGATTTTCCATGAAAACATAGGTGAAAGCATATTTTGCTACACTTCCAAATCACTACAAAAACATAAATTTTGAATGCCTTTCATTTCTTGGTTATATAAGTTCAAAACTTACAAATAGTAATATGTCTATATATCATTAAAAAAGACATATAAAGCAACTTCAAGGTTTTAAGATATCAGGACCAATTTTATGTTTATCTTTTCAATATGCAAATTTGGTTCATATGCACCAAATATATTTTATTTCATTTTTGTTATTACTATTACTTACAGATCTTTTCCTTTCTCCCTTTTTGGATTTTGATTTGAGCTTCTTATTGTAAGAATAATTGATAACAATGAAAAGAGTGACAAACATGTTAACTAGCCGCAAATAGCACATCTATTACGTTCACACTATAAAACGGGACTACTGGGATTAACAGATACAAACTTGATATTTTTCCCAAAAACATGCCAGATCATCTTTAGGCTCCGTTTTATCACCAGCTTCGTTTATGCTCTACGTTGGTGCCCTTTGATTGTTCCATTAACATTCAAGCTTACTTCAGTTGTGATTTTGTAATCTACTCTCATTGTACTCATAGTGCGGCTCAATCTTTATATTGCATTGTAGTGCAACCTACTTATTTCAGGTTTCCTGATTGAGATGAATGCTTCAACCTTCACATTGTAATGTATTGCAGCCTGTTATTATGGAAATTAGCTTACTCATCAATTTATATCACTTAAAATATTCTTCTACTACATGTAATATATTAGAACTGCCATTTGTAGTCAAGATGACATGGGCCTCATTATCTGCATATCCATAGGTAGGCATTTTTTTTATCTTTTAGATCTTCACATATGCGTTTTTAACCTTTTGCAACCATCCGTGGTATTAATATAATTCATTGAACTTTGCCAGTCTGACGCTTATGTACTGCTATCATTTCTGCACTTTCTCCTTCGTATGTCTCCTAAGAGTCTGACCTCTGAATAATTAGGCCCTCCATATTCAAGGTGAAGACATATATGCTCTCCAGCACCATATATTGCATTAAGTTGCGCTTCTGCATATATGAGTCTGTTATTGAATATTTTATGTTGTTGCTATTTGTCGATCATTGAATCGTATTTAATGGGATGTCATTCGCCTTTGTTCATTCTTGCATCATATTTACCTCATCCTTCTTGTGAACAATGACAGAATCTACTACATTCTTACGCACGCTTTAAGCTTACTACTCGGTCAACATTAGTTCTTGAGTCTACTTTTATTCTTGTTATTGTCTTTTGCAGTGCGTATATTCACAGCTTAGATTATCAGAGCTTGATGATGTCATATTGTGCTTCCCTACCGCAATTTTTTGCATGTATCATCTCTGTTATGTATTGCAAACTACCATCGTATTTTGTTGTATCCTACCTGATATGTTGTGGCCTTGTTTGATTCAGCCAGATGCTTCTGTAGCATGTTTTGCCCTACCAGTGAACTTCAGCACAATGCAATACTACCTACAAAATACACAATTGTTAAGTAAATAGTTTATTTATTTGATTGTTTTTTATAAATAGATTAACTTTTGTAATGTTGTTTGACTCAGTAGGTCTTGCTTGATCATCGACTGATGATCCCTGTGGCATATATTCATTTTAGATCATATGACATTAATAATAAGCTTATACATCAGCCACCATCCTTGTTGGTAGTCTTTTATTTTGATTCTCAAATAAATAATTTAAGTGCTCTCCTTAATTTAAGGATCGCTGTTTCATCAACTAAAAAGAGAGATACAAACTTAATTGGCACTGTATATTATGGTAAGAAGGAACAAATTTTAGCTGATTCAACAATAATAATACAACAATCAGAAATTACACAGAAAATAAAACTAACCGTTACATTGTAGATTTGCTCAAGTGTTATTTCAATGGAATAAACATATATTAACCATTAACGGTCTCATTAAAATATCCAAACCAGCCTTCAAGAGATCTTTTATTTTGGTCATGCATTTACTGAAATTATAATGGTCATTCTATATATTACAAAATTAATATCAAAATTATATGTCTTCAAAATTAATCGATCTAAAGTATATCTAATTTTGATAATATGTCCATTATGGCTTGAAGTGACCATTATTTCATTCTAAAGTAGAGTAAAACAATTTTATCAAAATGGACATATTATCAAATTATAATGTTATCTGTTTTGGTGAATCAGAGCCCAATAATAATATGGTGCCTAAATGGACTAAGATAAAACTCCATTACCTTGAGTTGATATGAGAGTTGTATTATCTAAAACCTGGAGGAAACCGAAGGTTGTACTATAACATCAAATTTCATCCTAAATAGCAAGACATCCATGGACCTTTCAGACAAAAATGAACCATTCACTAATCCATGATTCGGAAATATGTGGAAGAAAAAAAAGAAAAAGTAGCAGAGGAAAAAAGACAGGGAGAGTACCTGCATTTGTTTACCGTTCGATGCTTTGAGGATAATTGGATGGACGATCGGCGAAGACTGGTTGCTGCAAAGGATAGGCTGAGGAATAACGGTAACAAAACAGAAGGGCAATGGTAAGTTGTAGAAAATCGCGGTCAATTTACAGTTAAGGCGTGATGGGTAATGGAAGGGAAGACGATAGGGCGAGGAAGAGCAATAGGAAAATAGTGGAGGAACTACGAGTGGGTGGCAAATCAAATCGCCTTTGATTTAGGGTTAAGACGGAGGAGAAGGGGTGGAGTATAAGGAAGAAGCGAAGAGAGGCAAACCAATTCGCCTTTGATTTGTTGGTTAAGATGGAGGAGGGGAAGGGCTGGAGTATAAGGAAGAAAAGGAGATAGGGAAACAAACAGATGGAAATAAAAAACGAGACTGTCCAGTTTACAACATGGTTAAGAGGCTTCTGTAACCTTGAAGTGGAACTAGATAATAATATAATAGTATAGATGACATATGTAATGTTGTCTTGAATTGTTTAAGGCAATATGAGTATACATGTGTGTGTAAAAGAATTTTTGAGATTAATAAAATTAAATTAATTTTTTAAATTAAATTAATTAATTAAAAGTTAATTGATAAATTAAATTACATACATATATATAAGATATATGTGTAATACTATAAAGGTTACAGTATATATACTCATTATAATGTGTTATAATTAAATAATATAACAATCAATTAAAGTGTTAATTAATTAAATTAATTAAATAAGGTTTAATTAATATAATATTATACATAGAATATTAAATAAGTTAAACAATGTATTAAATTTATGTAATAATAAAAGTTATTTAATATAAGTGTATAAACTAAAGGTAAAACAATAAATAAACCCTAAATAGACTTAAATAAGAAATACATACATAAATGTACGTATACCGTGATTTCTGATGTGTCTAAAAGTTGAAGACGTAGGTATTTCATAAGAAATGCATTACTCCATAAGCTGTTAGTACTCAATTAAATATACAAAGTATTATGAATCTTTAATATTAGTTTTGTCCTCTACCATTTATCTATTAATAAATTGCTTGCATACTCTTTGGTTGTTGAGTAAACTCAAGCTAAAGATGTTATGCGTAGTGTTATTAATATATTGACTAAACAAGATAATATAATTATATGTATTTGTTCAGCAAACTAAAGGTGCATATACTAAACGTAGGCCGTCGTGAAATGGTAAGTACGAGTGGATAATTTCTTTACATTTGTTGAGCAAACTTAAGGTCAAAATGAGATCAGGACAAGGAATCGTGGGTTAGAACTTGTATTCGGTTAGCAAGAACCTTGGTGATGAGTTTGAAGGTAGTGTTGAGGAGGACGATAGGACAATAATCAGAGACTGAGGTGGCACCCGACTTCTTAAGGATGAGGATCACGTTCGTGTAATTGATTCTGGCAATCAGGGAGGGGTCGGAGTAGAATTTTTCAAACATAGCAAGGACATCATATCTGATAGTGAACCAGAACCTTTTGAAAAGAGAGGTCCAAAATCATCGAAACCTGGTGATTTTTCATTATTAGTATAACCTAAAGCGACAAGGATCTCAAATTCAGAGAAGGGGCGGCCAACGGAGATAGGAGGAGGGTTTGGAAACATATCATTCCAGGCGATTGGAGACTAAGAGGGATGAGGGTGACCAGGGATGTGTTTGTAGTAAGGGATAAATATGTGGTTAAGCTAAAATTAATCGTGGTAAAATATTGCGCTCATGCTGAATATCAAAGATGTAGTTGGCTCATTTTCTGCAATAGCTAATCAATAGAAATAAGTAGTGTTATGATCTCTGTCCTTAAGCCAACTAGTTTAAACCGCTGCTTCCAACCAATCTCTTCCTGCTTAAGGATTCTTTCAAGTTTAACCTTGAGGCTATGAAGGGAGAAGGATTTAGATTGGGAACACAGATTAGATTCCTTTTAGATATTTAAATCTAGGATGGCGTTCTGGAGGTCGAAGATGTGGAATTTAAGAGAGTCCCAGATAGATCTGGATTAGGGATGGAGGAATTTACAGAGGCAACTAAGTTTGGAGGCAATATTCAAGAAGGATGAAGGGAGATCAGGGACTCCCGACCAAATAGCATAAACCATATTGTTGAAGCCGGGTTCCAGAAGCTAGAATCTCTTGAATTTGAAATCAGATCTAGGAAGTGTCGAGACGCTAGAGTCCAGGAGGATGGGGCAGTTGTGATAACCTGAATTTTTTAACTTCTAATAATTGGATAATTAAATGATTATTACTATTGAGATACTAATTTTATTTGGTTGAACAAATAAATTTTTGATAATTTAAAATATCTGGATGTATATAAATGGATTTGGACTATGATAAATGATGAATTATAATATCCGAAAAATGATAAATCTTATAATAAATTAACAAAGATAAATAGATATATGAAAACTCTATAATGTTGAAAAATTATAAAGTGTATACATATACAAGTATATAAGTATGTGTATATATATAATATATATATGTGTGTGTGTATTGTGTTTTGGAAGCATTGGTTTCAAAGGCCGGTTAAAGTTAATTTTATATTTTTAAAACACTTAAGATACTTATTTATTAATTTAAAAAGTATTATAGCTTAAGATTTAAAATAGGATTTAATAAATAAAATTATTATACTTTCTTTTAAAATTACTTGAACTAATTTTGATTTGTATATAAAGATATAAACATAAATTAATAGAAACAAACATTATATATATATAACACATGAGAAATATTAAATAAAGGCTTGATATACTTACTTTTGAACATTTGTAAGATATTGATAAAGGATTTAAACAAGTGTAGGCTTAATACACATGTGTATGTTTAATACGATTTGCTATTACAAATGGAAGTTAATTACAACATGAAATTTACAAGTGGCAAGGTATGTTTTTCTTTTAAAATTATAATGTAAATATCAAAGTGAGAAACTAGGCTATCTTCTCTATTTTCTCTCATTCTTTTTTCTAAATTAAAACCAAAAGAGAATCAAACTACTTCATCACTTTCAAACCTTAACAAGTTTTAACCTGAGAAAAAAAATCATTTGCAACTTTATTCAAGGTCAAAGAAAATTTAAAATCGAATGCAAGTACAGATCAAAAGCTTCTAGTTCTAGTTTAAAAATTAAAATCATTTTTCCGGATTTCAAAACACTGTCCAGTGTTCTCTGTTCCAAGGTATAAGGTAAGTAAACAATTTTATCTATTTTAAATCTAGATGCATGCAATAAATATTTGAAGTAAAATGTGATAAGTGTTTGCATGATTGTTTAATATAAATTGTGTGCACATATATATGATTATATGGGTGTGCATGTCTATATACTGGATTTTGGTTCGTTCTTGTTGTACATGCTTAAAATCTTGATCAAAATCCGATATTTCTTCCTTTTATTTTCTTTAGACTCTTATGTATAAACCAAATCTGTTTGTTATATCAAGATCTAATTTTTAAAAAAAAAATTTTGGGTTAAAAATGAAGGTAGTTTTAACTGAAAAAATAATTACAGCAAACACAAATCATATAAAAATTTCGAATTGCATGAATTCAAGTTTCAATTATATCCTCTGATTTGTTTTCGAAATTGATTATTTTTAAAAATGGAATCATGATTTTTAAGCTTTTAAATTGAGAGAGATTGCAAGTTGAACGAGGATTGGGTTTTGGTCGATTTCTGATGATCGGTGAGGTCGGGGCGGTTGAGGTCGTTGCTGTAGCAAGCTTGGGGGATGAAGCACTTGGGAAAATTAGTCTTTGAATTTTTAGGCCATCATGTTAAACGTTTGGCGTCGATTTAGAGTTTAAGATACAGTTCAGGTCTTTGTTGATTTCAAAGGCTGTGCGACACCGCGATGGTTTCGAGTGGGCTCGGAGGTGGGGGAAAAGGGAGAGGAAGTTCTGTCGCAGCTATCGGTGCGTGCATGTGGCTTTTAATGACCGGAGCTAGGCGTTGCAAGTGGTTTTGGGTGCTTGGGCTATGTTCTAGGTGGTGCTCTGTGATTTCGAATTCGATTTAGATGTTTGGTTGGGGTTCCGGGCAGATAGGAGGGTCGGGAAAATGGGCGGCGACTCGGGAATGTCGTTGAAGTTGGTCGGCATTGCTCTGATGTCGTGTGCATGTGCACCTGTGCACTTTGTAATCAGAGTGATGTGTGGTGTTGGGGAAGATGATGTTTTTCTCAGATCTGGCTCGAGAATGATGGGGTGTTGCCTCGAAATTGGGAGTCGAACGCAAGTGACTCGAGAAATTTGGGGTTGGGCTCGGGAAAAACAAGTGTGGGCTCAGGAAGTTTATTGTTTGTTAACCAAGTTTAAAATTTAAAGAAAATGTACCAGGTTTTAAAGTAATCTTTAATCAGGTTTAATTTGAAAGGATGCATAATCAGGTCTAAAGTATATTGAAATGTATACGTTTCAAAGGATTATAAACGAAGTTTCAAAAGTAATTTATTAAAATAAGATTTCACACAATGATTTGAATTTAAATTGATTTGTTTTGGAATAATCAAATATTAGTTAATTAATTGAAATAAGTGATTTCAAGTATTTAATAAGATTCAAATGATATAATTAAGTAATTAATTAAGATATAAAGGTTTATCTTTAATTAATTTAGATGGATAATTAAAGATTAATTAATAAATTAATTAATTAAGGGAAGTAATTAAAGAATAATTACTTAATTGAAGGATAATTAATTAAGGATTAATTACTTAGTGTGTGTAATTAAAGATGAATTAATTAATGATTAAAGGTTTATTAACGATTGAAAGATAATACTGAATGTAAATAATTAAGGGTTAATTAATTATGTAATTAACTTAAAGTTAATTCATTTATTTATGTGATTAAATATGGGATGATTAATTAATTAAGGGATTATAATTAATTAATTAATGTTAATTAAGAAGGGTTAAGTGTTAATTCATAGTTGATTAATTTAAATTGAATTAATAAAAATTAATTATAATCAGATGATTGATTAATCTTGCTTATGGATGATTGGATTATATTAAATGCCTTGAATTTGTTTGATATCTCTGATGGTGATGTTCTGTGATATGTTATGTTAGATTGAACTGTGACCATATGAGATTTTATCGGTGATGAATTGCTATGTAAATGTGTGATCTGTATTTAAATTGAATTGTATTCACTTAAACAACTTAGATTAAAGATGACATTTGATTCGAAGAGACCGGGGTCGGGTATCAGCAAATACCCAAAACCACTTCGATTAGTAATCTACAAAAGTTCTTTATGGATTTGAATTTGGTTTTAGAATCAATCGGGCTGGAAATAAATAAATCAAGTATCATGGCATTTAATCCTACTAATGGTACTTAGATATTGACTTATGAAATAAGTATAAAAAGTTAAGAACTCGTAGTAATGAACGAGTTGCCCCTGGATTTTAAATAAATTTTATACCTTAGTATTTCATGTTATATGGGTTTACTCACGCTGGTTTCTAGCCTGACCTGGGTGTTACTTTGTTGTAATGCTCGGGTCAGACCGAGTATTACATAATTTTAGGTTGGGACGTTCTGGAGCTCAGAAGGCGAGCTGGATGGCAGGAACGTATGGAGTATATTCCGCTGTGTAATAGAATTGTATTGATTATAGTCTGGACAAGTTGTACAACTATCCAGTTTATGTATAAATGATTGTACTCTAATATATTGTTATAAAATTGACAATTACAGCTTTCTTTGCATAAATGCTATTATTTGATATTATATTTAATCTGCTGCGAATGTGAGATGCTGTTGTTTTCTGTTCTTCTTCTACCTTCTTCTTCTTTTCTCTAACAATTTGAACTTTCCAGTGTTTGATTGCTCGACACTTCTACCGTGAACATATTGGTGTTGAACTTTCGAGGTCGAAATTTTAGGTTGTTACATTTTGGTATCAAATCAGAACGTAAAGCGAGAACCTTGGCTCTGGTGGATTTATTCATTAAGGATAGGGTCAATAGTACCCTAGAATGAGTTGAGTGTATTATTTATGAGAGCGTAGTTATTATTTTCTTATATAAAAATTTTAAAACAGTTTTAAAATTGGTCTTTATATAAGCTTATATTTTAATATATAAAGCAATAATTTTTCTAATATATATTAAGGTAATTGTTTGTGATTATTGAAATTAAAATAATAAGAATTAAGTGGTAATAGAAATACAACCAAATAGGAATTGGATAATATGAACTATACAAATAAGATAAGCTAGAAATGGATTCAAACCAGAGAATAAAATCCTAAAATCTATAGAAGTGTTTTTCAGAATGTTAAATTAAGTTGCCCTGATTTTTCTAAACAAATTATGAGATAATATAATAGTGAATTGGTTTTCAGATAAGATAATCTTGGTTGTTATTATAAAATGTTTGTTGTGTCTAAATAAATGGGTGTTTATTTTCTAAAATAAATAATGATAAAGCAAATGAAATGTTTTTAGGAAGTAACAATTTAGATAAGTATGACTTGTAAATTGGAAGGGATTAAAATTGTGAAGTTTTAAATCTAAGTCCAGAAAATTTAAATTGTTAAAAAATGTAATAAATAATATTTTTAAATATAAAGATCTAATTTTTAAACAAGAGTTGTTTTAATTTTTTAAAAAGGAATTTGTTTTGAAATTTAAAAACCAAGAGTGGTTTAAAATTTAAAGTATGACTTGAAGTGCAAAAGAAATGAATAAGTATATATATGGGATATACATAATAACAAGTTGATTGTAAGTAAACACTAGGTGTTGAGTTTTGAATTTTCTCTAAAGTGTGATAAGTTTTTGAACTTATAAGTAAGAAAGAATATTGATAAGAAGTTTAAAATTTTGAAATGGAGAATTCTAATTGAATAAGGTTTACTGGATCAAATAAATTGAATTTAACTTAGGCGAAGTTGAATAAGTTTAATAAACAACCTGAATTGGAATTTACAAGATGAAATTGAAATTTAACTTAGGAAGTTAAATAGGTTGAATTGAAGGGGAGTATGTGTGATCTCAAAATGGGTTTGAGATCTGGAAATTGGAAATGGATGCCATTGATGAATGTTTTAAATAATTTGGATGTTTATTTATTTCGATTTATCCTGATCATCCTATTGTTATTAATAAGCTATGAAACTGAAAATTGGATTATTTTAAATGAATTAAGAAATGTATTAAGGTAATATACATCCATTACTGAAATAAAATAGAAATAAGATTGAACTTATGAAAAGTAAATCGCTTTGAGCTTAAAGATTCAAATGTTAGAAATAAGCTTGTTGAAAATTTGTTAAGAATTGATTTCGAAGTTAAAATTGAGTCATAAGTTGGATTTCAAAGATTAAATTGTTTAAAAAGTTTTGAACTCTTATTTAAACTTTGAAATAAGTTAAGTAAAGGTAATTAAAAGGGGAATTTTGAAATTGTTAAAGATTTAGGTTATTGAAATAAAAATTTAACTTGAATTTATATAATTCGAGATGATTTAAAATTGAGATTGGAATCGTGATAAATTCAAATGAATTGAATTAATTGGAAGTGATATTGGAATTGGATAAGTTTAAATTCAAATAGGAATTGATTTGAATTTGGGAAAGGAAATGAAGTTAATTCAAGTTAAATTGAAATTGAATCAATTTAAATGGAAGCGGAAATTGGAAAATTGAACCAGTTTGACTTTGAAACTATTTTTGAATAAAATTATTTTAATATAAACTATTTTAAATCTATTTTCCTAACTATTTATTATACAACCTTTCTTTTAAAACCAAACTATTTTATACTTATTTTATAATTGTTTTGAAAACTAATTACTATTTTACATCTATTTTATAAACTAATTACTATTTTATAACTATTTTATAATTACTTAACTATTTTACAAATAATAACTATTTTCTAACCACTTATCTATTTTAAACTTTTCAAGCTATTTTTAAATTTAAGATGGTCAGAGTGCAAACTGTTTATAATTGGAATAATAACACTAATGGAAATGGAAGCAATTGTGAATAGGTGAATAGAGATCGAAATGAATGTGAAGTAAAAGAGAATTGATTTAGTTGAAAATCAATGAAGATAAATATGTAGGATGTATGTATATTATTTTATTCGTATAATGATTTGATCCTTATTTGAGCACAGAATTTCGAGATAGTATATCGATCCGAGTTGGGATTTTTCACTCGATTTTCGACGGTGAACCTTGGATATGGATTTTTTTGATTGGTTCTGGAAATTCTCTATCATAGTTATTACTATGCAAGGAGAATGATGGATTCTGATCAAGAAACCAGATCTGATTACGCACTAGGAAGTCGGGTGGACGATACTTGTTCAGATGTGAAATTGTATGATCGTGTGTCGGATT